>CM022297.1:312996507-313596507 GCA_011799875.1 Thinopyrum elongatum
GGCCCCCCCCCGGCTGCCCCCCCCCAAAGGATGATGGAAACTATGATTCCCCCACAAGTAGCCGGGATTGAGACTCGGACGAAAAAAAAAGAGGCCAAAAAAATGACAGAGAGTGCCCAATATAAAAAAAATGAGAGAGAAAAGAGAGAGGGGCCCAATGCATACTACCTTTACCACCACTGTGATTCAAAGTAGCCCATGATCTTCATGATAGGAGAGTCTCCTATATTGTACACTTTTCATATCTAGTGGAATTTTCATTATAGACTTGGTTGTATTTTATTCCAATGATGGGCATTCCTCCAATTGCCCATGGTCTTCCGTGAGCAAGACGAGTTGGATGCTACACCCAATTAGTTTCTTTTGAGCTTTCATAAAACTTTATATCTAGTGCATTCCGTTGGCCATGGCATCCCTACTCACTCACATGATATTATGAATGGCATTCCATATCCCGTTGATTGAGAGCTAGTTGAGTTGTGAGACTATCTCTTTTTTTGTCTCTTCACAATACCACCGTCTATTCCACCTATAGGCTTGTCTATGGATCACGCTCATGTATTGCTGGTGACTGAAAGTTGAAAAAGTTTTGAGACATAAAATATGATGAACACATTGCTGTTGCTTGTCTCGGGTTGTGACATTGATTGTTAAAATTTATGTGAGAAGAGGGTAGTATACTATGACAATATGATTTGTGAGGGATTGAAGCTTTTCTTGTGGCTATGTTATTTGAGAAAGTACATAATTGACCTTGTGTAGGATGCTTGTTGATAGTATTAGTGGTTTTATGTCAATATTAAACTATTGTTTTGAATCATTAGGTCTATATACCGATCGCCACAATAAAGAAATTACATGGATTAAATATGATAGGTAGCATTCCACATCAAATAATTCTATTTTTATCATTTACCTACTCGAGGACGAGCAGATGGAATTAAGCTTGGGATGCTTGCTACGTCTCCAACGTATCTATAAATTTTTGATTGTTCATGCACTATTATATTATCTGTTGGATGGTTTATATGCATATTATGCTATTGTATATTATTTTTTGGGACAACTAACCTAAAACCTAGAGGCCCAGTTGCCAGGCAGTTCCTGTGTTTCCATGTTTTGTGAGTTCGCAGAAAGGAATACCAAACGAGAGTCCAAACGATGAATAAAACCCTTCCGATGATTTGTTTCTGGCGAACAGAAGACACCAGAAGACTGGAGTGAAGTGCGAAGGAAGCACAGAGGCTGAAACCACAAGGGAGGAGGGCGCGGCAGCGTAGGGGTGAGGGCACGCCCCCACTCTGTGTGCGGCCCCTCGTGCACCTCCTGATACCCTAATCTTCGCCTATATTATTACTCTTATATCCCTCATTCATACAGGGGAGGAGCCCGGAAAACAGTTTTTCCACCACCGGCAATCAGCTCTGTACCGTGTGAGATCTCCATCTAGGGGCCTTTTCCGGCGTCCTGCCGGAGGGGATTCGACCACGGAGGGCTTCTACATCAACTCCATTGCCCTTCCGATGAAGCGTGAGTAGTTTACCACAGACCTACGGGTCCATAGCTAGTAGCTAGATGGCTTCTTCTCTCTCTCTTTGATTCTCAATACCATGTTCTCCTTGATGTTCTTGGAGATCTATTCGATGTAATACTTTTTTGCGGTGTGTTTGCCGAGATCCGATGAATTGTGGATTTATGATCAGCTTATCTATGAATATTATTTGAATCTCCTCTGAATTCTTTTATGCATGATTTGATATCTTTGTAATTCTTTTCGAACTATCGGTTTGGTTTGGCCAACTAGATTGGTTTTTCTTGCAATGGGAGAAGTGCTTAGCTTTGGGTTCAATCTTGCGGTGTCCTTTCCCAGTGACAGTAGGGGCAGCAAGGCACGTATTGTATTGTTGCCATTGTATTGTTGCCATCGAGGCTAAAAAGATGGGGTTTTCATCATATTGCTTGAGTTAATTCCTCTACATCATGTCATCTTGCTTAATGCGTTACTCCGTTCTTTATGAACTTAATACTCTAGATGCATGCTGGATAGCGGTCGTTGTGTGGAGTAATAGTAGTAGATGCAGAATCGTTTCGGTCTACTTGACACGGACATGATGCCTATATTCATGATCATTGCCTTAGATATCGTCATAACTTTGCGCTTTTCTATCAATTGCTCGGCAGTAATTTGTTCACCCACCGTAATATTTTCTATCTTGAGAGAAGCCTCTAGTGAAACCTATGGCCCCCGGGTCTATTTTCCATCATATAAGTTTCCTATCTTCTATTTTCCATCATATAAGTTTCTGATCTTCTACTTTCCATCATATAAGTTTCTGATCTACAATATTTGTTTCCGATCTACTATTTTGCAATCTTTTACTTTCCAATCTATAAACCAAAAATACCAAAAATATTTACTTTATTGTTTATCTATCTCTATCAGATCTCACTTTTGCAAATAACCGTGAAGGGATTGACAACCCCTTTATCGCGTTGGGTGCAAGTTGTTTGATTGTTTGTGCAGGTATTCAGTGACTTGTGCGTTGTCTCCTACTGGATTGATACCCTTGTTCTCAAACTAAGGGAAATACTTATCTCTACTTTGCCGCATCACCCTTTCCTCTTCAAGGGAAAAAACCAACGCAAGCTTAAGAAGTAGCAGGAAGAATTTCTGGCGCCGTTGCCGGGGAGATCTACGCCAAGTCAAGACATACCAAGTACCCATCATAAACTCTCATCTCTTGCATTACATTATTCGCCATTCGCCTCTCATTTTCCTCTCCCCCACTTCTAAAATGATTTTCAAAAAGATTTGCCTTTTTATTCGCCCTTCTATCTCCCTTCTTCCGTCCCTTCCTCCGTTCGTCTTCTTCGTTTGCTTTTTGGGTGCTCGTTTGCTAGATTTGTTTACTGTCATCATGTCCGAAATTGGGGAGGTTATCGCTGAAAAAGATAGTAGTAACAATGGGGGAAACTTTGATGCTTTTGCCAATACTAATCCTCATGAAGAATCTACTATTTTACACACTAAAAAGCTTCGCATAGGTAGCGGCAATATTATTGGGAAAGGGGTTATTCAAGATTTCTTTACTTGTGCCGGTGCGCTTCCCACCTTGGGTGGGTCTATTCTCCATAAAACTAGTAGTCTCGCGGATGGTATATCATTGCTCGTAGTTGAACTTGAAAGACAATTTGTTCATATGCATCCATCCATTCAAAGGATTTTCCTAGAGTTTTCTAATATTGAGCATTCTTCTGTTAAGCGCGCCGCCACTATATTTCTAGCACATGAATTTAGATTTATTATGAAAGAAGCTAGTGAAATTTTCGCGCATTATAAAGTAGATGGTGGTCGTCCTCCTATAGAGGGAATTCTTTTTAATCAAGAGGACATAATGCGTTTACGATCTCTAGATCATGCTGCTTATAATGAAAATTTAAGAAAGAGAGTCCCTACCGATGTTTTAGTTGATAAGATTTCTGAGCTTAATGATAATTTTGCTATACAAAACAATGGGTTGGGTTTCTCTCTTGGACACAAGCTCATGACTTTTTGCCAAAAGAATGCTTATAATGATGAGTTGGTCATACAATATGAAGGGCCGAAGGAGGAATCAATTCCTCCCGAGATTGATCTTGGGGATTCTTATCCTATTAAATTTAGCCCTTTTGATTACTTTTGCTTACCACAAAGAAAACTTGCTGCTGAACGAAGGGAGTATGAGATGAGTTTTCGAGATTTGCCTTATCATTATTACGATTATACCTAGATCTATTTATGTTTTTATGCCTAGCTAAGGGCGTTAAACAATAGCGCTTATTGGGAGGCAACCCAATTTTATTTTTGTTTTTGCTTTTTAGGTTCTGTTTTGCAATAAATAATTCATCTAGCCTCTGGTAAGATGTGGTTTTGTGTTTTAATTAGTGTTTGTGCCAAGTAAGACCTTTGGGATGGCTTACGGTGATAGTTGATTTGATCCTGCTGAAAAACAGAAACTTTTGCGCCCAGTCCCAGAATTGTTTAAATTAACTGGAGCGTGGAATAACTCTGAATTTTTTACAAAAGATTGATATACAAATTTCCTATGTTGTCCTAATTTTTAAGAATTTGTGAAGTTACAGAAGTATTAGAAAAATTCAGATCTTCGCAGACTGTTATGTTTTTGACAGATTTTGTTTTCTATGTGTTGTTTGCTTATTTTGATGAATCTATGGGTAGTATCGGGGGGTATGAACCATGGAAAAGTTGGAATACAGTAGATATTACACCAATATAAATAAAGAATAAGTTCACAACAGTACCAAAAGTGATGATTTATTTTCTTATACTAACGGAGCTTATGAGATTTTCTGTTGAGTTTTGTGTTGTGAAGTTTTCAAGTTTTGGGTAAGGATTTGATGGACTATGGAATAAGGAGTGGCAAGAGCCTAAGCTTGGGGATGCCCAAGGCACCCCAAGGTAATATTCAAGGACAACCAAGAGCCTAAGCTTGGGGATGCCCCGGAAGGCATCCCCTCTTTGTTTCGTCTTCGTCGGTAACTTTACTTGTGGCTATATTTTTATTCACCACATGATATGTGTTTTGCTTGGAGCGTCTTGTATGATTTGAGTCTTTGTTTTTAGTTTGCCACAATCATCCTTGCTGTACAAATCTTTGAGAGGGACACGCATGAATCGTGATTTATTAGAATACTCTATGTGCTTCACTTATATCTTTTGAGCTAGGCAATTTTGCTCTAGTGCTTCACTTATATCTTTTAGAGCACAGCGGGTGGTTTTATTTTATAGAATTAATGAACTTTTGCTTCACTTATATTATTTTGAGAGTCTTTAAACATGGTAATTTCTTTGGTTATTATTTAGTCCTAATATGATAGGCATCCAAGACGGATATAATAAAAACTTTCATATAAAGTGCATTGAATACTATGAGAAGTTTGATTCCTTATGATTATTTTGAGTATGAAGATGGTGATATTAGAGTCATGCTAGTGAGTAATTGTGAATTTAAGAAAATCTTGTGTTAAAGTGTTGTGATTCCCGTAGCATGCACGTATGGTGGAACCGTTATGTGATGAAGTCGGAGCATGATTTATTATTGATTGTCTTCTTATGAGTGGCGGTCGGGGACGAGCGATGGTTTTTCCTACCAATCTATTCCCCTAGGAGCATGCGCGTAGTACTTTGTTTCGATAACTAATAGATTTTTGCAATAAGTATGTGAGTTCTTTAGACTAATGTTAAGTCCATGGATTATACGCACTCTCACCCTTCCACCATTGCTAGCCTCTCTAGTACCGCGCAACTTTCGCCGGTGCCATAAACCCACCATATACCTTCCTCAAAGCAGCCACCATACCTACCTATTATGGCATTTCCATAGCCATTCCGAGATATATTGCCATGCAACTTTCCACCGTTCCGTTTATTATGACATGCTCCATCATTGTCATATTGCTTTGCATGATCATGTAGTTGACATCGTATTTGTGGCAAAGCCACCTTTCATAATTCTTTCATACATGTCACTCTTGATTCATTGCACATCCCGGTACACCGCCGGAGGCATTCATATAGAGTCATATTTTGTTCTAAGTATCAAGTTGTAATTCTTGAGTTGTAAGTAAATAAAAGTGTGATGATCTTCATTATTAGAGCATTGTCCCATGTGAGGAAAGGATGATGGAAACTATGATTCCCCCACAAGTCGGGATGAGACTCCGGACGAAAAAAAAAGAGGCCAAAAAAATGAGAGAAGGCCCAAATAAAAAAAATGAGAGAAAAGAGAGAAGGGGCAATGCTACTATCCTTTTACCACACTTGTGCTTCAAAGTAGCACCATGATCTTCATGATAGAGAGTCTCCTATATTGTCACTTTCATATACTAGTGGGAATTTTCATTATAGAACTTGGCTTGTATATTCCAATGATGGGCTTCCTCAAATTGCCCTAGGTCTTCGTGAGCAAGCGAGTTGGATGCACACCCACTTAGTTTCTTTTTGAGCTTTCATAAACTTATAGCTCTAGTGCATCCGTTGCATGGCAATCCCTACTCACTCACATTGATATCTATTAATGGGCATCTCCATATCCCGTTGATACGCCTAGTTGATGTGAGACTATCTCCTTCTTTTTGTCTTCTTCACAACCACCGTCTATTCCACCTATAGTGCTATGTCCATGGCTCACGCTCATGTATTGCGTGAAAGTTGAAAAAGTTTGAGAACATAAAAAGTATGAAACAATTGCTTTGCTTGTCATCGGGGTTGTGCATGATTTAAATATTTTATGTGATGAAGATGGAGTATAGCTAGACCATATGATTTTGTAGGGATAAGCTTTCTTTGGCCATGTTATTTTGAGAAGACATAATTGCCTTGTTAGTATGCTTGAAGTATTATTGTTTTTATGTCAATATTAAACTTTTGTTTTGAATCATACGGATCTGAACATTCATGCCACAATAAAGAAATTACATGGATAAATATGATAGGTAGCATTCCACATCAAAAATTCTATTTTTATCATTTACCTACTCGAGGACGAGCAGGAATTAAGCTTGGGGATGCTTGATACGTCTCCAACGTATCTATAATTTTTGATTGTTCCATGCTATTATATTATCTGTTTTGGATGTTTTATATGCATTATTATGCTATTTTATATTATTTTTGGGACTAACCTATTAACCTAGAGCCCAGTGCCAGTTCCTGTTTTTTCCTTGTTTTTGAGTTTCGCAGAAAAGGAATACCAAACAGAGTCCAAACGGAATAAAACCTTCGCGATGATTTTTCTTGGAACAGAAGACAACCAGAAGACTTGGAGATGAAGTCGAAGGAGCCACGAGGCGGCCACAAGGATGGAGGGCGCGCCCAGGGGGGTAGGGCACGCCCCCCACACTTGTGGGCCCCTCGTGCACCTCCTGACCTAATTTCTTCGCCTATATATACTCTTATATCCCCATACCAACAGGGAGAGCCACGAAAACAGTTTTCCACCACCGCAACCTTCTGTACCCGTGAGATCCCATCTAGGGGCCTTTTCCGGCGTCCTGCCGGAGGGGGATTCGACCACGGAGGGCTTCTACATCAACTCCATTGCCCTTCCGATGAAGCGTGAGTAGTTTACCACAGACCTACGGGTCCATAGCTAGTAGCTAGATGGCTTCTTCTCTCTCTCTTTGATTCTCAATACCATGTTCTCCTTGATGTTCTTGGAGATCTATTCGATGTAATACTTTTTTGCGGTGTGTTTGCCGAGATCCGATGAATTGTGGATTTATGATCAGCTTATCTATGAATATTATTTGAATCTCCTCTGAATTCTTTTATGCATGATTTGATATCTTTGTAATTCTCTTCGAACTATCGGTTTGGTTTGGCCAACTAGATTGGTTTTTCTTGCAATGGGAGAAGTGCTTAGCTTTGGGTTCAATCTTGCGGTGTCCTTTCCCAGTGACAGTAGGGGCAGCAAGGCACGTATTGTATTGTTGCCATTGTATTGTTGCCATCGAGGCTAAAAAGATGGGGTTTTCATCATATTGCTTGAGTTAATTCCTCTACATCATGTCATCTTGCTTAATGCGTTACTCCGTTCTTTATGAACTTAATACTCTAGATGCATGCTGGATAGCGGTCGATGTGTGGAGTAATAGTAGTAGATGCAGAATCGTTTCGGTCTACTTGACACGGACATGATGCCTATATTCATGATCATTGCCTTAGATATCGTCATAACTTTGCGCTTTTCTATCAATTGCTCAGCAGTAATTTGTTCACTCACCGTAATATTTTCTATCTTGAGAGAAGCCTCTAGTGAAACCTATGGCCCCCGGGTCTATTTTCCATCATATAAGTTTCCTATCTTCTATTTTCCATCATATAAGTTTCCGATCTTCTACTTTCAATCATATAAGTTTCCGATCTATAATATTTGTTTCCGATCTACTATTTTGCAATCTTTTATTTTCCGATCTATAAACCAAAAATACCAAAAATATTTACTTTATCGTTTATCTATCTCTATCAGATCTCACTTTTGCAAATAACCATGAAGGGATTGACAACCCCTTTATCACGTTGGGTGCAAGTTGTTTGATTGTTTGTGCAGGTATTCGGTGACTTGTGCGTTGTCTCCTACTGGATTGATACCTTGGTTCTCAAACTGAGGGAAATACTTATCTCTACTTTGCTGCATCACCCTTTCCTCTTCAAGGGAAAAACCAACGCAAGCTCAAGAAGTAGCAGGTGTGCCCGGGCGTCCCCATATCCGTCCCATATTTGGGCTGGATATGAGGGGTGCCCGTCAGCCCGATCGTTTGAGGCGCCCGTCTTGGTCAAAATATTGCGACCGGACAGTGACCGGGCGGCCCGCCCAGGCGTATAAGGCGGGTTTGAGGTGCCTGGCTGTAGATGCTCTTGTGCCGCTGACCCGGCCGCTCCTATACAGGAGGTGGCGGAGCTGGTCGGGGTTGTTTCTTCGATGCCGGGGGCTACTACTTCACCGACCGCTACGACAGCGACCTTTACATCTTCCACTATTGTTGGTGGGGAGGGGGTCTCTACACCGCCGCCAACCTCTCTGCCGGCAGCCACGCAGGCACAACGACCATCTTCGGGGGTAACGCTTTCTCGTCGTAGTAGCTGGCATACGGTCGCAGAGGATGGGAGGACGGACACGGACGGGGACTCGTTGGCTATGGCAATGCGTCATAAGGCGGTGCATAATCTTGACGATGAAGGTATAACGTCACCATCCAAATCCTTTTTTCTTTTTCTTCTAATACCATGACTACTAAGTTAAAAAATGTTGGTGTTAGGCTAGGAAGTAATGGGAAGGATATTTCTGTTTCGATTAAGATTTGAGACACATGGAGTATGACCGATTAAAGTTACTCCACGAGTTTCTACCAAGTCTGTTTTCTCACACCTAGATGAGGAGGAGCTGCATGCCATAGTAGATGGTCAGCTCCTAGCTCATGTAGTAGGTGACCCGGGCCTAGTTCACTACATGAACTTACAGCATCCGGACGTAAATCTAAAGCCTATCGCTCAAAAAAGGTCAAAAGTCCTCTAAGAGGGCCAAAATGTCTAAATCTCCAATTGTTTCCCAATGAATGGCATGTTTTACAATAGCAGATATCTTGGGGACTTGGCTAAATATTCATTCATTGTAAAATGTAATGGGGAGCATAATTTAGATTTTTTTTGGCTATCTCAGAAACAAGTAGACGTGATTTCTTCGTAAGTCTTCTCAACCATCTCTCTTGAGGCATAGACTTCACTTGGATTTCACGTCCACCTAAGGGCCATTCTGGGGGCATACTACTTGGCATGAATACAGGGACTATGGATGTGTTGACTAGTTCAGATGGTGAGTATCATATTAAACTCCATATCGGCAACAAAGCCGACAACTTCACATGGACTCTCGTCGCCGTGTATGTGCAAGCCAGGATGAATTCAAGGCCGACTTTCTTCGTGAGCTGGTGAATCTAGCGAAAGATAATCCCTATCTTATTTTAATAGGTGGTGATTTTAGTTTGCTAAGATTCCCAAACGAGAAAAGTCGCCATAGGTTTGATAATCATTGGCATTTCCTGTTCAACGTTGTTATTGTCAGTTTTGATCTGCGGGAGGTTTCCATGATCGGAAGACAAATCACTTGGGCAAACATTCTTCCCAAACCGACATACGAGAAATTAGATCACGTGCTAATGGATACCGAGTGGGAATCTAAATTCTCTATGGTTTCCGTCCGTGCATTACCTCATGTCGAGCCTCTATCAGACCATGCATCCATCCTTATAACCACTGTTTTGCCACGACCACAGAGTAGACGCAAGTTCAAGTTCGAACTTGGTTGGCTGCCCCGTGATGGCTTTCATGGTATGGTCAAGGAGGTGTGGGAGAAACCTATTGCCGGGCTTACTCCAATGCATGAATGGAATTATAAAATACGTGCAATACGTAAATTCTTGGGTCGTTGGGCTAGGCATACTGCAGGTATCCTCAAAAAAGAGAAGATTCGTCTCACGGCTATTATTGACGATTTAGAAGTTGTGGCAGAGGTGCGACCGCTATCTGAACATGAAATTAAAATCAAGAGTCAATCGAATGCACAGATAGCTTGACTTCTGAGAGAAGAGGAACTCAAATGGTACCAGAATTCAAACTCTCAATTTATTCTCAAAGGGGATTCGAATACTAGATGCTTCCATGGTGTAGCCAATGGCAAACACCGGAAGAAACTTATTCATTATCTTATACAGGAGGAGGGTACGATTGAAGGACATGAGCAACTTAAATCTTACATTACCAATTATTATAAAAATTTGTTTGGGGCTCCAGAAGAGGGTAACTTATCAATGGACGAGTTCCGGATAGATGATATTCCCCAGGTTTCTATTGAGGAAAATAACCTTTTAAATCCTCCTTACTCTGAGGAGGAGGTGAAAAAGGTGATTCTCCTAATGGAACACAACAAGGCCCCGGGTCCGAACGGTTTGCCAGTTGAGTTCTATTAGAGCTTCTGTGAGGTTATCAAACCGGGCCTTCTAGATTTGTTTGGCCACCTCCATACTGGACAACTAGAATTGTTTCGCCTAAACTCCGATTAGATAATTTGATTACCTAAGGTTAATGAGGCGGTAAGGATACAAGAGTATAGACCTATCTGCCTCCTTAATGTTAGTTTTAAAATCTTCACCAAAGTTGCGATGATTAGGCTAAACTCGATGGCTGATCATGTGGTTCATCCTTCCCAGACGGCTTTCATGAATGGTAGAAACATCCTAGATGGGGTGGTAATCCTTCATGAAATGGTTCATGAACTACATCCGAAGAAGTTGAATGGGGTAGTCCTCAACATTGATTTTGAGAAAGCTTATGATAAAGTCAAGTGGCCTTTTCTTCAACAAACTCTCAGAATTGAAAGGCTTCTCTGCAGAGTGGCGCGCTCCAATCCATAGCTTCGTTTCCAGAGGTAGTGTGTCCATCAAAGTCAATGATGGCGTTGGCCGCTACTTCCAAACGAAGAAGGGATTGAGACAAGGTGACTCATTATCGGCCATGCTATTTAATGTAGTGGCTGATATGTTAGCTATCATGATTGAGCGTGCAAAGGTTGATGGTCAAATTGACGGGGTAGTTAATCATCTTGTTGATGGTGGACTTTCTATCCTGCAACATGTCGACGATACGATTCTCTTTATGGAGCATGACCTAGAGAAAGCGAGGAATCTGAAATTTATTTTATCAGCATTCGAGCACCCCTCGGGTCTTAAAATAAAATTCCATAAAAGTTAATTATTTTGTTTTGGCGAGGCCAAAGACGAGGCCCACCTGTACGCTGATTTGTTTGGTTGCAGGTTAGGCCAGTTTCCGATCAGTTATTTTGGGATACTGATACATTATCGAAGACTCACAAATGTTGAATGGAAACATGTCGAGGAGAGACTACAAAAAAGGTTAAGTAGTTGGAAAGGTAAATTACTATCTCAGGGTGGAAGATTGGTCCTCATAAATTCAGTGCTCAGTAATATGGTACTATATATGATTTTCTTCTTCCAACTGCCTAAAGGAGTCTTACGTAGATTAAATTATTTCCGATCAAGATTCTTTTGGTAGGGAGATAGTGAGAAAAAGAAATATCGACTGGATAAATGGAGTGTGGTTTGCCGTCCCAAAGACCAAGGAGGGCTAGGTATTCATGATCTTGAGGTTAAAAATATTGCCCTCCTCGGCAAATGGCTATTTAAACTGCTGACGGAAAATGGTGTATGCAAACCCTCCTGAGGAGAAAAATATGTGGGCTCAAAGGTGGTGTCCCAAGTATATTGGAAGCCTGGGGACTTGCACTTTTGGGCTGCTCTAATGGCTACGAAGAAATACTTCTTCCGCTATGGATCCTTCACTATTAAAGACGGATCGGAAATTAGATTTTGGGAGGATAAGTGGCTAGGCAATGCTACATTCCGAGAACAATATCCGGCTCTATACAATATTGTGCGTCACAAAGGTGATACTATCGCGGCGGTTCTGGAATCCTTTCCGCCAAATGTGACGTTCAAAAGAGATTTAATTGGCCCCAGATTTGTATCGTGGAACACTTTGTTACTGAGAGTATCCATGGTACAACTGTCACAAGGAGTCGATGAATTTCGTTGGAACCTACATGTGAATGGTAAATTCACGGTGGACTCTATGTATAGTGCTCTGATCCAGTCAAATGCGCCACTTGATAATAATAAGAAGATTTGGAAGATGAAGATACCGCTAAAGAATAAAATCTTCGTGTGGTATTTTCGTCGAGAAGTCATTCTTACTAAGGATAACCTTATTAAAACGAATTGGCATGGAAGTACATAATGTGTTTTTTGTCATCATGATGAAACAATAAAACACTTATTTTTCCATCGCAAATTGTCTCGTTCTATATGGTCAATCATCCAAGTAGCTTCTGGCTTGTATCCTCCATGTAGTGTTGCTAATATATTTGGCAACTAGTTACATGAGATAGATCACAAGTTTAGAATTCTTCTCAGGGTGAGAGCGCTTGCCGTTATTTGGTCGCTTTGGCTATGTAGAAATAATAAGGTGTTTAACGATAAACGTACTCCTCTTATGCAAGTTATCTACAGATGTACTGGTACGCTTCGTTTATGGTCGTCCCTACGACGTGTGAAAAATCAAGACCTATTTACGGAGGTATGTACACGCTTGAAGAACACGGCGAGAGATACTTTCACCCGATATGGATGGCAACATGATCTTATGATTGGCCCTCCCACGATTTAGGCTTAATACAGTCTTTTCATGACTACTTGTTTCATCTTTTTACTTTTTGAGACTGAATTTGGTTTGCCCATGTGCATTTTAGTTATGCAAAGAGATCAGGTGTAATATTTAAACCTTTTAAATAATAAAACGCCTTTTATCGAAAAAAGACGGCCAAAGACTACAACATCAAAGGATGGCGACGTGCTGCACCTTGTCCTCGCCCTCAGGGGTGGTGGTTGTTGCTAGAGCAGACTAGTCATAGGGTATAGCTCCCGTCTTGTTACGTTGTAATTTTGGTACTTTATAAGATCAGTTATTTTTCCTGTTAGTGTGTATTCGGGCCACTTATGCTATAATTTCTGAAGAGGGAAAAAATTGTATCTGTATGAGCGGATAACCTCACCAAACTGCACAATAGAGCTAAAGATAATACTAGTAGTTATTATTATTAAATATAATATATTTTTTTATACGTGCAGCTAATCTTGTATTCCATGCAGCCGCCTCCTCCCTAGAAAATCAGGGTTCCTCTGCCTCCCGTCGGCGTCGCCGCCGATCCGCCTCGTCTCCGGTGGCCTTAGGGCCATGGGAGCGCGGTGGATCCCGGCCTTTGCCGGTAGGAGGGCTCCGTTTTTAGATGTGTTTTCGAGTTTTTTTAGAGTTTGTGTCCTGCTTAGGAAAGCGAGGCGGCAGCGGCTCCCTGAAGATGGAATAAGGTTCTCCCCGCCTAGCCCCCGTTCTGTGGTGCATCTAGCATCGTCGGTGGGCGTGTGGAGGTGTGTCTCCGGCGGATCTGCTTTTGGTGGATTTGCTCGGATCTGTTCGTCGTTCGTATACGCTTTTGTGTCTTCAAGTTGGATCCTTCCGACCTACGCCACTCTTCATCGGCGGCGGTTGCCGTTCTGATGCGCTGGTCCTATGGGGCCTTAGCACGATGACTTCCCGACTGTCTACTACAACAAGTTTTGCCCGGCTCCGGTGAGAGAGGGGCGATGACGGCGGCGCGCCTTCGGCTCGCTTCAGATCTTGTAGTCGTCGCTAGGTGTTCTATGAATCTGAATGTAATTTTTATTATTTCTGGTATTCGTTGTACTATCTGTTGGAAATATGCCCTAGAGGCAATAATAAAATGGTTATTATTATATTTCCTTGTTCATGATAATTGTCTATTGTTCATGCTATAATTGTATTAACCGGAAACCGTACTACATATGTGAATACATAGATCACAACATGTCCCTAGTGAGCCTCTAGTTGACTAGCTCGTTGATCAATAGATGGTTGTGGTTTCCTAACCATGGACATTGAATGTCGTTGATAACGGGATCACATCATTAGGAGAATGATGTGATGGACAAGACCCAATCCTAAGCATAGCACAAGATCGTGTAGTTCGTTTGCTAGAGCTTTTCTAATGTCAAGTATCATTTCCTTAGGCCATGAGATTGTGCAACTCCCGGATGCCCTAGGAATGCTTTGGGTGTATCAAACATCACAACGTAATTGGGTGACTATAAAGATGCACTACAGGTATCTCCAAAAGTGTCTGTTGGGTTGGCACGAATCAAGACTGGGATTTGTCACTCCGTACGACGGAGAGGTATCTCTGGGTCCACTCGGTAATGCATCATCATACACTACAACAAGAACCCCCATATAGCAACACATGTTTTGCAACGCTCTAAAGATGTGATGTAAGGATGTGTTATAGCTACGCATATATGCGTTGGAAGCCTGTACGTTGCTAGTGATGGTGAACAACAACAGATGTATTGTGATGCAGTGCATGCGTTGCCACTCTATTACCCTTGTGACGTGCATGAATAACTTTTTTTAGGGTAACATGAATAACATTTTGAGGTATCGTTCATAGGTGTGCAAATTGCTGAAACATCGTTGGAAAAAAAATGGGCAACCACAATCTCGAACCAGCGACCTCACGCTAATTAGAAAAGAGGCAAATCAAACCGGACAGATACACCTACGGCCAAAATCACAGATTGGGCTTTATATCTATAAATGCGCCGTTGTCAGCAATAAGGCTGACTCGGCTGGGCCTCACCAAATCGGGCCGGCACTGATTGCAGCGTTGACCAGTCGCTACTTGTAAACTTTACTAGTAAAAAAAGGGCTCACCTCACAAAGAAAAATACTAGTAAAAAAAGGTACCCCTAAAAATATACTAGTAAAAAAAGGTCCTGCTTGTACAAATTCTCAACAAATAAAATCCTTGCCACTTGTACGTTACACGCAAAAAAGGGTATCTACTTATACGTGTATGTTCACTTGAAATCCAACATTGTAGAAAATTAAGAAACTATTTGTAAAAACATTTCTATTTTAATAATTTTGTATAACTAGGTAAAAATAATAAGCAAAATTTTGCTCATGTAACTTTAATGAGTGTTTAAATTTTAGAAAAGAGTGTCTGCGCTTCTTGAAAATACATGAATTTTAAAAAGTGTTCACGGATGTAAAAAAAGAAACTATGATTTCCGAAATTATCATCTTGTATTTTAGTGATGTTCATCGTATTTAAAAAAACATTTATCGTGTATTTTCAAAAATGTTCCTTGTTTATTTCAAAACCTTTTATCATGTATTTAGCAATAGTTCATTGTATGTATTTAAAAAATGTTATTGGCTACTTTCAAGGCATTCATATTGCACTTAAGTGAATTTTCAAAAAAATTACAATGTATTTAAACTATTTAAAAAATGATCATCATGTATTTTAAAAAGTGTTTCACATATTATAGGAAAAAATGCTATCATGACTTTAAGATACTATCGTACTTTAAAATACGTATCATGACTTTAAAAGTGTTCATATATTATACGATTAACTTTTCATCATATATTTGGACGTGTTGATTGTGTATTTCAAAATACTATCATGACTTTAAAAATGTTCATCATATAAATGTTTATTGTGTTTTAGAAAAATGACAGTTGTGTATTTAAAAATGTATACTATGTACTAAGAAAAGTGCAATGTATAATTGAATAATGTTCATATGTGGAAAACATATTAAACAATGAAAAAGAAATATGGAATAAAAGAAAAACAGAAGCAAAAATTGAAAACTACAAAAATGTAAAACCAATTATAAAAGGACAAAATGTAAAGTGAAGGGACAACCAGTAGACCAACCAAAAAACTAGAAATAACCACCTTTTGTGCGGAAAACCATAATGGAAAATCATATCAGCTAGCACGAAAAAAAAAACTCCCCCGAAAAAGAACTAGGGGTACTCCTTGGCCGGCCCACTATGTGAGGTTTTGTTGGCGAGCGCGGCATAATGTTTGCAATAAGTGAGATATCACATTGACCTCCATTTTGACGTTTTGTACCATGTCGTCCGTTGTTGGGCCTCGACAATGACTTTGATCTCTCGTTCTAATTTATTTGGTGGCAAGGTCTGGTTTTCTCTGACCCTTTAGTTTGATCGTGACGATTGCAACCCCAGGTTACATGGGATGATGCCACAGTCGATGTTCCTTTAGTGGTTTATATATCTTATTGCTAGCGACGAGTGATTATTATGGTCTTCAAAGCCTTGTGTGACGAGTGTCCATTCTCTTTGTTGTCGGTTTAGGGCATTTCCATCCCTATCCCCTAAAGCGGACATAGTATCCGTTCGCGGATGTGTCCGTGGACAGTGGTACGGGAGCCGGCCATCCAACCCTGACCATCAAACGCCCGAATGCATTCCTAACAAAATTTGAACAAATCGGACTATTTTCATTTAAACCGGACCAAGTTCATGATGTTTTTTTACATATTTGATTAAACAAAAGCGGACATGACATTTTTTTTAACATATCTAAATCTTCGTTAGCGTGAACTCCGGGAAGTGAAGTTGCGGGTCACCAGTGGAGGGGAACGGACGTGCCCGCATGGGACATAGACGTCCGTCCCCCATGTCCTACTCTTCCCCACCGGAGCCCGCCGCCTGGCTATGGATGTCGCGGTTGAGTTGAGGTCCATGATGGACGTGGATGGGCCGCGTGGTCGTTGCGGCCCGGCCCGAACGACTCGAAGCCGCTGACGTAGGCAGTAGCTTTCCCGCCCGTGATTGCCTGCTCCGCGTTTGCATCCGCCTTTGTGTAGATCTCCACGATTAGGGTGTCACGCTCCTTTGCCATGATGCGTCTGCGCCATCGCTCACGACATATGTTGCGGGCGCTGCACATGGGCTTTGCAACACCCAATGTTCGTCCACGATGGCCGGATTCTGCACGACCATGTCCGTGACGACCTCATCATTTGCCTGCTCGCCGTGGATCTAACCTTTCTGAGCCGGTGCTGGTTAAGGAGCCACAGATTGTACGGTTGCTCCTCCTGCAGCATCCGAAAACGTGGAGACTGGCGGCGCAGGCTGCGCGGGCTGCTCCTCCTCCGCCATGACAACCTCGCAGAAGGAGGAACATAAGCGAGTGTGGTGCGGTGCGGATTGTGCCATGCGCGGACACGTGTAAAAAGCGGGCACAAGACCAGCCCAAGCGGCGAGTTGTTTCAATGTGGGAGTCGGGGGAGGCTTCTCGGTCACCATGCCTGTTTAATGCCGGTATGTGAATGGATGGGCAGCCGACTTCAATGCCAATACTAAAAAATGTTTGTTCGTCTGCGGTCCTTCATGCGCGATTGATTACCCCTTGATTGATGCATACATTGAGTGAGTTATCTGTTACACCGTGTATATTTTTAAGTTGTTCGGTAGTTAAAATGTAGATTTTGCATAATATATTTTTTGTCATTATATAAAGATGTATTTTGTTCAACATGAACAATGTAACGTACCCCAAAAAAAAATGTGACGTGGCGCATCTTGAATTTTTTGCACCAACCGGAGCAATCAATTAAAACTAACAATGTATCGTGGGACCCTCATGATGTGGGCTCCACTAGCAGCTACACAACAGAGAAAGGCATCGTGCAATACACATGGCGGGATCAGCGCCCGGGCATGAAAGGTTTTGGATACACTGCGCGTGGCGGGATCAGCGAAAATTCCAGCCACCTAATCCCTCAAACCCACGACCGCAACGCCGGTTCTCTCCCGCAGCCGCACCCTGTACTAGCACCGCCGCTCCGATCTGACCCGCCACCGCTCGCACCTCTACGGCCCGTCTCCCCGCCAGATCCAGCTCCTGAGGTGCTTTTCCTCCCCTGCGGAGTACCGACTACCCCCTCCGCCGCTCTCTACCCGCCGCCGCCGGAGACGAAGAGGAGCACGGTAGGGAAGACGGTCGCCACCTTTTCCCTCACTGCCTTCGTCGTTTTCATCCACCTCCCTCCGTTTTCCTGGATCATGCCGCAGCGACAAGGTCAACGGCGGTGGGCCACCTCCGGTGTGAGACGGTGTCAGATTTGGCTTCCCTCTGCATCGCCTCCTCTATGGTCCCCGGCGAGCAGCCCCGCTCGTTGCACGTCCGTTCGCCTCAGGTATCTCCCGTTTCTGATTCCTCGTCCACACCCAGCCTCCTCAGATTTCTGCTAGCTTTATGGATCTGCTTAATTGCCAACTCAATTACTACAAACAAAGCATCCCCTGCGACCCTGTTGTCTTCTACTCATATGTCAACCCATTAGTACCAATTCCAAGCAAGCTTGCTGTTCAACTTCAGAGTACGGCCGTTCTGGACACGGTGGCCGCTGGTCAGTGCTATCTCACCGCTGGTAGTTGTCTTGTGATGTGTGTCAGATAAGCTTTTTAATTCACACATCGTTAGCAATACAGCAGGGTACATAGACATAAGACGGAATTGGGGCCTCCCACGCACATGAACATGGCCTGCGCGGGCCACGCAGTGTCGCGGTGTTGCTCGTTTCATCAGCCGTGGGAGGGATTTTTACAATACTGACTACTGGGTACGAACGATGGTGCGTGTTAGAGAGAGATGGTGCTAATAAAAATTAGCTCCAGCCGGCAAAGCAAATATACTAGTAATATAGTATAGGGCGCAGCAGTACTTTTTGGTTTTTTGATTGTTGTTGGTGCGATTGCAATTAGCACAAACACAGCAATTAATCGTCTAAACACAGCAATTGCGAATGTACAATTAACCATTGCTGGTGCAATTGCAATTAAGACAAATACAAAGTAACCATTTAGTTTTTTTATTGGCCGTCCAAAATTACCAGTAAACCAACTTTCAATCAAATTTGTAGTGATTTCTAACATGGCAACTTGCTAATTAGTGTCAGTTTGTTTAGCATTTACCGTCGGACCGTTTATGTTCAGCATACATGGTAGATGAGGCACACACTCAGTTTGATCAGTACAGAATGGTTTAATTTGAAAGCTTTTGCCAGCCCGAAGCGGTGGTAGGAGTAGAGCTGGGCATAAATGTCAGCTTTTTGGTTGCAAAAGTCCCCTCGTGTGCTCGGCCCTGCACCGCGTGCACACCTGGTGGTCGCAAAAGTCTCTCTCTGTCCTACCCGCTAAATACTACTGACATGCAGGTACAAATGTTTTTGCCGTTTCAATCCGGAGAGTGCTGTTGTCTCTAACGTGAATCTTGGTGACGGCCCGTTCGTGATAGCAAGGACTAGCTGCCAACGTGTGCAGCGTGACATTTCTGTTCAACTTCAACCATGTTATGTCATCTAATCTGCTGTGTTATCCGTTGCAGGATATAGGAGGTGGGAGATCCATAAATCATAATGCCATTTTGATCTAAGATCCTCCAAGTTCGGCCGAAGGAACCACTCATGTTATTTTATGAATTACTGTCCAAGCAGCCCCCCTCCAGTGAGATTGCTGAATTTGTAGGTGCAACACCTTGTTCTCCTTAAATACCCACCAATTACGTTCAGACCAGGTTCTAGTAAGTATGCTCCACAAGTTTATGTTGTAGTCCCCAGCTAGTCTGTCTCATTGATTTCTATGTGTCAAATCGTAGCTAGCTACAAGGCGCAAGTATATCTGATTTATTTCTCTATTGTAGATGTAATGTGTCAAAATAGGTACGATTCTCCCAACTATGCTAGCAGTACTAGCCATGAGGGAATCCCCACCTAGTCTGATTGATTCCTAAATGTATTCCAGTCCAGTTTAGCATATTTTTAAGTAGTAGCTTTGTATCATCATTCAGAGCTGACGTGTTACAAAACTACCTAGTTTATTATAGTAATAGTAATAGCACTGCATTATACATGACAAACACACTATTGATACAAGTGCAGGTTAATGGAGCATGGCTGTTATCTCCATAGACAACAAAGAAAGCTTATGATAAGATAACATAATAAATCACAAAATGTGGAGTATAGTGCAAAAGTCAAGAGAAGAGTCCATTACAGTGAAGATGCTGATGATGACTTCATCGTAAACCTCAATCACCAATGATCTCAGATATCTAACTGAGCTTTAATTTCAGCCCACTTGCAACAACAATGAATCTGTAGTCCTGGCTATATATGTGTGTGCTAGAGTTTAGACAAAAAACAGACAATACCTCTTATGATGACCATACTCCTTCCATATACAACCTGATAAATCTCTTGGTTGGTCTTTAGGGGCCCAAGCTATGGTTATCGAGGCAAAGTGATGCTTCCTTTTGAAGAAAATGGATCGTTAAAAAATTGGGGTCCTATTTGACAAGCAGATCTTTGATGGTAATGATCTTGGTGGTTTGTGTGAGAAAGATAATGGCTTTTTTGCTATGGTTAGATATCTCAAGCCACTAAATTATTTGTCATTTTCATTTGGATATGGTTCTCTTATCAGTATAGATAAAATGTCATGATGGATATTACGCAAAGTATTGTATTGTAAAATGTAGAATTTTAGGTAATATTTACATAAGCTACAGCAGGAGAACATGGTTAGTACTAAACTGTGGAATTTTGTTGCAATGATAGATGTTTTTTTTGTAACTCATGCTTACCGATCTGTTTATGTCTTTGTTGCAAATTCTAGCCTTATTCTTGTGATGGGATGATATGCAAGTCATCTTTCAAAAAGTTGGGATGGACAAATAAGGACCAGAGCAACTCTAGCCACCTACAAGAAGTCATGAGAAAAAGCCTTCAGCATTTGATGAAGAGGAGAGCTGTACAATTATGTTTGGGAGTCAAGACCACTCATTTGTTAATCTGTTTCTTAGTGTGTATTGATGCTACATGTTGTATCAAGTGGTGATGTAGCTTTGTGTTATTTTAGCTTATGGGGAATGTGAACTATGAACCGTGACGTGGAACTGTGGCATCGATGTTTATAGACTAATTAATTGTGATGTGTTGTGAAAATACTTTGTGTTGGACAGTTGACTTGGTCAATAAAAATTAGCCTCCATGGAATCGGGCCAGCTAATAACTGTAGAGAATAATAATATAAAAAAGCAAAAATGGTCACGGCCTCATAGAAATTTGGGCTGGATCAACCAATATTGGGCTGCAAGGCAATTTGGTTTGGATCAACAAATATTGGGCGGCCTCATAGAATTTTGGGCTGGATCAACCAATATTGGGCTGCTCCTAAAAAAACCAATATTGGGCCGCATCAACCGATATTGGGCTGGATGGCAATCCTCTTGTTCAGGGTACCAACAACGCATATGATGTGTTGTCACCCTCTAACTCTATATGTTGCTATCCAGCAATGCTTCTTGACATTGTTTACCAACGGAAGTATATGTGTTGTTGTAGACCCTTCCAACGCCACCAACGGCAACGCATATTAATCCGTTGGTGTAGACCTTTCCAACACTTATACGGACATACGACAACGCATCCATGCGTTGCAGAAGGGGGGTTCCTGTTGTAGTGATAATGAGCTCAATGTGACTAAGGAGTTAGCCACGGGATCATGCGTTACGGAACGAGTAAAGAGACTTGTCGGTAACGAGATTGAACGAGGTATGGGGATACCGACGATCGAATCTCGGGCAAGTAACATACCGATGGACAAAGGGAATTGTATACGGGATTGATTGAATCCCCGACATTGTGGTTCATCCGATGAGATCATCGTGGAACATGTGGGAGCCAACATGGGTATCCAGATCCTGCTGTTGGTTATTGATCGGAGAGATGTCTCGGGCATGTCTGCATGGTTCCCGAACCCGTAGGGTCTACACACTTAAGGTTCGGTGACGCTAGAGTTGTTATGGGAAATTGTATGTGGTTACCGAAGGTTGTTCGGAGTCCCGGATGAGATCCCGGACGTCACGAGGAGTTCCGGAATGGTCCGGAGGTGAAGATTTATATATGGGAAGTCCAGTTTCAGTCGCCGGAATGGTTTCGGGGGTTATCGGTATTGTACCGGGACCACCGAAAGGTGTCCGGGGGTCCACCGGGTGGGGCCACCTGCCCCGGAGGGCCTAGTGGGCTGAATATGGGTGGGGACCAGCCCCTTAGTGGGCTGGTGCGCCCCCCCCCCCAAGGGCCCAAGGCGCCTAGGGTTGGAAACCCTAGGGGAGGGGGTGCCTCCCACCTTGCTTGGGGGGCAAGTTACCCCCTCCTGGCCGCCCCCCCCCCCCCCCCCCTCTAGATGCATCTAAGGGGGCCGGGCCCCTCTCCCCTTCACCCTATAAATAGAGGGGGGGTGGGAGGGCAGCCACACCCCTTCCCTGGCGCAGCCCTTCCCCCTCTCCAACACCTCCTCCTCCTCCGTAGTGCTTGGCGAAGCCCTGTCGGAGAACCACGAGCTCCTCCACCACCACGCCGTCGTGCTGCCGGAGTTCTCCCTCAACTTCTCCTTCCCCCTTGCTGGATCAAGAAGGAGGAGATGTCCCCGGGCTGTACGTGTGTTGAACGCGGAGGCGCCGTCCGTTCGGCGCTTGGATCGGATCTTCCGCGATTTGAATCGCCGCGAGTACGACTCCATCAACCGCGTTCTTGTAACGCTTCCGCTTAGCGATCTTCAAGGGTATGAAGAAGCACTCCCTCTCTCTCGTTGCTAGCATCTCCTAGATTGATCTTGGTGACACGTAGGAAATTTTTTGAATTATTACTACGTTCCCCAACACTATCATGATTGAAGATGAATAGATTGGATGTTTTTCCGCAAAAATAAATAAATAAATAATAGTTTTTATTAAGTAATTTGAACTTCTTATTGGAATGGTGAGAGCTACCTATAAAGTAATCTGAACGAAGCTGAGTCCATTTTTTAAGTTCATGCTTCTCATGTTTCTACTTATACATAGACAAATTTAATACATGTCCGTCTGCTTATTGTTTATGAGGTCACTGATATGGCTGGAACTCATTAGAATTGTTGTCTCAAAGTGATGCGGGAATAAAGGTCGGAGCAGGGCGCAGGTCCAGGGCCAAAGGAAGGAGCAGACTGGGTGGCGGCGGTGCCGCGGGCGCGGATAAGGATGGCAATGGGTAAGGTATGGTGCGGATAGAATAATTCCATACTCATACCCATGTTTCTCATGAGTGTTAAATAGTACACATATCCTATGTAACGCTGCAGTTTACAGGCTTCGAGTTCATTGGCTTAACCATTGTACCTGGTCCCAAATCTCATATTACAAATTTGTGTGAACTGAATGGCGAGTGTTTAGAGCCAAACTTTTATTTTTGCAAAAAGGCCTAAGGCAGACGCACGCACACGCAGCCAGCCGCCGCCGCCTCCATCGAAGAAGTTAGGGTTCCTTTGTCTTTCGCCTGCACCGCTGCCATTCCACCTCGTCTCCGGTGCCCCTAGGGCCATGGGGACGCGGTGAATCATGGCACTTGCCGGCGGGATGGCTCCGTTTTTAGATGTTTCTTTTGGTTTATTAGGGTTTGTGTCCTGCTCAGGAAGATGAAATGTGGCGGCTCCGTGAAGATGGAATAAGGTTCTCCCTACCTAGCCCCCGTTCCGGTGTTGCATCTAGCATCGCCAGAGGGCGTGCGGAGGTGTGTCTCCAGCGGATCTCGCAGGATTCGATCGGTGGTTGTCTTTGGTGGATCTATTCGGATCCGATCTTCATTCGTCGATGTTCGTCTGTCTTCAGTTTTGATCCTTTTGATCTACGCATCTCTTCATCGATGGCGGTTGTTGTTCTGGTGCGCTGGTCCTATGGGACCTTAGCATGACAACTTCCCGACTGTCTACTACAACAAGTTTCGCCCGGCTAGGGCAAGGGAGGGGCGATGACGGCGGCTCACCTTCGGCTCGCTTCAATGCTTGTATTCGTCGCTAGGTGGTCTACGGATCTGGATGTAATTTTTATTATTTCTGATGTTCATTGTACTACCATGATTTAAGATGAATAGATCGAAAGTTTTCTCGAAAAAAAAGGCCTAAGGCCATATATTATGATTAAAACATAACTTTACAAACAAACCCATGCAGAAAAATACAATTACTTCAAATCAATGGGAGTGTCAAAGTATTCTTCCTCCTGCATCCATCGGTGGATAGCTCGACGTCACCTCTGGGCCGCCGCCTTGGTGGAGCCCTTTTTGAAACCTAGAAGCTTGTAGAAGTAGCAGCTAGTAAGTCATCGATGCAGACCAGTAGATGCCGGCGCTCGTGATCTGTGAATCAAATCGCTTCCTCGGAGAAGATAATGTTGATAAGCACTTGTAAAAACTCTGAAGACCACGAAGCCAGTTGAATCCAAATGCATCCACTAGAAACCTTAACCAACCAGATACCAGAAGACCCGCAGGAGGCACAAAACCTCACACCCTCCGCCGGTGATAAGCATACCACGAAACGGGGTAGAGCAGGAAGACATTTTTCCTAATGGGAAAACGCAGCCGCCCCACCGTCTCAAACCAAACGCGAGGACTCCCTAAGAAATAGCTGAGACAAATTACCAATGACGTTGTACGCCAAGTCCGGATCTGATATCGAGCTCGTCTTCGTCTAAGGCCGTGCACTGACATTATCTTTTCCGATGGCCTAGCAAGGCCAGGCACCGTAGAAACTCACCATGCTGGATTTGTTCAACCAATGCTACCTCCACCAATGCCGTTGTCGAGCATCACCTAGCGAAGACCTCCACTCGAGTAGTCACCTCCTTCTTCGACCGCAGCAGCCCTCCAAGATTTCCCGGCAAGGCGCCCCTAAAGCGAACCTCCTCACCGCCATCAGGGCTGCATAGGCTTTGCCTGATGACATGCCCTGGCGATGGCAGGAGACGGCTAGGGTTTGCATGAATGTCTTGGCCCCCTCACGAAGCATTTGTGTCTTTCCTTCTACCTGTATAGAGCCAAACTGCAAGTGAACACACAACAGCTTGGTAAATTAGGCTTTTGAGACCTGCAACAAATGTAACTACACGCTCAGCAAAACAACACCTATATGAGTGTACTTATCATTTCATTTTGATATAATTGGCATAAGTCATATACTCATATTATGGACTAGATCATACTCATTGCTTTCACAGCTACTTATAAGATTGTTTGGGAAGCGTTAAACCCTTTTATCGGGCCGCACTGTATTTATATAGATGATGACGTGGCTTACAAGTTGTTCGATCTGTAGATCGATCGAGAGATTACAGAGAAGGTCGGTACAGGAGGAGATAGATAGAAGAAGAGATAGGAAAGGATTACAGGTTTAAACACTAGTCCTATCTCCATACAATTGTATTCCAACACCCCCCCTCAATCTGAACCTACGAAACTCCAAGGTTGAGATTGTATTTGAACTCATCAAGCCTTCTCATGGTAAGAGGTTTTGTGAAGCCATCAGCTAGTTGATCACCTGTAGGTATGAACTTTATGTCCAGTAACTTGCGAGCTACTCTTTCTCTAACAAAGTGGAAATCAACCTCAATGTGCTTTGTGCGTGCATGAAAAAACAGGATTAGCTGAAAGATATGTTGCACCAATATTATCACACCATAATCTTGCAGCCTGTGGAGTTCTGACCCCAAGCTCATAAAGCAAAGTCTGAATCCACATAACTTCAGTTGTAGCATTTGCTAGAGCCTTATACTCAGCCTCAGTGCTTGCCCTTGAGACTGTAGCCTGTTTTCTCGCACTCCAAGATATAAGATTTGTTCCCAGAAATACAGCGAATCCACCTGTAGATCTTCTATCATCAGCACACCCTGCCCAGTCTGCATCTGAATAAGCAGACACAAGCATGGAAGGAGATTTGACAATCTTGAGTCCAAGTTCTCCTGAAGATTTGAGATACCTCACAATTCTTTTAACTGTCGTCCAATGAACAGTGGTAGGAGCATGTAGATACTAACAGACGTTGTTCACAGAATAAGAAGTATCAGGACGAGTAAGCGTTAAATATTGTAATGCACCTACAACACTCCTGTAATTTGTTGCATCCTCAGGTCCAAGTGCTTCACCACTGTCAATTGTGAGCTTTTCTGAAGTTGAGATTGGTGTACTTACAGGCTTGCAATTTTCCAATCCTATTCTCCTGAGAATGTCATTGGCATATTTTTCCTGTGA
The DNA here is from genome assembly GCA_011799875.1 of Thinopyrum elongatum. Lineage (NCBI taxonomy): Eukaryota > Viridiplantae > Streptophyta > Magnoliopsida > Poales > Poaceae > Thinopyrum > Thinopyrum elongatum. Next base: position 313,022,665 of record CM022297.1, read on the forward strand.
CAAAAGTATACCATCTTTTACCTGCTTGACCTCTATACCAAGAAAGTAATGAAGATCTCCCAAATCCTTGAGCGTAAACTCCATCTTTAAATCCTTAAGCAGGCAAGTGGTGGCATCTGGACTTGAACTAGCAACAATTATATCATCAACATATACTAGAACAAATATAGTGACATTGCCTCTATTGAAAAGAAACAGTGAGGTATCAGCTTTAGATGGTTTAAAACCAAGTTGTTGTAACTGTGTGCTCAACCTTGAGTACCAGGCTCTTGGGGCCTGTTTCAAACCATACAAAGCTTTATCTAACTTGCAAATGTAATGAGGTGTGCTTATGTTCTCATAACCTGGTGGTTGATGCATAAAAACCTCTTCTTCCAGAACACCATGAAGAAACACGTTCTGAACATCTAGCTGCCTTAAGCTCCAGCCTCTAGAAACAGCAATGGACAGCACAAGTCGAATAGTAGTTGCTTTAACAACAGGACTAAACGTATCTTCATAATCAATACCAAATCTCTGTTTGAAACCTTTTGCAACCAACCTAGCCTTATACCTGTCTATGCTTCCATCGGACTTCCTTTTAATCTTATATACCCATTTACAATCTATGACATTTTTGCCTTTTTGTGGTGGTACCAAGTGCCATGTTTTATTTTTCATGAGTACCTCATATTCATTATCCATGGCTTCTTTCCAATCCCTGCTAGCAAGTCCATCATGCAAATGAGTTGGTTCACCCATACTAGTAAGAAAGGCACGTTTGACTTTATCATACCTTATAGTACCATCTTTGTACTCCTTTTCTTTGACAATACCAGATTTGGACCTAGTATGGCGACGTGGAAGTTCAGGTGCACAAGCTGTCTTTGGTGCAGAAGATCTCGGTGTTGCTGAATCTGCAGCAGAGTTCGTTGCCACAGGAGATCCCGTAGAATCCCTTGTGCAATCCAGCTCCCGATCCGAAGCGACCACAGGGCCAGGAATCGCCCTCGCAATCGTTGCACCAGTGAGAACAGGCCACGTCGCGTCCTCGGTAGCCAGCCGCTCGGCTGGGTGGGTCACGCCGTCCGCGCTGGGCCCGGCGCTTGCTGCTTGGTCGGTCACTGGCCCGTCCAGTGCGCGTGTGGCTCTCGGTGAGTCGCGTCAGCCCACGCTGGCTGAACTGGAGGGGCCCGCGCTGCCTGGGTTGTCGGCCACCCTAGCATCCATCAAACGCAGCACGCTGAGATCCTCCTCGGATCGCGCGTCTGACGTTCTGCCTCACAGATCCGCGTGGGATCCTGCACCATCGCTGCCGCCCATATCAACCTGGGATCCGGTGCCAGCTTTGTCTGTATGCTCTTGCATAAAATCACAGCCTGAATCTGCACACTTAACATTAAAATTAAAATTCTCTTTTTCCTTGGAACTAGTCATATGATCAGCACTATTTAACTCGCCCCCGTGATCTGGACTAGGCATATAGTCAGGAAGAAGTGCAATTTCTGCACGAAGTAGGGCTCCGGCATTCGGATGAAGCTTTGTAAAGGGAAATATTGTTTCATCAAATACAACATCACGAGAAATATATATGCGTCCAGTGGAAATCTCAAGACACTTATAGCCTTTGTGAAGATTACTATAGCCAAGAAAGACGCATTGAGTGGAACGAAACTCAAGTTTGTGTCGATTATATGGACGGAGATTGGGGTAACAAGCACATCCAGAAATTCTTAGAGAATTGTAGTCTGGTTTTTTATGAAACAATTTTTCCAAGGGAGTGGTATTTCCAATTACTTTGCTAGGAAGACGATTGATAAGATAAGTGGCAGCAATAAAAGCTTCATCCCAATATTTTAATGGCATTGATGCATGTGCTAGAAGAGATAGACCAACTTCAACAATATGACGATGTTTACGCTCAACGGAGCCATTTTGTTGATGGGCATGAGGACATGAGACATGGTGAGCAATACCAATATTGCGAAAGAAAGAGTTGAGTTTCTCATACTCCCCTCCCCAGTCACTTTGGACTGCGAGAATTTTTCTATCAAATTGACGCTCAACAAGTTTCTGAAATTCTTGAAAAATAGAAAGAACTTCATATTTAAACTTAAGCAAATATATCCAAGTGTACTTGCTAAAGTCATCAATGAAACTGACATAATATTTTTTTTTGCCAAAAGAATCTCTTGTATGACCCCATACATCACTAAAAATAAGTTCCAACGGAGCATGAGACACACTAGTTGACCTAGGATACGGGAGTTGGTGACTCTTTGCACATTGGCAAGCATCACACACACACTCAATGTTTGAACTAGATGACAATGCAAGATTGCCTTTATTCACTACTTGTCTAACTATGACCGAAGAATGATGTCCTAATCTTTAATGCCATCTTGCCAAGGAGGGCTTGACGACGGAGTAAACTTGACGACGACGCTTTCGACTAAGTGCTCCGGATGTGATGGGATACAAGTCTCCAATGCATCTACCGTGGTGAATGAGCTCCCTCGTTGCCCGATCCTTTATGAAAAAATACGTGGGATGAGTTTCAAAGAAGACATTATTATCGGAAGTTAAATGAGACATAGATGCAGGATTCTTGTCGGCTTGTGGAACATGAAGGACATCTTTTAAAACAAGATCACGTTTAAGATTAGGGGAATTAATAGATGCTTGACCAATATGACAAATATCCATACCTCCACCGCTTGCGGTGTGAATTTGATCATTGCCGAAGTAATTCTCCCTCATGGAGAGCTTCTCAAGTTCGTTGGTGACATGATCGGTGGCTCCTAAGTCGGCGTACCAGATGGTACTATCTCCTCCTTGCTCCCGGATTGTAGCTGCAACAAGACGAGCGTCGGGAACAAAGTCCTCATCGTAGCGGTGCCAGCAGTCCATGACCTCATGGCCTGCCTTTTTGCAGAGTTGACACCGAAAACGGGCGTTGGAGGAGGACCCAGAGGAGGCATGGTTGTTGTTGTAGCCGCCCCCTCCAGATCAGGCGGAGGTGTTGTTGTTGTAGCCGCCTCCGTTTGAGCGTGCACCTTGGCTGTTGCCGCGGCCGCGGCCGCCGCTGCTATTGCAGTGACCCCGGCCCTGGTGATCGCGCCCCCGAGCAGAACCGCGACCACGCGAGGCGGCATTAGCTGAAGACTGACGCACATTCATCCCATGAAGGAGATTGAGGCACGCATCGAAGCTTAACAGCTGAGTATTCAGCTCTTGGACGGTCACGGGCTCCACCCGCGCAGCAAGGGCCGACACGACCGGGTTGTAGTCGAGATCGAGGCCGGCCAGAACCTGTGAAACGATCTCGCCGTTTGTCAGCGCCGCTCCAGTACATGCGATCTCATCTGAGAGCGCCTTGATCTTGGCTAGGTATTCTGCCATAGTCAAGTTTCCCTTCTTCAGGTTGGTGAGCTCAATCCTTGTGTTTATGGCTTGAGCTTGAGTTTGAGCAGCAAACATGGCATGGATCGCTGTCCATACCTCTATCGGTGTCTGAAGGGTGACGACCTATGCAAGTATCTTGCGAGACAAAGAACCCATCAGGAAACCTTGGACTTGTTGATGTTGTGCATACCAGAGGACGCGGGCGAAGTTCGCAATCTGCTCCTCCTTGCCATCTTTGGTGATGGTGAGTGTCTCCGGCGGCGCTTGGCTCTCCGGATCAAGGTGGTGGCCCATCTGTGCGCCCTTAATTTGGGGCAGCACAATGGCCTTCCACATGAGGTAGTTCTGCCTCGTGAGCTTCTCCTGGGGTGGGGGTCCGATGGACATGGGATGCGACGAGCTAGAGGAGGAGGAAGGTGCGAAGGTGGAGGCTGATGCAACGGACGTGGATAGGGCACTCATGGTGATGGATTGGGTGGAAGCGGTGGTCATGGTGAGGGTTGCGGTAGGGCTGAACTAGATGCGATCCTCTTTCGATCTCTGGGAAGAAGATGCTCTGGTTACCATATAAGATTGTTTGGGAAGCGTTAAACCCTTTTCTCGGGCCGCACTGTATTTATATAGATGATCCTGTGGCTTACAAGTTGTTCGATCTGTAGATCGATCGAGAGATTACAAAGAAGGTCGGTACAGGAGGAGATAGACAGAAGAAGAGATAGGAAAGGATTACAGGTTTAAACACTAGTCCTATCTCCATACAATTGTATTCCAACACTACTCACGCTTCAGAAACGTGGAACGAATGGGTCCTTCTCCTTTGAGTCAAATGAATTTCATAGGATTATGGAGGGTTGGAATCTTTAGAAAAAAATTCTACGTTGTTCATTTGATTCATAGGATTGAATTCTATGGGATTTTTTTTCTAAGAAATCATGTGTAGTACATTTAATTAGAAATCTAGTGTCCATTTTGACCTTTTTATATAATTTCTTTGTATTTTACATGGCATCAAACACTAGGCTAATCCTATAATATTCCAGTGGGCATACCACTCCGATCCTGTATTTTTCTATCTACGTTTTGAGATTCCTACAAATCAAAGAGGACCTAGCGTTGTCTTCATCTCTACTATCCGTTTCGTTCCCTACCTCCAACCCACATGTACCATCTATTGGTGTAACCCATTGCAGTAACCTCTAACCTATCATTTGACTATACTGACATCATTCCTGATGAGTAGACTCCGCTTGTAAGTGCACACATGGCAAAGAAAAACCTATGACATCAGCCGACCAATAAAACTGCCAATATGAACAATTTTAATTGCTCGTTACAATTATTGGTTTAAAACTTACCATTTTAAAAAATAGAAATAGGTAAATCATATTTATATATATCCATTGACTGATCCTTTTAGAACATTGGTCGGGTCGCGAGCCGTCGGATCTGGCGCATCAAGCGGCCAAGCGACGCCTCCACCACTGCAACAAAGGTCTTGTTGCAGTTTTTTTTTTTTTGCAACAGAGGTCTTGTTGCATTTTTTTTTTTTGTAGATTTTTTTGCAACAGAGGAGATGTTGAATTTTTCGTTCCGTCTTTGCTTTTTTGCAATGTAGGTATAATTGTGGAAGAAACGTCTGCAACATAGGTAATGTTGCAGAATACAATGAAGGTTGGGTGGGAGACTCGGTCGGATTGAAACATGCAAGAGATGCACGATTTTGATCTAACGGCGGTTGATGCAGCGCCTTGATTGTGCGGTTGATGCCAATCGGTTCCCGTACCAATTTGACAACTTTTTAGCTTATTTGGACATGTTTGGGAGATATTGGCAGTTTCATGGCTCAATCATTTTTTTCATAATTCAATATTTTTAAGAAAACCAAAAAAAAAATCAAATAATATGTGTGTACCCAAGTATTGATTTGGAAGTTTCAACTCATTTTGACCATATTTTGGGAGATATTAGATTTTTTTTTTAGTCCAAGCCGACTAATGTGGCATTTTTTTTCCCGCTGCATGTACACTTACAAGCAGGACCTACCATGTGAACCACATCAAATGATGGATTAGAGCTAATTGCAACAGATTACACCAATAGGTGGTGTTTTGTGCAACAAACCCAAAGAATAGGTGTTCTATGCAAATTTGACCCCAATAGGTGATGGTTTGTGCAATTTTCTTTGCACGGGAAGTTAGCATCTGCAAAAAAATTATTAGGGCGACGCTACGCGTCCGCCGGCGGAAATTGAAAAAGGATCCGCCACCTCGCTGACCATTGGATGGACACATTAATGACCGTCCGATCTACCAACGTAAGCAGCCATCCTTCGCAAAAAGAGTGGTGTTTCTGCAACAGTCTGCTTGTTGCAATCACCCGAGTCTGTATTTTTTATTTTTTGGAACAGAGTTTTTATTGCAAAAAAATTTCGCAACAGAGAACTTGTTGCAGAAATTTTAAAGATCATCTGTGCATGTATTATTTGGAAACTACGCATCGGTCCGCGGATCATTTGGAAAAATCCGCCGCCTCGCGAGCTGTCGGATCAAGCTCAATCTAGTGGCCGAGCGACATCTCTATTTCTGCAACATAAGTCGTGTTGCAGAAACATTTGACAATATAAGTCATGTTGCGGAAATATTTGCAACAGAGATCATGTTGCTAAAAAAAATCGCAGCAGACATGGTGTTGCAGAAGTATTTGCAGATTTTTTTTGCAACAAAGGTCAAGTTGCGGAAAATTTATGCAACAGAGATAATGTTGTAGGAACTGTTGTCACGGCTAAAGCTCGAGGAGGTGACAACAATGGACGTCGGTGCTCCTCCGGGGCGACCGCGTCGGCGTGCTTGCCGACGGCGAGCCCCGATGGCGACGGTCAGAGCAACGTGGAGAGGCTTCAGCTTGGGGGAGCTCGGGAGGAACACGGAGCGACTGCTCGTGCTTGTTGGCAGCCTCGTCAACGAGCTTGTCGGCGGCCTCGTCGGCGTGATTGCCGACGGCGGCGGTCGTGCTTGTCGGCGGCAACATTGGAGTGTTTGCTAGCGACGATGATCTGAGCAGGGGCTTTGGATCCTGCAACACATCAATTGTTGCGGTGAGGAAGATTGCAATAACTACTGAGTTGCAAAACTTATTCTACGTAATACGTCGTTCCTAAGCCATCTGATTAAAATCAGATCTGACAGCTACGGAGGCGGCCGACGCACGCGTCGTTATCAGTCGGGTGATTAGAATGATTTCCCAAATTATTAACCCGCTCATCTTTCTAATATATGATTTCAACCACCCTGAGATGTTGTGAAACCAAGACGATCACAGCTTTCCTCTTCTTTTACCACATGTTGCAGTGTCTATGAAATCTGAAAAAAATGTACTGCCGTTGAAACCCGGAGGGGTTTTACCTAGTCCTACATGCCATCACTAACAGACCATCAACATTAGCAACCTTTCATGGTCTAACATGCCAAGGAGGAAAGAAGATGAAAAAAAAACTGAGCAGAAGACGTGCACCGACATTGTTTGTGTGTCTATTGTGTGTGCATCTCAGAAAAAAAGATGAGTCGACTTGACACTTAAAAGGAAAACTAGAGCCACATTCTTTGCGGTAACACCGGATCATCTGATATGTATGTACATCAATCCAAATTGTCAATACAACACAGAAAAAACAAAGGCATGACGACCATGTACGGGAAAAAGTTAACTGTATTATTCCGTCTTTCTTACTGTAGACGGACACTGCCTGTTGGCTAAAACAGGGAGATTACGGGCAGCATCTGGCTTGTTTTATCTACTGGCCAAAGTTCCCGAGAAGGCGCTCCACAGCAGCATGTACGTTCCCAGAAGTGGCCATCAGTGCCCGGATATTCTCTGCGGTGTCGAAGAACCCCATTTCTTGGAGCTGGCCAAGTTGCGTTGCATAGAGTTCCTCCGGTGGCACTGAAATTTTGACAACGGGGAAACTAATATCAGCCGACGGAACGCAATAAGAGCAGGCAAATTCTCAAGACGGCAGCGTATACAAACCATTGGAGGCATTTGGTACACCTAAGCCACCTCCAGCTCCAAGCCCACTAAGCATGCCCATCAAGGTGTCCAGGCCAACATTTCCCCGCGTGCCTGTATTTGTTCAGACACTACCTCAACAAAGGTATGATAAAATGTGTTTATCTAGACAGAACTTAAGATCTCTGCATTGCAAATCTAGTTTTGCCTCAGAACTGAGCGCTCTGCAGTCAAGACTACGTAAAAATTCTGTTCAATATCCAGGTAGCACCGCAAAGCAGCTGGACAGTAGATCAGAGACATTACAAATAAAAATGGCTCCATAGCGGTGGTATCAAGGCCTAGGGAACTACAATCCTTTTTTCAGTTAACAAATCCAAATGATGGAACAGTATTTTGGTCAGAGGCAACCCATTTCCATTTGGAAGAAACGTATCACATGATACATAATCAGGAACGCATCAATAATTGACTGTAGGACAAATGATTCTGTGAACTTCTAACTTCTAATGTTTAATTCAGTAATTATCTTGCAAAAAAGAAAATCGCCTTAGTAGTTTAGAGTTACCAATGAACAGGTGGTAATGATTCTAATGCTACAACAGTATACCCTAACACATCGCGGAGCAGAAACTTTATGAACATGAACCAAGCAGAGCGTGTTTAGAAAAGCAATTATTGTCACAGGAGATCAACTACAAACAACATAAGAGAACTCTGGAGCATTGACATCAAACCTGACATAGCAATCCATATCAAGGAAGAAGAGATTATGCATAAAGAACATAATAATCAAGAACAATTACCTGTGCCATTGCCTCCTAGGTTACCAGCCCTGAAAAAAAAGAGAAGACTCAGCAAACGCATAATTGCACCCTCAAAAAATAAACATAACTGCACTTCATAATCTCCATTTCATTTAATTTCATAAAAAAAGGGGTGATACAATGATGCTATTGAAATTAGAGTTACTCACTGGCTAGGTTGATTTTGGCCAAGCTGTGATGACAGTGTCTGCTGGAATGAGAGTAATTGCTGCGGAGAACAAATACAAATTATCATAAATAAAATACGAGAACAGTTGTTAACTTGTATCGCAACAGATTTTACCTGCAAAGCCTCTGGGGATGCCATCTGGCGAAGAAATTCTGGGTTTTGGAACATATCCCTCAACTGAGTGTTTGACTCCATCAGGCTACGTGCATTTGGGTTCATGCTAAGCAACTGTGGGACAAGCAAATGTTACAGAATGATCCAAGGTCATCTCCAAAAATCATAAAAGAACTAATTTTGAAAAATATTGTACCTGGTTCATTGACTGTGGGTCAGACATAATGTTCTGCATCATCTGCATCATAGCAGGGTTTTGCAGCATCTGACTCAAAAGAGAAGCATCAGGTGGACCACCAAGCATACTCCCCAAATCTGCTGAACCCAACCCGCCTAGACCACCTGCAGCACCAGTTCTTGCATTCCCACCAAGACCACCGAGCAGACTGCTCAAATCTGCTGAACCCAGCCCTCCTGGGCCACCAGTTGCACCAGCCCTGGGACTAGCAGCAGGACCTGACCGTGTTGTTCCTTGCGCACCCCCAGCTGGGAAAATAAAATAGTATCACAGGCAATTATCAGCAGCTGTGAGAATAAAAATACTACCACATGTAATTATCAACATTCAACAACAAAACAAACAAAAAACTCTAAATAACTAGAACCTACCATTGTTGCTCCAGGGATTTGGAAGCGGATTAGTATTTGGAACAGGGGTTCCTGTTGTGGACTCTGGGCCGGTAGTTGCAGCATTTGTAGCAGGATTGCCGGGTTGGTTAGGCCCCTGATTTCCAAGAAGAGCTGCAAATGGGTTAGAGGCCGGGGTGCCTTCCCCACCCCCTCCCATTGTTGTTGCATTAAGAAAAGGCTCCTGGACAGTTTCATACATACGCCGGAGCATATTAAACCCTTCAGGGGAAGCTTCGATGTTGCTCATTGCTCTGTCTGTGTTCCGCATCATTTCTCTCATAATTTCAGGGTTTCTTGCTGCTTCAAGGGTCTGGCGGAGAACACTAGGGTCATTGAGGACATGGGCAAGATCTGGATTCCGATCAATAATATCACGCATTTGTGGATTATTCATAATCATATTGCGTATTAGATCAGGGTTATTCATGAGACTCTGCATCATTGGCATGTTCATTATCTCCCTCATAAGGTTGGGATTCTGGCTCAACTGTTGCTGCATTTGATCTAATTCCGGAAGTCCAACCCCAAATAAACCTGCTGGCCTGCCACTAGCAGCTCCAGTAGCACCAAGGCCTGGAAATAAGCCTCCAAGACCACCTGCAGGGCCACTGGTAGGAGTAGTTGAAGCTTGGGGGCTTGCTGCAGTAGGTGCTCCTGAAGCTGCTGGTTGGGCAACGCCTCGCACCAAGTGAATGGTGTGATCTGTCTCAACACCTGCAAAATACAAGTAGCAAAAAAAAATGCTTAATAACACAAAGATCTAAATCACAGGTCAACATTACCATAGAAAGAAAGAATGCAATTGCATCCTTGCATGTGCCAAAACCATAATACAGGAGTTTGTAATATAGTAAGATAGTGCAACTTGCTACTTTACCGCAAATCATCGTTCATCTCATCGTAACATAATTAATTTGCTAATAACCAATCAAATAATTACATTTTGGAACAGAATAAGCCAACTGTTACAGACTCATACAAGAATTACCAGCTTTCTCCCAAAATAAATAAAAATCCAAAGATGGAATTTAATGTTTTTTCATGAAAAGTATTAGTGATGCAACAAATTCATTGGAAAGCATTTGCTCCATGCAAGGGCATGTAGCATCTGCCAGTCTTTTGCAGACTGTTCCCTGCATTTTCCCAACACAAAGTGTAGCATTAGTGCCCTATGTGTGTGTGATTCTGTAATATAATAGTCAAAAAATACGGAAACATGCCATAACTCAAGTGACTGTGGTTGTAATGACACTATTTTGTAAAATACGAAGTCGACCATTTAGGAACAAAAAACATTATGCATTTTCATTAGGATTCAACTATAAAGTCCACGGAAGGTTTTCTCAGTTTACCAGAATATATAGTGACTTACTAAAAATACATCAACAAATTTTACATACTTCCCCAGAGTAACATAAATTTTACACACTGAACAATCAATTGACACAAATTTACTACACTCTATAAACTACATTCAACAATCAAACGCTATGGCAAAATTCACACAAAAAAATACTGGAACTTCCTTATGATGATCCTTAAGCTAACATACTAATTCCCCGCTCCACCTCAAGCAAATCCAGTAAATCTCTTAAGACTTCACCTGTAGCTATGTAATTATACATGCACAAGTAACGGAAGCTAAAATCCGCAACGCTTGAAATTATATTCGAGAAGCGACAAGAGAAGCTGCCTTGAGATTCCTCTTCCTCTACGCTATATAAAGCATCTACGCCGAACAGTATACGTTATCACTAACAGACCGTACTGTCTACCCGCATCAACCATGTATCGGCTAGCCCGGCGCATACACATACTGCTGCATCTGATCCACACGAGCACGCTCCAATTCCCAACCAACAAACGGGCATTGCAAATTTGCAATTCACGCAAGGGGCCGGCCAATTCGATCCCACCAAAGCCAAACCGCGACCTTATTTCCCGTATCCATGTGGTGTGCACGCACCGTAGCTTTCTAGGGTTTGCTCGTCCTTGAGGATCCGGCCCTTGTAGATCAGGCGCTGCTGCGGCGCCGGCACGTCGCAGCTGGCGGCCACGGCCTCCTTGAACGCCCCGACCGTCTCGCCCAGGTCCGCCTGCAGGGTGAACTTGGCGCCGTTGGCGCACCGGATGTTGAGCGTCGCCCGCGCGCCCGAGGGCGGGGACTCGCTCCCGGCCCCCTCGCCGTCGCCTGCTCCGCCCATGCCCTCGGCCGAGGCTCGATCCGGTCGGGTCAGGGGGCGTGGGCTGCGATTGGGTTCTGCCGTGTGCGCGTGAGCTTTGCGAGTTTTTTTTTTTTCCTCTTCCCTTCCCTTGCTCGGAGAGAGAAGAAAGAGAGGAGAAGAAGAAGCAAATCGGCCGTGGACGCGAGGGATTTAACGGCGGAGGGCGCCGCGGGGTAGGGGTGGCGGACGGCGTGGATTCGTTGCGTGCGATGGGGGCGCTGTGTGAGGTGTGATACCGGGGGGGGGGTCGTCGTGGACCGCCACCGCAAGAGTCGGTGACCGGAAGGTTCTAGCGTTCGAGTCAGGGGAGGGTGTTCTCTATTCCCACCGGGACCGTACGGGTCCGTGGAATTTTCGGGCGGATTGTGCGAATCTCAACGATTCCACGTAGTAGTGTACAGTCTGGCTCTCGGGTTGATTGTCATATTTGCTCCCGGAGGTGATATAGGAGGCCAAAATCAGTCGCAGCCATCCCCTAAAATATCAAGCTCCCTGTAAATGCAGCTCTGTGGTGAATCGGGGCGATGGTGGCGGGTGGGACCACTCCGTCAGTTTACGTTGACCCATTCTGAACCGCCTTGAATCAGCTAGGTGCACTGGTTCGCTACGTTTTGGGGGGAACACCCATCCGTTCCCTTCCATCTCATCGTGGGCGGCGTGGGAGGCGAAAAAATGGTGGAGCTGTTGTTCAATTTCCGGTGGAGGCTTGTGGAGAGGAGCTTTGGGAGGTGGTCGGCGGCTGCGAGGTAGCTGGCTGTGAGCTCGAGGCCTGAGCGCTTCGTGGTTGGGCGGTCGCCGACCTGGACCTCTCCGGCTGGGAGTGGTATTTTTGCTAAGCCTCCTTCCTTCGCTTCTTTCCCATCTTCTGGTCGTTCATCCCTCTCTCCCCCATTTGATTTAGCCTCTGCGAGACGGTGGCGCTGCAATCTGAGAGACATCGGCGACGTGCTACTCACATTGCCAGCAAGGTGACCATCATGGACGTCCATGGCGGGCCGCTCCACTTCATCAGGCCATAGGTGTGAGGTTCCGATTCAACAAGTTATTGAGTGATACACCGTCTTAGAATTTTTTTTTATCTCATATCTTTGGTCATGGCCGGTGTTTTAGGTCGTCAACATCTATGGGTTTGATTAAATCGACTGAGGTCTGGTGGATGCACACAAAGTGTTTGTGGAATTGCCTATGTGAGGCTGTCGTACACGGAATAGTTAGGTGTTTAGGTGGCATGACTTTTTCACTCTCAGACTTCGTTTATAGACATGCAGTGTGATATATATAACGAGCTTAAATTATCGAACTTTGCTTTCTATATCCACTGCACCCTCTGTCAATTTTGTTGATAGTTTGTAATGTTACAGCAGAACACATCTGATTATGAGCGAGAAAAGTTCAGGACAGTTGCGACACCCGGCAAAGTATGAGATTCATTAGAGATCACATTCGAGCAACCCGTGTTAGCTATCTGCCTTTTTTGTATTACCAATTTTTATGCTTTTTTAGGTTTGAAGTGCCCCTATTGTTCATTTAGTTTTTGGATTTTGTACATCTAACTATATATTTAAGTATTGGCATTCAGATTTCTGCAACTCTGATATGCTTTTTGGTCCATTGAGCTATCTGGAACATGAATTGGTAACTACATCTTATAATTTTATTTGATAAAAATAGTACGTCTTGCATGTCCGCATTTTTTTTGTTTTAAAATTACGAAATGCACTTACAGCAGAAAAAAAAAAGATCTAATGAATAATTGAGCACTAAAGTATTTTGGTATGCAATCAGATTTCTGCAACTCTGATAAAGCTTTTAGTTGGTCCAGTTCCCTTATTTCGTAGCTGATGTTGCATGTCCAGAATAAGAGAATGAAGGACTAATCGCTCATTAAAAGTGTAGCCTTCGCTGCCCGGGCTAGCGTTAATTGAATTCAGTATCAACGAGTCTTGAAGTGTTCAGGAACTTGCGGTTCATGGTAGAGAGGAAAGCCAAGTTCACCCTAGATCTGTTGTATACAGTATGGGGTAAACATATACAAGGAACAAACACTATTTAGGTAGATCACTCTTAAGTTCTTTCCTTCAATGGCATAATACAACAATCTTCAGTTTTGTTTTGGCATTTTTTCAGTCTCTTGCACTATTGTTGGATTTATTTCTTCCTTAGACAGAAGCATGTCATCACTTACACTTAATCCATGTTGTATCCACATTATACAATGCTATGTTCTGTTCTTTACATTACTTTTTGTTCTTCTTCAATCTGTCAGTACTGAGAGGACAAATTCATTTTGGTATAATTCTTAATATTTTTCCTTTGAAATAATTGCATGCCTAATGAGTTGTTTCCTTAATTGAATTAATTAATCCATTTCTGATGCCTCCTTGTGTGATGTATGTTTCTCCTTTCCAAGTAGGCACAAGCTCTTGGCTGTCGAGAAATATGGTGCTACGAGCTGGTATTGTGCTAATTAAATTAGGCATTTCAATTATTGCATTGATCTTTCTCGGTTAACATCAGTGAAATTATATTTTTACTATGTTATGGTTGTTATCTATCTTATGCCAAGTATTTTGTTAAAACCAACTAACAGGTATTCATTTTAGCTTCCATAGGTTCAACATATGATGTTTCCCAGCAATGTTAGTGCACCTTGCCCTGACTAAATACATTAATTAGTTGTCACAAAAGGCACACTATATTTTGCCTACTAATAATTATGTTCGGCTGCACACAATTGCAGTTCATGCACATCCTGAGACATTTATTTAACCAAAAAAAAATTATGCAAAAGTCAATCTTCTTTGGTGTGCATGTGAATTGCTGATGCAACTGTATGGCTATTTAGGCCCTTCCTGGAATTTTATACACATGTACTATTTCTTCAGTTATTGCCTTATTTTGTAAACAAAGTTACTACCATTGAGAGAATGGATATGCCCCTTCCAAAACAATATGCTAGCTCCTGCGCTTCGTAGTGTTTTGCAGAATTCTTTTTCAGCAGTTTGAATAAGAATGCCCTAGACAATTTGGATAAAGGATGGCCTAATTGCTTATATATTATTTTGAGTTCAATCCATATAGCTACATTGATGTTATTTACTTATCAGTGTAGATAATTGGGATCCTCCTCTTTTCACTAAGAGCGTGTATTCACTGTTTTTTTTAGTTTTTTAATGTCCCCCTCCTGTTGTTAGGAACATATAACTACATGGTTTTGTTTGCTGAATTCTGAGTAAGATGGTTTTTTTTCAACTTGGATGGCGAACAATTTTACCATATATGGATACTTCGAAGTGATTGCAAATCTCTTTTAGGCATTGCATAGTATCATGTACCCCCTCTGTCCCAAAATATTCTTATCTTAGATTTGTCTAGATACGGATGTACCTAATACATCCGTATCTAGACAAATCTAAGACAAGAATTTTGGGACGGAGGGGGTACTTCCAAATGTATGCTACCCTTTGAATTTTAGTTCTAGCCTGAAGACTGTTGTGAGATTATGTGGAACAATTTCAAGATTGCTTCACGCTCTAATTTTGCAGCAAGACAATTTTAAGATTGATGTGATATTGTATGGAACAACTTCAAAATGCTAAGACTGCTTCAAAGACTATCACAGCTGATTAGGCTGCCGATGACCGGCACCCGTTCTGATACGTGTAAATCTCTCATGGATGAAAAAACGGCGCGGCAAAGCGCGCATATGCTTCTAGTTCATACTCATCCCCATCAGAATCCTCACTGATCCGCCCTGAACCGTTTTGCCCCACGTACCCTTCTCATCCCTTGGAAAGGTGATGATCTGGGAGGCGACCGTTCTGCCCCCATCTCGGTTGGTGTGGCCGTGGGTCCTCTACCCCTCCGGCAATCACTCCAGCGACGGGAGGCGAAGGGGACCCCGGCGCTGCTGCTCCGGCAAGTAGTTAGGCTGGGCTTTGTTCTTCACACAGGCGGCGCATCGGTGGCGGGATCGACATCGCGTCAGAATAATTTGGCCCTGTTTCTTTCCCACCGACAGCGTTCCAATCGACGATGTTCGGAAGCAGGTGGCCTCTTGGTCTCGTCGGTCATCAGATCTGGCGGTTTTAGGTTGTGTCGGCTGGTGTTCGACGTCACCCCCGGTGGCGGCAACTGCGGCCATGGCAGAGTGTGCAGAGATTCTGAAGCGGGATGTGCAAAGGGCAGGGTGTTAATCCGCTCTTTCTTCTTTTGCTCTTTGCTCTCCTCCTTATCTTTTTCATCTAATGAGTTGACAGTTTCATCAATTTCTTCTTTCATACAAGTCTGCAAAATATTAGTCTCTTCGAGGGCAGTAGACATTCTCTCAATAAATTCTTTAATATAAGGTTTTTTTTATGATAGTGCCCCTGGCTCCTTACTTTGTGCTCAGTTGTCCCCATGCTCTAAACTTTTGCTCACTTTTCGCCACCCTCTAATCTGAAACTCTCACAAATGGTCAAACTGGAAGTTGTCGTCGGGTCAATGGCTTTACCGTTAACTGCTAACGAGTGGGGCCACTTAGGGCTGGGTCCTCCTTTGACCGTTATGTGCTGATGAGTGGGGCCGCAAGGAGACACGTCGGAGCAGCTTGTCTGAAACAGATCGAGCCACTCCCGCACCGCCCCGCTGTGACGCTCGGATAATTAAGCTACAGTAATCCCCTCCTAATGATTCCATGTCATCAAGGTTTAACTAAGCCAAATTGCCACATGATAAAAATCAAAGCCTTTTTCAAATTTAAAATAAAGTCAAAATAATATTTTCCACAAACATGAAAACTAAAATGTTCAAGTTGTTGCAAATAATTGTTTGATAATATTGGTGGTGAACCAACATTTTTGGAAAGTGTTTAATTGACCTAAAATAAATAAAACAATGGCCTAATTAATAATTTAATAGCTTTTAAAATTGTAGAAATTCTAAACTACTTTATTTTGGTGCCAAATTAATTATAGTAGTGGCCTAAGTTTGTATTTTATGAAACTATTTTGCTTTTTGAAAATACAAGAAAACAGAAAAGTTTTTAAAAAAAGAAATGCCAAATAAAAATAAAAGGAAACCCCCCTTTCCCTGTTCCCCTGGGCCTCAGCCCACCCGAGCCAGCCCACGCCGCTGAGGGGATAAGGCCAAGCCCCCCCCCCCCCTCTCGGCCTCGTCAGCACCCCGAGATCTTTTCCTTCCCCCCCTCGCTCGTTTCCCTCTCCCTCCCGCGCTCGCTCCTCCCCGAACACTGTCATCGCTGTGCACTCCGACGAGCTCGTGTCCACGAGCTCCGCCTCGCTCGCTTCCGTCGAGCTGGCGCTCTACTTCGTCTCGGGGAGCAGCGCATCGACCTCGTCGTCTCCGTCAACGCCCGCAGCCACCGGAACCTCGCCGTCGATCCCCTCGACTCCGGCACTTCCCTGGCTCCCCGAGCGCCTCATCCGACTCCGCTGTGAGCCTACTCTTCGAACCCCCCTGCTTCCTCCTCGTTCAATCGCCATAGCCGCCACCCGTTTCCTCCCGTGGTCGTGCCTGGAGCACTGCACCCGCGCGCGCTCGCGCACCGCCCGTGCCTGCATCCACCTGCACGCGCGTGCCCGAAGCTGGCCGCCATGGCCGCGCCCCGCGTCTGCCGCCCGCATCTGGCCGCACTATACGCCCCCTCCCCCCCCCCCCGCATGCTTTACGCCATGAAGCCGCCCGCGCTGTCGCCAATTTACTGCTCGCCCGCGCCCCGCTCCTGCCTTCCATGCGTGCGCCCGCACCCCCACCACTCCTGACCCGCACCGCTGCCGCGCCCGCCGGCGCCCCCATCGCCCGCGCGCGCCCACTCCTTGGCCATACGTGGCCGCTCCCCGCGCCCATCTCTGCTCGCTGGTCACTGCTTCCGGCCGCCGCCAACCGCCTCGCAGCGACCGCCCCACCTCCGGCCGTCGCCGCCGGCCGCGCGCACGACCGCACCTGTGCTGGTGCATGCGCGTGCATGGCTACGCAGCCGTGGCATGTGCCGCTGCCACCTGGGCACCCCTTTGTTAGTCTTTGCTAATTATTGTTAGTGCTAACCCCCCTCCCACTAAGTAGTCCATGACAGTGGGGCCCCCACCTCTAATTAAGCTAGATTAATTAATCTGTTAAATTGAGACAATGACAACTGGGCCCCACTGACACTGTTCATTAGTGGACCAGTCAAAGTTGACTGGGTCAACTGGGCCCTCTGGCCCCACATGTCATGCACATGCACACATTGCTCGGTACACTCCTGTGTACCCATAGCAATTTACCTGTTTATTAATTCGAATTAAATTTAATTCCGGGATTTTCATAATATAGTTAAAACTTTGAAAAATCATATAAATTAAACTGTAACTCGGATGAAAATACTTTGTACATGAAAGTTGCTCAGAAAAATATGAAGATTCCGAATATGCACCCCGTTCATCTGTCACGTGCCTCTAGCATAGCGAACATGGAACCGCCCCCCCTCCGTTCCATCTGTCCGAACCTAACACCGGGAATACTTTCCCGGATGTTTTCCCTCTTCGCCAGTAGCACCTAGTGCTGCGTTAGATCACACCTAGCACCGCTATTTGCATCGTCATGCATCTGTTTGCATTGTATTCATTGTTTCTTCCCCCTCTTCTCTCCGGTAGACTTCAAGACTGACGCCACTACTGCCCTGATCGACTACGGTGTTGACGACCCCTCCTTCTCGACAGAGCTTCCAGGCAAGCAAACCCCCTTGATCATCCCGATATGGCCTACTCTTTCCCTCTACTGCTTGCATTAGAGTAGTGTTACTGTTTCATCGATTTGATCCTATACTGCTGCATAGCCTGTCCTTGTTGCTACAGTTGTTGATACCTTACCTGCTATCCTAAATGCTTAGTATAGGATGCTAGATTTCCATCAGTGGCCCTACATACTTGTCCGTCTGCCATGCTATACTATCGGGTCGTGATCACTTCGGGAGGTGATCACGGGTATATACTATATACTATTACATTACTTATGTTTCGGATGTGGGGGCTGAAGGGACAGGTGGTTCCACCCAGGTAGTGGTGGGCCTGGGTTCCCGACGGCCCCCGAGTGTTACTTTGTGGCGGAGCGACATGGCAGGTTGAGACCACCCAGGAGAGAGGTGGGCCTGGTCCCTGGTCGGCGTCCGCGGATACTTCAAATAACACGCTTAACGAGATTGGGTATTCGATCTGAGTTGGTATTGACCTATACGCACTAACCGCCACGTGGGACAAGATATGGGCAACCGGCGTCGTAGTATCAGCCGAAGCTCTTCAGACATCAGCGACTGAGCGGCGCGCGCTGGATTGGACTGGAACGCCTGCGCTTGTGTAAGGGGGCTAGGTCTGCTTCCGGCCGCCCACGTAACGTGCAGGAGTGCAACGGGCGATGGGCCCAAGACCCCTGCGCGCTTAGGATTTAGACCAGCGTGCTGACCTCTCTGTTGGGCCTAGGTAGAGCTGCGACGTGTTGATCTTCCGAGGCTGGGCATGACCCAGGAAAGTGTGTCCGGCCAGAGTGATCGAGCGTGTCGGGTTATGTGGTGCACCCCTGCAGGGAAGATTGATCTATTCGAATAGCCGTGTCCACGGTAACAGGACGACTTGGAGTTGTATTCCGACCTCTTACAACTAAATCGGATACTTAATAAAACACACCCCCTTAAGTGCCAGATACAACCCGGTGATCGCTCTCTCGTAGGGTGTCGAGGAGAGGATCGTCGGGCAGGATTATGCTATACGTTGTCACTTGATACTATACTTGCTACTCTCTTCTATATGCTTCAAGAAGGAGGCTGCCGGAAGCGTAGTCTTCGATAGTACTAGCTTCTCCCCCTCTTATTTTGGCATTCTGAAGTTCAGTCCACAGATACTACCCATTTCACTTATATCGATGCATATGTAGTGTAGATCCTTGCTTGCGAGTACTTTGGATGAGTACTCACGGTTGCTTTGCTCCCTCTTTTCCCCCTTTTCCATTCTTCTCGGATGTCGCAACCAGATGGTGGAGCCTAGGAGCCAGACGCCATCGTCGACGACTACTACCACTCCGAGGGTGCTTACTACTACGTGCAGGCCGCTGACGACCAGGAGTAGTTTAGGAGGATCCCAGGCAGGAGACCTGCGCCTCTTCGATCTGTATCCCTGTTTGTGCTAGCCATCTTATGGCAACTTGTTTAACTTATGTCTGTACTCAGATATTGTTGCTTCCGCTGACTCTTTGTTCGAGCTTATGTATTCGAGCCCTCGAGGCCCCTGGCTTGTAATATTAAGCTTGTATCCTTTTATTTGTGTCTAGAGTTGTGTTGTGATATCTTCCCGTGAGTCCCTGATATTGATCGTACACGTTTGCGTGTATGATTAGTGTACGATTAAATTGGGGACGTCACAAGTTGGTATTAGAGCCGACTGCCTGTAGGAGTCGCCCTTCCAAAATCCTTTGCTGAAGTCTAGTCTAGACATTGCAAAACTTTTACTAACATGGCTGTGTGGCTTACGGGCCCACGTCGCCATTGGGTGGTATTAGGATATTTTATTCCTCGATCTTTACTCTGGGACTCTGATCTCTCTTCTATTCGGGTTAAATGATTTTGCTAACTCTAACTCTAGGTTCTCGTAATTACTTCCTCCTGGAGAGCCACTGACTCCAGATGATTGCTTGGTACACCACAAGATTCCGAAGATACTCTCTGATGTTCTCTCGAAACTTTGTGCCCGTCACTTTTGTAATTCCCTTCCATCGATAAACCCCTATGGATAACCACGTACACTTGCCATTCTTACAATCATTCCCCGTTGATCTTATTATTACAAGATACCCCGAAATTCTCTCTATTGTTCCGAGAATACTTTGTGCCTACTGCCTTGCAGTTCTTTGCCACATGAATACCCCTACGGATAATTCCTCACACTTACCGAGTATCCGCTCATCCCCAGTTGTTCATGTGTTTCACAAAACTCTTCGAAATACCATTCGATCTTCTGAAAATCCTCAGCAGCCCATTGCTCTTGAAATTCTTGCTTGCTTGCAGTATGGTTAATCCCATAAGTCTAGTAATCTTATTGGCATCCTTCTTCATTATCATTTTGAGTCCATTGATTCAATATGTTACCGTTGCTCGCAATCCTCAGTCGAATCCTAGAATTCATCCTTCTGGCTCAGACGTCATTTTGAACAGGAGTTGGTTCTCCACCAATCAAATTGCCGTCAATTGTACCCCTAAGTCTATTCACCTTACCCATCCTTAATCAGAGCGTTTGCTTCTGATCCCTTGATTTAGAAATCATAATTCCTTTGCGTTTGAGCTTTGAATTAGTCAGTTGTTTCTATAATCCAATGCCTTTGCATTGTTTCTTCCTCTGGTTGTGTGCCGATGCTCACATTAGCTCCGTTATGGACCGTCAAATCCTTTGTTGGATTATTATCCAACAGTGTCATTCATATTCAATTACCTTGTGGGTTCTTCCCCTGGTACAGAATGCCTTTAGTAAATTTTGTCAACCATGCTCTGCTTCCGAGCCTGAGTTATTTACTCCTGAACTTTGTAGTATATGTTCCTAAGATACCCCGATGGTTTGAACCAATGCCTTCCCTAATCTGTGTGAACCCGAAGGATTTCACGGGTTATACTCATCTGGTATTTCACCAGGTAAAACTTTCAACACTAATACCATTCTCGAAACAAGAAGTGAATGTTAGGTTGTGTTTGGAGAAATGGGAGTCGACCTTGAACTTTGTGTTCATGCCCATGGACCCGATCTGGAACTTATCATGAAAGCTTCTTGTAAATAATAATAATCCCCTTGTTATAAGTTCATCTTGTATCTATGCTTGGTCCCTGGCAACCGTGCTTCTGACCATGATTGTTTTTCTTTGATCCCATTTTTCGGACAAATTAAAGCACTTGCCTTCTGCAGATCAATACGCCTGCACAGCCTCTATTTTGAACTGCCCTTGAGTATTACCCCCTGGTATCTCGAGGATATCACGCCATCGCACTACATCTTATGAATTTTTGATGAAGTAGCACCTTTCCCTATCATAGTCACTCCACGGGTTCTGGGTTGTCGTCAACCGAGAACGCCGAGTAGTGAATCGAATCCGCACTGCAATTCAGTACTTCTAGTACTTTGTTGCTGGGAAGTTTAATACTCCATCGCGTCATTCCTAGTCGGTTTGGCTATACCATTATCGTCATAAATTTTAACTGTGCTACCTGGTCCTTCCCGGAGCACAATTTTCGATGATGAGTTAGGCTTACGTCGATCTTCCTCGTCATATCATATTGCCTTGAACAATAAGCTTGATTTCGAGCTTGTGTCGTATCCGTGGTTCTAGTAGTCTTTTGCTTCACCATTCCTTTTGCTTGATGTTGTCGTTGTTTGATGGCATCCTCATGAAACCTCTCGATGAATTGGTCATGATCATCTTCAACATTTTGACTTCTTCCAATATGTCAATTGAATTCATGGTGAGAAATACCATCCTTGCCCCTCGATGATTTGTGTTATCATCGACAACATACTTACCTTCCTTCCAACACAAACTTGTTTGTGTTTTGTGTTGTACCTTGAGTTCCTTACTATTCAGCTTATGATCTGTTCTACCTTGGGGTATTACCATCTTTTATGTCAAGGATGTTGTGAGAATTACTCCACCTCTTAAGAATTCTTGGTATAGTGATACTTCTCACCATCACCATTCTTTCTTGGTCCCCGTGTTGTTTCTAACCGGAATACCAACAAGTGAACGGTGAAGCTTGGATTCAGTACTTCTAGGAACCCTATTGCTTTGAAGTTAATGGTCGACAGTTCATTCTTAGACCTTGGGTTATTGAATCACCATTCTAACATTGACAGTGCTACTTGGTCCATATTTCCAGGTGCATTTTCGTTCAATGTTTAAATATGGATGTCCTCCTCGAACATACTTCATTATATACTTTGGTGTGACCAATGCTATCACCTTGTGCACTTAATTGTGCAAATCCATCTTTTTGGAAGTCCCGATGAATTGTTGCTAAGTCCATCAGCCACATCCTCATCTTATCCATGGTTAATGATGAACTCTTGTTTCGGGGCGTGCCTTCGTACTTTATTTCCCGAGGATCTTGCAACGTCGTCTTGTCAATTTGTGTTGTACCCTTTTCTTCTCAAGCATCCTGGGTCTGAGGTATCTTGACACCAATCAGATCTGAATCTCGGTCAGATATGATGGTTGGAACATTTTCCAAGAGTTATAACATGGGTCTTTATATAACCCAATAGGGTGAGGTCATGCCTACCACCCCTGGCCGGAGGACCTATTGATATAGTATCCTTTTTAGCAAGGTTAGACATTCTTCCATGAGGTAATTCTAAGACTTATTCTATAAGTTGTTCCTGATGGATCCTTTGTGTATCCAAAGTCTGATCTTTACATCATAGCCATGTCTATGCTATCTCGAAGCATGTCTGTGGTACTTCGGTCATCCATAAGAACATTTGAAGCATAATGCTAAAATTTCTTTATCAATTATCCAAACACCATTGTATGGGTAACATCATGAATTCCCTCTCCCCTTACCTAAATGGTTTTCTACTTTCTACCCTCTCATGGATGTCATGCTCTGCTTGTCCTTGGGCAGGATATACCCCTGTTATATGTGTTTAAACACATTTTTCTTTCCATTGTTCTGTTTAATCTGATAACCACATTTTCCTTCCCATTGTTTTGATTAACCTTCCTTGGGATCTATATGATCTAAGCAGTAACATTCTTCTGCTTATGTAAACACCTCGGTATACAACTCAGTCAGTACGACCTTGTTACTATTGTTGATAACATTCTGGTAACCACCGTTGGATGAGAACTTTGCCTATTGGTCCGCCTCGCATTGCGAGCAGGAAAATGGTTCTCTTCGTCCCTCGCCCTTGGTACCAACGTTTTTGCGAACATAACTGACAGGTGATACGTCTCCAACGTATCTATAATTTTTTATTATTCCATGCCATTATATTATCTGTTTTGGATGTTTTATATGCATTTATATGCTATTTTATATTATTTTTGGGACTAACCTATTAACCTAGAGCCCAGTGACAGTTTCTGTTTTTTCCTTGATTTTGAGTTTTACAGAAAAGGAATATCAAACGGAGTCCAAATGGAATAAAAATTTACGGTGATCATTTATGGACCAGGAGAGACCCACGGAGCACCGGAGCTATGCCAGGGGATGACCGAGGAGGCCACAAGACAGGGGGCACGCCCACCCCCGCAGGGCGTGCCCCTAGGGCTTGTGGGCCCCTTAGGTGTCCCCCTGACTTGTTTCCAACGCCAAATACTCTTATATATACAAAAACCTCCGAAAAGAACCCTAGATGAGAAGTTCCACCGCCGCAAGCCTTTGTAGCCACGAAAAACCAACTGGGAGCCTGTTCCGGCACCTTGCCGGAGGGGGAAATCATCACCGGAGGCCATCTTCATCATCCCGGCGGTCTCCATGACGAGGAGGGAGTAGTTCACCCTCGGGGCTGAGGGTATGTACCAGTAGCTATGTGTTTGATCTCTCTCTCTTGTGTTCTTGATTCGGCACGATCTTGATGTACCACGAGCTTTGTTATTATAGTTGGATCATATGGTGTTTCTTCCCTCTCTATCTCTTGTTGTGATGAATTGAGTCTTGCTCTTTGAGGTTTCGTTATGTTGGATTGAGTATTGGATTTGAGAACACTTGATGTATGTCTTGCGATGGGATATTTGTGGTGACAATGGGATGTTCGATTGATTCCCTTGATGTATGTTTTGGCACTCAACTTGCGGATTTCCGAAGTGACATTGGGGTAATCTATGCATAGGGGTTGATGCACGTTTTCGTCCTACGTTCTCCGATAGAAACTTTGGAGTGATTCTTTGTCGCACATTGAGGGATTGCCATATGATTTAATTATGTTATCATTGTAGAGAGAATTTGCACTAGTGAAAGTATGAACCCTAGGCTTTGTTTTCAAGCATTGCAATGCCGTTTTTGCTCACTTTTGTTACTTGCTACCTTGCTGTTTTTATATTTTCAGATTACAAAAACCTATATCTACCATACATATTACACTTGTATCACCATCTCTTCGCCGAACTAGTGCACCTATACAATTTACCATTGTATTGGGTGTGTTGGGGACACAAGAGACTCTTTGTTATTTGGTTGCAGGGTTGTTTGAGAGAGACCATCTTCATCCTACGCCTCCCACGGATTGATAAACCTTAGGTCATCCACTTGAGGGAAATTTGCTACTGTCCTAGAAAACTCTGCACTTGGAGGCCCAACACGAGTCTACAAGGAGAAGGTTGCGTAGTAGACATCAAGCTCTTTTCTGGCGCCGTTGCCGGGGAGGTGAGTGCTTGAAGGTATATCTTTAGATCTTGCAATTGAATCTTTTAGTTTCTTGTTTTATCACTAGTTTAGTCTATAAAAGAAAACTAAAAAATGGAATTGAGGTTGCCACATATAATTCATCTTTATAATGTCTTTCTTGAAAATGATGGATCGGAAAATTGTGCTCAAGTGCTAGAGGAAGAAGTCAATAAAATGTTTGGCACTAAATCTTTGAATGATGAGCATGCATGCAATGTTGTTATTATGAATTCTTTGAATATCCATGATGCTAATAATATGCAAAGCCATAAGCTTGGGGATGCTACGTTTGATGAAGATGATATTTTTAGTCCCCCAAGTTTTGATGAGATTATTTATTATGATGATAGCATGCCTCCTATTTATGATGATTATATTGATGAAAGTGGGTTTGGAAGAGTGTCAACTCTAGGTAGTATTGATCCCACTATTTTGGAGGGTGTTGAATCTTTTCACAATATTGATAAAAGTGGATTTGGAGAGGTCATGACTTTATTTAGTGATGAATCCACTATTTTGGAAGAGGTTTCAATTGATTATTATGAAAACAAAGTTGCTATCTATGATGATTATGGTGATGACATGTATGCTATAAAGAATAATGATAACCATGAAACTTGTCATCATGATTTTGATTTTCAATTGGATTATGCCTCACATGATAGTTATTTTGTTGAGTTTGCTCTCACTCCTATTCATGAGAATAAATTTGCTTATATGGAGAGTAATAAAATTTCTATGCTAGTGGATCATGAAAAGAGTGCTTTATGTGATAGTTATATTGTTGAATTCATCCATGATGCTACTGAAAATTACTATGAGAGAGGTACATATGCTTTTACATATTGCAATAATATCAAGTTTCCTCTCCATGTGTTGAAAGTTTTGAAGTCATGTTTGTTTTGCCTTCGTATGCTAGTTGATTCTTGTTCCCATAAATTGTTTGCTCACAAATCCCTATGCATAGGAAGTGGGTTAGGCTTAAATGTGCTAGTCATATGCTTCATGATGCTCCCTTTGTGTTTCAATTCTTATCTTTTATGTGAGCAACATTGAAATCATCATGCCTAGCTAAAAGGCATTAAAGAAAAGCGCTTGTTGGGAGGCAACCCAATCTTATTTTGTGTTTTTGTTTTTGCTTCTGTTCTTGAATAAATACACAATATTACTTCTGTAGTAATTGTTTTTTAGTGTTTTAATTAGTGTTTGAGCGAAGTAAGACCTTTGGGATGGTCTATGGTGATAGTTGATTTGATCTTGCTGAAAAACAGAAGCTTTTGCACCCAGTAAAATACTTTTAGAAATTCACAGGAACGTGCTTTTGATCTGATTCTTTTTGCACAAGATTTATATACAAATTTCCTAGGTTTTCCTAATTTTTCAGAATTTTTAGATTTACAGAAGTATACGAAGTTTCCAGATTGCTACAGACTATTCTGTTTTTGACAGATTCTGTTTTTATTGTGTTGTTTGCTTATTTTGATGAATCTATGAGTAGTATCGGAGGGTATGAACCATGGAGAAGTTGGAATACAGTAGATATTACACCAATATAAATTTAGAATGAGTTCACAACAGTACCTAAGTGGTGATTTGCTTTATTATACTAACGGAGCTCACGAGTTTTCTGTTGAGTTTTGTGTTGTGAAGTTTTCAAGTTTTGGGTGAAGTTTTGATGGACTATGGAATAAGGAGTGGCAAGAGCCTAATCTTGGGGATGCCCAGGGCACCCCAAGGTAATATTCAAGGACAACCAAGCATCTAAGCTTGGGGATGCCCCGGATGGCGTCCCCTCTTTTGTCTTCAATCCATCGGTAAATTTACTTGAGGCTATATTTTTATTCACCACATGATATGTGTTTTGATTGGAGCGTCATTTTATTTTGTTTAGATTTGCTTTCTGTTATTTAGAATAAGGTTTAGTATCTTTTATTTCAATAAAAGTGTCAAGGATAGCCTTCACCATGCTCAATTTGCAAGTATATGAGTTGCTGTTTCAAAATAGAAAGTTTGTCGCTATTGCAAAAATTCCCTAGAAAAGTCAGAATGTGGTAAAAGCTTGAAATTTTGACACAATATGAAATGATGAATTATCTAAAGTGTGGTAAATTTTCAGATTTTTTTTAGTTAAATAAGTATAAATCTTCTTGCATTCTTTACAGACTGTTCTGTTTAGACAGATTGCTGATATGTTTACATTGTTTGCATATGTTTGCTTGTTTAATGATTCTATTTGAGGATAGGACTATTAAATATGCAGAGGCATTTAGTATGTAATGTTAAATAATAATTTTAGTGATTTTCTACAGTAGAGAATGATAAGGTTTTGCATTGATTTATACTAACTTATCTCACGAGTTCTTGTTGAGTTTTGTGTGGATGAAGTTTTTAAGATTTAGGGAAACCGTGATATGAGAGGAATTAAGGAGACACAAGAGATCAAGCTTGGGGATGCCCAAGGCATCCCTAATTAATATTTCAAGAAATCTCAAGCATCTAAGCTTGGGGATGCCCCGGTTGGCATCCCACCTTTCTTCTTCAACAATGATCGGTCAGTTTTGGTTGAGCCTAAGTTTTTGCTTCTTCACATGATATGTGCTATCCTTAGAATGTCATTTTATTTATTTTTCTTGCTGTTTGAATAAAATATTAAGATCTAAACAATTTAAATTAGAGAGAGTCCTCACATAGCTACATAATTATTTGACTACTCATTGATCTTCACTTATATCTTTTTGGAGTAGTTTGTCAGTTGCTCTAGTGCTTCACTTATATCTTTTTAGAGCACGGGCGGTGGGTTTATTTTATAGAAATTGTTGAACTCTCAAGCTTCACTTATATTATTTTGAGAGTCTAAAACAGCATGCTAATTTGCTTAGGTTATGAATTTAGTCCTAATATGATGGGCATCCAAGAGGGATATAATAAAAACTTTCATATAAAGAGCATCGAATAGACGAGAAGTTTGATTCCTTGCATTTGTTTTGAGATATAAAGATGGTGATATTAGAGTCATGCTAGTGAGTAATTGTGGATTGGTAGAAATACTTGTGTTAAAGTTTGTGATTCCCGTAGCATGCACGTATGGTGAACCGTTATGTGATGAAGTCGGAGCATGATTTATTCTTTGATTGTCTTCCTCATGAGTGGCGGTCGGGGACGAGCGATGGTCTTTTCCTACCAATCTATCCCCCTAGGAGCATGCGTGAAGTACTTTGTTTCGATAGCTAATAGATTTTTGCAATAAGTATGTGAGATCTTTATGACTAATGTCAAGTCCATGGATTATACGCACTCTCACCCTTCCACCATTGCTAGCCTCTCTAGTACCAGGCAACTTTCGCCGGTGCATTAAACCCGCCATATACCCTTCCTCAAAATAGCCACCATACCTACCTATTATGGCATTTCCATAGCCATTCCGAGATATTGCCATGCAACTTCCACCATTCCGTTTATTATGACACGCACCATCATTGTCATATTGCTTTGCATGATCATGTAGTTGGAATAGTATTTGTGGCAAAGCCACCTTTCATAATTTTTATACATGTCACTCTTGATCATTGCACATCCCGGTACACCGCCGGAGGCATTCATATAGAGTCATATCTTTGTTCTAGTACCGAGTTGTAAGTAAATAAAAGCGTGATGATCATCATTATTAGAGCATTGTCCCATGTGAGGAAAGGATGATGGAGACTATGATTCCCCCACAAGTCGGGATGAGGCTCCGGACGAAAAATAAAATAAAAGAAAAAGAAAAAAATGAGGCCAAAGAGCCCAACAAAAAAGGGGGAAAGAAAAAAAAGAGAGAAAAAGAGAGGAGGGGCAATGCTACTATCCTTTTTCCACACTTGTGCTTCAAAGTAGCACCATGATCTTCATGATAGAGAGTCTCCTATTTTGTCACTTTCATATACTAGTGGGAATTTTTCGTTATAGAATTTGGCTTGTATATTCCAATGATGGGCTTCCTCAAATTGCCCTAGGTCTTCGTGAGCAAGCAAGTTGGATGCACACCCACTTAGTTTCTTTTTGAGCTTTCATACACTTATAGCTCTAGGCATCCATTGCATGGCAATCCTTACTCACTTGCATCGATATCAATTGATGGGCATCTCCATAGCCCATTAATTTGCCTAGTTGATGTGAGACTTTCTCCTTCTTTTTGTCTTCTCCACAACCACCATATTCTATTCCACCTATAGTGCTATATCCATGGCTCACGCTCATGTATTGCGTGAAAGTTGAAAAAGCTTGAGAACATTAAAAGTATGAAACAATTTCTTGGCTTGTCATCGGGGTTGTGCATGATAAAATACTTTGTGTGATGAAGATGGAGCATAGCCAGACTATATGATTTTGTAGGGATAACTTTCTTTGGCCATGTTATTTTGAGAAGACACGATTGCTTTATTAGTATGCTTGAAGTATTATTGTTTTTATGTCAATATTAAACTTTTGTTTTGAATCTTATGGATCTGAACATTCATGCCACAATAAAGAAGATTACATGGATAAATATGTTAGGTAGCATTCCACATCAAAAATTCTGTTTTTATCATTTACCTACTCGAGGACGAGCATGAATTAAGCTTGGGGATGCTTGATACGTCTCCAACATATCTATAATTTTTTATTATTCCATGCTATTATATTACCTGTTTTGGATGTTTTATATGCATTTATATACTATTTTATATTATATTTGGGACTAACCTATTAACCTAGAGCCCAGTGCCAGTTTCTGTTTTTCCTTGTTTTTGAGTTTTACAGAAAAGGAATATCAAACGGAGTTCAAACGGGATAAAAATTTACGGTGATCATTTATGGACCAGAAGAGACCCACGGAGCACCGAAGTTGTGCCAGGGGATGACCGAGGAGGCCACAAGCCAGGGGGCGCGCCCACCCCCCCCCCCCCAGGGCGCACCCCTAGGGCTTGTGGGCCCCTCAGGTGTCCCCCTGACTTGTTTCCAACGCCAAATACTCTTATATATACAGAAACCTCCGAAAAGAACCTTAGATGAGAAGTTCCGCCGCCGCAAGCCTCTATAGCCACGAAAAACCAATCGGGAGCCCGTTTCGGCACCCTGCCGGAGGGGGAAATCATCACCTGAGGCCATCTTCATCATCCCGGCGGTCTCCATGACGAGGAGGGAGTAGTTCACCCTTCGGGCTGAGGGTATGTACCAGTAGCTATGTGTTTGATCTCTCTCTCTCGTGTTCTTGATTCGGCACGATCTTGATGTACCGCGAGCTTTGTTATTATAGTTGGATCATATGGTGTTTCTTCCCTCTCTATCTCTTGTTGTGATGAATTGAGTCTTGCTCTTTGAGGTTTCGTTATGTTGGATTGAGTATTGGATTTGAGAACACTTGATGTATGTCTTGCGATGGGATATCTGTGGTGACAATGGGATGTTCTATTGATTCACTTGATGTATGTTTTGGCACTCAACTTGCGGATTCCCGAAGTGACATTGGGGTAATCTATGCATGGGGGTTGATGCACGTTTTCATCCTACGTTCTCCGATAGAAACTTTGGAGTGATTCTTTGTCGCACGTTGAGGGATTGCCATATGATTTAATTATGTTATCATTGTTGAGAGAATTTGCACTAGTGAAAGTATGAACCCTAGGCCTTGTTTTCAAGCATTGCAATACTGTTTTTGCTCACTTTTGTTACTTGCTACCTTGCTGTTTTTATATTTTCAGATTACAAAAACCTATATCTACCATCCATATTACACTTGTATCACCATCTCTTCGCCGAACTAGTGCACCTATACAATTTACCATTGTATTGGGTGTGTTGGGGACACAAGAGACTCTTTGTTATTTGGTTGTAGGGTTGTTTGAGTGAGACCATCTTCATCCTATGCCTCCCACGGATTGATAAACCTTAGGTCATCCACTTGAGGGAAATTTGCTACTGTCCTAGAAAACTTTGCGCTTGGAGGCCCAACACGAGTCTACAAGGAGAAGGTTGCGTAGTAGACATCAACAGGCTATTTTCTGACTTGCCTTGCTATCATGACTGTTCAAGATGTCAACGCCCTTCCTACTTTAACCCACATGGTGGGCCCATAACCCATAGTTCCATAGGATCGAAACCTGACTCTCCTGTACACCCCCTGTTTCCAAAGTTATTCCTCACGCTTGGCTTCGTAGGTAATTCATGAGCGACCTTCCTAGAGGTCTACTCTAGAATCAAACACAATGTTATTTCGTTGCTCTGAACCCCTTTCACCTTCTGATTAGGCATCGAACGATTGCCTGCCCGTTCGCAACTTCTCATGGTACCTGTTGCTTGCTCTCGATATTTTCGTAAGTTCAATTCGAGAGATACTTCTGCCACTTTCCCTGAACTATCTACCAGATAATCAACCTTGTAAGGTCCGTTCTTCCGAAGTTACCCCTTGTCCCTTCGTAAGTACGATGGAGATCCGATGAAATAACGACGGCTTCATCATGATGTCTTGATGCAGCGAATTGAGGACATCAACATAATGGATCGACCTCTTCGAGAAGAGCAACCAAGACCGAGAAGATCCGTTAGAATTTCGTAACCAGAACTTTCCCCCTTACTCTACCTCTTAAATCTCGGGACGAGATTTCTTGTAGTGGAGGATATTTGTGATGCCCGGATAATTAAGCTACAGTAATTCCCCCTAATGATTCCATGTCATCAGGTTTAACTAAGCCACATTGTCACATGATAAAAATTCAAAGCCTTTTTTCAAATTTAAAATAAAGTCAAAAAAATATTTTCCACAAACATGAAAACTAAAATGTTCAAGTTGTTGCAAATAATCTTTTGATAATATTGGCGATGAACCAACATTTTGGTAAAGTGTTTAATTGACCTAAAATAAATAAAACCATGGCCTAATTAATAATTTAATTGCTTTTTAAATTGTAGAAATTCTAAACTACTTTATTTTGGTGCCAAATTAATTATAGCAGTAGCCTAAGTTATGATGATATTTTAGATGCAAGCTTTGTATTTTATAAAACTATTTTGCTTTTTGAAAATAAAAGAAATCAGAAAAGTAAAAAAATGCCAAATAAAAATAAAAGGAAAACCCCCTTTCACTGTTCCCCTGGGTCTCGGCCCACCCGAACCAGCCCATGCCGCTGAGGGGATAAGGCCAAGCCCCCCCTCTCTCGGCCTCGTTAGCACCCCGAGATCTTTTGCTCCCCCTCGCTCGTTCCCTCTCCCTCGCGCGCTCGATCCTCCCTGAACACTGCCGTCGACGTCCACTCCGAGATCCCGCGGCCACTGGCGTTTCCTCGCCCGCAGCTCGTGTCCACGAGCTCTGCCTCGCTCGCCACCATCGAGCTGGCGCTCTGCTTCGTCTCGGCGAGCGGCGCATCAATGTCGTCGTCTCCGTCAACGCCCGCGGCCACCGGAACCTCGCCGTCGATCCCCTCGACTCCGGCACCCCCTGGCTCCCCGAGCGCCTCATCCGACTCCGTTGTGAGCCTCCCCTTCGAACCCCCTGCTTCCCCCTCGTTCAATCACCGTAGCCGCCGCCCATTTCCTCCCGTGGCCGTGCCTGGAGCATTGCTCCCGCGTGCGCTCGCGCACCACCCGTGCTTGCATCCACCTGCGCGCGCGTGCCCGAAGCTGGCCGCCATGGCCGTGCCCCGTGTCTGCCCTGCCCGCATCTGGCCGTGCCCTGCCCCCCCCCCCCCGCCTGCGCCTGAAGCCGCCCGTGCTGTCGCCACTTTGCTGCTCGCCCGCGCCCCGCTCCTGCCTTCCCTGCGTGCATCCACGTCCCCACCGCTCCTGACCCGCGCCCGCCGGCGCCCCCGCCGCCCGCGCACGCCCACTCCTCGGCCGTGCGTGGCCGCTCCCCGCGCCCATCTCTGCTTGCTGGCCGCTGCTTCAGACCACCGCCGACCGCCCCACCTTCGGCTGCGCGCACGGCCGCACCTGTGCTGGTGCATGCGCGTGCGCGGCTACGCAGCCGTGGCATGTGCCGCTGCCACCCGGGCCCCCATTGTTAGCCTTTGCTAATTACTGTTAGTGCTAACCCCCACCCACTAAGTAGTCCATGACAGTGGGGCCCCCACCTCTAATT
This sequence comes from Thinopyrum elongatum, assembly GCA_011799875.1. Lineage (NCBI taxonomy): Eukaryota > Viridiplantae > Streptophyta > Magnoliopsida > Poales > Poaceae > Thinopyrum > Thinopyrum elongatum. The sequence continues at coordinate 313,055,504 of CM022297.1, forward strand.
AAGCTAGATTAATTAATCTAATAAACTAAGACAATGACAACTGGGCCACACTGACACTGTTCATTAGTGGACCAGTCAAAGTTAACTGGGCCAACGAGGCCCTCTGGCCCCACATGTCATGCACATGCACACATTGCTGGGTACACTCCTGTGTACCCATAGCAATTTACCTGTTTATTAATTCGAATTAAATTTAATTCTAGGATTTTCAGAATATAGTTAAAACTTTGAAAAATCATATAAATTAAACCGTAACTCGAATGAAAATACTTTGTACATGAAAGTTGCTCAGAAAAATATGACGATTCCGAATATGCACCCCGTTCATCTGTCACGTGCCTCTAGCATAGCGAACATGGAACTGTCCCCCTCCATTCCATCTGTCCGAAAATGCCTAACACCGGGAATACTTTCCCGGATGTTTTCCCCCTTTGCCAGTAGCACCTAGTACTGCGTTAGATCACACCTAGCACCGCTATTTGCATCGTCATGGATCTGTTTGCATTGTATCCATTGTTTCTTCCCCTTCTTCTCTCTGGTATACTTCGAGACTGACGCCACTGCTGCCCCGATCGACTACGATGTTGACGACCCCTCCTTTTCGACAGAGCTTCCATGCAAGCAAACCCCCCTTGATCATCCCGATATTGCCTACTCTTTCCCTCTACTGCTTGCATTAGAGTAGTGTTACTGTTTCATGGGTTTGATCCTATACTGCTGCATAGCCTGTCCTTGTTGCTACAGTTATTGATACCTTACCTGCTATCCTAAATGCTTAGTATAGGATGCTAGATTTCCATCAGTGGCCTACATACTTGTCTGTCTGCCATGCTATACTATCGGGCCGTGATCACTTCAGGAGGTGATCACGGGTATATACTATATACTATTATATTACTTATGTTACTGTTTGGATGTGGGGGCTGAAGGGACAGGTGGTTCCACCCAGGTAGTGGTGGGCCTGGGTTCCCGACAGCCCCCGAGTGTTACTTTGTGGCGGAGCGATAGGGCAGGTTGAGACCACCCAGGAGAGAGTTGGGCATGGTCCCTGGTCGGCGTCCGCGGATACTTCAAATAACGCACTTAATGAGATTGGGTATTTGATCTGAGTTGGTATTGACCTATACGCACTAGCCACCACGTGGGACAAGATATGGGCAATCGGTGTCGTAGTATCAGCCGAAGCTCTTCAAACATCAGCGACTGAGCGGCGCATGCTGGATTGGACTGGAACGCCTGCGCTTGTATAAGGGGGCTAGGTCTACTTCCGGCCACCCACGTAACATGCAGGAGTGTAACGAGCGATGGGCCCAAGACCCCTGCGCGCTTAGGATTTAGACCGGCGTGCTGACCTCTCTGTTGGGCCTAGGTAGGGCTGCGACGTGTTGATCTTTCGAGGCCGGGCATGACCCAGGAAAGTGTGTCCGGCTAGAGTGATCGAGCGTGTCGGGTTATGTGGTGCACCCCTGCAGGGAAGATTGATCTATTCGAATAGCCGTGTCCACGGTAACAGGACAACTTGGAGTTGTATTCCGACCTCTTACAACTAAAACCGGATACTTAATAAAACACACCCCCTCAAGTGCCAGATACAACCCGGTGATCGCTCTCTCACAGGGTGTCGAGGAGAGGATCGTCGGGTAGGATTATGCTATACGTTGTCACTTGATACTATACTTGCTTCTCTCTTCTATATGCTTCAAGAAGGAGGCTGCCAGAAGCGTAGTCTTCGATAGGACTAGCTTCTCCCCCTCTTATTTTGGCATTCTGAAGTTCAGTCCACAGATACTACCCATTTCATTGATACCGATGCATATGTAGTATAGATCCTTGCTTGCGAGTACTTTGGATGAGTACTCACGGTTGCTTTGCTCCCTCTTTTCCCCCTTTTCCATTCTTCTCGGATGCCGCAACCAGATGGTGGAGCCCAGGAGCTAAACGCCACCGTCGACGACTACTACTACCACTCCGAGGGTGCTTACTACTACGTGCAGGCCGCTGCCGACCAGGAGTAGTTTAGGATGATCCTAGGCAGGAGGCCTGCGCCTCTTCGATCTGTATCCCTGTTTGAGCTAGCCATCTTATGGCAACTTGTTTAACTTATGTCTGTACTCAGATATTGTTGCTTCCCCTGACTCGTTTGTTCGAGCTTATGTATTAGAGCCCTCGAGGCCCCTGGCTTGTAATATTAAGCTTGTATCCTTTTATTTGTGTCTAGAGTTGTGTTGTGATATCTTCCCGTGAGTCCCATCTTGATTGTACACGTTTGCGTGTATGATTAGTGTACGATTGAATCAGGGGCGTCACGCCCGCCACGCCTCCTCCTCCGTCGCCGCTGTCATGCCCTCCACCCTCTAACCCTATTCCGTTCGTCAACGACGTCGCGCCTCCGCCACATCAAACCTTCCCCCCCAATCTGGGATTAAGAAGCGATGTCGGGGAAGGACGCCCTACGGCCCATCAGATGATTGGGTTGAATCGGATGCGGATAATCCATGGATTCCAACTGGGTAAGCGTCGTTTCCCCTCAAATTGATGAGCAAACTCGTAAATTAGGCAGTATTTAACCACTAGTCACTTGTATCATACCTATTTGGGTTGCTGAATTTTTCATCATTTATGTCGATCGAATAGGATTTATCATGCGCTTGCTTTTCGACTGAATACTCCCCCTGCTAGATGGGACCCACCATATTTGGAGGCTGACTTATGGGCCTACTAAGTTGAGCGGACGCAGGCCTTTGTCAACTTAGTCAATATAAACGATTCTAGCAGCAGTGACCATTGGATGTTAATCGAACGGTCCTGCTGCTTCTTTAACCTCTGGTCTTCTTGCTCCAACCGCCCAAACCAGCGCCGGTCATGCCGCCTGCTCCTGCCTCCCGTGGCTGGCTATGCTGCTGCGCAGGCCTCACCGCCCCACCCTACTCCCATCGCTGGCCTGGCCATCCCTATACTCACCCAGACCTCCTGTTATTATCCGGCGACGGCAGCCTCACACTGCAGCCGAAGCAGTAAACCCTCGTACTCCCCTTCACATGGGAAACAACTACCGAGTCTTCCCCGGCTTTGGGTCATTCCCTTCCTAGGCCTCGTCGTCGTCCACCGCCTTGGTGCTCTCGGTGCGGCGTGGTCAACGTGGTTAAGGAACAACTTCCATCGGAAGAGGAGTGTACGTGGAGAGTCTGACAGTTGGGTCCACGGCCGCAGCAAGGAAGTGCCTCCTTATTATGCGCAAAATGATGATTCCTCCACCTGATAGTGGGGACCCACCGGAAGGGCCTCTATATTTTGCAAAAAAAATATTTCCCCCTGACAGCTAGGACCCACCAGCTACATCTTCACACGCAAGGAAGTGCGTCCAAATTACGGGCAAAAAAATGATTCTTCCCCCTGACAGCTGGGACCCACCAGTTATATCTTCGCACGTAAGGAAGTGCTTCCTTATCCTCCCTGACAGCTGGACCCACCCGGTTGAACCGTACGTACGGTTGTTTGTCTGGTCGCGAACCTGTACGTACATACTGGTCGATCGGTCTCTCTGCAGCGATGAACCGTGGCCGAGTAAGGAGCAGCACGTGTCGTAGTACAGCCGCCGACGTAGCATGTCACACAGTCCCGTCTATATCGTGTACACGTACGTACAACCACACTACAAGAAAGTAAATACAGCTACGTACATACATACGAGCGGGTGAAGGAAATATGCCCTAGAGGCAATAATAAAGTTGTTATTTTATATTTTGCTTATTCATGATAAAGGTTTATTATTCATGCTAGAATTTTATTGATTGAAAACTTAAATACATGTGTGAATATATAAACAAATACCGTGTCCCTAATAAGCCTCTACTAGACTAGCTTGTTGATCAAAGATGGTTAAGGTTTCCTAACCATAGACATGTGTTGTCATTTGATAACGGGATCACATCATTAGGAGAATGATGTGATGGACAAGACCCATCTGTTAGCTTAGCATAATGATCGTTCAGTTTATTGTTATTGCTTTCTTCATGTCAAATACATATTCCTTCGAATATGAGATTATGCAACTCCCAGATACCGGAGGAATACCTTGTGTGCTATCAAACGTTACAACATAACTGGGTGATCAAGATGCTCTACAGGTATCTCCGAAGGTGTTTGTTGAGTTGGCATAGATCGAGATTAGGATTTGTCACTCCGAGTATCGGAGAGGTATCTCTGGGCCCTCTCAGCAATACACATCATAAGCTTGCAAGCAAATTATTAAGGAGTTAGTTACGAGGTGATGTATTACGGAACGAGTAAAGAGACTTGCCGGTAACGAGATTGAACTAGGTATGAAGATACCGGCGATCGAATCTCGGGCAAGTAACATACCGATGGACAAAGGGAATTACGTATGTTGTCATAACGGTTCGACCGATAAAGATCTTCGTAGAATATGTAGGAGCCAATATGGGCATCCAGGTTCCGCTGTTGGTTATTGACCGGAGAGGTGTCTCGGTCATGTCTACATAGTTCTCGAACCCGTAGGGTCCGCACGCTTAACGTTCATTGACGATATAGTGTTATTTGAGTTATATGATTTGGTTCGGAGTCCCGGATGAGATCATGAACATGACGAGGAGACTTGAAATGGTCGAGAGGTAAAGATTGATATATAGGACGATGGTATTCGGACACCGGAAGTGTTTCGGAGTGCACCGGGTAGTCATTGGGTCACTGGAAGGGGTTCCGGACACCCCTCGGTAAGTGTATGGGCTTAATGGGCCATAGGAGGGGACACACCAGCCCACTGGGGGGCTGGTGCGCCCCTCTACATGGCTGGCCGGCCCTAGGGGAAGGAAAAGGGAGGGGTGGCCCCTCCTGCCTTTCCCTCCTCAGGAGAGAAAGGAAAGGGGGGGGGGGGGGGGCGCCACCTCCTCCTTCCTTCCTCCCGCACTTAAACAAGGAAAGGGGGCACTTGGGCAGGACCCCAAGTAGGACTCGGCCTACTTGGGGTGCCCTCGTGGCTGCTCCCTCCTCCCCCACCTATATATATGTGGGAGGGGGCACCTAGCACAACCACGACAATTGCTTAGCCGTGTGCGGCGCCCCCCTCCACCGTTTACACCCTCGGTCATATTTTCGTAGTGCTTAGGCAAAGCCCTGTGGAGATAACTTCACCATCACCGTCACCACACCGTCGTGCTGCGTGATACGTCCATTTTGCATCATGCTTTTATATCAATATTTATTGCATTATGGGCTGTTATTACACATTATGGCACAATACTTATGCCTTTTCTCTCTTATTTTACAAGGTTTACATAAAGAGGGAGAATGCCGGCAGCTGGAATTCTGGGCTGGAAAAGGAGCAAATATTAGAGACCTATTCTGCACAACTCCAAAAGTCCTGAAACTTCACGGAGAGTCATTTTGGATTTAATAAAAAATATTGGGCGAAGAAAGTACCAGAGGGGGCCACCTGCCATCCACAAGGGTGGAGGGCGCGCCCCCCGACCTTGTGGGCCACCTGGCAGGCCCCCGACGCCCATCTTCTGCTATATGGTGTGTTTTGACCTGGAAAAAATCATAAGGAAGCTTTCGGGACGAAGCACCGCCGTCTCGAGGCGGAACCTGGGCAGAACCAATCTAGGGCTCCGGCAGAGTTGTTCTGCCGGGGAAACATCCCTCCGGGAGGGGGAAATCATCGCCATCGTCATCACCATTGATCCTCTCATCGAGAGGGGGTCAATCTCCATCAACATCTTCACCAGCACCATCTCCTCTCAAACCCTAGTTCATCTCTTGTATCCGATCTTTGTCTCAAAACCTCAGATTGGTGCCTGTGGGTTGCTAGTAGTGTTGATTACTCCTTGTAGTTGATGCTAGTTGGTTTATTCGGTGGAAGATCATATGTTCAGATCCTTAATGATAATTAATACTCCTCTGATTATGAACATGAATATGCTTTGTGAGTAGTTACATTTGTTCCTGAGGACATGGGAGAAGTCTTGTTATAAGTAGTCATGTGAATTTGGTATTTGTTCGATATTTTGATAAGATGTATGTTGTCTTTCCTCTAGTGGTGTTATGTGAACGTCGACTACATAACACTTCACCATGATTTGGGCCTAGGGGAAGGCATTGGGAATTAATAAGTAGATGATGGGTTGCTAGAGTGACAGAAGCTTAAACCCTAGTTTATGCGTTGCTTCGTAAGGGGCTGATTTGGATCCATATGTTTCATGCTATGGTTAGATTTATCTTAATTCTTCTTTCATAGTTGCGGATGCTTGCGAGAGGGGTTAATCATAAGTGGGAGGCTTGTCCAAGGAAGGACAGCACCCAAGCACCGGTCCACCCACATATCAAATTATCAAAGTAACGAACGTGAATCATATGAGCATGATGAAAACTAACTTGACAACAATTCCCATGTGTCCTCGGGAGCGCTTTGCTTTATATAAGAGTTTGTCCAGGCTTGTCCTTTGCTACAAAAAGGATTGGGCCACCTTGCTGCACCTTGTTTACTTTTGTTACTTATTACCCGTTACGAATTATCTTATCACACAACTATCTGTTACCGATAATTTCAGTGCTTGCAGAGAATACCTTGCTGAAAACCACTTGTCATTTCCTTCTGCTCCTCGTTGGGTTCGACACTCTTACTTATCGAAAGGACTACGATAGATCCCCTATACTTGTGGGTCATCAAGACTCTTTTCTGGCGCCGTTGCCGGGGAGTGAAGCGCCTTTGGTAAGGAAACATTTATATAGTGTGCTGAAATTTACTGTCACTTGTTACTATGGAAAATAATCCTTTGAGGGGCTTGTTCGGGGTATCTTCACCTTGACCAGAAGATCAAAGAGTTGCTCCTCAACCTACTGCACCTACTGAAAATATTTATTATGAAATTCCTTCGGGTATGATAGAGAAACTGCTAGCTCATCCTTACACAGGAGATGGAACATTACATCCTGATATGCATCTAATCTATGTGGATGAAGTTTGTGGATTATTTAAGCTTGCAGGTTTGCCCGAGGATGAAGTCAAGAAGAAGGTCTTCCCTTTATCTTTGAAGGAGAAGGCATTGACATGGTATAGGCTATGTGATGATATTAGATCATGGAACTACAACCGATTGAAATTGGAATTTCATCAGAAGTTTTATCCTATGCATCTGGTTCATCGTGATCGGAATTATATATATAATTTTTGGCCTCGTGAAGGAGCAAGTATCGCTCAAGCTTGGGGGAGGCTTAAGTCAATGTTATATTCATGCCCCAATCATGAGCTCCCAAGAGAAATTATTATTCAAAAAATTTATGATCGGCTTTCTCATAATGATCGATCCATGCTCGATACTTCTTGTACTGGTTCTTATATGACGAAGGATATTGAATTCAAATGGGATTTATTGGAAAGAATTAAACGCAACTCTGAAGATTGGGACCTCGGCGAAGGTAAGGAGTCAGGTATAAACCTTAAGTTTGATTGTGTTAAATCTTTTATGGATACCGATGCTTTTCGTGATTTTAGCACTAAATATGGACTTGACTCTGAGATAGTAGCTTCTTTCTGTGAATCATTTGCTACTCATGTTGATCTCCCTCAGGAGAAGTGGTTTAAATATCATTCTCCCATTGAAGTTAAAGTAGCAGAACCTATTAAAGTTGAAGAAGAAACTATTACTTATAATGTTGATCCTGTTATTCCTACTGCTTATATTGAGAAACCACATTTTCCTGTTAGAATAAAGGATTATGCTAAAGCTTCAACTGTGGTTCGTAAGAGTTATACTAGAACACCTACACCCCCTGAACAAATTAAAGTTGAACCTAGTATAGCTATGGTTAAAGATCTCTTGGTTGATAATATTGATGGGCATGTTATTTATTTCTGTGATGAAGCTGCTAGAATTGCTAAACCCGATAGTAAAGATAAACATAGACCCGTTGTTGGCATGCCTGTTGTTTCGGTTAAAATAGAAGATCATTGTTATCATGGCTTATGTGATGTGGGTGCTAGTGTGAGTGCAATTCATTTTTCCTTATATAAAGAAATTATGAATGATATTGCACCTGCTGAGATAGAAGATATTGATGTTACTATTAAGCTTGCTAATAGAGATACTATTTCACCAATTGGAATTGTTAGAGATGTTGAAGTCTTGTGTGGGAAAATAAAATATCCTGCTGATTTTCTTGTTCTTGGTTCCCCACAAGATAACTTTTGTCCCATTATATTTGGTAGACCCTTCTTGAATACTGTTAATGCTAAGATAGACTGCGAGAAAGATATTGTTACTGCTGGTTTAGGGGATATGTCTCATGATTTTAATTTCTCTAAATTTCGTAGACAACCCCATGATAAAGAATTGCCTAGTAAGGATGAAATTATTGGTCTTGCTTCTATTGCCTTGCCTCCTACTGATCCTTTAGAACAATATTTGCTAGACCATGAAAATGATTTGTCTATGAATGAAAGAAGGGAAATAGACAAGATATTCTTTAATCAAGGGCCTATTTTGAAACACAATTTGCCTGTTGAAATCCTTGGGGATCCTCCTCCACCTAAGGGTGATCCCGTGTTTGAGCTTAAACAATTACCTGATACTTTGAAATATGCTTATCTCGATGAAAAGAAGATATATCCTGTTATTATTAGTGCTAACCTTTCAGAGCATGACGAAAAGAGATTATTGAAAACTCTGAAGAAGCACCGTGCTGCTATTGGATATACTCTTGATGATCTTAAGGGCATTAGTCCCACTCTATGCCAGCACAAAATTAAATTGGAGAAAGATGCTAAACCAATTGTTGATCACCAACGACGGTTAAATCCTAAGATGAAAGAAGTGGTAAGAAATGAAATACTAAAGCTTCTGGAAGCAGGTATAATTTATCCTATTGCTGATAGTCAGTGGGTAAGTCCTGTTCATTGTGTCCCTAAGAAGGGAGGTTCCTAATGATAAGAATGAATTGATCCCACAAAGAATTGTTACAGGTTATAGAATGGTAATTGATTTTCGCAAATTAAATAAAGCTACTAGAAAAGATCATTACCCTCTACCTTTTATTGATCAAATGCTAGAAAGATTATCCAAACATACACATTTTTGCTTTCTAGATGGTTATTCTGGTTTTTCTCAAATACCTGTGTCAAAAGATGATCAGGAAAAGACCACTTTTACTTGCCCTGTCGGTACCTTTGCTTATAGACGTATGCCTTTTGGTTTATGCAATGCACCTGCTACCTTTCAAAGATGTGTGACTGCTATATTCTCTGATTTTTCTGAAAAGATTGTTGAGGTTTTCATGGATGATTTCTCCGTTTACGGAACTTCTTTTGATGATTGCTTAAGCAACCTTGATCGAGTTTTGCAGAGATGTGAAGAAACTAATCTTGTCTTGAATTGGGAGAAGTGCCACTTTATGGTTAATGAAGGTATTGTCTTGGGGCATAAAATTTCTGAAAGAGGTATTGAAGTTGATAAATCTAAAGTAGATGCTATTGAAAAGATGTCGTGTCCTAAAGATATCAAAGGTATAAGAAGTTTCCTTGGTCATGCTGGTTTCTATAGGAGGTTTATTAAAGACTTCTCTAAAATTTCTAGGCCTCTCACTAATCTCTTGCAAAAAGATGTTCCTTTTGTTTTTGATGATGATTGTGTAGAAGCATTTGAAATACTTAAGAAAGCCTTGATTTCTGCACCTATTGTTTAGCCACCTGATTGGAATTTACCCTTTGAAATTATGTGTGATGCTAGTGATTATGCTGTTGGTGCTATTCTAGGTCAAAGAGTTGATAAGAAATTGAATGTTATCCATTATGCTAGTAAAACTCTAGACAGTGCCCAGAGAAATTATGCTACTACTGAAAAAGAATTTCTAGCAGTTGTCTTTGCTCGTGATAAGTTCAGATCCTATATTGTTGATTCCAAAGTAACTGTTCACACTGATCATGCTGCTATTAAATATCTTATGGAAAAGAAAGATGCTAAACCTAGACTTATTAGATGGGTTCTCTTGCTACAAGAATTTGATTTGCATATTATTGATAGAAAGGGAGCTGAGAACCCCGTTGCAGACAACCTGTCTAGGTTAGAAAATGTTCTTGATGACCCACTGCCTATTGATGATAGCTTTCCTGATGAGCAATTAGCTATCATAAATGCTTCTCGTAATACTCCATGGTATGCTGATTATGCTAATTACATTGTTGCTAAATTTATACCACCTAGTTTCACATACGAGCAAAAGAAAAAGTTTTTCTATGATTTAAGACATTACTTTTGGGATGACCCACACCTTTATAAAGAAGGAGTAGATGGTGTTATTAGACGTTGTGTACCTGAGCATGAACAGGAACAGATCCTACGCAAGTGCCACTCCGAGTCTTACGGAGGACACCACGCTGGAGATAGAACTGCACATAAGGTATTGCAATCTGGTTTTTATTGGCCTACTCTCTTCAAGGATGCTCATAAGTTTGTCTTGTCTTGTGATGAATGCCAAAGAATTGGCAATATTAGTAGTCGTCAGGAAATGCCTATGAATTGTTCACTTGTTATTGAACCATTTGATGTTTGGGGCTTTGATTATATGGGACCTTTTCCTTCCTCTAATGGGTATACACATATTTTAGTTGTTGTTGATTATGTTACTAAGTGGGTAGAAGCTATTCCAACTAGTAGTGCTGATCATAACACCTCTATTAAGATGCTTAAAGAAGTTATTTTTTCGAGGTTTGGAGTCCCTAGATATTTAATGACTGATGGTGGTTCACATTTTATTCATGGTGCTTTCCGTAAAATGCTTGCTAAGTATGATGTTAACCATAGAATTGCATCTCCGTATCATCCTCAGTCTAGTGGTCAAGTAGAATTGAGCAATAGAGAGATTAAATTGATTTTACAAAAGACTGTTAATAGATCTAGAAAGAATTGGTCTAAGAAACTTGATGATGCATTATGGGCTTATAGAACTGCTTATAAAAACCCTATGGGTATGTCTCCGTATAAAATGGTTTATGAAAATGCATGTCACTTACCTCTTGAATTAGAACATAAAGCTTATTGGGCAATTAAAGAGCTCAACTATGATTTCAAACTTGCCGGTGAGAAGAGGTTATTTGACATTAGCTCACTTGATGAATGGAGAACCCAAGCCTATGAGAATGCCAGGTTGTTTAAAGAAAAAGTTAAAATATGGCATGATAAAAGGATACAAAAGCGTGAGTTTAATGTAGGTGATCATGTTTTGCTATACAACTCTTGTTTAATATTTTTTGCAGGAAAGCTTCTCTCTAAATGGGAAGGTCCTTACATTATCGAGGAGGTCTATCGTTCCGGTGCCATAAAAATCAACAACGCCGAAGGCACAAATCCGAAGGTGGTAAACGGTCAAAGAATCAAACATTATATCTCAGGTACTCCCATAAATGTTGAGACCAATATAATTGACACCGTAACACCGGAGGAGTACATAAGGGACACTTTCCAGAATGTTTCAGACTCCGAAAAGGAATAGATATGTGGTACGGTAAGTAAACTGACTCCAAAACGTTTCCAATGATAATTTTTCTCTGTTTTGGAATATTTAAAAAATTAGGAAAATTAAAAGTAGTCCGAAAGAGACACGAGGCAGCCACAAGGGTGGAGGGCGCGCCCTACCCCCAAGGCGCGCCCCCGACCTTGTGGCCACCTCGTGTGCCCTCCGGACTCCGTTTTCTTGCACAATACTTCTTTTGGTCGGTAAAAATTCATTATATAATCTCCCGAAGGTTTTGACCATCGTACCATGACAAAATCCTCTGTTTTTGTTTTGAGCTGTTTCCTGCCAGAGTTTTCAAGGCCAGGCATCATGTCTTCCTCCTCCTTCAACAATGTGGACGATGATGCTTGGCTAATGAAGATGGAGATGAAGAGAGAAGAGCTTGGGGAAACCAACGAGGGTGATAAGATCAAGAAGGTCGCGGGAGATCAAGTTCCGGCAGTAGAAGAAGAAGACATCCTTCAACCATACTACAATCATCTTACCCCTACTGAAATTGAAGCTTTCAAGATTATTGAATTAGTTCATGTGCAAAATAAATATCTTACTCGCGAAAATATTCTGTTGCAAGAGTACATCACCGCACTCAAGGGCATTATTTGTAAACTGGAGAATCTCCTACGCTCGATGTGTGGCACTACTCCATCATCACCACCTCCGAAGAAAGAGACATAAATACATGGGTATGGGCACTCCCCTTGGCAACTGCCAAGCTTGGGGGAGGTGCCCCGGTATCGTATCACCATCACACCTTTACTCTTATCGTTTTTCTTAGTTCAATCCTTTTGGTTATATCTTGATCTAGTAGAATAAAGTTTTAGTATGATCTAGCTTTGAGTTTTGTTTTGATCTCTATATATGTAATCGAGTCCGTGAGTTATATAATAAAGAGTAGTTTTGAGTTGAGGGCTTTGTTTTCTTGCTATGATCTTGAGGGAATAAAATAATAAAAAGAAATAAAAAGATCATATATTGATCTTATGGAGAGTAATGACTTCACATATGAAGAGTATGATGAATAAAATTTGTTGGGAGTTGACAAACATAGTTTTGGTCATCGTTGCAATTAATAGGAAGTAATAAAGAAAGAGAGGCTTCACATATAAATATACTATCTTGGACATCTTTTGTAATTGTGAGCACTCATTAAAATATGACATGCTAAGAAGTTGATGTTGGACAAGGAAGACAACATAATGGGTTATGTTTTCTTATATCCGAATAGAAGTTATATTGTCATGGATCCTCCAACATGTTGAGCTTTCCTTTCCCTCTCATGCTAGCCAAATTCTTTGCACCAAGTAGAAATACTACTTGTGCTTCCAAACATCCCTAAACCCAGTTTTGCCATGAGAGTCCACCATACCTACCTATGGATTGAGTAAGATCCTTCAAGTAAGTTGTCATCGGTGCAAGCAATAAAAATTGCTCTCTAAATATGTATGATCTATTAGTGTGAAGAAAATAAGCTTTATACGAACTTGTGATATGGAAGAAATAAAAGCGACGGACTGCATAATAAAGGTCCTTATCACAAGCGGCAATATAAAGTGACGTTCTTTTGCAATAAGATTTTGTGCATCCAACCATAAAAGCGCATGACAACCTCTGCTTCCCTCTGCGAAGGGCCTATCTTTTACTTTTATCTTCTACCCTTATACAAGAGTCATGGTGATCTTCACTTTTCCTTTTTACACTTTTTCCTTTGGCAAGCGCTATGTGTTGGAGAAAGATCCAGATATATATATATATATCCACTCGGATGTAGGTCATTATAAAGTATTATTGTTGACATTACCCTTGAGGTAAAAGGTTGGGAGGTGAAACTATAAGCCCCTATCCTTCTCTGTGTCCGATGGAAGCTTTGAACCCATAAGTATCGCGTGAGTGTTAGCAATTGTGAAAGACTAAATGATAGTTGAGTACGTGGACTTGCTGAAAAGCTCTTATATTGACTCTTTCCGATGTTATGATAAATTGCAATTGCTTCAATGACTGAGATCATAGTTTGTTTGTTTTCAATGAAGTTTCTGATTCATACTTTACCTTGTGAATGAATTATTACTTTGACATAAGAAATTATATGACAATATATGTTGTTGTTCTAAAGATGATCATGATGCCCTCATGTCCGTATTTTATTTTATCGACACCTCTATCTCTAAACATGTGGACATATTTTTCGATATCGGCTTTCGCTTGAGGACAAGCGAGGTCTAAGCTTGGGGGAGTTGATACGTCCATTTTGCATCATGCTGTTATATCAATATTTATTGCATTATGGGCTGTTATTACACATTATGGCACAATACTTATGCCTTTTCTCTCTTATTTTACAAGGTTTACATAAAGAGGGAGAATGCCGGCAGCTGGAATTCTGGGCTGGAAAAGGAGCAAATATTAGAGACCTATTCTGCACAACTCCAAAAGTCCTGAAACTTCACGGAGAGTCATTTTGGATTTAATAAAAAATATTGGGCGAAGAAAGTACCAGAGGGGGGCCACCTGCCATCCACAAGGGTGGAGGGCGCGCCCCCCGACCTTGTGGGCCACCTGGCAGGCCCCCGACGCTCATCTTCTGCTATATGGTGTGTTTTGACCTGGAAAAAATCATAAGGAAGCTTTCGGGACGAAGCGCCGCCGTCTCGAGGCCGAACCTGGGCAGAACCAATCTAGGGCTCCGGCGAAGCTGTTCTGCCGGGGAAACATCCCTCCGGGAGGGGGAAATCATCGCCATCGTCATCACCATCGATCCTCTCATCGAGGGGGGGTCAATCTCCATCAACATCTTCACCAGCACCATCTCCTCTCAAACCCTAGTTCATCTCTTATATCCGATCTTTGTCTCAAAACCTCAGATTGGTACCTGTGGGTTGCTAGTAGTGTTGATTACTCCTTGTAGTTGATGCTAGTTGATTTATTCGGTGGAAGATCATATGTTCAGATCCTTAATGATAATTAATACTCCTCTGATTATGAACATGAATATGCTTTGTGAGTAGTTACGTTTGTTCCTGAGGACATGGGAGAAGTCTTGTTATAAGTAATCATGTGAATTTGGTATTTGTTCGATATTTTGATAAGATGTATGTTGTCTTTCCTCTAGTGGTGTTATGTGAACGTCGACTACATAACACTTCACCATGATTTGGGCCTAGGGGAAGGCATTGGGAAGTAATAAGTAGATGATGGGTTGCTAGAGTGACAGAAGCTTAAACCCTAGTTTATGCGTTGCTTCGTAAGGGGCTGATTTGGATCCATATGTTTCATGCTATGGTTAGATTTATCTTAATTCTTCTTTCGTAGTTGCGGATGCTTGCGAGAGGGGTTAATCATAAGTGGGAGGCTTGTCCAAGGAAGGACAGCACCCAAGCACCGGTCCACTCACATATCAAATTATCAAAGTAACGAACGCGAATCATATGAGCATGATGAAAACTAACTTGACAACAATTCCCATGTGTCCTCGGGAGCGCTTTGCTTTATATAAGAGTTTGTCCAGGCTTGTCCTTTGCTACAAAAAGGATTGGGCCACCTTGCTGCACCTTGTTTACTTTTGTTACTTATTACCCGTTACGAATTATCTTATCACACAACTATCTGTTCCCGATAATTTCAGTGCTTACAGAGAATACCTTGCTGAAAATAGCTTGTCATTTCCTTCTGCTCCTCGTTGGGTTCGACACTCTTACTTATCGAAATGACTATGATAGATCCCCTATACTTGTGGGTCATCACTGCCGGAACTCATTCACTACCTCGCCGTCTTGCTGGATCAAGAAGGTGGAGGACGTCGCCGAGCTGAACGTGTGCTGAACGCGGAGGTGCCGTACGTTCGGTACTTGATCGATTGGAGCGCGAAGAAGTTCGACTACATCAACCACGTTACTAAACGCTTCCGCTTACGGTCTACGAGGGTACGTAGACACACTCTCTCTTCTCGTTGCTATGCACCTCCATGGATAGATCTTGCGTGTGCGTAGAATTTTTTTTGTTTTCCATGCTACGTTTCCCAACAGTGGCATCATGAGCCAGGTCTATGCGTAGATGATATGCATGAGTAGAACACAAAGAGTTGTGGGCGGTGATAGTCCTACTGCTTACCACCAACGTCTTATTTTGATTCAGCGGTATTGTGGGATGAAGCGGCCCGAACCAACCTTACATGTCCACGCACATGAGACCGGTTCCACCGACTGACATGCAACTAGTTTTGCATAAAGGTGGCTGGCGGGTGTCTGTTTCTCCTACTTTAGTTGAATCGAATTTGACTACGGCCGGTCCTTGAAGAAGGTTAAAACAACAAACTTGACGAATCACCATTGTGGTTTTTGCCGTAGGTAAGAACGGTTCTTGCTAGAAGCCCGTAGCAGCCACGTAAAACTTGCAACAACAAAGTAGAGGACGTCTAACTTGTTTTTGCAGGGCATGTTGTGATGTGATATGGTCAAGACATGATGTGATATACGTTGTTGTATGAGATGATCATGTTTTGTAAGTTATCGGCAACTGGCAGGAGCCTTATGGTTGTCGCTTTATTGTATGAAATGCAAACGCCATGTAATTGCTTTACTTTATCACTATGCATTAGCGATAGTTGTAGAAGCAATAGTTGGCGAGATGACCATGACGCAACGATGAAGATCAAGGTGTCGAGCTGGTGACAATGGAGATCATGACGATGCTTTGGAGATGGAGATCAAAAGCACAAGATGATGGCCATATCATGTCACATATTTTGATTGCATGTGATGTTTATCCTTTATGCATCTTATTTTGCTTAGAACGACGGTAGCATTATAAGATGATCCCTTCACTTAATTTCAAGATAAAAGTGTTCTCCCTGAGTATGCACCGTTGCTACAGTTCGTCGTGTTGAGACACCATGTGATGATCGGGTGTGATAGACTCTACGTTCACATACAACGGGTGCAAGATAGTTTTGCACATGCGGAATACTTGGGTTAAACTTGACGAGCCTAGCATGTACAGACATGGCCTCGGAACACTGGAGACCGAAAGGTCGAACGTGAATCATATAGTAGATATGATCAACATAGAGATGTTCACCATTGATGACTACCCCATCTCACGTGATAATCGGACATGGGTTAGTTGATTTGGATCACGTATCACTTAGATGACTTGAGGGATGTCTATTTAAGTGGGAGTTCTTAAGTAATTTGATTAATTGAACTTAATTTATCATGAACTTAGTCCTAATAGTAGTTGCATATCTATGTTGTAGATCAATGGCCCGTGCTACCGTTCCCCTAAATTTTAATGCGTTCCTAGAGAAAGCTAAGTTGAAAGATGATGGTAGCAACTACACAGACTGGGTCTGTAACTTGAGGATTATCCTCATTGCTGCACAGAATAATTATGTCCTTGATGCACCGCTAGGTGACAAGCCCCCTCCCGCTAATGTAGACGCTTTGAACATCTGGCAGACGTGGTCTGATGACTACTCTATAGTTCAGTGTGCCATGCTTTACGGCTTAGAACCGGGACTTCAAAGAAGTTTTGAACGTCATGGAGCATATGATATGTTCGAAGAGTTGAATTTAATATTTCAAGCAAATGCCCAGGTTGAGAGATATGAATTCTCCAACAAGTTCTATAGCTGCAAGATGGAGGAGAACAGTTCTGTCAGTGAACACATACTCAAAATGTCTGGGTATTATAATCACTTGACTCAGCTGGGAGTTGATCTTCCAGTTGATTGTGTCATTGACAAAGTTCTTCAATCACTGCCACCAAGCTACAAAGGCTTCGTGATGAACTATAATATGCAAGGGATGAACAAAACAATTCCCGAGCTCTTCGCAATGCTTAAGGCTGTGGAGGTAGAAATCAAGAAGGAGCATCAAGTGTTGATGGTTAACAAGACCACTAGTTTCAAGAAAAAGGGCAAGGGAAAGAAAGGGAACTTCAAGAAGAATGGCAAGCAAGTTGCCACTCCCGGGAAGAAACCCAAAGCTGGACCCAAGCCTGAAACTGAGTGCTTCTACTGCGAAGGGGCTGGTCACTAGAAGCGGAATTGCCCCAAGTATTTAGCGGATAAGAAGGATGGCAAAGTGAACAAAGGTATATTTGATATACATGTTATTGATGTGTACCTTACTAATGCTCGTAGTAGCGCCTGGGTATTTGATACTGGTTCAGTTGCTCACATTTGTAACTCGAAACAGGAGCTACGGATTAAATGAAGATTGGCTAAGGACGAGGTGACGATGCGCGTCGGGAATGGTTCCAAGGTCGATGTGATCACCGTCGGCATGCTACCTCTACATCTACCTTCGGGATTAGTTTTAGACCTGAATAATTGTTATTTGGTGACAGCGTTGAGCATGAACATTATATCTGGATCTTGTTTAGTGCGAGACGGTTATTCATTTAAATCAGAGAATAATGGTTGTTCTATTTATATGAGTAATATCTTTTATGGTCATGCACCCTTGAAGAGTGGTCTATTTTTGTTGAATCTCGATTGTAGTGATACACATATTCATAATATTGATGCCAAAAGATGCAAAGTTGATAATGATAGTGCAACATATTTGTGGCACTGCCGTTTAGGTCATATTGGTGTAAAGCGCATGAAGAAACTCCATGCAGATGGGCTTTTGGAATCACTTGATTATGAATCATTTGATACTTGCGAACCAGCCTCATGGGCAAGATGACTAAAACTCCGTTCTCCGGAACAATGGAGCGAGCTAATGACTTATTGGAAATAATACATACTGATGTATGCGGTTCGATGAGTGTTGAGGCATGCGGCGGGTATCATTATTTTCTGACCTTCAAAGATGATTTGAGCAGATATGGGTATATCTACTTAATGAAACACAAGTCTGAAACATTTGAAAAGTTCAAAGAATTTCAGAGTGAAGTGGAGAATCATCGTAACAAGAAAATAAAGTTTCTGTGATCTGATCGCGGAGGCGAATATTTGAGTTACGAGTTTGGCCTTCATTTAAAACAATGTGGAATAGTTTCACAACTCACGCCACCTGGAACACCAAAGCGTAATGGTGTGTCCGAACATCGTAACCGTACTTTATTAGATACGGTGCGATCTATGATGTCTCTTACCAATTTACCACTATTGTTTTGGGGTTATGCATTAGAGACAGCCGCATTCATGCTAAATAGGGCACCGTCTAAATCCGTTGAGACGACACCGTATGAACTGTGGTTTGGTAAGAAACCTAAGCTGTCGTTTCTTAAAGTTTGGCGTTGCGACACTTATGTCAAAAGGATTCAGCCTGATAAGCTCGAACCCAAATCAGAGAAGTGCGTCTTCATAGGATACCCTAAGGAAACAATTGGGTACACCTTCTACCACAGATCCGAAGGCAAGATCTTTGTTGCCAAGAATGAACCTTTCTAGAGAAGGAGTTTCTCTCGAAAGAAGTGAGTGGGAGGAAAGTAGAACTTGATGAGGTAATTGTACCTTCTCTCGAATTGGAAAGTAGTTCATCCGAGAAAACCGTTCCCGTGATGCCTACACCAACTAGAGAGGAAGCTAATAATGATGATCATGAAACTTTGGATCAAGTTACTACAGAACACATTGGGCATCAAGATCTATAGGGATAGATCGAGACGCTTAATAGGACTTTCACAAAGCCCATACCTTGATAAAGTTTTGAAGAAGTTCAAAATGGATCAGCCAAAGAAAGGGTTCTTGCCTGTGTTCCAAGGTGTGAAGTTGATAGACTCAATGCCCGACCACTACAGAAGATAGAGAGAAAATGAAAGTCATTTCCTATGCTTCAGCCATAGGTTCTATCATGTATGCTATGCTGTGTACCAGACCTGATGTGTGCCTTGCCATAAGTCTGGCAGGGAGGTACCAAAGTAATCCAGGAGTGGATCACTGGACAACGGTCAAGAACATCCTGAAGTACCTGAAAAGGACCAAGGATATGTTTCTCGTTTATGGAGGTGACAAAGAGCTTGTCGTAAATGGTTACGTCGATGCTAGCTTTGACACTAATCCGGATGACTCTAAGTCACAAACCGGATACGTTTTTATATTGAATGGTGGAGCTGTCAGTTGGTGCAGTTCCAAGCAGAGCGTCGTGGCGGGATCTACGTGTGAAGCGGAGTACATAGCTGCTTCGGAAGCAGCAAATGAAGGAGTCTGGATGAAGGAGTTCATATCCAATCTAGGTGTAATACCTATTGCATCGGATCCAATGAAAATCTTTTGTGACAACACTGGAGCAATTGCCTTGGTGAAGGAATCCTGGTTTCACAAGAGAACCAAACACATCAAGAGACGCTTCAACTCCATTCGTGAACAAGTCAAGGATGGAGACATAGAAATTTGCAAGATACATACGGATCTGAATGTAGCAGACCCGTTGACTAAGCCTCTTCCACGAGCAAAAATCAGCACCAAGACTCCATGGGTGTTAGATTCATTACAATGTAATCTAGATTATTGACTCTAGTGCAAGTGGGAGACTGAAGGAAAAATGCCCTAGAGGCAATAATAAAGTTGTTATTTTATATTTCATTATTCATGATAAAGTTTTATTATTCATGCTAGAATTGTATTGATCGGAAACCATAATACATGTGTGAATACATAGACAAAACACCGTGTCCCTAGTAAGCCTCTACTAGACTAGCTCGTTGATCAAAGATGGTTAAGGTTTCCTGACCATGGACATGAGTTCTCATTTGATAATGGGATCACATCATTAGGAGAATGATGTGATGGACAAGACCCATCCGCTAGCTTAGCATAATGATTGTTCAGTTTTATTGCTATTGCTTTCTTCATGTCAAATACATATTCCTTCGACTATGAGATTATGCAACTCCCGGATACCGGAGGAGTACCTTGTGTGCTATCAAACGTCACAACGTAACTGGGTGATTATAAAGATGCTCTACAGGTATCTCCGAAGGTATTTGTTGAGTTGGCATAGATCGAGATTAGGATTTGTCACTCCGAGTTTCGGAGAGGTATCTCTGGGCCCTCTCAGTAATACACATCATAAGCTTGCAAGCAAACGACTAAGGAGTTGGTGACGAGGTGATGTATTACGGAACGAGTAAAGAGACTTGCCGGTAACGAGATTGAACTAGGTATGAAGATACCGACGATCGAATCTCAGGCAAGTAACATACCGATGGACAAAGGGAATTACGTATGTTGTCATAACGGTTCGACCGATAAAGATCTTCGTAGAATATGTAGGAGCCAATATGAGCATCCAGGTTCCGCTATTGATTATTGACCGGAGAAGTGTCTCGGTCATGTCTACATAGTTCTCGAACCAGTAGGGTCCGCACGCTTAACGTTCGTTGACGATATAGTATTATATGAGTTATGTGATTTGGTGACCGAATGTTGTTCGGAGTCCCGGATGAGATCACAGACATGACGAGGAGTCTCGAAATGGTCGAGAGGTAAAGATTGATATATAGGACGATGGTATTCGGACACCGGAAGTGTTTCGGGGGTCACCGGGTACTTATCGGGTCACCGGAAGGGGTTCCGGGCACCCCCGGCAAAAGATATGGGCCTTATGGGCCAAGAGGGGAAACACACCAGCCACAAGGGGCTGGTGCGCCCCCCATATGGGCCGGCCAAGGTGGATAAGGAAAGGGGAAGGAGGAAAGGAAAGAAAGGGAATAGGATGTGGCCTCTACCCTCCCCCTCCCACCTATATATATGTGGGAGGGGGGCGCCTAACACACCAGACAATTGCCTAGCCGTGTGTGGCGCCCCCTCCACCGTTTACACCCCCGGTCATATTTTCGTAGTGCTTAGGCGAAGCCCTGCGGAGATCATTTCACCATCACCGTCACCACGCCGTCGTGCTGACGGAACTCATCTACTACCTCGACATCTTGCTGGATCAAGAAGGCGAGGGACGTCACCGAGCTGAACGTGTGCAGAACACGGAGGTGCCGTATGTTCGGTACTTGATCGGTTGGAGCGCGAAGAAGTTCGACTACATCAACCGCGTTGTTAAACGCTTCTGCTTACGGTCTACGAGGGTACGTAGACACACTCTCCCCCTCGTTGCTATGCATCTCCATGAATAGATCATTGCGTGTGCATAGATTTTTTTTGTTTTCCATGCAACGTTTCCCTACAACGACATACTTATTACTTATATTATGTTACTCTACTCTCTTCTGTTGCCGCAAGATGCTCCAAGATGTCAGTCTTCGATAGGCTAGCCTTCTCTCTATTCTGGCATTTCTGCAGTCTAGTCCAAAGATATAGCCCCATTCATTTGATACCGATGCATACATAGTACAGATCTGATGTAAGTCTTGCGAGTACTTTGGATGAGTACTCACAGTTGCTTTGCTACCTCTTTTCCCCTGTGCCCGATTGCTGCGATTAGATGACGGAGCCTAGGAGACAGCTGATCCCACCGACGACTACTACTACCCCGATGGAGCCTACTACAACGTGGAGACCGCCGACGACCAGGAGTAGTTAGGAGGCTCCCAGGCAGGAGGTCCGCGCCTTTTCGTTCCAGTTATCGTTGTTTTGCTATCCTTCTTAAGGCAGACTTGTTTACTTATGTCTGTACTCAGATATTGTCGCTTCCGCTGACTCTTGTGTATTCGAGCCCTCGAGGCCCCTGACTTGTAATATAAAGCTTGTATTATTTTAATTTGTGTCTAGAGTTGTGTTGTGATATCTTCCCGTGAGTCTATGATCTTGATTGTGCGCATTTGCGTGTATGATTAGTGCACGATTAAGCCGGGCGTCACATGCTTGGTCACTATGGTGATGGGGAACGTTGCATGAAAATCAAAAAATTTCCTACGAAACACCAAGATCTATCTATGGAGATGCATAGCACGAGAGGGGAGTGTGTCTACATACCCTTGTAAACCGAAAGCGTTAGTGTCATAACGCGGTTGATGTAATCGTACTCTTCACGATCCAATCCGATCTAGTGCCGAACGGACGACACCTCCGAGTTTAGCACACGTACGGCTCGGCGGCATCCTCTCCTTCTTGATCCAGCAAGCGAGGGAGAGGAGGTAGATGAGATCAGGACCAACACGGCGGTGTGGTGGTGGTGGTGGCAGCGGAATTCCAGCAGGGCTTCGCCAAGAGCGTACTGGTGAAACGTGGGAGGAGTTGGGAGAGGCAACGGGCAAGGGTCGAAGGGGGGATGCACCCAGCACCTCCCCACCTTTATATAGGCGTGGAGGGGGCTGGTGGTTTGTGCTCCAAGGCCCTAGGGTCATTGGTAAAAGGGGGAGGAAGGAAATCCCTCCTTTCCTTCCCCACCGATCCCTATCCCCTTTTTAGGGATTCTGATCTTATCCCTTCGGGATATGATACTATTCCTTTTAAGGGAGGATCTTGGTGCGCCTAGAACAGGGTTATGGGGACTTTCCCCACTACCCATGTTCATGCCCCCCATGCAGGTGGGCCCCACTCCAGAACCTTCTAGAACTTTCCCGGTATAATACCGAAAAAACCCGAACTTTTTCTAGAACCCCGAAAACAACTTTTCATATATGAATCTTTACCTCCAAACCATTCCAGAGCTCCTCTTGATGTCCCAGATCCCATCCAGGACTTCGAATAATCTTCAGACTTTCCACTATTAATATCTCAACACTACCCTAGCTCTACCGAACGTTAAGCGTGCGACCCTATGGGTTCGGGAACATGCAGACATGATCGAGACTCCTCTTCGATCAATAATCAATAGCGGGACCTGGATGCCCATATTGATTCCTACATATTCAACGAAGATCTTTATCGGTTGAACCACGATGTCAACGATTCAGTCAATCCCGTATGCAATTCCCTTTGTCCGGCGATATGTTACTTGCCCGAGATTCGATCGTTGGTATCTCCATACCTAGTTCAATCTTGTTACCGGCAAGTCTCTTTACTCATTCCATAATACAAGATCCTGTGTCTAAAATCATTAGTCACATGAAGCTTCTTATGATGTTGCATTACCAAGAGGGCCCAGAGATATCTCTCCGTCACACGGAGCAACAAATCTCAGTCTCGATCCATGCAACCCAACAGACACCTTCGGAGATACCTGTAGAGCACCTTTATGATCACCCAGTTACGAAGTGATGTTTGATAGCACACAAGGCATTCCTCCGGTATCCGGGAGTGGCATGATCTCATGGTCTAAGGGACTGATACTTGACATGAAGAAAGCTATAGCAAATAACTAAACGATCTGATGCTAAGCTTACGGTTGGGTCTGTCCATCACATCATTCTCCTAATGATGTGATCCCGTTATCAAATGACAACTCATATCTATGGTTAGGAAACCATAACCATCTTTGATCAACGAGCTAGTCTAGTAGAGGCTTACTAGGGACATGGTGTAGTTTATGTATTCACACATGTATTTAAGTTTCTGGTCAATACAATTCTAGCATGAATAATAAACATTTATCATGAACGGGAAATATAATAATAACCATTTTATTATTGCCACTAGGGCATATTTCCAACATATGGACCTAGAGAAATAAATCCTTGATAGAGGGACAATTCATCAAGCATCCGGCTGATATACTATACAAACTAGCAGAACGCCCGTGCGTTGCTACGGGCTATTCGTCATCTTATCCTCAACACCTGAGCCCAACACAAGACCCCACCCCACGACGCATCATGTTCTTTTTCTGTCGGGCCCTCCCCTTCCCTCTCAGTTTCCCGCCGTAGCGGGACATTTCTCGCTGGAGCCACCTCTTTTGAAACCAGATGACGCCCACCTCACCATCGCCGTGCATTGCAGTAGCGATGAAATCTTTCATATTTACAACATAATAGAGTGGTTAAACTAACACATACTATCGACACAAAACAACAAATAACTATACAAATCATTCTTAAAGGTCCATTCAACTTTGTAAATGCACAATGACGTTGGAGGCGAGTGGCAACCTGAACATATTCCTAGTTACCAATAAGCTCCACCTCCAGCCCACATACCATTCATTGCTGTAAGGGATAATTGTTGCTCTTCTCTTCCTCGTCCTTCCCTACATCTTCTACTCCTAGCCTCCTCGCCAACCTGTTTCGTTGGCGCCAACCAACACCACATCAACATCAGTATATTCGTCAGCGACGCCTCATCTTCTTCTTCCTCCTTCCTAGTCAGTTTTAATTCTCGCTCCTACTTATTTTCTAGAATAACCTGTCTTTCTTTTTTTGTTTTATTTTTTGGAACACTCTTTCCTTCTCCAACATCATGGACCACTTGGTGGCTTTAGTTTTTTTTACTTCTTATTCTTGGAACAACATGGACCACGATCGCTTTCAAAATGATTCAGCGCGATTAACTACTTGCATGATTAATTAAATATACAAATAATTAACAGCCTATCTAATTCTCTGCATGCCTAATTAATTACCAACCAAATCAATTAATTATCTGCCTGATTGGGAAAAAAGCTACCTCTAATTATCTGTAGGCATAATTAACTGTCTACTTAATTAATTAATTGCATTAATGAATTGATTTTCAAATTGATTCAGTGCGAAAAAATTCCTATTTAAATGTACTTAATTAATTGCATACTAAATTGATTTTCAAATTGATTCAGTGTGAGTTAATTAATTTTATCAATGGTCTGATTTCCAAATTGATTTAGCGCTTGATTTTCAAAATATTTTCACATGAATGGATGCGACGAGCGACGACGACTATCGAGTATTGTAGGACACATTTCCTTAATGAATTTCTTAACATTTGAATGGACACACTTGATTTGAGAATGTAGCTTGTCTAACTCTTTGTATGACTGAGAAGAAATATAATATGACCGCGTCCACGAACGCCTGTACGTGTTGGTCCGATGACCCGCCTCCCGACACGGTCATTCTCGAATCCACGCACTGGCTTTTTCGAGCATCGCGCAGGCGTCAGGCCCGGCCACGGCATCCTCCATGGTGTCGCGCATGGCATCCCTAGATATAAAATTTTATGGGGAATATCTGATTTTTTTTGGAAGGTTATCGAGAAAAATCTTATGTCTTTCTTTCAGGAAGGTGATCTCAGTGCGATTTCTGATTCTTAATTGCCTATTATTTACATGATTGAATTGAATTAGCATCTGCCAAAGCAAGCATGAAACAAGATCTCCCGGATTTGGGTTTTTAATGGGAGGAATAAAAAACCAGTGATACGGGGATGGTGGGAGGTGGGACGAAATAAAACCGGACGAAAATAAACCCGCGTACGAGGCTACCAACTGAGACATTAGGAGTGGAGATGAATTGAATTAGCACCTGCCAAAGCAAGCATGAAACAAGATCTCCCGGATTTGGGTTTTTAATGGGAGAAATAAAAAACCAGTGATACGGGGATGGTGGGAGGTGGGACGAAATAAAACCGGACGAAAATAAACCCGCGTACCAGGCTACCAACTGAGACATTAGGAGTATAGATTGGTGTCTTTCTTACAGCTATGGAAGCTTCTGGCAAAGGCACATGACAGAGGACGCGTGCAGGAACTCGTCTCAAAGGTGCGAGCAAGGTGCACTGAGATGCGACGACCGACATAGGGGACATCACCGGCACGCCACCGCCGCCCCTTGCTACCTCGATAGCCTTTACTGTTTCACCATAGTATGGCTAGCGCTGTGCCGTTATGTATCTGCCTATGGGTATATATCGCTTCATTTGTTCGTTTTATGTTGCTACTTGCTGGACATGTTGGTGTTGTAAGGGCCTCAGTCTAAAGTGCCTTCTTTCTTAATCTAAAAAAAAAGATATTTCCGCGTGATGTACTTAATTTGATAAAATCCGAATGTTTTTGTACATATTCTTTCTACCTTCTATAAAGCTATGGTACGCTTTTAGCGTACTCTCGAAAAAAAATCCGAATGTTTTCGTGTTACAGCATATACTCACATTCCACTAAAAAAAGCATATACTCACATTTTTTTTTTTCATTTTCCTGTGCAATCTGTAGAACCTCGAGGTAAGATAAGAGCACGTGCTTAGATAAAAGAGCGTTCCGGGGAGGTTGAGCGGGAGCGGGTAAATCGGACACGACCAGCCTTTTTCTCAGTGTTCGTGTTAATGGCGCAGCGCGGCAATGGCCGCTTCCACGGTTCCACCACTCCTCCCCCCGACGCCTCCCTTCCAGCCATTAGCACATGAGCTCCATCTCTCGCGCCGCGCTCTCCCCGAGTCCCGATGTCACGGGCGCCTCCCGCGTTGGCGGCTCCGGCCAACTCCACGTTCTCCCACCTCTTCCAGCTCTGCGCCCGCGGCGGCCGCGCTGCTCTCGACGCCGGGCGCGCCGTGCACGCCCGCATGCTAGTGTCCGGGTTCGTGCCGACACCCTTCGTCTCGAACTGCCTCCTGCAGATGTACGCCCGCTGCGCAGACGCCGCCTATGCTCGCAGGGTGTTCGACGTGATGCCCCACAGGGACACCGTCTCGTGGAACACCATGCTCACCGCGTATTCGCACTCCGGGGACATAGCGACCGCGGTATCACTGTTCGATGCAATGCCGAATCCGGATGTCGTGTCATGGAACACGCTCGTCTCAAGCTATTGCCAGCATGGCATGTATAGCGAGTCGGTGGCCCTGTTTCTGGAAATGGCTCGCTCTGGCGTTGCCTCCGACAGGACAACGTTTGCTGTCCTTCTGAAGTCGTGCGGTGCTCTGGACGACTTGGCACTCGGTGTGCAAATCCATGCATTGGCGGTAAAGGCAGGGTTAGATGTTGATGTCCGGACAGGGAGTGCTCTCGTGGACATGTATGGCAAGTGCAGCAGTTTGGATGACGCATTATTCTTCTTTTATGGAATGCCCGAGAGGAACTGGGTCTCGTGGGGTGCAGCCCTTGCTGGGTGCGTTCACAATGAGCAGTACACTCGTGGGTTGGAGCTGTTCATGGAGATGCAGAGGTCAGGGATGGGGGTGAGCCAGCCGGCTTATGCCAGTGTCTTGAGATCCTGCGCAGCAAAATCATGTCTGAGCACTGGTAGGCAGTTACATGCACATGCCATAAAGAATAACTTCAGTATTGACCGTATCGTTGGGACAGCTATTGTGGATGTTTATGCTAAGGCTAATAGCTTGGTGGATGCTAAAAGGGCATTCTTTGGGTTGCCCAGCCATACAGTGCAAACGTGCAATGCCATGATGGTTGGGCTTGTGCGCGCAGGGCTTGCAAATGAGGCCTTGGAACTGTTTCAGTTCATGACCAGGTCAGGCATTGGTTTTGATGCAGTCAGTTTATCGGGTGTCTTCAGTGCTTGTGCAGAGATTAAGGGGTATTTAAAAGGGCTACAAGTCCACTGCTTAGCAATGAAATCAGGTTTTGAGACGGACATCTGTGTCAGAAATGCAATTCTTGATCTGTATGGGAAGTGCAAAGCATTGGTAGAAGCGTACTTTATCTTCCAGGATATGGAGGAACGAGATTCAATCTCTTGGAATGCTATTATTGCTGCTCTTGAGCAAAATGGGCGCTATGAGGACACCGTAGTTCATTTTAATGAGATGCTGCGCTTTGGTATGGAACCTGATGATTTCACATATGGTAGTGTCCTTAAGGCTTGTGCAGCTTTACAATCTTTGGAGTTTGGTTTGATGGTTCATGACAAGGTTATCAAGTCAGGACTTGGTTCAGATGCTTTTGTAGCTAGCACTGTTGTTGACATGTACTGCAAATGTGGTATGATGACAGATGCTCAGAAACTCCATGACAGAATTGGGAAGCAAGAACTTGTTTCATGGAATGCCATCATGTCAGGGTTTTCACTGAACAAACAGAGTGAGGATGCCCAGAAAATCTTCTCACAGATGTTAGATATTGGACTTAAGCCTGATCATTTCACCTATGCTACAGTTCTTGACACTTGTGCTAACCTAGCTACCATTGAGATCGGGAAGCAGATCCATGGTCAGATAATTAAGCAAGAAATGCTGGTAGATGAATATATATCCAGCACCCTTATAGACATGTACGCCAAGTGTGGGTACATGCAAGACTCACTGCTAATGTTTGGGAAGGCACAGAAACGGGATTTTGTGTCATGGAATGCTATGATATGCGGCTATGCGCTGCATGGTCAAGGAGCAGAAGCACTCAAGATGTTTGATAGGATGCAAAGGGAGGATGTGGTTCCGAACCATGCAACTTTTGTTGCTGTGCTCCGGGCTTGCAGCCATGTTGGTCTGCTGGATGATGGATGTTATTACTTCCATCAGATGACCACCGGCTACAAACTGGAACCACAACTGGAGCACTTTGCTTGCATGGTAGATATACTAGGACGGTCAAAGGGACCGCAGGAAGCTCTGAAGTTTATTGGCACCATGCCTTTTGAAGCGGATGCAGTCATCTGGAAGGCTCTCCTAAGCGTTTGCAAGATCCATCGGGATGTTGAGGCGGCTGAACTTGCTGCCGGCAATGTTCTACTACTGGATCCTGAGGATTCTTCAGTTTACATTCTTCTGTCAAATGTATATGCAGAATCAGGGAAATGGGCTGATGTCTCAAGGACAAGAAGGTTAATGAAGCAGGGAAGGCTTAAGAAGGAACCTGGCTGTAGCTGGATTGAGGTGCAAAATGAGATGCATGGATTCCTTGTAGGAGATAACGTCCATCCGAGATCGAGGGAGCTGTATGATATGCTGCATGATTTGATTGATGAGATGAAACTGTCTGGATATGACCCTGATTCAGCTTCTTTTGCTGAGGTTGACGAAGAGGGCAGTGTATCCGAGCAAGATGATTTACTTGGAATGGTTGGTGGCTAGTCAGTCCTGTATTGAGGTTCCAATCTACTATTTTATTACAAAGCTCTGAACTTAATCTCCCCTGCAGCTGAGACAGTGATACTGCAAAAGATGCTCAGGCAGAACTCTGAAACTGTTTTCCCTGGCATGTCACTGTACCGTAAAATGGTTTTGTTGATCTCATGAGTGTATGAAATTCACAAACATTGGAAGACAAACTGGTGCACATATTTTGCTATATATATGACAGGCTTGGCAATTGTGATTGTTTCCGCCATTTATGCTGGTACAGGCTTGTATAAAGGCACTTGACCAAATGTAGCAGAAGAGTAAGTGCAAATGCAGCCCCGTTTTCCTTTCTGCACAATTATAATTTGCTGCTGCTGATGCCATGTTTCAGCTTTCTGATTAGGTTAAGCGAGCTTATTTGTCATACAGTTTCTCTAAAGCAGAATCCGAGGATAGTATTTGATATGCTTGTACGCCAGACGTTTTGACAAGAAGCTTGGGATTATAACAAGGGAAGTCAAACTTTCCAGAAGATGCAAAGGTCTTGCAAGCATTATCCAGTGCTAAATGTACTCAAGAGAGGTAATTTTATCCGGTTTAGTGCATCTGTATTCCTTAACATTACTGAGTGTTCATACAAATTGAAGTACTACATTGGTTACTAAAACGAATTTGGTTCTGTCTATTCAGTATTGTATCGTTAGTGTTTCCATAGTGTGGTAGTGCTTGACTGCCAGTAGCATATTATAGTGAACTCTTGCCACAACCCTTCTGTCATATCCCAAATTTCATATTATATCATAGCTCATAGGTATTTCCATAGTAGTCTCCAACTTTCATATTACACTAGTTACATTCTAGCTTTCTAGGTACTCTTAGCACAAGATGTGCATGTTTACTCCAAAAGTAGACGTGTAAAACACAAAGTTACCAAAACCTTCATGGAGATGTCCCACCTTCCTGAGAGTTGTTTTACCATGAATGCTCAAACTGGGAATTTGCAGAAGTTACATGAGAAAAATAAAATAAAAACATGACTGAATGAGTTGACACTCATAGTACCAATATAGAGTTTCATGGAGCGTAGAAGTTTCATCAGTCTAAATGATGTTAAACAGTGTAGCTTACATTCATATATTGGTTGTCAGATACATGCAAGCCCGCACCAGGAAAACCAATCTGTTTGGCAGTTTGTAAAAGAAACTGAATAATAAGAATCCTATATACCTAAGAGATTCATCCCGACTATCCTATTTATCTCGACATGCAACCTATCCACATCAGCAATCCGCTACGTCAGCGTCTCTTAATGTGCAGCGTTCCATTTGTAGAAAGTAAAAATGATTGCAAGAACTAATTGATTCTTATTGATTCCAAACTATTTATACAAGAGGCAGTTACAATATTCTGAGAGGAAATCTAACCGCAATAAGCGGTTGCTAGAGTGTGAGACAAAATGGCAACTGCAATTAGCAGTTGCTAATATGTGAGAGAGATTACAACTGCTAATGGCAGTTAAGGATTACTATGTCGGTTCCTAATCAGCACATGTAATAGTTTAACACATGATCTAATCCTATTCATAACACTCCCCCTTGGATCATAGATCTTCTAAAAGTATCCATCATCTAGAGCTTCTTGTATATTTCATCATATAGAGCTTCTTGTATATTCGTCATCCAGCTTGAGAATCATTTGTACAATTTGAGAATCTCCCCCAAAAACCCTGTGGGAAAAATATGAGGAGTAATAGGTACACCATTGAAAACTCCTTTAAAACCTGGTTGGAAAAATATAAGGAGAAAACGATATGGTATAATTTATATTGCCTCATTAGAAACCTCTTATGAGAAACCTGATGGAAAAATTCATAAAGGAAAAGAGTACAATATTTATTATCTGATAATAATTAATGGGTTATAGTTCTAGGAGTTTTCTCCCCCTGAAATTTGCAAATCTCAAAAACGTCTCATACCAATTTCGTGAATACACTTTTGGAATGTTGAATTTGGTAAAGACTTTGCGAACAAATCTACTAGATTGTCACATGATTTGGTTTGCAAAATATCAATTTCTCCATCTTTTTATAATTCATGAGGAAAGAACAACTTAGGAGAAATATGTTTTGTGATATTATTTTTTATATAACCCATTTGCATTTGAGCAATGCAAGCTGCATTATCTTCATAGATAATAGTTGGTGGCCCTAATGAACAAGCACCACATGAAGTTTGAATGTGGTTAATCATCCTGCGAAGCCATACACATTCTTGTGATGCTTCAAATAATGCGACAATTTCGGAATGATTAGTGGAAGTTGCTATGAGTGTTTTGTTGACTTCCATGAAAAAGCAGTTCCACCATATAAGAATACGAAACCTGTCTGTGACCTGACGTTGTGAGGATCAGATAGATAGCCAGCGTCAGTATCACCTACCACAGTCATATCCTGGTTTTTCTGATAGAATAAGCCAAGATCTTTTGTGCCATGTAAATATCTAAGGATATTCTTCACTCCTGTCCAATGATGTTTTATTGGAGCAGCGCTAAGTCTAGCTAGTAAATTTACCGCAAATGCAATGTCAGGCCTGGTGCAATTTGCAAGGTACATTATGGCACAAGTAATGGCACAAGTGGCACTGAGATACGGGAACTCAGGTCCTAATATCTCTTAGTCATCACCCGAGGTCTAAAAGGATCTTTATTCATATCAAGGGATCTGACAACCATGGGTGTTTTGGATGGATATGATTTATCCATATTGAAATTTTCCAAAACCTTTTGAATATAAGCAGGTTGGTATACTAATATTGTCGAGGGAAGGTGCTCAAGATGTAAGCCTAAGCAGAATTTGGTCTTTCCCAAATCTTTCATCTCAAACTCCATCATTAGATGACTGTGTGCTTTGTCTATATCATGTGTACTTCCAATGATATTAACGTCATCAACGTACACAGAGATGGTACAAAATCCATGTGAGGACTTCTTTATAAATACACAAGGGCAATCATCATTATTTGAGTAAGCTTTTTGAATAAGGAACTCACTCAATCGGTTATACCACATTCCACCCAACTGTTTTAAGCCATAAAGTGACTTTTGTAAGTTTACACAATATGTGTTGTGATTTACTTTGGGATTCGGCATTTTAAGTCCTTCAGAGACTTTCATATATATGTCCAATTTGAGTGACCCATATAAGTATGCAGTCATTATGTCCATTAACTGCATAGATAAATTCATTTGTACTGCCAAAGGTATTAAGTATCAAAACGTTATTCCACTCATGACAGGAGAGTATGTATCATTGTAATCGACCTTGGGTCTCTGCGTGAACCCTTGTGCTACAAGTCTCGCTTTGTATATCACCACCTCATTGTTTTCATTCCTTCTTCGAACAAAAACCCATTTTGCTTCCACGGGGAAGACGTTTTGAGGAGTAGGTATTACTGAGGAAAATACCTCTTTGTTGAGCAAGCGCAGTTCTGCCTCAATTGGTTCCTTCATTTAGGCCAATCATGGCGCTTGAGGCACTCCTTGACGGACTTCGGTTCTGAATCCAGTTGAAGGATTTCAGCAATTTTAGAGGCGAAGTATATTTCGAGAATAGTCTCTCTGTTGTATGATTCTCTTGAGTCTATATAGTTTATGGAAATTTCTTTTATACCTTCAGACTCTGTGATTTTCCACAACAATAGAGTCATGATGTTCCGATGTCCCAACAATTATGTTTGTATGAGCATTTGTGCTAGGTTATAGATGTTGAGCATCTAGTTGGTGTCCTTCAACTTGAGGTTGAATTGCATTTACTGGTAGAGGATTTGATTTCCTCTATTTTCGTGGAGGCTTTTGAGAAGCTATATTCTGGTTAACCAGATTTCTCCCCCTCTTACTCTCATTTGGGGTTTGAGTGGTTTTACTTGGTACCTCCACTCGTTCTGGTGCATTAACAGTGGGAATATGTGATTTAGTGACACCTTTAGGGCAGTAAATGCATTTGGCAGGTAATTTGCAATGTGTTGCAAATCTATAATCCTCTGAACTTTAGTTTCAGATTCTTTAGTACGTGGATCTAAGGATTGAATGCCTGTTACGTTCCAAGCTATTTCCTGACATTCTTTGTGCTTTGATTCCCCCCCCCCCTCTTAATGTCGGGAACTTGTCCTCATCAAAAATAGAATCAGCGTAGCGGGCACCCTTTAAGAGGCTCAACATATTTTTATAATTGACAGAGAATTATAACCCACATAGGTCCCTAATTTTCTGTGAAGGGCCCATGGATGTAGACTGCGGTGGTGATATCGGTACGTATACTTGAAAGGATCGATATGGTTGACTAGGGGGGGGGGGTTGAATAGGCAACTACCAATTTTTAGCTCTTTTAATAAATTAGGTTTAGCAACAAATAGATTGTGTAGATAAGTAACTAGGTGAACAACCGATATGATGCTAACAATAACAAAAAACAAGCAAGCAACGGATACAACACACTATTAGCTTGCACAAAGTAAAGGTAAGAAATAGCCACAAGTGGAGTCAGTGAAGATGAGGATGTGTTACCGAAGTTACTTCCCTTTAGGGGGGGGGGGGGTACGTCTCCATTGGAGCGGTGTGGAGGCACAATGCTCCCCAAGAAGCCACTAGGGCCACCGTATTCTCCTTACGCCCTCGCACAATGCAAGATGTCGTGATTCCACTAGTGGTGCCCTTGAAAGTGGCGACCGAACCTTTACAAGCAAGGTTGGGGCTCTCTCCACAACTTAATTGGAGGCTCCCAACACCACCACGAAGCTTCACCACAATGGATTGTGGCTCCGAGGTGACCTCTTCCGTCTAGGGTGCCCAAACACCCAAGAGTAACAAGATCCGCAAGGGATTAGTGGGGGGAATCAAATATCTCTTGGTGGAAGTGTAGATCGGGGCCCTCTCAAGCAAACCCTAGAGAATCAACAAGTTTTGATGGCCAGGGAGAGAGATCGGGCGAAAATGAGTTTAGGGGCAACAATGGAGCATGGGGGATCCAACTGTTTTTTGCCCGCAGATGTGCACGAGCGGTACTACCGCTTGGCGCGGTGGTACCGGCCGACGCGTGCAAGTGGACGAGCCACAGGCGCGGTAGTTCTGCCGGAGCAGTACTACCGGCCCTATGAGCGGTACAACCGATGCATACTGCACAGTGCGGTGGAGCCGCGGTAGTGGAGACGGGTAGGGCGGAAGTACCGCTTGGAGCGGTACTACCGCGATCTACATCCGCTCTACAACCGTGAATGCGAACACAAGTTTGCCGAGGCATTAAATGAGCTGCGGTAGTGCCAGCGGTAGGAGCTGCAGTACCGCACTAAGCGGTACTACCACCCTATACCGGCAGTACTACCGCTTAAGGCGGTACAACCGCTTTTACCACCGTAAAAACGGGAAGGGCAACAGAAGCTCAAACACAAGCGGAGGTACAACAGAACTGGACTGCGGTAGTACCGCATTAAGCTGTACTACTGCTGCCAGGGGCGGTACAACCGATTGGGCACCTCAAGGAAGCCCAAGCAGAGAAAGGCAGGTACTCCATGTTGCCGGGAAGGAAACGAGGGTGCAAAGGGAATGTGTACGTGATGATTCCACCCTAACCTTTCCACTGTGGATCCCCTCTTAATAGAACGCGTTTCCTATGACTCAAATCCTTCAAAAAGAAATCGTCGAAAAATAACCGTCTTCACTCTTTATCACCGAGGGGAAATAAACCGTCTCGTGCCAACTAATATAATCTCTTGTCTGAAATACTCAATGCACACGGTTAGTCCGCAAAGCACATTGTCATCAATCACCAAAACCACTAAGGGTGAAATATGCCCGAACAATATTGCACAACCGAATTTTTGCAGATGGGAAATACTTGGCTGAGTGCCACGTACTAGTTGCAGCGGGGAGGTTGTGCGATATGCAGTTGGTCTGATTTGTATCAGATCTGCAGCGTGTAATACCGCATGTGCCCAACAAGATGTTGGTAAATTAAAATTCTGTAATAGTGGTCGAGCAATTAATTTTACTCTTTTGATGAGAGATTTAGCCAATCCATTTTGAGTATGAACATAAGGCACATAATGTTCTAAATGAATGCCCATAGCCATGCAATAGTCATTGAGTGTGCGTGAAGAAAATTCAGCGGCATTATCCATTCGAATTGTTTTTATCTTATTTTTAGGATGATTTGCTCTAATTTAATAATTTGAGCAATTAACTTGGCAAAGGCATGATTTTATGTGGATAATAGACACACGTGTGACCATCTAGTTGATGCATCTATGAGTACCATGAAATACCTAAAAGGTCCTGATAGTGGTTGAATTGGACCACATATATCTCCTTGAATGCGTTCAAGGAAATTAAGTGACTCATTTTTTACTTAAGATAAGATGGTTTCATAATTAATTTTTCAGTTGCACATATGGTGCACACAAAATCTGATGATTTTGGAAATCTTTTAATTGGAAGCCTGTGACCAATGGAATTGTCAATAGTTTTTCTCATCATTCCTATGCCAGGATGACCAAGGCGATCATGCCAAGTCTTGAATTTATCAAGGTCTTGATTAATTATTTTGTACGCAACATGTGGTACGGGTTTTATATAACTGTAATTCAATCCAGATTAAAGGGAGGGGAATTTTTATTGAGGGAGGGCAAATATTCAGTATTGTTCCCAGAGATTGTTTCCATATGGAAATTACTTGATCGGATGTCTTTGAAACTTAGAAGGGTGCGTGTAGATTCAGGATACAAGAGTGCATCCTCAATAAAAATGATAGTACCCATAGGTAGAAAGAGTGTGACTCGTCCTGAACCAATAATTGATGCATTGCGACCGACGATGGTCATAATATTCCCTTTTCTCTTAGTTAGAGTTTGGAAATATTTTGTTTCCCTTAGTATTGTGTTAGTGGTACAACCGTCCACCAAACATAGTTCTTCCATTGGACTGTCTTCCCATAAAGTCTATAAAGAGTAAGAGAATATTTTAGGATGAAATTTTATTCATATTACTCATATATAAATACATACAAAGTATTCATATTACAGTTACAAATATAAATATGACATTATGTCTGAATCACATAATATGATTGGTCTGTAGAACTTTATTCTACTTAGTCGGGCCCCAAAGCATCCCCCACAGTCCCAGATGCACCAGGGCTGGCCCTTAGAGTTATACATATTATAATATCCATTATTACAATAAAATAGCTGATAACATCAAATAAGTGATGCGAAGATTATATGAGATCTCCATATGTGTCTTGGGTGTATTCCACCATCATGTTGTCGACATCAAGAAGATCTTCAACCTTCTGCCTTGTTTCCTAAGGAGCGCTTTGAGAAGTGCTAGCTTCAAGGTTCTCTTCTTGTTGTAAAGTGTTGAAGTGAGCTTCAGCTTTTCCATGAACTTGTTTGCCTTTCCAGGTGAATTTGAGGTATAAATCCGCTAGATGCTTGGGAGTACGACATTTGCTAGTACGATGGTTAGTTCATCCACACCTTCGACAAATCTCGGAGTTGGTAGTTTGTTCATCTTTCTTGAAGTGACCTTTACCTTTAGATTGACCAAAAAATTTGTGCTTGTTGTTCCTTTTCCACTTTCTGTTGAGTTTCTTGAAATTCTTTTTGTTACCCCCATACTTTTTAGTAAACTGAGTGTTAGCATGTGCTTCAGGGAGTGGCATGGAGCCCGTTGGGCGTGTCCGATGATTCTTCATGAGAAGCTCATCATGTTTCTCAGCCTGAAGTGAAGTGTATATGAGCTCAGAATACATTTTGTATTTTTTGACGGTACTACTGTTGTAGCATTCTCATCGAGGGGTGGAAAGTGCACAAGGTCTTCTCAATAAGATCTGCTTCGGAAATTGCTTGATTGCAAAACCTTAGTTTAGAGTTAACCTTGTGAACTGCAGAGTTATATGCTGCCACGGATTTGAAATCTTGGCACCTTATAAGGGATCATTCTCTTTGGGCTTCCGGCAGCATAACTGCTCTTTGTTGGTCATATCTCTCCTTAAGAGAGTTCCGTAAAGCAAGTGGGTCTTCTTCCATTAAATGTTCTATTTTAAATTTGGATGGAGGTGATGCCTTGTAAAACTTGATGCTGTATATTTGGCTGCTTGAGGTATTTCCTCGGTGCCTTCAGCAGGTGTGATAATTGTGGAACCAAGTTTACGACATTCTAGTGCTATCTTGGTATCCATAGCCCATGATAAATAATTACTACCATCTAGCTCAAGTTCATGAAATTCTCTATTCATGACGCCAGCCATTTCCTGTATGTTGTGATCATGCATGAATTAATTTTACTATGAGAGTAAAATATAAGTAACTACAAATGCTTCGGAGGAGCAACGTTTTGAAGTATATATAGCTGATGCTTTTATACTTATATGTGTAGACCTCATTTTTTAATGTAGATGACACTTTGAAGATAGTCGCCGTTACGGTGTAGATCTCACAACAATAGAGAACATAATCTGGCTTTTAACAGTATATGTTCATATTTCAATTACCTTGTGTCATTATATTTTATAAAATCACTTTGAAGATAAGCATTTATCAAATGACTAGATGTAGACCTCACAACAATAGTAGATAGTCTGCAATTTGATGCAGTCGATCACACTGTTAGTAAAATATTTGAGGTAGTCACATAAATTCGCAAGTTAGGGAGAGCACTCGAAGATAATCATTTTGCCGAAACAAAAGAAAAATGCAAAATGTAGGTCTTTCAGCAATGAGAATAATCTGTGAAGTGCAGTAGATGCCTCATTTACCTTGTGATACCGCACTTTGAATTGTAAATAAAAATTGTTGTTCTTAAGAATTACATATTCTAATACGATGCTGAAGCAATCATATAGAATATGTTATACATAGTCTGAAACTTTATTCTAGACAATACATGGTCTAAAAATACAAACTTACAATATTGTACATGACTGAATATAATTTACAGATAAACAAAGGTTCTAAATACAATAAAATATCACTCTGAAATAAATAGACCGGGCTGCTCTGCAATGTACGGATACTATGGGCTCTTTCTAATGAGAAGCCACAACACCAACAACCTCTTATTTTTTTTCCGGTTATTGGCCTGTAGGTCAGTTTGGGTGAGAGGAGGGGGGCGAGTTGGGCTGGCCCAACACCGACAGAAGGAGGGATAAGGAGGGCACGATCGAGGGTTTCCCCTGGTCGCCGCCACTCCTAATCCCCTCTTTGTTCGGTCGGGTGCCAAGCACTGCCGCTCATCGGCCCTCCCTGCCCATGTCATGCCATCTTCAAGGGAGGCACGGTGGGCCCCGCGCGGCACCACGGCCTCCGCTGCTGCTGCTCGCCTTGGGGGCGCCGGTGAGGTCGGGGGTGTCCGACGACCACGCGCCCCAGAGGGTTGCGCGGAGTTGTTCCATGGCCGCGACGAAGTGGCGCAAGATCCAGCGGGCTTCCGGCGGTGGTGTAGGAGGTAGAGGTGGCGTCGGATGAGGAGGTGGTGTCGCCGGTGATGGAGGAGGTGGTGGCGTCGTCGACGAGCCCTCGTCTTCCACCTCGACGTCTTCAACCTTGATGGCCATGTTCAGGTAGGGAACGTGTAGCCGTCGGTTTCCGTTGTTGTGGGCGTTGGGGACGAAAGATCTAGGACGGGGCCGTATCCAGGAGGGAGGAAGTGTCCCGGCAGTACGTCCGTCAGCGTCAGCAAACAGCTGTGGAGGCGCGGTTGAGCGCCCGCACGCTTTGGGCATGGTCCAAAACTGTGCTCCAGGCAGTATGGGGGCAGAGGCGGCGGCGTGAGGTCGCAGTTGAAATTCTCTTCTCCCAGAAACAGTGCTGACGGGCCTGCAAGCAGCCAATCCATCGGATGGATGGCAAAAGCAGATGGTGAAGTTGCCGATACAACGTGGTCGACGGCGACGACCGGAGCCGAAGGCCCAGCATGCTGCAGTGTAGGTACGTCGTGGTTGACAGCCACGGCTGGAGCAGACGGACCAGCCTGGTGCACCGCTGGTTCATGCCCACGAAGTTGGTGGGTTTCCGTGGCGTGCATACACATGCACGGCAACGATTCTGGCAAAGAAGTAGCGACGAGCGCCACTACTTGGACCAAGACCATGCGACGTGCAGCATTGCGGT
The DNA here is from genome assembly GCA_011799875.1 of Thinopyrum elongatum. Classification (NCBI taxonomy): domain Eukaryota; kingdom Viridiplantae; phylum Streptophyta; class Magnoliopsida; order Poales; family Poaceae; genus Thinopyrum; species Thinopyrum elongatum. The sequence continues at coordinate 313,094,948 of CM022297.1, forward strand.
GGTGCTGGGTGCGAGGAAAGTGACGACTTTCTTTCTGGATGAAGCGGGAAAAAGCAAAAGCCAGTGACAGCAGGTCCTTTCCTGCCATGGTTCTCACCTTTTTCCTCTCTTTGCCGTGATGGCTCTCTCGGCAAAGCATTTATTGATAACGTGTAGAAAGTAAAAGTGATTGCTAGAAGTAATTGATTCTCATTGATTCCAAACTATTTATACACGAGGCAGTTACAATATTGTGAGAGAAAATCTAACCGCAAGAAGCGGTTGCCATTAGCAGTTTAAATCTCTCACATATTAGCAACTGCAATTAGCAACCACTACTTGCTAATTGCAGTTGCCATTTTTGCCTCATACTTCAGCAACCACTACTTGCAGTTAGAATTACTCTGACAAACTTGTAACTGCCTCTTGTATAAATAGTTTGAGATCAATGAGAATCACAAGAGTTCAATCATTCACTTTACTTTTCACATGTTACCACATTGTCTCTGCCAAGAGTGACATCACGGGGAAGAAAGGAGAAAGGTAAGAACCATGGCAGGAAAGGACCTGCCGACTGCTGTCACTGTCACTGGCTTTTGCTTTTGCCCGCTTTATCCAGAAAGAAAGTCGTCACTTTCCTCGCACCTAGCGCCACCGCAATGCTGCACATCGCCGTCATGGTCCTGGTTCAAGCAGTGGCCCTCATCGCCGCTTCTTCATTAGAACCGTCATTGTGCATGGGTATGCACGCCACGGCAACGCACCCACTTCGTGGGCATGAACCAACGGTGCATCAGCTTGGTCCTTCCTCTCCGGCCGCGGCTGTCAACCACGACGTACCTGCACTTCACCATGCCGGGCCTTCAGCTCCAGCCGTCGCCGTCGACCATGTCATACCGGCAACTCCACCATCTGCTTTTGCCATCCATCCGATGGATTGGCTGCTTGCAGGTCCGTCAACACCGTTTCTGGGAGAAGAGGAGAACTTCAACACGACCTCATGTCACTGCCTCTGCCCCCGTCAGCACGGTTTTAGACCATGCCCAAAGCGTGTGGGTGCTCCGCGGCTGCCGTCGCTGACGCCGACGGACAAACTGCCGGAGCACTTCTTCCTGGATACGGCCCCGTCCCGGATCTTCCGTCCCCGAGGCTGGCAGCAGCGAAAACCGGTGGCGACACCGTCATTGCCGACCTGAACATGGCCATCAAGGTTGAAGACGTCGAGGTGGAAGGCTAGGGCTCGTCGACGACAGCACTACCTCCTCCATCACCGGCGACACCACCTCCTCCGGCGCCGCCACTACCTCCCACGCCACCGTCGGAAGCCCGCCAGATCTTGCGCCGCTTCGCCACGGCCATGGAGCAGCACCGTGCAACACTCTGGGGCGCGTGGTCACTGGACGCCCTCGGCCTCACCGGCGCCCCCGGGGCGAGCAGCAGCAGAGGAGGCCATGGTGCAGCGCGGGGCCCACCCGCCTCCTTTGAAGACGCCACGACACGGGTAGGGGAGGGCTGACGAGCGGCAGTGCATAGCACCCGGTTGAACAGAGAGGAGATCGGGAGTGGCGGCAAGAAGGGGAAACCCTCGCTCATGCCCTCCTTCTGTCGGTGCTGGGCCAGCCCAACTCGCCCCTTCCTCTCACCCGAACAGACATGTAGGCCGAATGGCCTAAAGGGCCTCAGCCCAGGTTACTTCGGCCTGCAGGCCAATAACCGAAAAAAAGAGGCTGCTGGTGCCGTGGCGTTTCATCAGAAAAGAGCCCCTAGTATTCGTACATTGCAGAGTAGCCCGTTCTATTTATTTGAGAGTTTTATTTTATTGTGTTTAGAATCTCTGGTTTGTCTCTAAATTATGTTCACTCGTGTACTGTATTGTAAGTTCGTATTTTAGACCATGTATTGTTTAGAATAAAGTCTCAGACTATGTATAACATATTCTATATGATTGCTTTAGCATCTTTTTAGAATATGTAATTCTTAAGTACAACAATATTATTATTTTACAATTCAAAGTTTGGGATCACAAGGTAATTGAGGCATCTATTGCACTTTGCAGATTATCCTCATTGCTGAAAGATCTACATTTTGCCTTTTTCTTTTGTTTGGGCAAAATGACTATCTTCGAGTGCTCTCCCAAACTTGCGAATTGATGTGACCACCTCAAATATTTTATTAGCAATTAAAAGGTAACAGTGTGATCTACTGCATCAAATTGCAGACTATCCACTATGCTGTGAGGTATATATCTAGTCATTTGACAGATGATTACCTTCAAAGTGATTTTCTAAAATGTAGTGTGACACAAGGTAATACAAATATGAACATCTACTGGTAAAAGCCAGATTATGTTCTCTATTGCTTTGAGATCTACACCATAACGGTGACTATCTTCAAAGTGTCCTCTACATAAAATGAGATCTACACATATAAGTATAAAGCATCGGCTATACTTCAAAAAACTTTGCTCCTCTGAAGCATTTGTTGTTACTTACATTTTACTCTCATAGTAAAACTAATTCATGCATGATCACAACATGCAGGAAATGGCTGGCATTATGAATAGAGAATTTCATGAACTTGAGCTAGATGGTAGTAATTATTTATCATGGGCTATGGATACCAAGATAGCATTAGAATGTCGTAAACTTGGTTCACAATTATCACACCTGCTGAAGGCGCTGAGGAAATACCGCAAGCAGCCAATACTTAATTTTGTTTCGTTCACAATTAGATATTTCCACTTTACTGCCTTCGTTGCCAGTTATTTTGCGTTATATTGACTGATGTGCCATTCCCTTCCTCTGACTTTATAACTATGATATTTCTAATAGTATACAAGTTTGCAAATTCCTCCATGAACAAGCTATGTGTAATGGCATCATGCCTACCAAGACTTAATTTTGTTTCGTTCACAATTAGACCTTTCCACTTTACTGCCTTTGTTGCCAGTTATTTTGCGTTATATTGACTGATGTGCCGTTCCCTTCCTCTGACTTTAGAACTATGATGATGTTTCTTAGTATACAAGTTTGCAAATTGCTCCGTTGAACAAGCTTAGGACACAAGTGCTCTTCCCAACAGGTTATTACGTAAGTGCCGCAACTTCAATCCATCGATTGGTATTCCTTTGCAAAGTTTATGATAGATATCGAAGCATCATAATTGAACATCTGCATATCTTAAATATTTTAGAATTTACCTGCTATTTCATGAATACGTTATTTCATGCAGTACATATATGTGCTTCTTTTTCTCTATTAATAGTTTGACATATTGTTGTTAATTGCCCTAAGAGATCTTGATTTTGCCTTTGTATACATTTCTTCTTGTATGTTGCATCCTGCCCATTTGGAGAAGGTATAATAAATTATTATTGCACCCATCTATTTTGTGACCATTCATGTATGCGATATTGTTTTTCTTCGTTCCCTTCATCTATTAGCGAAATGCACGCTATTCTCCATTAGGCGACTTTTCTTACACTTACTTATTCCTTGCAGAATGTGGCAATAGAGATCAATATATACACTCAGTTGTTTGCTTATCCAAGAAGAACCAGTTAAGAAGCCAAGGTTAGCTTTGAATTTTAGTGATTTTGTTTGTTGTCGGTACCATGTTCACATCTTATAATTTCTTGATCTACTATTGGTTTCACAAGTAAATTTATGATTAGTTTGTATCCATGCAGAGGGAACACTTCCCAAGCACTTCAGATGCAATTAACACTGATAGTCAAGGATTAGTATCATGTCTGATGTGACAAAGGTAACTCATCCATCATTTGTTAGTGAGACGCCATAACTAAATTAATGATTTTTTCCCTCTAATTTGTTGGAGATGCTCTATGAAAATTTAGTGTTCAGCGCAGTTGTTCCCATGCTTTAGGATACGTCATGTTTCACAGCCGAAACAAGATTCAGTTAGTTTGACTACAAAAAAAAACGTTTCATTTAGTTTTGTTATAATATTTCCATCAGATACATACGATTGCAGTTATTAAGTCCATTCCACATTTAATGTGTAACTTCAACATTGGTGAGGATGATTCTTCATATATATAGTGCTAAGGATCAAGACAACTGAATATCATTGAAATATATTGCAACCCTTTCCCGTAGCAGCGCGTGAGGTATCATCTAGTAGTAGATATCAGGCACTGCATACTTATGCCGGGGGTAGAGATTTCAGTGATTGAAATTTAGGTGCATGCCTGCATTAAGTGTCTCAAACATCACTCTAGATACTTAGTCTGCTATAATTACTACTAATTCTGATGTTTGACAAACAATCATGTTCCGAATGACTTGGCCTTCACTTGCCCTTCTCGCTCGTGTAGCTTACATGGCCCAGGGCCACTTGTTTTCTATCTTTCTTTCTAGTTTTCCCCTTTTGTGACAGAACTTAAAGATGGAAATTAGCAGTGATTTTGAAGGTTCTGCCGATGCAGGTAAGGTGGAGGAAAATGTTGATGCGTCTTGCGGACTATTGAAAAGCACCCGGCGAGCAATGACCAGTCAGGCGGTTACAACTAACAAGAAACTAGCAGGAAAGCTACAAGCACGCTCACTAACAGTGGCACATAAGCTCTGGCAAGGTCTACCAAGCTCAATGTTGATTCTGCTTTTGATTTGTGATCAGCTGAGGGAGGTAGGGGGTAAACAGGAGCAGTTCCACGAGACTCTCTTCATAGTTCTTGGCTGGAGGATCCACCAGATTTTCTTGTAGTACCAGTCTTGGTTCATGACGCAACCTTGCTTGCTAGTTGATGAAATCCATTTGCTGTCAAAAAGGAAAAAAAAGAACTGCTGCACAGAAAGCTCGCTAGATTCATTACTGAATCAACTGGAAAAGGACCGTAATGCATATTACTCCATCCGTCACATTTAGTACTACCAATTACATGGTTTATGGTTTATACTGTAGTTGAGAACTCCCAGTAAAGCGTTTCTTGATTTGTCTCTGAGAAGAGTTCATGCTTCACAAAGGGGTACCGCTTCCGAGAGCATAATACATTAGCACAAACCACACACTTTACTATGATGTGCGCTACGTGTCTCCGCACCTGTGTCGATGTCATCGGTGTTAGGGAGGGCAGGCTGCCTCCCTTGCAGACGAATCCAAGCGACCCACGGCCACGAAGTCGACGTGCCAACCGCAGCGTCAACTGACCTGCCGTAGTCCTCAGTGCCGCCAGCACGGGGATGCCACGCTGCAGCGCATGCAGCAGGCCGACATGGGAGCCAAGGGAAAACGTGTCCTCCGCCGCCGAAGAAGAGAAACCTACTGCGTCCAGAGAAAAGAATGGGAATGGAAAACGGGTGCCGGTGCCCGGTGGGCAGTGGCACGAAGTGATCAAGTTCGAGGGTTATCAACCTCCGCCAGGAAACGGCAGGCCTCCACGGCTCCACCCCATACATCCTCATTTGCGAAGTCAGAGCATGTTGAATGCACGGAAGATGCATCGTGTCAACGGGCTTGTTTAAGGTTCGGTCGACTGACCAGGTCAGAGCACACAGCCGGGGCTCGTGGTACTGTCGCAAGTGCAACCACTGCCAGTCCAGAACCGGGCGCCGGTGTTGCCGCTGTGGTTGGAGGGAAGGCCGTTGGGATTCATCAGTGGGTTGACGCGGGATTCCGCTGCCGTGTGCGCGATGTCGAGTCAGAACCGGAGGGATAAGTGCTTGCGCCGACCAGGTCAACGTCAACTACTATTGGGGTCTACTAGTACTAGTATATTCTGACGACCACAAGCCAACCCACAGTGGTACGCCACGTACTGCTGCCGGCCGCGTTGCAATTGCAATGCCAGTGCTGCGTCCAGGATTGAAGATGTTGTCTCGAACAATCTCACTTCTCACTGGGTCAGTTGTCCTCTGTTGGAAGGCAATGCAACTCTCCATATTGATCGGGTGCACAACGCACATATATATGTACAAGGGAAGCCCTCGGCCTCATCTATACAAGGAAACTAGAGGCGGGGCCGGTAGGAGATTATCCTAACCATATACATGCGTGTAGGCCTACATATTATGTTCAACACCCCCCGCAGTCGTGACGTCACCGGTGATGCATAGGTTGGACCGGAACTCCTCAAATGTAGGCGTTGGTAACCCCTTGGTCATGACATCGGCAAACTGCTGAGCGGTAGGAATGTGAAGAACGCGGACGCGTCCAAGAGCCACCTGCCCACGCACGAAGTGAATGTCGAGCTCAATGTGCTTCGTGCGACGATGATGAACGGGGTTGGCGGAGAGGTAGACCGCTGAGACATTGTCACAGTAGACAATGGTGGCCGTCGAAACATCAAGGAGCAACTCCTGGAGAAGCTGCCTGATCCACGAGCACTCGGCGACGGCATTGGCCACAGCACGATACCCAGCCTCGGCGCTGGAGCGAGATACCGTGGGTTGTCGTTTAGACGACCACGATATGAGTGAGGGACCCAGGTAGACCCAGTAGCCGGAAGTGGAGCGCCGTGTGTCTGGACAGCCAGCCCAATCGGCATCACTGTAGGCAACAAGGTCGGTCGAGGACGAGGCCGTCAACGTGAGACCCAGAGCCGTGGTGCCGCGGATGTGACGCCCCCGACTTAATCGTGCACTAATCATACACGCAAACATGCACGATCAAGCACAGGGACTCATGGGAAGATATCACAACACAACTCTAACACGAATAAACGGAGATCCACAATATTACATACCAGGGATCCGAAGATCCGAATACATGTGACGCCCCCGACTCAATCGTACACTAATCATACACGCAAACGTGTACGATCAAGCACAGGGACTCACGGGAAGATATCACAACACAACTCTAACACAATTTAAACGGAGGTCCACAATATTACAGACCAGGGATCCGAAGATCCGAATACTTAAGTCAGTCATACAAATATTACCTGAGTACATACATAGTTAGACAAGTTTTGCCTTAAGAAGGCTAGCACAAACAGCGACACTAGATCGAAAGGCGTTGGCCTCCTGCCTGGGAGCCTCCGATCCTACTCCTGGTCGGCTGGCTCGATCCAGTAGTAAGTACCCTCTGGACCCTCCTGGTAGTAAGCTCCGGTGGTGGCATCTGGCTCCTGGACTCCATCGTCTGATGTATCACCAAGGTGGGGTATGGGGAAAAGAAAAAGTAAAGCAACCGTGAGTACTCATCCGAAGTACTCAGCAAGCAAGGATCTATACTACATATGCAACATTATCAATGGAGAAAGGCTGTATAAGTGGACTGGGCTGCAGAAATGCCAGAATAGAGAGAAGGCCTAGTCCTATCGAAGACTAGCATCTTCAAACATCTTCACAAGGCCATCATCTTGCAGCAGTAGAAGAGAGTAGAATAGCATTTTATTTAGCAAACATGTTGAAGTACAGCTTAAAGATCCTTCCTCGACTCCCAAGCGAGAAAGCGATCCCGAAGCTTCAATTAAGTAACAAGTATCCAGTTCAAGTAGTAGATCGGGATACACAAACTGAGCGTCCTTTACCGTAGGACCGGCTATCGATAGAAGATTCATCCCTGCAGGGGTGCACTACTGTTACCCAACACGCTCGATCAACTCTGGCCGGACACATTTGCTGGGTAATGCCCGTCCTCGGAAGATCAACACGAAGCAGCGCTCTACCTAGGCTCGGCAGAGAGGTCAGCACGCCGGACTAACCTATGCACCCAGAGGTCTCGGGCCATCGCCCTGGGCACCCTGCGCGTTGCGAGACTGGCCGGGGTGCAGGCGCGACACTGAACTCGTCAGTAAAGTATCCAGCCCAATCCCGACAATCAGCCCGCACGGTGAATCGTGACGTCAGACGAGCTTTCGGGAGAAACGTACATCGCAGAGGGTCCCATAACCATTATCCCACGTGGTGGTAGTGCGTATAGGGCACGTCGACCCACTCAGATCACACACCCAAATCCAATAGACTCAATTAGTATCACACGGAGACAATCAGAGTCTCTGATGCTCCGCCACAATGTCACACTCGAGTGCCCTTCCGGCACACCCGAAAATCATAGATCCCCAGCGGGTACCCACCAGGGTGGACCCGCCTGTAACAAAGGTCAAGTAATCGTGTGGTCATAACATCAAGGGGAAAACCCGAGGAATCACCCTCGGCGGATTCCACTCGACGAAATCATCAGGGTGAACGTATGAGGTATCACCCTCGAGGTTCACACTGAGGGGTTGCACGACAGAGTCGTATCGAAAGTGGAGAAGGAGGAATCACCCTCGATGACCACGATCGAACAGCTACACTGCAGAGTATTCATCGGGAGTGCGTTACGAGGTATCACCCTCGGCACTCGATAGTAACTAAGCAGAGTCGTACAACTAAGGGGGTGTGAAGTGAGGTGTCGGTCTCTGGTCGACGATCACGTTGATCGGGTCGTCGATGATCAAGCAGGGGCAACAAGGATAAGGTGGTGGGGTCACTGATGATTCACTACCAACCTATATTAAACAGTTTATCATAGGCAGGTAAGGTAGCAATGAACAGGTTACAACAGCAGGCTATGCATCAGAATAGGAGCATACATTAACAGTAGCAAAATCTAATGCAAGCAGGAGAATAGAATGGGCGATATCTGGATGCTCAAGGGGGGGCTTACCTGGTTGCTCTGGCAAGAGAGAGGGGTCGTCAACGGGCTGCTCATCGGTAGTGTAGTCATACCCGGGTGCAGCGTCGTCGGTCTCGGCGTCTATCGAGAGAGAAGAAGGGGGAGAGAAACAATAAATTCACGGCAATAATGCAAACAATATGTATGACATGCCTAAACGATATGCCGGGGTGTTCTACTGCCTAACTAAATGACTTAGTTAATTTAGGAATTTATTTGGATTTATTTAATCAATGTGGGGCACTATTCATTTACTGAAAACGGTCTAAAAGTTCAACGTTCATATAGCTACGGGCATCTGACGGGAATACGGAGGGCGTATTCGGGTTCGTATCGGAATTCTGAGCAAGTTTCATGTATAAAGTATTTTCATTGGAGTTACGGTTTATTTAATATGATTTTCTAAAGTTTGTATTAATTTCTGGAATTTATTTAATTATTTAAAATAAACATTATCCGAAACAGTGTTATGCTGACGTCAGCATGACGTCAGCAGGCGTCCTGACACGTGGGTCCCACTTGTCATAGACTGGCTAGTTAATTAGTGATTAACTAATTAATTAACATTTAATTAAACTAATTAATTAAATTAGATTAATCTAAACAGGGTTAATTAACTTAATTAATTAACTAATTATTTATTTATTTTAATTATTTTTATTTTTTATTTTTATTTCTAATTCCATTTTTTTTCGTTTTAGGGCGTGGGCCCGTTCGTCAGCGTCACAGGGGGTGCGGCCCACTGGCCAGTGGCACTGGGGCACTAGGCCCCACTGGTCAGTGGCACGAGGGCCACAGGCGGGCGCGGGCGTGCGTGTGCGTGCGCGCGGGCGGCAGGGGGGGCGCGGTGGCGCGAGCAGCGGGCGGAGCGCGGCGACCGCGGCGAGCGCGTGCGAGGGAACGGCCACGGGCGCGCGCGCGTGCGGCAGAGCGAGGCGAGGAGAAGAAAGGGGGGCGCTCACGAGCGGTGTAGAGGAACGGGGTCGGCGAGGCTCGGGGTCGGCCGTTGGGGAGGAGACGAGGAGGCGGCGGTGCTGCGGCGTGGTCTGGCGAGGGGGAGGCGGCGACGAGCGGAAAAGAGGAGAGGAAGATTTTGAGTAGGGGAAAAGATGATGAAGTAAATGTAATTGTAAGGGGTTAGTTAAAGGAGCGAAGTAGGGAGAAGGTCTTGGCGCGGTCGGCGCGAACAGCGCCCATCCAGTTCTGGATCGGGGGGGGGAGCGAGGGGGGGGGGGATGGGGTGTCGGTGGGGTTAGGTTTGCCTGGGAGGGGTATAGGCCAGGGAGGGAGCTGGGCCGGCCTGATGGCCGTGGCCCAGTTGGGCCGGAGGGGGGGGGGGTTCTCTTTTTTTATTTTTCTGTTTTGTTTTCTGTTGTCTTTTCTTTTATTTATTTACATACCTCTGTTTAGTAAATTGTTAGGCCTCAAACTGAATTTTGTAAAACATATGAATTGTTCCAATAAATACTAGGCATCCTCTACTACTACCAAAAATTAGTTTGGAGTTAACTTGAGTTCACACAAATTTTTATAATAATTAAAATGCATTAATCCTTGCTGTTTTGGTAATGTTAGTGCCACCTAATTAATTTATTAATTGTTGGTTTCAATTTGAGAATAGTCTCTGCAATATTTGCTATTTATTGAACATTTTAGTTTTTATGTTGAACAACTTTTATATTTCACTTTCATTTAAATTTGAATTTGACTTAGGAGTTGAAATGCAATATGATGCTAATGATGATTATGCACTATTAGGCTTGCTGACATGTCATTATGAAAAGTGATTACTGTAGCTAATGACAGGGGGTGTTACAATAAGTCAGTCATACAAATAATATCTGAGTACAGACATAGTTAGACAAGTTTTGTCTTAAGAAGGCTAGCACAAACAACGACTCTAGATCGAAAGGCGTTGGCCTCCTGCCTGGGAACCTCCGATCCTACTCCTGCTCGGCTGGCTCGATCCAGTAGAAAGTACCGTCTGGACCCTCCTGGTAGTAAGCTCCTGAGGTGGCAACTGGCTCCTGGACTCCATCGTCTGAGGTATCGTCAAGGTGGGGTATGGGGAAAAGAGAAAGTAAAGCAACCGTGAGTACTCATCCGAAGTACTCAGCAAGCAAGGATCTACACTACTTATGCAACATTATCAATGGAGAAAAGGCTGTATATGTTGACTGGGCTGCAGAAATGCCAGAGTAGAGAGAAGGCCTAGTCCTATCGAAGACTAGCATCTTCACGAAGCCATCATCTTGCAGCAATAGAAGAGAGTAGAGTAGCATTTTATTAAGCAAACATGTTGAAGCAAGCCTAGAGATCCTTCCTCGACTCCCAGCGAGAAAGCGATCCCGAAGCTTCAATTAAGTAACAAGTATCCAGTTCAAGTAGTAGATCGGGATACACAAACTGAGCGTCCTTTACCGTAGGACCGGCTATCGATAGATCATTCATCCCTGCAGGGGTGCACTACTGTTACCCAACACGCTCGATCACCTCTGGCCGGACACACTTGTTGGGTAATGCCCGGCCTCGGGAGATCAACACGAAGCAGCGCCCTACCTAGGCTCGGCAGAGAGGTCAGCACGCCGGACTAACCTATGCACCCAGAGGTCTTGGACCATCACCCTGGGCACCCTGCGTGTTGCGAGACTGGCCGGGGTGCAGGCGCGACACTGAACTCGTCAGTGAAGTATCCAGCCCAATCCCGACAATCAGCCCGCACGGTGAATCGTGACGTCTGACGAGCTTTCGGGAGAAACGTACATCGCAGAGGGCCCCATAACCATTATCCCGTGTGGTGGTAGTGCGTATAGGGCATGTCGACCCACTCAGATCACACACCCAAATCCAATAGGCTCATTTAGTATCACGCGGAGAGAATCAGAGATTCTGAAGCTCCGCCACAATATCACACTCGAGTGCCCTTCCGGCACACCCGACATCATAGATCCCCAGCGGGTACCTATCAGGGTCGACCCGCCTGTAACAAAGGTCAAAGTAACCGTGTGGTCATAACATCAAGGGGGAAAACCCCGAGGAATCACCCTCGGTGGATTCCACACGATGAAATCATCAGGGTGAACGTATGAGGCATCACCCTCGAGGTTCACACTGAGGGGTTGCACGACAGAGTCGTATCGGAAGTGGAGAAGGAGGAATCACCCTTGATTACCACGACCGAACAGCTACACTGCAGAGTATTCATCAGGAGAGCGTTACGAGGTATCACCCTCGGCACTCGATAGTTACTATGCAGAGTCGTACAACTAAGGGGGGTGAAGTGATGTGATGGTCTCTGGTCGACGATCACACTGATCGAGTCGTCGATGATCAAGCAGGGGCAACAAGGGTAAGGTGGCGGGGGTCACTGATGGTTCACTACCAACCTATACTAAGCAGTTGACATAGGCAGGTAAGGTAACAATAAGCAGGTTACAAAAGTAGGTTATGCATCAGAATAGAAGCAAACATTAACAGTAGCAAAATCTAATGCAAGTAGGAGAAATGGAATGGGCGATATCTGGATGCTCGGGGGGGGGGGGGGGGAGCTTGCCTGGTTGCTCTGGCAAGAGAGAGGGGTCGTCAACGGGCTGCTCGTCTGTAGTGTAGTCGTACCCAGCTGCAGCGTCGTTGGTCTCGGCATCTATCGAGAGAGAAGGAGGGGGAGAGAAACAATAAATTCACGGCAATAATGCAAACAATATGTATGACATGACTAAATGCTATGCCGGGGTGTTCTACTGCCTAACTAAATGATTTGTTAAATTAGGAATTTATTCGGATTTATTTAATTAAAGTTGAGCACTATTCATTTATTGAAATCGGTCTAAAAGTTCCATGTTCATATAGCTAGGGGCATCTGACAGGGATACGGAGGGCGTATTCGGGTTCATATCGAAATTCTGAGCAAGTTTTATATATAAATTATTTTCATCGGAGCTACGGATTATTTAATATGATTTTCTAAAGTTTTTATTAATTTTTGAAATTTAATTATTTATTTAAATTCAACATTATCCAGAATAGTAATTGATGACATCAGCATGACATCATGCTGACGTCAGCAGTCAACAGTGCAGTTGACTGGGTCAACCTGACAAGTGGGTCCCACCTGTCATACTCTGTTTAGTTAATTAAGGTTTAGCCAATCTAATTACTGTTTAAATAAACTAACTAATTAATTAGATTAACTTAATCAGAGTTAATTAACTTAATTAATTCACTAATTAATTAATTAATTAACTAATTATTTATTTTATTTATTTTTTTATTTTCATTTATTTTTAAAACGTCCTGGGGCTAGGCCCCACATGTCATTGGGCCAGGGGCGTTGGGCCCCACCTGGCAGTGGCACAGGGCCACTGCGGGCGTGCGGGCGCGTGGGCGCCGGCCGGAGCCGTGAGCGCGCGGGCGCTCGGCGCGGCCAGGGCGAGGCTCGGGCGCGGCGAGCGGCGCGCGGGGGGGGGGGGGGGGGGGGGGGGGGGGCGCACGGAACAGCAACAGCCGCAGCAGAGGGGCAGCGGCGAGCGCGGGCGACGGCGCGGAGCAGCGCAGGCGAGCGCGCAGGCGAGAAGCGGCGGCGCGGGCGCGCGTGGAGCTGCGGGCGCGGCGAGCGAATAGCGGGAGGCGGCGGGCGGTCACCGGGCGCGTGCGGCGCGATGGCCAGCGACGCGGGGCAGGGAGGGGGCGCGACGAGCGCGGCGGTGACAGAGGGGAGAGAAGGGGCGGGGCGACGAAGGCCGTGGCCAGGGGCAGCCAAGGCGCGCGGACGCTGCCCGGGCTCGCGGCGAGTGGAGCCGAGCGATGGTCGGGGCACGGTCGTGTGCGAGGCAGAGGCGCGGGAGCGCGCGGAACGACGGCGAGCGGGCGAGCGCGTGCGTGCGGGCGCAGCGGCGATGCGGGTGCGCGTGCGGGGCGAGGCGGGCGGCGCTGCCATGCGGCGTGGCGTGGCCAGGGAGAGAGGGGAGGGCGTGGCCCTCACCGACGTTGGCGGGCAGGGGGTCGGCGTGGCTCGGTGGAGCCGTCGAGGGAGAGTCGGGGCGAGCAGTCCGGCGAGGCAGCGAGCGACGCCGGCGAGGTCGAGGCGGCGGGGTCGTGCGGCGTCGGGGCGCGGTCGACGGGGCAAGCCCCGATCTGGATCGGGGGGGGGGGGGGATGGGGGGGGGGGTGACTGGGGGTTAGGGTTTCGGGGGTGGCCGGGGTAGGCATATAGGGAGTGGGGTGGGTGGCCGCTGGGCTGAGGCCCAGTTGGGCGGGGGGGGGGGGGGTTCTGTTTTCCTTTTTTTGTTTTATTTCCTTTTGCCTTTTTCTTTTTATTTATTTCTTATTTTCTGTTTTGTAATTAGTTAGGCCTCAAAACAACTTTTGTAAAGTATGGCACTTGTTCCATTAAATGCTAGGCATTATCTACTACTGCCAAAAATTGGTTTGGAGACAATTGGAGTTCACACAAATTTTATAATAAATAAAATGTATTAAACCTTGCTGTTTTGGTAATGCTAGAGCCACCTAATTAACTTATTAATTATTGGTTACAATTTTAGAATAGTCTCTGGAATATTTGCTATTTATTGAACATTTTAGTTTCTATGTTGAACAACTTTTATTTTCCACTTTCATTTAAATTTGAAGTTTGGCTTAGGAGTTGAAATGCAATATGATGCTAATGATGATCATGCACTGTTAAACTTGCTGACTTGTCATTATCAAAAGTGATTACTGTGGCTAATGACATGGGGTGTTACAGCGGATGTACCGAAGAATCCGCTTCACCAGGTTCTAGTGAGTGTCGCGAGGAGCGTGCATGTGGAGGCACACCTGCTGGACAGCATACTGCAGGTCCGGCCGAGTGAGTGTCAGGTACTGAAGGGAGACGACGATGGAGCGATAAAACACCGCATCTGGCGCGGGCGAGCCGTCGAGCGCAGATACCTTGGCCTTCGTGTCGATAGGCGTGGGGACAGGTTTGCAATTAAGCATGCCTGCCCGCTCAAGGAGGTCCTGGGCGTACTACTGCTAATGAAGGAAGAACCCATCGGCGCGTCGCACCACCTCAATCCCGAGGAAGTAGTGCAACGGACCGAGGTCCTTAATGGCGAACTCGGCGCTGAGGCAAGCAGTAAGCTATCGAAGGAGCTCGGTCGAGGAAGCCGTCAGGATGATGTCGTCGACGTAGAGGAGCAGGTAAGCAGTCGCCTGGCCCTGGTGGTAGACAAACAACGAGGCGTCGAAGCGAGTAGCTCGAAACCCAAGCTGCTGCAGGAAGGCGGCGATGCGCTGGTACCAGGCTCGAGGGGCCTGCTTCAACCCGTACAAGGAGCGGGAGAGCAAGCACACATGATCAGGATGAGCCGCATCGACGAAGCCAGTGGGCTGCTGACAGAAGACCTGCTCTGAGAGATGGCCATGCAGGAACGCATTCGACACATCCATCTGATGCACCGGCCATGCGCGAGATACCGCAATTTGAAGGACCGCGCGAATCGTGCCCGGTTTGACAACCGGAGCAAAGGTGTCGGTGAAGTCGACTCCAGCGCGCTGACGAAACCCGCGCACCACCCAACGAGCTTTGTAACGCTCAAGGGACCCGTCAGGACGAGTCTTATGGCGGAAGACCCACTTGCCGGTGATGACGTTGGCATGGGGTGGTCGCGGGACGAGCTGCCAGGTGCGATTACGCAACAGCGCGTCGAACTCCTCCTGCATCGCAGCGAGCCAAATGCGGGTCGCGAAGCGCAGCTCGAGCTGACGACGGGAGAGGTGACGGTGAGGACGTGGAAGCAGCGAGGAGGTACTCGTCCGCTAAGTAACGCTTGCTGGGGCGCTGGATACCAGCGCGAGCACGGGTGACCATGCGGGCCGGCGATGCCGGCGGAGGCGGCGACGGAGGATCAACCGAGGGCAAGGCTGAAGAAGAGCCCGTCGGGATCACCGTCAAGGCCGTCGAGGAGCCGGGGCCAGGCGCATGAGATGCACTCACTGACGGGGCTGCAGACTCAACGGGAGTCGGAGGCGCCGTGGCTGCTGGTGACGAAGCGGCCGGTCCGGCCGAGGAACCTGGCGCGGCAGGCGAGGGCGGCGGGTCCGACGCCGCGGACCCTGTAGGACCCGCGGGGCGGGACGAGGAGGAGGCCCCCGACGAGGGCCCAGGCGCGGCAGGAGCGCCGAAGCCGGGAGGGGGCCCGGGCGCGGCAGGAGCCCCGAAGCCGGGAGGGGGCCCGAGCACGCGGAAGCGGCCACCACGAGCAGCACCGGCGGGCGCGGGTGATGATGGCGAGTCATCCGTCGGCGGTACCTGGTGAAAAGGAAAAGTCCTCTCGTCAAAGTAAACGTGCCATGAAGTGAAAACTCGGTGGGAAACCGGATCGTAACAACGGTATCCTTTGGTGTTTGGTGGGTATCCGAGAAAGATGCATGCCACGGAGCGAGGTGCGAGTTTGTGAGGGGTGGTGGAGGCGATGCTAGGGTAACAGAGACACCCAAAAACATGAAGATCATCATAGGAGGGGGCGATACCGAAGAGAAGATGGTGTGGTGCAAAATTCCCACGAGCACGACACGGACGGATGTTGAGAAGAAGAGAGGCGGTGGCTAGGGCGTCCGGCCAAAACCGGGGCGGGACGTTAGCGTGGAAGAGAAGGGTGCGCACACAATCATTGAGAGTGCAGAGAATCCGTTCGGCGCAACCATTTTGTTTGGAGGTATACGGGCAGGTGAGACGAAGAATCGTGCCATGTGTGGCAAGGAGGGTGTGAACCCCGATGTTGTCGAACTCCTTCCCGTTGTCAGTCTGCAACGTGTGAATGGGACGCCCAAACTGCGTAGCGACATAGGAGTAAAAAGTGGTGAGAACGGAAAGTGCATCGGATTTTCTCCGCAACGGGAAGGTCCATCCCCAACAGTGATACGACATGCGGTATGAACTGGATATGCGGAGGTGAGATTACCGGGGTTGGAAGTCATGTGAGCTGTAGCCCCGGTATCCATATGCCAGTCGTCGCCTCCGGTATATGTGTTGGGTGTAGGAGCGGAGTGAAGCGCCGCGAGGAGGGCCGGATCCCAAGGTGCCGGCGGGAGGGCAGCGGCCACGGCAGGAGGCGCGGCAGGGTAGCCACCCGGCGCGGCATACTTGGGCGGGGGTGGCAACGGCGCGGCACCGGGGTAGCCATCTGGCGCGGCATACGCGGGCGGGGGTGGCAGCGGCGGGTAGCCACCCGGCGCGGCGTACATAGCCTGATGGGTGCCGGGACGGGCGCCAAAGATGCCAGCCGGGACGGGGGCCCGCGGCACGGGCATCGTGTACGCGTGGACCACCCCAGTCCAGGGGTTCGGCGCGGCCGCCCAAGGGGCCAGGGGCAGCTGCTGCTGCGGCTGGCGGGGCGCCCCCCGCACCGTTCTGCTGCTGCTGCTTCTTGTCGCGGCGGCCACCGCGACGACGATCGTTGCCAGGGGCGGCGGCTGGTTGGTGTAGGCCGGCGGCTGGGGTGGTGGCGGGAAGTAGGAGGCCGTCGTGTTGGGGAACCGCGGCGGCTGCGGGGCCGTGGGAGCGGCGGCGCGAGAGGTTCCCACGACGAGCGCTGTGTGCGTGGCCTGGGACTTCACCATCTTCATCCTCCTCTCCTCCAAGCGAAGATAGGCCACAACCCTAGGAAAGGTCAGGTCCGGAAGGAACGTGAGGTTGGAGGCCGCGTTGCTGAACTCTTCGCTCAGGCCATCGGTGAGCGTGCTAAGGAGGAGCTCGTCGGAGACCTTTTCCCCAAGATCGCGAAGCTCGTCAGCAAGTTTCTTAAGGCACATATGTAAGGGCATATTCTTCCCTATGTGGTTTTGGTGATTGATGACAATGCATTTGCGGACTAATCGTGTGCATTGAGCATTTCAGATATCTCATGTCTAGGCACAAGACGATTCGGTGCCCCTCGGAGCCTAGTAAAGATGGCGTTTCTCTTCGTTTCTTTTCGGTGGATTTGAGTTGTAGGAAAGCCATACTATTAAGAGGGGGTCCGCTTCGGAAAGGTTAGGGTGGAATCAACACGTACACGTCTATCCCTTTGCACCACCCTTCCTTTGCTCCTTTGGAGCACCGACCGGTTATCCGTGTCTTTGCAAAATGAAGGACTCCAAGTGGTATTGTGCTGTGGCATGCGGTAGTACTGCTCCACGGAGCAGTAGTACCGCAGACGCTCACGGTAGTACCGGACAGGGACGCGGTAGTACCGTGACGTCTGACCCAGCACAGCTACTCGCGCGGAAGTAGGGGCGGATGTAATTTTTTACATCCGCGCCCTATGCGGTAGTACCGCTCCCTGGATGCGGTAGTATCGTGTCGGATTTTTGCACAGACCAAAACTCAGCGGAAGTAGCCACGGATGTAATTTTATTCGTCCGTGCCTACCCAGCCTAGTCGAACCCTGCCTTGCGGTAGTACCGCAAGGGCGCGCCGTAGTACCGCTCCGGCGGTTCTACCGCTCGTTGCGTCAACGCAACAGGGCTTCGTCTGGCCTCTGCCGTGGGTGCGGTAGTACCGCACAGCCTGGCGGTAGTACCGCATGTCGCGGGCTGGTTAAGTGGGTAACGGTTGGATTTGTCTTCTTACTATATAAGGGGAGTCTTCTTCTCCGAGTCAATCACCTCTACTCCCCTAAGCTCCATTGTTGCTCCAAGCTCCTTTTTCGCCTGATCTCTCTCCCTAGCCAATCAAACTTGTTGATTTTCTAGGGATTGGTTGAGAAGGCCCCGATCTACACTTCCACCAAGAGAAATTTGATTCCTCCCCACTAATCCTTTGCGGATCTTGTTACTCTTGGGTGTTTGAGCACCCTAAACGGTTGAGGTTACCTCGGAGCCATATTCCATTATGGTGAAGCTCCGTGGTTTCGTTGGGAGCCTCCAATTCGGTTGTGGAGAGAGCCCTAACCTTGTTTGTAAATGTTTGGTCGCCGCCTTCAAGGGCACCAATAGTGGAATCACGGCATCTCGCATTATGTGAGGGCATGAGGAGAATACGGTGGCCCTAGTGGCTTCTTGGGGAGCATTGTGCCTCCACACCGCTCCAACGGAGACGTACTTCCTCTCAAAGGGAAGGAACTTCGGTAACACATCCTCATCTCCACCGGCACCACTTTTGGTTATCTCTTACCTTTAATTGTGCAAGCTTCTTTGTGTGTTGTATTCCTTGCTTGCTTGTATGCTTGTTGTTGTTGCATCATATAGGTTGCTCACCTAGTTGCATTTCTAGACAACCTACTTTGATGCAAAGTTTAATTTGGTAAAGAAAAGCTAAAAATTGTTGTTGCCTATTCACCCCCCCTCTAGTCAACTATATCGATCCTTTCAACATACAATAATCGTGGATGGACGAATCATGTTGATGGCAGCCAAAAAATTCCTGCTGAAGAAACAGACGGCGCTGGAGGGCGTTGTCGGTGAAGAGCCTGTTCAGCTTCGCCCACACCGTCTGCGCGTCATCCTTGTCACACACGATGGTGTGGAAGAGGTCCTTGTAGATGGTTTGGTACAGCCAACGGGTGATGGTGGCGTCGATGGTCATCCAGTCGTCATTCGCGAACATGAGGTCGGTGTCGACGGAGCCGTCAACGTGGTCGATGAGGTGGTACTCGTGGAAGACGAGGGAGAAATAAGTTTTCCATGCGTAGTAGGTGGAGTTGGTGGAGTCCAGGATGATGGGCACGCGAGTGAAGATGTCCAGATCGCGGATGAGTTCCACCGAAGGAGGAGCCGGACCGTCGAAGGGATTCGATGGGATGGAGATGGAGGAGTGTGGGGAGGCCATCAGTGGAGGAGGGGGGGGGGGGGTTCGGCGTGGCGACAGAGAGGAGCGGCGGCGCGGGTGAGGGCGATCGGGACGGGGCTCGGGTGGGTTGGCGATCGGGACAGTGGCTCGGGAGGGAGGTGGCGATCGGGACAAGGGGGGGGGGGGGTCGAGAGGGAGGGGAGAGGCGCACGCGGCAGCGGTGCGGGAAGATGGCGGCGGCAGCAGGGAGCTACGGCGGCGGCGCGGCTAGGGCTAGGCGGAAGCTAGGGTAGGATCGGGAAGGAAACTGATACCATGTTGGAAGGCAATGCAACTCTCGATATTGATCGGGTGCACAACGCACGTATATATGTACAAGGGGAGTCCTCAGCCTCATCTATACAAGGAAACTAGAGACGGGGCCGGTAAAAGATTATCCTAACCATATACATGCGTGTAGATCTACATATTATGTTCAACATCCTCAGATAGTTTACGCGCATCGGCATCTTATTATGTGCTGTGCGCGCAGGAACCAGTGAAACACAAGGTGCTAGTAGGAACTGCTTAAGCCGGTGACGTCTCAACCAAGGGGAGACGGAACCAGTTTAGCATTCGGGTGGGATATCAGGACTGTTAGAGTTGGGTCACTTTCGCATCAATTTGTCTATTCTTGTTGAATCATGATAAGATATATATAAACCCATGGACCACTGCAATCATGATGGGATTAGCATGATTGGCTGGCACTAATGTGTCATCCGCAAGACCGTAGGGCACCCAGCATCACGAGAGGTTTGCACTAGAAAGACGAGAAAATTTCTTGTCTCGCTCCAAACGAGGCGTGTCCAGTGAACCGACCTTATTTTGGTAAGCACATACCTTTCGCAGCGTGGCCTACCAAGAAGTATTGATTGAGCTGAGCCAATCCGTTCGTTGCGTACGTGCAAGGCGCTGGTAGTTATCCGAAATGGCTCGCGAACAGTTTACGTGTCCAGATCAAGACCGATGCGGACTAAATCAATAAACAATCAGAGCACAATGGACCTGCCACGTAGGACGAATTGTGAATGCAGCGTCCACACAAACGGGTACCCGATGAGATGAGGGCAGGGGCAACAATCGAAAACGCATCTGCGCGGGGCGCCGCGGCAGCAGTGGGCGGTGGCGCGACGGCCGTCGTTGGCGATCAGCCCGAAGGAAACGGCGCTCCAAATCGGCCGGTCGTGATCATATCGTCCTCTATTCAAACCGTGCAAGCCTAGCCGCCACTTCCGTCCTTATCCCCTGGAACCCAAATCCCACTCGTTTCCCCGTCACCTCCGATAAACCCCTCCTCCTTTATCAGCAAAGGGGTTAATTCTTCCTTCACCAATTACCTTCCCTTTTGAGGTAACCGCAATTGGAAACCCTCTCAAGGCAGTAAAAGTAAAGAAACACACCCGTGTTCACTAAACGGCAGCCGCGTGCGCATTCACACGCGCCGTTACCTCGGATGGGACGTGGTTTCCGAAGTTTATCCTAGAGATCTCTTTTATCCTAGTACAGCTGCAAGTACCACCTGCTGGCGCACCCACGTCGCGGCACGCGTCTCCAGGGTCGGTGGCCACCCAAAAACCCTTTGCCGTGCTTCCCCTCCATCCCTGGATCCACCTCACTGCCACGGGGCCAGCGCGCTTTCCTTCCTCCCTACTCCCAACCGCGTCGGCATTCTGCTGTGTCCCAGGTACGAGACCGCGGCCGTCTGGTTTCGAGGCTGGCGGCACCTAGGGCCAGCGCAGTTAACTCGTAAACCGTAACCGGCCAACCAGCGTGCGCGCCGCGTCGGGTATAAAGCTCATAGCTCTAGCCCAGCTGCTCGCAAGAATCCATCCTACTCTGTTCTGTCCTGTCCTGTTCAATCTTCTAACAAGTAGACCACTCCGAGTAACGCACCCATCCTCAAGCCCCATCGATGGCGAGCGCTCGACCGCGTTTGATCCTCCTGCTCGTGCTATTCGCCGCTGCCTCGTCTCCGGCCTCGGCGTGCGACCGGTGCGTGCGCCGGTCCAAGGCGGCGTACCGCGCCTCCTCGCTTGCCCTCGACAATGGTGCGTTTCGCTTCCGTTTGGTTTGTTGTTCGTGGTTCGGCTGATTGATTTGGTTTCGCTTTGCGTGCAGCCGGCTCTTGCGGGTACGGCTCCCTGGCGGCGACCTTCAACGGCGGGCTTCTCGCCGCAGCGGGCCCCGCGCTGTACAGGGGGGGCGTCGGCTGCGGCGCGTGCTACCAGGTCCGGTGCACGGACGCGGAGCTCTGCAGCGCCGCGGGCGCCACGGTGGTCGTGACGGACCAGGCGGGCAGCACGGGCACGAACGGCACGGACCTCTTGCTGAGCGGCGCGGCGTACGCGGCCATGGCGCGGGGCGGCGGGGGCACGGCCGCCGCGCGGCAGCTGAGGGAGCGGCGCGCCGTGGGCGTGGAGTACAAGCGGGTGCCCTGCGAGTACGCGCGCCGCCGCAACCTGTCGGTGCGCGTGGAGGAGCGCGCGCCACCGGGCGGCCTGACGATCAGGTTCCTGTACCAGGGCGGGCAGACCGACATCGTGGCGGTGGACGTCGCCGCGGCCGGGTCGTCGAGCTGGAGGTCCATGACGCGGGAGCGCGGCGGGCCGGCGTGGAGCACGGGCCAGGCGCCGGCGGGGCCGCTGCAGCTCCGGATGGTGGTCACCGGCGGGTACGACGGGAAGTGGGTGTGGGCCGAAGGGGAGGTACTCCCGCGGCGGTGGGCCGCCGGCCGGGTGTACGACACCGGGGTGCAGATCGCCGACGTCGCGCTGGAAGGGTGCTCCCCCTGCGACACCCGGGAGTGGAAGTGACACTGCAGAGACACGAATCCCGCCTGTACAGTAGAGTCTTTTGCTTTTGATCTTGCTCGTGCTAATCCTCTTCCTCCTTTCTTCTTGGATGACGATTAACGAAGCGAAATGAATCGGGTGGAAGAGTCAGACGTGCGGTTGCAACTGGGTCCGGCCTTGCTGATTGATTTCTCTCCACTTGGAGGTGGTGGCGGGCAGCTAGCTGAGCCTGCGGGAGCAGAGTGGGAGTGTTGTGCACGATGTGCGGCGCGTCTTTGGTCACCGGTGCGTGCCAACTTGCGATAGTGCATGCATTGCACGACGACGGCCCTGGTCGTCAACGGCGGGTGCCGTGCTTCCCCTTTCGCGCGTCTCGGTTCTCGGATGCGCGTTGCATTTCTGTACTGGGCAATGGTGACGGGACGGCCCCAAAGCTAGGCGCGTTTCGTGTGATTCCCGGCGTGATGCCCGGCGTTCCCTTGCCGTCGTAGGTTGGTTGGGCGATCTGCCTGCTGCGCATTACTCCGATATGCTCGTCGTTCCGGTAACTGGCATGAGGCAGGGGTAGAATGATAGGAGCTGTTGTGTCCATTTTTTTTACTATAAACAACAGGGTAAAAACCCCACTGCAGCTTTTGTTAATAAATTAAGGAAAAACAAAGGTCTCAACTACAAGAATTGGGCTTGAGACAAGCCCAAAAAAGAAAAAAAGAAGGAAAAAGACTAAAGACTAAAGAAAGAAAATAAAAAGAAAAGAAAGAAAAAAGAAAAAAACAAGGTACAAGAGAAGGCAGGAAAATAGATTACAGGGTGTTATCTAGCCAGGCATTGAAGGAAACTGCATGCTTCTTTTTGATCCTGTACTTCAGCCATTTAAGCTCTTCAAAATAGATAGCTTTCCAGCCCTGGTAGGAAGGTTGGATATGTTCAAAGATCTTGTTGTTGCGAGTAATCCAGATGGCCCATGATCCCAGGATGATAATTTCCATGAAGAATGGTACATGTAATTTCTCTTTTAGGTCTTGAAAGGCTTCTAGGATAGACAAGTTTGGTGTTTTTGTGGGACAGATGAAATTCCAACATTGTTGAGCAAAGGGGCATCCCCAGAATAGGTGATGAAGAGTTTTTTCCTGTTGACAGTTCAGTGTAGCACAGTTGTAGTCATCTAACTCAAATGTCTTTCTTTTGAGCAAATTCCTTGTGTTGATTCTGTCATGGAGGAGCATCCAGAAAAAAACTTTGTGTTTTGGTTGGCAAGAGCTCTTCCAGATCCACTTAAAGTGCTGTGGAACCTGTTTGTGCCCAATCAAGACCTTGTAAGCTTTTGTTGATGAATATAATTCATTTCCCCAAATATAGCTCCAAGTGTCAGTCATGTCCAGAAATTCTGAGTGTTTGACCTCAAGACAAATAGCTTCCATATGAAGGAATTCCTCATGAGCTTGTGTAGTTAGTGGAAGGTGGAACATGTCTCCAATATATTCAGCATTGATCACTTGATCAACACTAGCTTGAGGATTAATCACAAATGTGAACAAGTGTGGGAATTTAATTTTCAGGATATTGGAATGCCAAAGGACTTCCCAAAGCAGAGCACTTTTGCCATCCCCAACATTGCATCTTGCAATAGCCTTGTATTGATCAATGAGTGCTAAATTTGCTCTCCAGCAGAAAGATCCCACATGTTGTTCTCCTGGCATGTGTCCATTAGAATAATAAGTCTCCCAAATCAGGTTTACCCAAGGAATATCATGCCTATTGAAGAATTTATGCAGATTTTTCTTGAGCAGAGCCTTGTTTTGAACATAGATATCCATGATTCCCAAACCACCCTGGTCTTTAGGTCTACACACTGTACTCCAAGCCACCATTGCTGGTCTTTTGTCTTCTAAATCAGGGCTCCTCCATAAACAATGCCTTAAGTATTTGATAATTTGCTTTTTGATGGTGATTGGGATGTCTAGGCAGCACATGAAGATGGGTAATGAAGCCATCACTGATTTGACCAATAAAATTTTACCAGCCTGTGTCATGAAAGTAGCAAGTCCAGCCAGGCGTTTAGCCACTTTTGATACTATAGGGAGACATTGTACAACTGTGGGTTTTTGCAGACCCAAGGGTAAGCCTAAGTAGGTGAATGGGAATTGCCCTCTAGCACAATTCATGGTGCTAGTGTAAATTTGAACTCTGTCTTCTTCAATGTTGATTGGGACCAAGAAGGACTTAGCATAGTTAACCTTCAGACCAGTGGCAGAGGCAAAAGAATTGAGAAGAGCTTTGAGGCAAATGAGTTGCCTGGCATTGGCTGGCATCAAAACTAGTGTATCATCTGCATACTGAATCACTGGAAAATCAGGGCAGGAATTGACTTGCAAGGGAGCAGAGAGGATGCCTAGATTCATAGCCTTGTTGAGAATTGATTGTAGAAAATCAGCTGCCAGCACAAACAGTAATGGAGAAAGAGGATCCCTTTGCCTGACACCTCTCTTACAATAAAAATTCTTCCCAGGGACCCCATTAAGCAGAATGGCAGAAGATGCAGAATTAAATAGAGCTTGTATCCAATTAGTCCATTTTTCTCCAAAACCTTTGGCTCTAAGAATGTCAATGATAGCTTGGTGTTCAATGGTGTCAAAAGCTTTTTCAAAATCAAGTTTTAGCACCAATATTTCTTCACCTAACTTGGAACACTGATGGATATACTCATATGCCCAGCCCAAGCAGTCTTGAATAACCCTGTCTTTAAGAAAGCCATATTGATTAGCATGAATCATTTGTAGAATCACTTTCTGCAGCCTGTTTGCCAAGAGCTTGGTAATAATTTTGAGCACACCATTCAAGAGTGAAATTGGCCTAAAATCATTTGGGGAAGTAGGCACCTCTTTCTTGGGAACCAAGGTGATAAAGGAGGTATTTATACTTTCAAGGGATACATCACCTGCATGAAAGTCCATAATTAACTGCCTAACATCTTCCCCAATAATACCCCAGCAAGCTTTCAGAAATTCATTGTTAAATCCATCAGGTCCAGGAGATTTGTCTGAAGGTAGGTTCTTGACCACATCATTAATTTCTTCATCAGTGAATGGTTCCTCTAGGTCTTGGAAGATAGAATTGGGGATTTGTTGGTCAAATAAACTGTTCAGGTTAAAATGCATGTTATGTCCCTCAGAATGGCCTAATCTCTTTTTGAAAGCTTCCCAAAGAATTGCAGCTTTGCCTGCATGATCAGTTACTTCCAACTGGTCCTCATTTAGTAACATTGCTATCTTATTGTGCCTGTAATTAATGGAGGCTTTAGCATGAAATTTTTTTGCGTTCTCATCACCAAATTTGACACCCTTAATTTTCCCTCTTTGCTTCCAATAGATTTTCTGATTATCCAAGACTATCAGTAAGTAATCCTTGAGCATTGTTCTACAATTCCATTCATGTGGACTCAGATTCCTGTATTCCTCAATCAAATCCCCAAAAAAGATGCAATCATTAATTCTTGAATAGTTTTCTTGAGACATGAGAGACCTTTGGCCCATAATTTAATGGCTCTCCTCAGGTTTTTGAATTTGGCATTGATCTTTTTTGCAGCATCAGTGTGTCCCACTGGAATGTTCCAAGCATTCTGCACAATATCTTTGAACTCACCATGTTGCAGCCAGTAATTTTCAAATCTAAAAACATTTGATTTGGGAATGGTTGTGCCAATCTTGATCATGCATGGAAGATGGTCAGAAACAAGTTTAGCCATAGGAAGAGCAGTAGTGTCTGGGTAGGTGAGTAACCAAGATGCTGAGGTAAAAAACTAGTCAAGTCTCTCAAGAAGTGGGCTATCTTGCATATTACTCCAACTAAACTGTCTGCCTTTTAGAGGTAGCTCAATTAGGCCCAAATTGCTGATTGCTTCATTGAACAGAAGCATTTGATTCACATCTCCTCCTGGTTTGTTTCTGTCATTGGGGGATTTGATGAAATTAAAATCACCCATAACAATCCAGTCCACATCATCAGGCATCTGTATGTTACTAAACCACTGTATGAATTCAGACTTGTCCTCTTGTCTACAAGGGCCATAAATATTTGTTAAGATCCAGGGCTGAGTGGTAGAATTACAGGTAAACTTGACAGCCAAAGAAAATCTGTTTTGAAACATCAATTCACTAGAAAATAAGGATCCATTCCAAGCAATTAGGAGGCCACCAGAAGCACCCACTGAGGGGAAAAAGTGAAATTTAGTGAATCTTTGAGGACATAAATTGTGGATGTAGGACAAATCAAAGACTTCTCTTTTTGTTTCCTGCAAACAAATAATACCAGCTGCACTTTCTTCAATCTTTTGTCTCAGGGCCAGCCATTTATCAGGTGAGTTAAGACTTCTAATGTTCCAGTTTAAAATGCTCCAGGATCTGTTGCTATTCATGGAAACTAAAATACATTTTAACAGGAGATTCAAGGTCCACCCCTTGAATAAGCACCCACACACTCATAATAGAACCAAACATGTGTTCAAAAGTCTGTATATGCAGCCCAATAACACATAAGTGATAATTCCCAGCATAATAAGCCCTCAAGTCTTGGTGCATGAAAGTCTCCATCGAGGGACAAAAGCATAAAGTCTATTACAGAAGTTTGATAGAACCCACATGAGCAAAATACAAGGAACATCCATGATACTAGGAAACCCTAACATCCTAGTGTGGTTGGTGTAAGGAGACTTGATCATCATTTTTTTGCCTTTTTCCTTGTCTCCAGTGGTCTTGGGCAACCCAGCCACTCCCCCTTGATCTTTCATCTTAGGCCTCTTGGATAACTTCTCATGTAGCTCCTCCTAAGCCACCTTGCAGAAGGATTTGGTGAGATTTTTTATCACATTAAAATTTGTAATAGGTGGTAGAGCATTGCAGGGTAACCAAACAATTCCAGAGCATGAATTTCATTTGAAACCATTGTTTTCAAGTCTGATTCTGTCACTCCTTCTTACCTCAGGCTCAATCAGGGGACCTTTTCCTCTTCTTTTCCTAGTGCCAGTGTCTCCCAAGGGCTGTGTATTGGCTTTGTTGGGGCAGGCAAGTTGGAGAGCACCCCCAGATGCAGTGTTTGATTCTTGGGCAAAGGTGGCCTCTTGGTTTTCCTTCTCATTTTCATCAAGAGCGTCCTGCAGACAACTGGGTGCTTGAGTAACAGAACAGGTATCGGGGATATGGAATTCAAGCACTTCTTCTAAATCACAATTTGCAGTTAATAATTGCCACAAAGAGGATTTAAGTAGGTGTAATGTCCAACCAAATTTATCAGGAGTTAACAGGAGGTGTAAGATGAAGTTAAACCAGCTTACATGAATAGCAATCTTGAAAGAATTATCATTATTGACTGTTCCAGGAGCAAAGTGTTTGACCCACAGATCCATGCCCTCTTCTGAAATAAGGTGAGCACCATCAATCACAGACAGAGCATGATTCTCAACTAAAAAATCCATGTCAAGAATATTAGAAGGAGCCAAAAATCCACACAGGTACCTTTACCAGTTATCTGGTCTGTCTTGAGGGGTGAAGTGTTGTTAGTCCCAGTACTTTTCATCAGAGTTTCAGTCTCCACAAGCAGATTGTTGGTAAGGCTAGGTGCTTCCACAACAGCATCTAGAGCCATAGCAGAACTATCAGCAGATTCAGAGGAATGCAAAGCAGCAACAGGTAGCATAGAGCAATCAGTAGCTCCAGACTCAATAATTAGACTTCCGGGTAATTCCCTAGCAATAGGTGAACCTGAAACCAAGCAGTCAGCAGGCTGTGCAACAGAATCAGGCTCAAGGATGGGCAAAGTAGCAACTGGAGGCACAATATCTGGCTGAGATTGGTCTGACCCCACCAACTGGCTGGCAACAAGAACTTGTTCACTGACAACAATACCAACAGACATGCTTCCTGGAACAGGGGCAGACCCCCCTGCAGAAACAGAGATTGTGGCCATTTTTGGAGCCTCATTAGAGACTAACTCAAATCCTGTTTGGGCTTGAATGTCATTGTTCTCAACATGTATATCAGGTTCCTGACTTGCATAAGCCAACATGATGTTTTGTAAACCTATGCCCAATGGGTTTTTTTTTTATTAAAGACCCCTTGATTGACTTCTTCATTGAGCTGCTGGGCATGCATCAAATTACTATGAGAATGATCTCCCTCAGAAAGTGAAACATTGGTAGTAGTGTTGTTGTCTGGAGCTCCATCCTCCTCATCAACTTGCATTTCCACTTGGTGATCTTGCTCAATTATGGGCTGAGGAGCTAGCTAAGGAAATGTCCAGTGCCCTTGCTCATCCCATTCATCCCACTCTTCATTGTTAGCTATCACATTATTGCCTGGAGGAGCAATATGAAAGCCTGGAAAATCATTAGCATTCTGGGGGATAGGGTGAGGGTCCACATTAGGAGGGGGATGGGGTCCTCATCCTCTGGTCCACCACCCTGAATTTCTTCTAAAATGACTTCAACATAACCAGTCCAC
Organism: Thinopyrum elongatum; assembly: GCA_011799875.1. Classification (NCBI taxonomy): domain Eukaryota; kingdom Viridiplantae; phylum Streptophyta; class Magnoliopsida; order Poales; family Poaceae; genus Thinopyrum; species Thinopyrum elongatum. The sequence goes on from CM022297.1 coordinate 313,123,633, forward strand.
GACTCTTCATCAAAACCCTCTCCTTCAGACCATCGAATACTCTTAGGAATATCAATCAGCTTAGTACATCTAGCTTTAACCAAGATTTTCCCCTTCTGGCATCTTCCTTTTCCCAGTTGATAATACGACCAAGCGTGGCAATGGCCATAGCAATATCTTCCATGTTGTAGGGGTCAAAAGGGACCCCCACAATTAGCAGCCAGCAAACCCTATTGAAATTTAATCTTCTCCAGTTTCTACCTTGGTCATGCGCAGAAAAAGAAAGGAAGACATCTCCAAATGCATGCGGGCTCTGACAGATGAGTCTGTCACTATCACGAATATGAGCAAACTGAACATAGGCCTCTCCAAAGGGGCAGGGCTGTATACTTCCATGACCCACTTGCTCCACCCCTTCCAGAAACTCTTCTAGAACCTCACAAACATTATGGAAGTGTACCTCATTCGGGAGTGGCTGGATTGTGACAATCGCCCATTCCTCATGACGGCGCGGACGGCGCGGCAGAACCACTCTGGCGACACCATTCCTGCCAGCAATCTGCTGAATCTGGAAACCAGGAGGGACAAAAGGATGCGGATCGATGGGGATGTTTGCCATCGCTACTGGATGTTCACCGACGAGCCACAACAGAGGTGAGGTGGGGTGTGGCGAGTTTGTCGAAGTAGAGGAGGTGGAGGTGGCGTCAGTGGAATGCGAAGAGGCAAGCAGCGGTCTCGGCTGGAAATTTGGGAACAGACCCGAGACGAGCTCCCTAAATGACGAGACTTGCCTAACTTCACAATGCGTCCCACTCGCTCAAAACTAGTCTGCAACCACACCTTGGGCCCAAACACATTCCGTAGGGCTGGGGAATGAAACAAAGTGTAAAAAAGGCCAAAGCCTAGGAAGATTAGGGACAGGGCAGTTGCGGGCAAAATGGCTCGTGTCCCCGCATGCATGGCAGACTACATGCACGTAGGAACATGAATCACATCCATCCGAGGACCCATGCTGCACCGTTGTTGACTCATTGATGGGCTCATTAACTTGGGTGGTAATGGCCCTGTTACCTTGATCCTCCGTGCCTTGAATGATTCCCGTTAACCGATCAAAAACTGACCGGCGAGAAGTTGTCAAGGCTCTAGAGCTTCGGCGATCGCCGGCGTCAGGCACCACAGCTTTGCCATTTCTCCCAACCAAGGTCCACTCATGATCTTCTTCTGCATAGAAAGTGATCTCTTCGCGGCGCCAATTGGGACCCCCGTGGCCCCAAAGGCTAAAGACCATATCAAACTCTTTTTCACTAACTCTACCAGCATTGTAAATCTCAAAACCCACAGAACTGGAAGCCACAGAGAATTTGAAAGTACGACCATGAAGGTGATGAACACGAAAACCTTGGGCATAACCTCCAAAAGAAGCTTGAAGGGCAATACTAACCGTGTGCACATCCAACTTAAAGGATGTACGGCAGAAGGAGCCAGCCAGGATGAATTCCTTGCGCCGGAAGCCAAGGGAGAAAACCACTGGGTGCCCAAACTTGGATCTCATCTCAGCTTGAAACAACTTGCCACGATCAAAGTTGAGGGCAAACGGGGCCATTGCAAAGGAACAAGGTGGTTGCCAGGACCGGAATCGTAGCTGACAAGGGAGGGGTGTCCGCCGAGGCCGGAGTAGCCAACGGCGTGAGAAGAGGTGGCCGCCGGGGCCGGAGTGGCCACCGGCGCAAGTTCGCCAGCCGAGTCGCCCCTAGATGCCCCTCAAGTCAAGAGATTCCCTTGATCCCCTAGCCGCCCCTAGAAGCGAGAAGTGCATGTTCCGTGCTTGGGCCCCGCTGTTGTGTCCATTGGTCGGACAAGATGACCCAAGTGATTTATTTTTGAAACTGCTGCAAAAGATTTGGTTCAGCTATTAATTAATTAAGCAGAAGAGGATTGTCCGGTTAATTAACAAAAGCATGGTGAACACCATCATAAACAGTTAAACGACATACATGTGATGTCCGAGAAAGAAGAACAAAACCGGTAACGAGGATTTCGGTATAATGAGCATAGTGGTGACTCAGGAGGATACCGATGCATCCGAGGTTTTTTGAAGTATCACGAAGGAAAGGGAACATCACATGATAACCAAAGGTTTACTCGAATATCATTCGTGTGCTCATAGGGATTGATATGGACGTCCACGGTCCCGCTGTCAGTCAATGAGCGAATGGTTTTGTTCATATCTGTGAGTTACCGAACCTATGAGGCCACAAGCTTAAGGCAATCATGATCTGCTGAATTGCTGAATTTTAGTAGGACAGGATTCATGAGAATAGGTTTCTGGAATTATTTCATTAATATTCAGAATAGTTCTGAGAGGATCCGGAAGCGCCACGGGGTCACCGGAAGGGTTTTGGTGATTATCAGGTAATACTGGGTATTACCGATATATTATATATAGGTGGAATATGTTTCCGGAGATGTTAAAAAATATATAAAATGGTCTAAAAGTATTTAGAATATTTTATATTTAATTTAAATATCAACTGGTCTAAAAAGGCCAAGAGGTGGAGGGAATTTTGGGCCATGAAGGCCCATAAGAAAGTGGCGCCCCCTTGCCATATAGGGGGAGGGGGGTGGCGAATTGGACTAGGGGAGGTGTCCTACTCCTACCAGTTGGCCGGTGCCCCAAGGAGGGACTTTCCCTCCTTGGTGGCTGCCCCTCCTCCTCCTCTAACCTATATATACTAGGGTTTTTTGCTCTATTGCATATACAAGTTTTGGAGCCTCCTATAGTTCTTCTAGTTCTACTTCTAGTTCGTCCTAGTTGATTAATAAGAGCTAGGCTAATCTTCTTGTCTTCATAATTAGAAGTCCCGTGTGGTTCTAATATCCTCCCTCTAATTCTTCGGCGGTGATTAGTTCTGGACGGTGAAGCGCTGCCAGATCATGAAGGTTGCACGCTTGCAACCAAGCAGAGAGGCCATGCTTTCGGTCTTCGGCTCGAGGGACTGTTCGTGGGTGGCACGTGGGATCATTCATCGACGGTTCCAGGGACTCCAAGTACGATCTACACCGACACGTTCTTCTTCCGCCGCAACTCGGTGACGGTAACGATCGTGATCCCAACCCGTTATGCATCTTCATATTGATTTTGGGTGATCGTAGGCACGATTTTTTTTGTTTTCTACTACGTTTCCCAACATTATTATCCCGTGGGCTTGCTCTTTTATGCGGTTTATACTATGTAGGATGATATATGTTGTAATATAGTCCTAGATTGATGATTGTTTCTTGTTCTAGGGTAATATTGTTATGCCGGCGTAGTTTAAAGACTTATGCCCTCATGATACTTACTGGTGTAATTCCGCTGTAATTTTTTATGGAATAGGTCAATATCTAGTCCCTATGGTATGGTTTGATTTCAGTTTGAATGGTGTACAAATACTGTATTATCCTTTGTTGGTGGTAGTTATTTTTTTCTTGAGTCAAATTGCTCCATTCATCTGTTGCTGTTGTGTAATGTGTTGTGCACAAGTGACACAATTTGATGTTATTCAGGCAGTGATTTGGTATAACTTTGAAGTGCATGCTATCTCTGATATGTTTCACTTTAATTTAGACCGAGTAAATTCATAGCTACCTCGTAAGTTTTGTTGCTAGGACTGCTTGGATGATGATTTTATTCTTCTATTTCATTACATAATAGTATGCCTTCTGATGGCTTGTGTTTGTTGGTTGGTTTTCACAGCTAGAGCTATTAGGAACCTATGCGTTGGAGGAACTAGAAGATACCCCGCGCGTTGCTGCGGGATGCTAAGCATTTATTTTTTGAATAGAATGATGCTATATAAGTAGTGAAGAACATTAAGATTGTTTCATATGAAAAACACTACACAGCGCGTCAGAAAATTGAGAACACATTTGATATATACCTGAAAGTAGTCTCTCGGAAATTGGCAATGGCTCCTAGGTGCATATGCACCTATTGTCTAAATACACATTTTGAAAAGTTGAAAAATTCCGAACAAAAATTCCGCGTGTATATCCGGACATTCTATGTGCGTGCACAAAGTTTTCGGTGAAAACGAGGTTTTTTGTGGCTTGTGTAAAAAAGTTCACCGAAACTTTGTGCATGCACATAGAAAAGTTCACCGAAACTTTGTGCATGCACATAGAATGTCCGGATATACCCGCGAGATTTTTGTTCCGAATTTTTCAACTTTTCAAAATGTGTATTTAGACAATGGGTGCATATGCATCTAGGAGCCAAAACCCCACTAAAGTAACATGAAAGTACTATTGTACGTGTATTCGTACTGGTTGGCCAATTGTTCATAGAGCTAGCAACGTATGAAGAGGCTGATCTCAAATCCATGGAATTTTAGTGATTCAATATTGATAAGAATCCCATTTCGACAAATATTGATAAGAATATACTCTTTCCCCGCAAAAAAAAGATAAGAATATACTCAGACAAAGTTATCTGAATGAACTAAAGTCTGAAAAGAGATGTGCTTTAAGCTGCCACATATAGAAACGGAAGCAGATCATCAACTCTAAAAGGTTTCGTTTTAAAAAACCAACACATGGTTTGCAGGTCTGAACTGCTTCACAGAGTATCCGCTTCCTGTCTTGGAACATGAAGGCAACCAATCCAAATTCCTGGACACCCGTCCACGACATCCCCAAGACATCCCATTGCTGCAGCAGATTAAAACACTCCAACTCGTCTTAGCGTAACCAACCCTAGGCTGAAGCGAACATAATGTTTATTAGTCCCAACCATTAGTGAATGGAGAAAATAAATAAATCATCAAATTCTAAGGCAGATGAGAATGATCTTTGGGGCTGAAAGTAGGGAAGTCAGAGGTGACTCTTCACAAAAAAGGAACATCAGCATTGCGAAAAGGAAATGAAACAAAAACAAATTACGCACGCTCAGCCCTCAAGTAAATCGTCTACGCCGACATAATTGATTCGCCAACCTTGCGGGTGTAGCTGGCGATTCGTCGCCTCGCCCGTGCATCCGTGGGCTATTCGTCATCCGTGTCTCCAATTGTTCGACGGGACAGTGCAAGCTGCTAGGTCGGAGGAAAGCACTAATATGGGCTCACCAGTCGCAATAGTGATGGGCGACCAGATCACCAGGGCGCCAAGAAGTTGGCCGAGGCTGGCAAATTCCATACCAGCAGCAGCTGCAGCTACACATATTTGATTTCGCCCATCCGTGCAGTGCAAATATGGGTTCGACATCTGCCTGCCGGAGTTTGAATTCGCCGTCGTGATCTGCGGCAGGTAGAGCGCTGGGAAGAAAGATGTATGAGGACGTAGCTTTATATAGTATGGCAGGGTCCTTCCGGCCGGCCGTCCGACTGGCTCGTCGGTTAATCTTTTACATTAAACATGTGAGACAGTGGAGGATGAAACGGAAGGACACAATTGATGGACGGATGGTGGCTTGAAGAAGAAAGGAAGGGACGTGTTGTGAAAATATTTCAGTGTAAAAATACTGCAGCGAGCGATGAGGAAGGGCACATCAGTTGTGAAGAGAAATCGATGGGTTCTATTAAGGATTAATTAACTCAAGGTGGCCACACAGGTTGGAGCCTCAGCTTAAAACTATGACGTGGCATATTTCATGATAGTGGGGTGGCTCTTTACAACTGAACGCTGACGTGGCATGATGATGATGTGGACAGTGTGCATGTTGAGAGAATTGGTAGTAGTGGGGATCAACTTCTTAAGAATGTAAGATTAATTCATCTTTTTAAAAGCAAGAGGTAGGCGAAGAGTTTTTCAAAGATTGGGACGATTAAAGGTGTTAATTTCTTCAGTGATCAAACTTCTGCGGACATTGACTTTAAGAAGCTAGAAGATGCCATTTCTACCATAGAGCCCTGAATGGGACATATTTTGGGGTCTCATGACGCAACATTCCTCTTCGGCGTATAGTTTGGTGGGACGGGCAAAATCCATACGGGTTAATGAACCATGCATGCTTAATAAAACATTAACATAAACAACAATTTTTGTGCTTATACGATGTAAAAAAATGTTGATACCACACTTACATAAACTTATGATTATTTGTGTTGTGGTAGAAACACTTTCTTTCATTAGTGTCATTTACTTTATATCTATTTGTGGCAGTGAAGTACATTATGCCATTGAGATATTGTATGCATTCCTTCTTTTTGAGACATTTTTAAGAGATAAAGTTATTACTAACCAACTCAATGAGTTTAATTAAAAGGTGTCTATGAAGGCAAGGTTTTTGCAAGTATTTATCTCTAGTGGAGGATAATTTGATGCGAGCTGCCTACGCACAAGGCGAATCCGTCCCTGCCCCGCCCGAAATATATACGAGTCTGGCCCCACAGGGAACGTGTGGAAAAGAATATGTCGTAGAGAGGATAAGGTTGAGGGAGGTTGCGGTGGGCGGGCCCCACAGTGAACGCATGTCGAGCGGAGGAGGAGGTGCATGGGAGGAAAAGGTTAGTCGGTTGAAAAAGGCTTTTCAACTTTAAGACGTTCTAAAGAAGGAAAGTGTATGCTTATCATCCGCTAAATTTTAAATTGATGTGTCAATATAAAGGCCATTATTTGGTGAGTATTTTTCTCAAGCGGAGGTGTTAGGGCATATTTCTCCTTTAGTGGTTTTGGTGATTGATGACAACACATTTGCGGACTAATCGTGTGCATTGTGCATTTCAGATAATCTATCATATGACACAAGGCGATTCGAGCCCCTCGGAGCTTCAAAAGTGTAGACAGTTAGTTTCCTGAGTTTCTTTTTCGGTGGATTTGAGTCGTAGGAGAACTGTACTATTAAGAGGGGGTCCGTTTCGGAAAGGTTTGGGTGGAATCAATACGTACACATTTTCATTTGCACCCTCATTCCTTTCTCGCGTCGATGAGTTTTCTCCACCGTTTTTTTTGTGTGTGTGTGTCCTGAAGTCCTCAAGCGGCAGCAGTGCTCTGGGCAGTGGTAGTACTGCTTATAAGCAATAGTACTGTTGTCCAGTACGCATGTACTACCGCTGTTTCTGGGGACTCGACTTTTCGTGTTGGGTTTGCGCGACAGTGGAACGGTAGTACGAGTGGTAGTACCACTTATAAGCGGTAGTATCGCCCGCCCACTACCGCTCCACTTCTGCTTCCTTCTCGACTTGTCGTGCTCTCAGCGGTGGTAGGGCAGTAGTGGGTGCGTAGCACTACGGCTTGTAAGCCGTAGTACCGCTCTCTCTGAGCGGTAGTACCACTGTTGCGGTGCTGCCACAATCCCCTGTTCCTGCCCTGCTTTTGTGGGCTCCTGAGCTGCAACCCCTGTGGTACCGCTCCAGCAGCACTACCGCCTCATGGCTGTGTGCCATTGCACTGCTTTGCGAGTACTTCCGGTCAGCTATAGTACCGCTCTTCGAGCGGTAGTACCGCTTATGTGCGGGCTGTGAGCAAGATAACGGTTGGATTCCTTCCCACTATAAATAGAGGGCCTTCTTCCCCAAGAAGACTAACCTCTTCCTCCCCAAACTCCCGCATGATCCAAGCAACCTCACCGTAAGAGAAGAGGTGGACAATCAATTCAACTACTCTGCCTTGTTCATCCTTCAAGCCGTGGTGCCTCCCGAAGAGATAGCTCACTTGCGCCCGTTCACTCATGCAAAAGATGCATGTGAGCACATTGTTTCTTTGTACAAGGGGAGCTCAAGCATTCAACACTCCAACTGACGATGACATGTACCTAGGGTAGGGTTTTAGGCCCGACCTACATGCCCTACCCAAGGACACTACACAAGAGGCCAAGACCTACAGAGATAGAAAAAAGATACCAACTGGAATTATCGCAGAGTGTAACCCACTCGACAGAAGATCCACTCGGATACCCCAATTCCACTCGACCGTCGTTATTCACTCGGAGTACAAGAATTCAATCGAAGGACAGAAGGCCTAGAGCCACCTCTGGATGGCAACGGTCGGACATTCACTCCATTGCCTTAAAGATCATTAAACATGGGCGTTACCAGTAACGTTCGTAACTTTATTCTCTCATTGAACCCTTGCGTAACTCAGGACTGCGAGGGGTCGGTGTACTCTATATAAGCCACCCCTCCCCTCTTGCACAAGGGTTCGCACCCCCTGTAACTCAACACTCCAATCAACAAAGCCTCCGCGGCACCGAGACGTAGGGCTATTACCTCCTCCGAGGGGCCTGAACTCGTCAATCCGAGTGTACAACCTCGCCGTAGCTAGGCCCTGCCCTCTCCTATGTACCCCCCATCTCTACTGTCAGATCCGTTCCCACGACAGTTGGCGCCCACCGTGGGGCAGGCGTCTAAGCGACTTCCGGCGAGGTTGCAATCTTCGCCGACGGTTTCCAATGGTGGATTGTCTTTGGGCCGCGAGATCCGTCTCGGCGCGCTCACCTTCATCGCCGACGGTTCAGCCTGGCTCCAGGAAGCCCCCCTCGACGTTGAGGCGCTCCCCATTCGCAGGGCTGCGCACTTCCGTGCGAGTGCCTGCGGCGTCCTCTTGCGGCAACAGTCGACTCAGTATCGGTCGGCTCCGGTGGCATCTTCCCTCTCCGCTGCTCGCCGTCGCAAGCGATCCGGTCGCTCGCAGCTCCAGCGGTGGGTGAAGCACGCAGTGGCTCATCAGTCATCCACTCCTCAGATCGCGGCGATCGAGCCTGATGAATCCCTTTATGGCTTGTTCGATCTGTCGACTGGTCACTCGGACACTCTTTCCGAGTGCGAAAGCAATGATCCCGCGGTGAAAGTCCTCATGGTTGGGCCCCAGCGTAGCCAGCCAGGATTTCCCCATGGCGGAGGCGAAAGCGGTGGTCCGTCGCACGGCAACGACGAGTACTATCCGCAAGCCCTCACAGTGGAACAAAGAGAGGAACTGCAGCGCAGGAACGAGCAAGCTCTCCAGACCCCCATCGTTGGGGAGACTGCCGAGGCTCAGGCTTTGGAAGCCGCACGCATAGCCACCCTGGCTGAACGTGCGCGTCTGGAGGATCTCCAGAAGTCACTCGACGACCGCGCTCGCAGGCCACCTCCAAATCCCAGTCGACGGCAACGGCAATTGTTCCCGACTGGATCTTGAGATGAGTGTCAGGTATACTGCACTCCAATCCAGAATGTTGCAGCAGCCGCACGTATTGGAGATTCAATCCAACCATCCCGTTCCGATGCTGTAAGAGGCCTAGAGCAGATTCGGACGCTGCTAAGGGCAGCTGGGAGCAGAATTCGGCTGTTTCTCAGTCGCGCGACAGGATTCACAGCAGGTCCGTCAGGGCGGACACGGTTCAGTCTGCGCACAGCCCAAGATCGCCTCTGTGGCATGAAGATCGTGGTTATCACCAGGACCAGTACCTGGATCGAGGCCACGGGCAATTTGATCCTCGATATCACCATGACGACCGCCGTCGAGTGCCTACGCCCCCTCCAAGGGGTGGTTCGTACGCGCCCCGGCGGTATGATGACAGGCGCCCGTACGGTGACGAGCGGAGAATTCCAGTCGACCCCCGAGAGCCTAGGTTTGATGCAAGGTCAGTCCTCGTGCAGGGCCTGGTTGACAGAGGCAGGGCTAACCGAGAAGGTTTGGACAGAGATCACCCGAGTGGAAGCAGAGCGTTCATCTCCGGGCCCGAGTGTTTTAGTAGATCCATTCGAGCTGCTGAGATTCCTCCCAACTTCAGGTTGGCCACGGGAGTGAGCAAGTTTACTGGCGAGTCGAAGCCAGACACATGGTTAGAGGATTACCGAGTGGCTATGCAGATTGGTGGAGGCAATGACGAAGTGGCCATGAAGCACCTGCCCTTGATGCTTGAAGGCTCAGTCAGGGCGTGGTTGAACCAGTTGGCTCCAGCTAGCATATACTGTTGGGAAGACTTGGCCCGAGTGTTTATCAAAATGTTTGAAGGCACTTGCAAGCGACCTGCTGGGCTGACAGAGTTGCAACATTGTGTCCAGAAACCGAGTGAAACTTTGAGGGATTACATCCAACATTGGACCACACTTCACCATGTGGTGGAGAATGTTTCGGAGCATCAAGCAGTTTGTGCCTTTAAAGAAGGTGTCAGATACAGAGAGCTCATATTGAAATTTGGTCGATCCGGGGCCATGACTCTGAACTGAATGATGGAGATAGCCACTCGGTATGCGAACGGCGAAGAAGAAGACTGACTCCGTAGTGGCAAAGGAAAAGCTACCGATCCTGACACCGGAGGTGGGAATTCCAGTCGGAAGCAGAAACGCAAAGCTGAAGCCACCGGTCAGGCCGAAGCCACAGTGGTTGCTCCTCAAGGCAAATTCAAAGGGAAAGACAAAGAGCAGTGGGTTCCTAAGAAGAAAAGAGATCAGTTTGGTCAAGATGTCTTGGATCTACCGTGTGCCATCCACACGAAGAAAGACGAGAAGGGTAACCTGATTTTACCCAAGCACACCACTCGACAGTGCATACTCCTCATCCAACAGTTCCGTGAAGGTCAGCCGAGTGAAAAGGGCTCCGACAAGGATGAGGACGAAGAAAAGGCAGAAGATTACCCGAAGGTCAATGCTACTTTGGTGATTTTTGCTGATGTTGAGAGCAAAAGTCGACTGAAAGTCATCAATCGAGAGGTGAACATGGTTGCTCCAGCAACTACAACGTACCTCAAGTGATCAAAGACTCCCATCACCTTCGACCAGTCGGATCACCCAGCTCACGTTGCTACCCCCGGGCGGCAGGCTTTGGTGGTCGACCCAGTCGTCAGAGGCACTCGATTGCGCAAAGTTCTTATGGATGGCGGCAGTGGTTTGAATATTCTGTATGCTGAGACCCTCCAGGGGATGGGCATTCCGATGTCCCGACTCAGTGAAAGTAACATGCAGTTTCACGGGGTCATCCCAGGGAAGAAGGCAAAATCACTCGGGCAGATTGCTTTAGATGTGGTTTTTGGTGACTCGAAGAATTTTCGCAAGGAAAAGTGGACGTTTGAAGTTGTAGATTTTCACAGTGCCTATCATGCTATTCTGGGCCGACCAGCTTATGCTCGCTTCATGGCCCGTTCGTGTTATGTGTACCTTAAGCTGAAGATGCCCGGACCCAAGGGCGTGATCACCGTCACTGGAAATAGGCAGAGAGCTAAGGAATGTCTCCAGAAGGGATCCAAGATTGCTGATGAGCAGATGGCAGTGGTGGAATTGGAAGAGTACAAGAAGAATGCCGATCTGAGTGATTTGCTCCGCTCTAAGAAGCCTGCTTCCGAGTCTACTTTTCAGTCAGCGGGAGAAACCAAACAAGTTTACATTCACCTGGAAGATCCCACAGTCGCTCCGACCAACATCTCAACAACACTCGGCAGCAAATAGGAAGCCGCGCTCATCCAGTTCCTCCGTGAGAACTGTGACATCTTTGCATGGAAACCATCAAACATGCCAGGTGTACCCAGGGGACTGGCTGAGCACCGTTTGCGTGTCGACTTGAAGGCCAAACCTGTCAAAGAGCATCTCCGTCGTTCTGCTGCGGAGAAGAGGAAGGCGATTGGCGAGGAAGTGGCTCGGCTCCTGGCAGCTGAGTTCATACATGAGATATACCACTCCGAGTGGCTCGCCAACGTCGTCATGGTCCCCAAGAAGGATAATTCACTCTGCATGTGCATCGATTTCAAGCATATCAATCGGGCCTGCCCGAAAGACCATTTTACGCTCCCCCGCATCGATCAGATAGTCGACTCGACTACGGGATGTGAGCGTTTGTCTTTTCTTGATGCGTATTCCGGATACCATCAGATCCGACTGTATGGGCCAGATGAAATAAAAACGGCCTTCATCACCCCGTTCGGGTGTTTTTGCTATGTCACCATGCTGTTCGGTCTCAAAAACGCTGGCGCCACATTCATGTGCATGATTCAGAAGTGCCTGCTCACTCAGATTAGTCAGAATGTGGAGGCCTATATGGATGATATTGTGGTCAAGTCACGCAAAGGTTCCGACCTGCTGACTGATCTCGCTGAAACCTTTGCTAATCTGAGAAGGTATGATATTAAGCTGAACCCGTCCAAGTGCACATTCGGAGTACCTGGAGGCAAGTTACTCGGTTTCCTTGTTTTCGAACAAGGGATAGATGCCAATCCCGAGAAGATCGGTGCAGTTGTCCGAATGAAACACCCTATGCGTGTGCATGACGTCCAGAAGCTCACAGGCTGTCTTGCAGCGCTGAGTCGGTTCATTTCTCGTCTCGGTGAAAAGGCACTGCCTCTTTACCGACTGATGAAGAAGTCCGATAAGTTCGAGTGGACTCCCAAAGCTGAAGCAGCGTTTGTTGAGCTCAAAGCCCTGCTCTCCACCCAGCCGGTGCTTGCTGCTCCGAACAGCAAAGAGCCTCTGCTTTTGTACATTGCGGCCACTGGTCAAGTTGTCAGCACAGTGCTCACAGTGGAACGGGAAGAAGAAGGCAAGGCCTACAAAGTTCAAAGACCAGTGTACTATATCTCTGAGGTTTTGACTCCGTCCAAGCAGAGGTATCCCCATTATCAAAAGCTCGTCTATGGAATTTACTTAACAACTAAGAAAGTCGCGCATTATTTTCAAGATCACTCGGTTTCAGTCGTCAGTGACGCCCCGTTATCTGAGATCATGAACAATCGGGATGCAACTGGCCGAGTGGCTAAATGGGCAATTGAACTTCTCCCTTTGTATATTAAGTTTGAAGCGAAGAAGGCGATCAAATCCCAAGCACTCGCAGACTTCTTGGCCGAGTGGATAGAACAACAACAACCGACTCAAGTTTACTCAGAACACTGGACCATGTTCTTCGATGGATCTAAAATGCTGAATGGTTCTGGTGCCGGCGTGGTCCTGGTGTCTCCAAGAGGTGATCGTCTCAGTTATGTCCTCCAGATTCACTTTGATTCTTCCAATAATGAAGCTGAGTATGAAGCACTGCTTTATGAGTTGCGTATGGCCATCTCACTCGGCGTCCGTCACCTGATGGTCTACGGCGACTCGAATTTGGTGGTCAATCAGGTGATGAAGGAGTGGGATGTCAGAAACCCAGCCATGACAGGATATTGCAATGCTGTGAGGAAGCTAGAGAAAAAGTTCGAGGGCTTGGAGCTTCACCACATTCCTCGAATAAAAAATCAAGCAGCCGGCGATCTGGCAAAAATAGGTTCCACTCGGAAGCCTATCCCCAGCAACGTGTTTCTTGAGCATCTCCATTCCCCATCAGTACAAGAGGATCCTTTCACTGAAGAGCCTCCCCAAGCGATAAGTCCTACTGATCCGATTGAAATCGAGATCCCTGCTGTTATCGACTTGGTTATGGAGATTCTGGTGATTACCCCTGACTGGACAGTGCCTTACATTGCATATTTGCTCAGGCAAGAACTACCAGAGGATGAAGTTGAGGCACGTCAGATTGTCCGCAGGTCCAAGGCTTTCACAGTGATAGATGGACAACTTTACAGGGAGAGTGTCACCGACGTAGCTCAACGATGTATTTCTCCAGAAGAAGGTCGACTGATTTTGGAAGAGATCCACTCGGGGACCTGTGGTCATCATGCGTCCTCTAGGACCATTGTGGCCAAAGCATACTGAGCTAGGTTTTACTGGCCACGGGCCAATGAAGCTGCAAAGGAAATCGTACAGCGGTGTGAAGGATGTCAGTTCTACGCAAACATGTCCCATAAGCCCGCATCTGCTCTGAAGACCATTCCACTCGTCTGGCTGTTTGTTGTATGGGGATTGGACATGGTCGGACCACTCAGGACCGGCAGGAGCGGCTTCACTCATCTGCTTTTAGCAGTCGACAAATTCACCAAGTGGATTGAAGCCAAGCCTATTAAGAAGTTACATTCCAGGACAGCCATTAGGTTCTTGAAAGAATTGATATTCAGATACGGAGTTCCACACAGTATCACGGACAATGGCTCAAACTTTGATTCGGAAGAGTTCAGAAACTTCTGCGCCACCCAAGGCACTCGAGTGGACTACGCATCCGTTGCGCACCCGCAGTCGAATGGTCAAGCTGAGAGGGCGAACGGCCTTATCCTTCAAGGATTGAAGCCTCGACTCATGCGCGACCTTGAGCATGCAGCTGGAGCCTGGGTGACTTAACTGCCATCTATCTTATGGGGTATAAGGACGACTCCAAACCGATCCACTGACCGCACTCCTTTCTTCATGGTGTATGGAGCTGAAGCCGTGCTACCTAGTGATCTCTTCCACAACGCACCTCGAGTGGAACTCTACTCGGAAGCTGAGGCAGAACAAGCACGGCAGGACGCCGTTGATCTTTTGGAAGAAGAACATGAGATGGCCCTGATACGGTCAACTGTTTATCAGCAGGATCTTCGTCGATTACACGCCAGGAATGTCAAAGGTCGAGCATTTCAAGAAGGAGATCTCGTGCTCCGAGTGGATCAGCAGCGACCTCACAAGCTTGCCCCCGCATGGGAAGGCCCCTTCATCGTCACCAAGGTGCTACACAATGGGGCCTACCACCTCTACAACCTTGCGAAGAAGATCGACGAGCCACGCGCCTGGAATGCAGATCTTCTCCGTCGATTTTATACCTAGCACTCGGATTGTCGAGATGTAATAAGAGTAGTTTTAGATTGTTTATCAAGACATGACTCCTGCAGTCGCATGATGATTTCTCTTGCATAAGCGTGTGTTCAAAACCCCCAGCAGGTGACTTAGCTGCGAAAACCGTTTTCGCCTAAGTTAAAAAACTACTCCGAGTGAGAGCATCCCTCCCACTCGGGGGCTTAGCCGCGAGCCCGTCCTCGCCTAAGTTAAAAAAACTACTCCGAGTGAGGGCATCCCTCCCACTCGGGGGCTTAGCCGCGAGCCCGTCCTCGCCTAAGTTATAAAACTACTCTGAGTGAGAGCATCCCTCCCACTCGGGGACTTAGCCGCGAGCCCGTCCTCGCCTAAGTTATAAAACTACTCCGAGTGAGAGCATCCCTCCCACTCGGGGGCTTAGCCACGAGCCTGTCCTCGCCTAAGTTAAAAAACTACTCCGAGTGAGAGCATCCCTCCCACTCGGGGCTTAGCCCGAGCCTGTCCTCCCTAAGTATAAAACTAATCCGAGTGAGAGCATCCCTCCCACTCGGGGGCTTAGCGCGAGCCTGCCCTGCCTCCTAAGTTAAAAAACTACTCCGAATGAGAGCATCCCTCCCATCGGGGCTTAGCCGCGATCCTGCCTCGCCTAAGAAAAAACTACTCCGAGTGAGAGCATCCCTCCCATCGGGGGCTTAGCCGCGAGGCCGTCCTCGCCTAAGTTAAAAAACTACTCCGAGTGAGAGCATCCCTCCCACTGGGGGCTTAGCCACGAGCTCCCTCGCCTAAGTTAAAAAAACTACTCCGAGTGAGAGCATCCCTCCACTCGGGGGCTTAGCCGCGAGCCCGTCCTCGCTAAGTTATAAAACTACTCCGAGTGGGAGCATCCCTCCACTCGGGGACTAGCCGAGCCGTCCTCGCCTAAGTTATAAAACTACTCCGAGGGAGAGCATCCCTCCCACTCGGGGCTTTGCCGGAGCCTGTCCTCGCCAAGTTAAAAAAACTACTTGAGTGAGAGCATCCCTCCCACTGGGGCTTAGCCGCAGCCCGTCCTCGCCTAAGGATAAATCCTTGGTGAGAGCATCCCTCCCACTCGGGGACTTAGCCGCGAGCCTGTCCTCGCCTAAGTTAAAAAACTACTCCGAGTGAGAGCATCCCTCCCACTCGGGGGCTTAGCCGCGAGCCCGTCCTCGCCTAAGTTATGAAACTACTCCGAGTGAGAGCATCCCTCCCACTCGGGGACTTAGCCGCGAACCTGTCCTCGCCTAAGTTAAAAAACTACTCCGAGTGAGAGCATCCCTCCCACTCGGGGGCTTAGCCGCGAGCCTGTCCTTGCCAAAGTTAAAAAACTACTCCGAGTGAGAGCATCGCTCCCACTCGGAGGTTTAGCTGCAAGCCAGCCCTCGCCTAACTTCAAAAATCCGTTCACTCAGAACATGCAATAAACTGGAAAGCAATATTCGGATAAATCCATCAAGTTTAGAAACAAAAGCAAAAGTACTCGGGCGACAGGCCCGAACGAGTTTAACGCTTACAGGATCACTCGGCATTCCGAGGCAAATAAGTTTGGATCATAAAGTTTTTTTCACTCGGCAGGAGGACTCGCGGGCTCGACAAAGGTGTCCAGATCAATTCCATCTATGATCTGAGTGGCTGCATCAATGAAGGTCTCCATAAAACTTTCAAATTGGAGCTTCTTCGTGTTCGCCACCTGAAGAGCCTTCAACTTGTCTTCCCTAGCTTCCTTGCAATGGACACGAACAAGTGAGAGCGCCACATCAGCTCCGCAGCGGGCAGCTGATTTCTTCCATGCTTGCACTCGACCAGGGATTTCATTGAGCCGAGTCATCAGTGACTCGAGGTCGTTCTGAAGTGTATCCTCTGGCCACAGCTCCTTGTCTATCCTTGTCAGTGCAACCTTTAGCCGAGCGACATACCCCAAGACGATGTCAAGGCGAGCTTCAAGTCGTAGCACATTCATAGCAGCATCATCTTTGACGAGTGACTTGGTGGGGTCTAGTCTTGTTTCAATTCGTTATGTTTCTTGCTCAAAGTCCTGGCAGAACTCTACACAAAGAGGGAAAATATGAGTCAGCAGCAGTATTGTTTTCAAGGTTTTTGGGAATTCACTCGAATGAAGAAGGATACCTTCAAGTATGATGTACATCTTCTTCGCAAGGCCCCCAAAGTATTCCTCCAGCTCATCCCTCTTTTGAGTGAGTTGGTCCACCTTGTCGGTCAGGACGATTTTCTCCTCTTTAAGTTGAGCAGCTTCCTTCTTCGCCTCCTCAACGGCAGTCTTCAGGGTCGCATTCTCCTCTTCGAGCTTGCCGACTGAAGCTAGTTTCTCCTCAGCTGCTTCAGTCTTCTCTCGAGCCACCTTCTACACTCCTGCGAGTTCGTTGTCTTTCCTCTCCAGTGCCTGCTTCATAGTGTCTAAAGAAATAACATTCTTCAGTCGCGCTTGGAGTTGACGATTCTCACTACACACATCTGTTCGAGTGGAATCACTCGGTTCAAAGGACGAAAGGAAAAAATGTCGAAGCACACAGTCAGCGAAGTGTTACCTCCCATGGTCTTCACCTCCTCCTGAGCCTGCTTCAAGTTCTTCTTGGCAAGTTCTAGGTCCAGTTGGAGTTGGATCTTCTCCTTCTCCAGAGCAACGTACTGAGTCCCAAGTTCACAAGATTTCTGAGATCGACAAAAGACAACTCGGTCGACGAAGAGAAAGATTTTCAAAAGTATTTCCTCTACTTTCGAGTGGAGAAGAGCAAATCCAGATTGCTACTACCAAACAAGTTCTAAGACCCCTGCCGAATCAAACATTCAACGGCGGTCTCGGGGACTACACCCAGTGGGTGCACTCAGCGTGCCCCCACTGGATCCATTTCCACTCGGCAAGGCCCGACCGACCCAAGTGTAAAAAAAAAGAGAGAGAGAAAGCAACTTGTTCTCAGACCCCCGCCGAATCAAACATTCGACGGCGGTCTCGGGGACTACACCCAGTGGGTGTACTCAGCGTGCCCCCACTGGATCCATTTCCACTCGGCGCGACCCGACCGACCCGAGTGAAGAGCTTCAAGCTAAGATATTCTAAGACCCCCGCCGAATCAAACATTTGACGGCGGTCTCGGGGACTACACCCAGTGGGTGCACTCAGCGTGCCCCCATTGGATCAGTTTCCCACTCGGCACGGCCTGACCGGTTCGAGTGGAAGAACTATAGAGTAAAAAGAAAACACCCGGTGGGTGTACAAATTCAAGACGGACAAAATCCAATCGGAAATCAACTTACAATCGTACTTACTCGAACATTGGCTTCAAGGGCTGAACTAGAGTCATAAGCAGACTTGCTAGCTTCATACACTTCCTTCAGACGCTACATCATCAGGCCAGCCTGAATCATAGCCTCCTTGCTGGCTCCAGTCTGGTCCTCTGGGACATGATGTAGAGTGAACGCGCTCGACGCAGGAGTCGGTGACACAGCTGGAGGGATCATCACTTGCGGTTGTCCAGTCGGACCCGAAGCGGGAGCAGTCAACACCAGAGGCTGAGCAGTCGACGGAGGGGCGGCAAAGGAAGCACCAGCTCGAGACGAACCACCTGGCTCTTGAAGACAAGTTCAGGCGGCGTACGAGATGCTTGGCCTGAAGGCACTCTCTTAGTGAGGCTTCGTAAGGCCGTCGAAGTCCTGCCTTTTCCTCCTGTGCTTTTTGGAGGCTCCTCCTCGTCATCGTCTGCAAGGTGGATGATGTCTGTTGGTGCTGCAGTCACTCGACAGTAAGATTTCAGCCTTGCCCTGGCCAGCCGCTGGATCTTGAGTTTACTTGGTGCGACGCTCGATGCGTGGTGGCGACTCGACTTCTTCGCTATTGTCAGAGTCGTCGCTGTCGCCTTCACTATCGTCAGCATAATCAAGATCGGCGCTCCCGCCCTCACTCTCCACTCCTCCAGTGAATTGCTCCCCATTCGGCACGGGCGAGTACATATTCATGAATGCCTGCAAGACACAGATGTCAGAGTCAGTCGAGTTTCAATATAGTAGCCTGACTAAAACAGAGATAATTCACTCGGCAGGATATGTCTCACATCTCCTGGAGGATGCTCGGCGTCGAAAGGCTGAATCCGTTTGGCTTCGCGTGGATTGTCTCGGGCACCAGTGATGCTCCTGAGCCACTGGGACACGGTGTCCTCACTGACTTCTTCTGGATGAGTCCGTGCAGTGTCGTTTGCACCCGAGTACAACCACATGGGATGGTCGCGCGCTTGTAAAGGCTGGATGCGTCGATTGAGAAACACCTCCAGCAGATCCAGGCTTGTCACTCCACTTCGGATCAGCTCCACGACTGCTTCAACCAAAATCCCCACCTTGCCCTTCTCCTCCTCTTCTACAGTCAACGAACAGGGGGCGTGGAGTCTCTCCAGAGAGAAAGGGGGAAGACTAGTCGACGCACCAGGTGTCGGAATGTCTCTGCAGTAGAACCAGGTCGACTGCCATCCCCTAACCGACTCGGGAAAAGTCATGGAAGGGAAAGTGCTTCTACCCCTCATTTTAATACCTAAACCCCCACACATCTGGATCACGTGGGTTTTCACGTCACTCGGGTTGGCTTTCTTGGCCGACTGGGATCGGCAAGTGAAAATTTGTTTGAATAGCCGCCAGTGAGGATGGCATCCCAGGAAGTTTTTGCACATTGAAACAAAGGCAGCAAGATACGATATGGTGTTCGGAGGAAAGTGATGGATTTGCGCACCAAAGAAGTTCAAGAAACCACGGAAGAATGGGTGCGGAGGCAAAGAGAAACCTCTTTCCACATGTGCCGTGAGAAGAACCCGCTCGCCGTCGCGCGGCGCGGGCTCGGACTCCCCTTCAGGCAGCCTCCAGGACCCAGGGGCCAGCAAGCCATCGGCGATGAGCCCCACGAGATCCTCCTCCGTGACCGACGAGGGGATCCAATCGCCCTGGATCCAACCCGGCGGCAGAGTGGACCGCGAGCCCGACCCCTTCTTGCCCTTGGCCACCTTCTTGGCGCGCTCCAGTGCCTTCGTCTTGTCCTTCACCATCTCCGCAATGGTCGACGGGAACAAGCGGAGCAGCGCTGCACTGAGGTGGGCGGGGCAGAGAGACGGGGAAGAAAGGGGAAAAGTGGAGGACACTGTTGCACGCCTCAACCGCATCGACTTTTATACCCGCCCGTCCGAGTGACTGACCGGTGGGCCAGCGCAATCTCAGCGCATCCTGCAACTGGCGCCAGCTCGATACGTGGCGAAAAAGGTGGAGCGAAGATCGAGGAGTCCATCCCCACTTGCCCTGCTTACTGCGCTGTGACCGGCCCGCACGCTTCTCCAAATTTCGAATCCCGCTGAATCCGGGTCCAGTGAATCAATCGATTGCGTCAGAGATATCCGAATCCAGTCTACTCAATGCTATGCTATTTGTTTCACTCGGACACTCAAGAAGCCAGAATCGATCAAGGCGACTGATGGAGGATTAAACGGCTCGCATACTTTCAGACCCCTAAAAAGAGTCTCCGAGACATTGAGTCGGGTCGAAATCAACTTTCAATCCTTCTTCACTCGGCTCTCGATCCATTCGGGGGCTAATGACGATGACATGTACCTAGGGTAGGGTCCTAGGCCCGACCTACATGCCCTACCCAAGGACACTACACAAGAGGCCAAGACCTACAGAGATAGAAAGAAGATACCGACTGGAATTATTGCAGAGTGCAACCCACTCGACAGAAGATCCAGTCGGATACCCCAATTCCACTCGACTGTCATTATTCACTCAGAGTACAAGAATTCACTCGAAGGACAGAAGGCCTAGAGCCACCTCTGGATGGCAACGGTCAGACATTCACTCCGTTGCCTTAAAGATCATTAAACACGGGCGTTACCAGTAACGTTCGTAACTTTATTCTCTCATTGAACCCTTGTGTAACTCAGGACTGCGAGGGGTCGGCGTACTCTATATAAGCCACCCCTCCCCTCTTGCACAAGGGTTCGCACCCCCTGTAACTCAACACTCCAATCAACAAAGCCTCCGCGGCACCGAGACGTAGGGCTATTACCTCCTCCGAGAGGGGCCTGAACTCGTAAATCCGAGTGTACAACCTCGCCATAGCTAGGCTCTGCCCTCTCCTACGTAACCTCCATCTCTACTGTCAGATCCATTCCCATGACACCAACTTCGAGGTGATACTTGCTGAGGCCGATGAGTTTGTGATGAATGATGAGAGGATCCTCGTGAGCTCTACCGGAGGTTGACAACTCTCGTGGTCTCACTCCGAGATCATGGAAGCAAGGATATAAATGATAGTTGGATCAAGCGCAAGTTCCTCAAGGCCATCATGCCATTCAATAATGTTATGTCCTCCTTGATCTGTCAAAGACCGGACTTCCACACTTTGTCCTCAAGCGATGTGTTGGATGCGTTTATTGCCATGAACATCTTGAACAAGACCGCCGACAATGCTCTAGCTCGTGTCCAAATGTCAAAGAAAGCCTCACCCAACATTGCTTTGAAGGCCAAGGTAATTCTAGAAGAAGAGGAAGATGAAGAAGAAGAGAGTTGCCCCGAATACACCAAATATGCTTACCACGAGCACATGGCTCTTACGTCAAGGCAATTTTGGGGCAACAAGAGAAACTCAAGGCCCAACTTCTCCAAGAACAACTCAAGTGGCCCCAAGGGCAAGCATCATGTGAGAACTTGCTACAATTGTGGCAATGTGAGTCACTTTGTGGTGGATTGCCCCTATGAGAAGAGGGAAGACAATGGTGGCAAGCTCATTCACAAAGACAAGGCCAAGTCCTTCCCCAACAAGAACAACTTCACCAAGAAGGTGCCACAAATGGGGTTGGTGGAACAAGAAGAGTACATCTCCGATGATGATGATGATGATGTAAGTGGTGAAGGAATGGCGATGGCCTTCGTGGCCATTGCCACCTCTTCCCCAACCAAGGTGTCACTCTTTGACGCCCCCAATGAGAACCTCATCCCCAAGTGCCTCATGGCTAAAGGCATCAACAAGGTAACCTCCAACATCAAAACTTCCATCACGACTAATCCTTCTTTTTTGGATTGTGTGGATGAACATGAGGAGGTAAAGGTGGATGATAATGAGTTTGGCAAGTTCTTGGGTAAGCTCAAAGGTGAGACCAAGAAGCACTTTGTTGCTCTCTTGGAACAACTAGGTGAGGCCAATGCTATCATTGAGTCTCAGGAGGAAACCATCACTAAGATGGAGGGGCATAGCCGTAACTATGCTGATGAGATAGCGGATCTTTCCATTACACTTGAGGAAGAGCGAGGTCTTCGTTTGGCTCTTGAGGAGCCACACACACCGATGATCTTGCTAAATTACGGAAATATCATGATCATACTTTTGCTCTTACTTGTGTGCTTAAATCCGAGAAGGTGGCACTTGGGGTTGGCCATGATAGACTCAAGGAAGAGTTTGATACACTTGACAAGGCTCACAAGGCTTTGAAGAGTGCTCATGCTTCTCTTAAGGAGTCTCATGATCAAATCCAAGTGAAGCTAACCAAGGAGATAGCCACTTTCCCTCCTTTCATTTTAATTGATAATACCCATGCTACTAATCCTTGTTGTGAGCATGTGCGCCTTGTGGAGAATGCCAAGTTGAAAGAGCAACTTGAAAAGGCCTTGTGACTTGCATACAAGCTGAGAAGAACCTCAATGACCTTTTGAGCAATCAAAAAGGAAGTTGTGGCAAAGGAAGGGCTTGGGTTTGTACCCAAGTCAAATAAGAAGAAGAAGAGCAAGAGCAAGAAACCTCTCCAGCTCAAGGAAGTCTTCGTCAAGGTGGGGGAGGGTGCTCATGAGAAGAAGAAGGACACGGGTGTGGGTGGTAATGCCAAGAAGGGCAAGACCACTCCTCCCAACAAAGCGAGCGACTTTAAACCTTCGTATGTTTTATGTCGTGCTAGTGATGGGCATGTTTATGCCAATTTTTTTGGTTCTTCTTATGAGTACATTGAATGGTCTATTTGGGTTCCTAAGACCCTTGTTGGTAACATCAAAGGACCCATTCAAAAATGGGTACCTAAATCCAAGCATTAATCTCTTGTAGGAGTTTGCTTCCGGTGGGGTGTCATGGTTGCTCGATAGTGGAGCAACAAATCATATGACCGGGAGCAAGGACTTGGTGGTGGACGTGCAACCAAGCCCATCTAGGCCCACACATGTCCAATTCGGTGATGCTTCAACATCTAAGGTATTGGGTCTTCGCAAGGTGGTCATCTCTCAAGATTTATCTATTGAGAAGGTCATGCTTGTTGAGACCCTTGGATACAATTTACTTTCCGTTCATGAACTTGCACTCATGGGCTTTGCAACATTCTTTGATCTTGATACAGTGCCCTTTTGTGGAGCAATAATCTTAAAGTAGCTTTTGTTGGGCATGTTGATAACGGCCTTTATGTGGTTAACTTTTAGGAATGACCCACTAAGACCGCGACTTGCCTAATGGCTAAAGTTGACGTGGGGTGGCTTTGGCATCGCCATTTAGCCCACGTCAATATGAGATCTTTGCAAAGTCTCCTCAAAGGGGATCACATTCGTGGACTAACAAATGTGAGTTTTGCCAAAGATCATGCTTGCAGTGCTTGTATTGAAGGAAAGCTACATGAAACGGCTCACCGACCCACGACTATCATCTACTCGAAGAGGCACTTGGAGTTCCTTCACATGGATCTCTTTGGTCCTCCATCCTTCGACAGTCTTGGGGGAAGAAATATTGCTTGGTAATTGTGGATGATTACTCAAGATACACTTGGGGTATACTTCTTCAAGAGGAAGAGTGAGACCCAACAAACCGTCATCGACTTTGAAAATGAAGCTCAACATCAACATGATGCAAAGATATTGATGATTAGAAATGACAACGGCACCGAGTTCATGAACTACACCTTGGATGAGTTCCTTAGTGATGAGGGGATCAAGCACCATTACTCCGCACCATATACCCCTCAACAAAATGGTGTTGCGAAGAGGAACAACCGGACATTGATGGATGCGACATGGACCATGATGGAAGAATTCAAATCTCCGTACAACTTTTGGGCCGAAGCCATCAACACCGCATGTCATGCATCCAATCGGCCCTACCTCCGCAAACGCTTGAACAAGACTCCATATGAGATACTTACCGGTAACAAGCCCAACCTCAAGTACTCTAGGGTGTTCGGGTGTAAGTGTTTCATTCTCAAGAAAGGTGTTCGTTTGTCTAAATTTGAACCTAGAGCTCAAGAGGGCATATTTGTTGGTTATGCTACAAACTCTCATGCTTACCGTGTCCTCAACAAGTCCAATGGACTCATTGAGGAGACGTGTAACATGGAGTTTGATAAAAATAATGGCTCCCAAGTGGAACAAAGTGGTCTTTGTGATGTAGGTGATGAAATTCCTCCTCAAGCCATAAGAAGAATGGGGATTGGTCAAATAATCCCCATCGAGGAACCCCTTATGGCCGAAGGAGAAGGACAATGTTCTACGCAAGTGGAACCATCACCGATGCTAGACCCACTCGCTTCCGAAGAATGAAGTGATGGCCCTCAAACAAATGAACATGATCAAGGGCAAGATCAACCTCATGATGATGGTGGTGCACCAAATGATGCCCAAGATCAAGTTCAAGACTCTGAGCAAGCTCAGGATCAAGAGCAAGCTCAAGACGGTGCTCAAGATGATCACGATGGTGCTTCTCAAATGCCTATTGAGGACCTATTGGAGCGCCGTGCCACCAAGATTTCATCCACACTCAAACGTCAAGATCATGTCATGGAGAATGTGCTTGGTAGCTTAAGAAAAGGGGTAACTACTCGTAAATAATTAACAAACTTTTGTGAGCATCGCGCATTTGCTTCTTGCATTCACTACTGCAGGATGCTGCTAACGCGACACTACAATCAGAGACCCTTTGACGAAACTGTGTGTGATGCATTAATCACAAACGGTGATGTAATAAAACCGTCAAAAAATATACAAAACGTTTGCGATGGCGGAGACAACAAACACATTTCAGATTATAGTTGCGTGTGCGATGCTTGGCATACTGTTAATCCATAAGAACTGTTTGCTATGAGGAAACATGACAGAAATGGTCCGCCAGATCAAGGTGTGTGCGATATACGGCATACAGTTCACTCGGATAAACTATTTGCGATTAGGGAACGCAACAAAAATGGTCAGCCAGATCAAGATGTGTGCGATATATGGCATACGGTTCACTCAGACAAAATGTTTTCGATTAGGCAATACAACAGAAGCGGTTCAGCCAGATCAAGGTGTGTGCAATGGAGGGCATACAGTTCATTCTGATAAACTGTTTGTGTTGAGCCAAGAGAACAGAAACGTTTCGTGTAAACATGATGTGTGTGATACACGGCAAATAGGTTCGTAATCAGGAATGTGTGCGAAGACCGATAATAACATAGACGATTGCTAATAAGAAGTCGTGTGCGTTGTTGGCAAACACTTCCTGGTATACAAATGTCAGCGATTGATGAATTCATCACCGACGGTTTACCTAGTATGGTCCGTGTGCGATGTGATTGCATAAAGAACAACAACATATATACTAAATTATAAGGACATGATTGCGTAACCAAATTAAACATCCAATTACATAGGTGGCTAGTACACGCATGACATTTGCACACACCAAAGTAAACTATTACATGCATGATTAACTAGGATAAACGATCATCTGATCATCATCTACTTCTTCTTGTGACGCTTGCCGCCACTGCTCTGCTGGTGGCTCGATCCGGCCTCGTCGATTACGGGAAGGAGGCACTCCCTCATTTCAACGATCATCCTGTGCATCTCGTAGCATGTGTACATGCTCTTGGCCGCAAACCTGAGGTGAGCTTCATCCAGTTGCCACATCTAGGCCCCATGCCAGGATGCGGGATGTGTTCTGTTGGCATCCTGCTTCATCTTTTCGTAGTAGGGGTCGATGATGGCCGAGGCGAGTTCAACCAGGGAGTCCTTCTTCGTGCTGCCCCAGACGCTGTAGTGGTCACGGATTTCGACAAGGTTCTTGCAGGCCAAGCCCGTAAGCTGGAGCGCTTTTACATCGTTGGTGGTTTCCACCATAGCGAACTTGTAGTCGGTGCTGTTGACAAACCTGGTGAAGCGGTCACAAGGCTTTGTGGCCATGCAGTAGTGGTAGACGAGGACATGATGGCGCACGCACAACTGGGTGACGACAACCAGCTGATCTTTCCCGGGATGACCG
Organism: Thinopyrum elongatum; assembly: GCA_011799875.1. Taxonomy (NCBI): domain Eukaryota; kingdom Viridiplantae; phylum Streptophyta; class Magnoliopsida; order Poales; family Poaceae; genus Thinopyrum; species Thinopyrum elongatum. The sequence continues at coordinate 313,149,418 of CM022297.1, forward strand.
TCGGTGTACTGGAGGTCGACGCCGACCACTTTGTACTTGTCTCGAGCAAGCAACTGCTCCACGGTGTTGATGGAGCCCTCCACCATGGCCGGGTCGATGGTGTACACCACCGAGAGATCCGTCTCCCTCGCGTGGGTCTCCACTTGATGCACGCTGAACTCCATTGGAGCGCCGCTAGATATCCTCTCTGTATGTGTCATCATGGGTGTGCTTGTTGTGTTGTGGGGTGCGATCGAAAGGTTGAAGAGACTAAGGTTATAATGGTCGCGGGAATTAATGGGGAAGCCGGACGGCCTAGAATATCGGCACGCCCGGATGGCAGTTCTAATTTGCAGCGCGTAACTCCATCGTGCCGCACGTAACTGCATCATGGTGATGCGTGCGGTGCAAGTGCATGCATATGGGGGCCCCCAACGTGATCGTGCACCGGCCCCAACCGCTGGCAGAGCGCACACGGAGGGACGCGAGCAGAGCACTCTGCAGCCGCCTCAACGGCGAGCAACCATATATATGCATATAGTAGTTGAACAAGCAAGGAAAAGCTATCCACAAGCCGAGCGTGTGTAGGTACGCGAGCAGAGCACGCCGCGGCGCCTAATGGCGAGCAGAGCGCGCTACGGCACCTAATGGCGAGCAGAGAGCGCCGACGGATGCATGCAAAGGCTGACACCGTGATATGTGGCAAATAAGACGAACTGTGCGAGCGATGGCGGAGACATCAAGCACGATTAAGATTAGAGTTGCGTGTGCGATACGTGGCATACAGTTGATCCATCCGAGCTGTTTGTGATGGAATAAGCCGTGTGTGTTGTTGGCAAACGCTTGCTGGTATACAACCGTCTGTGATTGATGAATTCATCACCGACGGGGTTCCCTACTGTGGTCCGCGTGCGATGTGATATGCTCTGTTTGCACAACATCTATGCTCTGTCTACAGAAGAACAACATACTCCAATTACAAATACCATAAATATACTTATAACAGGACGTGATTGCAAAACCAAATTAAACATCCAATTATGTTATATAGCAAATACCATAAATATTGCAAGGTTCAAATTCCAGCATTACAAGGCCCAATTCAAAGATTACAAGGTTCAAACTATTCTGACAAATAAAATTCATCTTCTTCAGAATCTTTTTCATGCATTACTTCTGCGAAAGGATCAGCCACTGAGAAGTCATATAGCGGCTCGATACAGTGACTTCTGAATAATCTGTCATATGAAGTTACAAACTGAAATTCAGCGCCTGCAAAGCCTTTTCCATTCAGCTGTAGACGCCTGCACTCTTTGGCAATCCATTCACTTCTGTGCAGTAAATATAGGGCAAACCTCATTACCTTGAGCAACCTTGCTTTCTCAACAAAGAACCTGGCGAATTTAATTTCTGGTGTGGTGCCTCGATACTCGTTAAAAGTAATTTCTGTGAGATGAAGATCAAGGCATTCAATGGGATTGTTATATTCCCCAACATTTTCTACTCTCAGACCTGCTAGTATCTGCAAACGAAGACGACATATTAGTGCCTAGCTGCAGATTTGAACACTTCGGACCTCTTTGATTTGCAGGATTTCTAAAATACATGAAAAGAGTAAAATGCCACCTTCAATCTTTCATGATTAACATCTCAAAAAATATATGTATTGAAATCCTCCAAATTTCTTTTAGAAATCATTCTACATTTGTCATTGTAATCATGGGTAAAAGTAACAACAAATTGAGCTCTGTTGTGGTTAACAATTAACAGGAAAGGAGCATCACCTCGATGTATAGCTTCTCCATGCAAGGAAAGCATCTAAGGAATCTAACAACTTCATCCAGATCGGGGCTGACAGATAGTAGTGCCAAGATCTTCACTGTGCGCAGAGGCCGGGTCAAGCTTATGGGAATCATTTTCTGGATGATAGGTGAACATATAGATCAACAAAAATTAGATAAAATGTGCTGTCCAATGATATATAAGAAGGTGAAGAAGAAGACTGTTGTACCTGAACGGATAATGATCCAGTAACAAGTTCGTGTATTCAGCACGCGAATAGCCCAACACTGTCAATTTCGGTGCGTGAATGACCCTGATTCTTGTTGGACCTAATTTATCAAGTACATACAATCTCTCGAGGAAAGGCACATTCTCAATGACCATATCATGAAACACCTCAACTGACAGCCTTGGGTGGCGCCAGCAATGCACATAAATCGCACGGACATTCGTCGAGGTGATGTGGAGGCTACTGAACCCATCCATCACCTGAAGACGAAGGTACTCGAGCGCTGTACAACTGACGAGCAGGCACTCCAAATCCTCCTTCGAGATGCGGATGGCCATGAGCTCGAGGTGCTTAAGTTTAGGGAGATGAAGAGCACGCACGACATCAATCCGGGGGAAAATGCACTGCCTGAATGTAGCGCGGCGCAGCGTGGGCGCGAGGCGGAGCGCGGACGGCGGCAGCGAGCGTGGATGTCCAGCATGAAAGCTGAGCTCCTCGAGCTAATCTAGGGCTGGGGATAGTAACTAGTAGTGAAACCTAGGTTTGGAGTTGCAGTGGGGACTTAACTTGCCGATAGCAAGGCGTCTGACCGGCCCAAGGTGCGTGGCGAGGACATGGGACAATGCGTCCAAGCGTTGCCGCTCCCCATTGTAGAACTCATTGTCGACAATGAGGTCCAAGGGGGTGGAGTGCCAGAGGGGGCGCCACCACCGCGAGAGGACAATGGTCCGCACGCCAGATTTGATGGGGAGGTGGGATATGATGGTTACCAACATCTCGTCAGGGAGGCTGCTGATGATGTCCACATTCGCCGGAGGCTCTTGCGGTTCTGGCTCGACCCGCCCCCGCTTGTTGGCCGACTCGTCCTCCATCTCGCAGCAGGCGGCGATCCTCGGCGGCAGTGCTTGTAGATGAGAACGGGGGACTGTTCTACGTACCTTCTCGAGGCGTCCGAAACAAAAGTCCAAAACCAGCAATAAATTGCAGCGCTCGTGACTCGCTTCCCGGTACGGTGAGCGTGCATGGCGAACTGCTCGCAGTCGTCCCGTCTAATCAAACAGCTGCCCGCGGAAGTAAATGGTTAGTTAAACGCCCATGGTTGGACTAATACGACCGTTTGCGATAATAATGTGGTGGCTATTTGTTAAAAAAAAGCCTAGGAAAATCAATGTATAAAAAGGCGAAACAAACCCTGAATAATTTCATATTTTTAGCACAGTTGCATGTTGGCTCTGTAAAATAAATCAAGGCGGGAAGAGACAATGTATGTCATTTCGCACACAAATCAGGTGACCAAGTTCCCTCTCAGATCCATGAGGCTTCTTGATAGAAGCTCCGGTTTGTATGAAACAAAATATGGGTCAAAGCCGAGTTGAAAAGGGCAGCAATATCTAACTCCAGCTTACAAAAGGTACAAAAGCAGGATGATTAATTGTTCATCAGGTTTACTCAAAATCTAGATTGAACAAGACAATAACATCTAACTCAACCAAAGTTTTCGGCAGTCACAGTCAAATGGATCGGTCTGATCCATACAATTAAGTTCCTGGGCCAGAAAATCTACTGGTACATGGAGACAAGTTGTTGTAAATAGAAGTCGAGCACGTTCAGAAGCCCTTTTGTCCACATGAAACTTCTTTTTATGTTGTTCAACGTGTCCATCCGTGAGAAAGTTTTTGTTAAAAACTTAATCCTCACGGACAATAGTACTCTCGCATTCAACAGGAAGAATGTGTACAAAAGTGTTGATGATATAAAACTTACACACACAAATGAAAAATGCAGCTTATGATTATAAAAGTGTTGATGATAATATATAGTACCTGAATAAGTGTGGAGCCAACCACCATCTTGTAACCTTCAAACGGATCAGGAATTACACCCAAGGTCTCCAGTTTAGGCGCAGAGACCACAGTTATTTGCGAAGGTGCATAACGATAATCAAGGAGCAGCCTTTGAAGTGAAGGGGCATCTATGATGATGAGCTCCTCTCCTTTAAAGCAAATTCCAATGCTTACAAGGTGAAGCGACTTTATTTGGAGACAACGGATGCGAATTTCTTTTCCAAAAACAAGCAGCAAGCACTCCAGGGCAGGGCAGTAGGAGTGGATGATGCTGTGCAGTGAGGCCTCCAACAGATCGACCACCACAAGCGCGAGTTTTTTTAGCAGTGGGAGTCAAAGCATTTGTACCAGATTGTCTGCTAGATGGCACTGGGCCAAGGTGGTGGTGTGGAGAGAGGAGGAAAACCATGAGATGGACATCGGTGGTGAGGGCACAGCTACAGGGCTTGGTGGGAAGCTATTTGCATAGTAAGAGATGCTGGAGTTTTTTGAATTGACGGCATGTCAGCCATGCGTCCACCGTGCGGGGTATGTGCAGCAGGCAGCATGCTGGGATGCATAGGCGTTGAACGGAGCCCTGGTGGGAGGAGATGATGGCTTCGTGGAGTTCAAAATCATGAACGACCGATAGCCGGCGACAGTCGAGATTAAGAGGCGCGGCGCGCCACAGAGTGCGCCACCGAGATGCAAGGACCTGTGTGCGGCAGCCATCCTTGGTGGGGAGAAGGAAGATGATCTCCCCAAGGATGGCGTCTGGGAGATCGCTGATGCGGTCTGCCCGATATTCTACGGGTTCCTCGGATCCAGGGGCGTGGCCGCTTCTGCCCACGCTGCCTGGTGTAGAATCTACAGCCGGCGGTGCCGCTGGCCGGAGCCTCATCTGTGTACATACCAATCTGAAAAAAAGGCAGAAACATAAATGTAGGACATTCAAAATCAATTCTCAAGATCTGGAAGAAAAAAAAGGCACAAACATATATGTAGGACATTCAAAATCAATTCTCAAGATCTGGCTACGAATTATTAGCACGCACGCTAACCCTAGTCGGATTATTAGCAAAAAAAAATCATTTGTACAAAACAAACAATTAATCACTAATCATATATACCATTCAAACAATCAATACACTACACGGATCTAATGAATCTTACTGTGATTTCATAGACTGCGTGAACATAACCATAGGATTTCTATTCCCAACAAAAGAAAGAGGGGGGGGGGGACTAACCGGTTTTCCTTCGGAGTCATTGCCAGAGTAGCTGTGGACCTCTTGCTCCGGCTGGGGAGGTATGACGATAGCGACGAAGTCAAGGTCGTGCTGCTGCCCGCGCGAGACCTCGTCAGCGGCGACAGCAACCTCTATGCTGAGCTTCATGTGTTGCGCGGGTGCTTCACCAGCCCCGGCGTCGCCCCTCCCTCCGATGGTGTGCTTCAGTAAAATCCTAATACACTCCATGCGGCGGTGACAACTATGGATGGGGGGTGCGGCCGCCTATTATGACCAGCGGATCGGGCGCGCCATTAATATGGAGCAGAGGGAGCGAGGTGGGCGGCGGTCAAAGGGCTGACTTGCCTCCCGGTGAGCCTGCTTAGCGGACTGCTGGCATGCCTACCATCATTTCACACAGCTACTAGCACGCCCCCCGGTGACACTGCGTAGCAAACACGCGCATGCCTCGGCCTCCTGGTCTGCCTGCGCGGCGGACTGCTAGCATGCGTCTCATCAACTCACGCATGCTCGTACGGCACACGGGACGCGTGGCGGCACGTATTATATTGATTTTTCCTTTTTGATGATTAATTCTGCTGCTTTATTACTTAACCGAAGCACGGCAAGTACATTGTTGGTCTAACGCACACGGTTCGAATAAAGAGTCCGTTTGCGATATTGGTTGCTAATTATTTATAATTTCCTATTTGTAAGAAGATTATATCAAAACTTGTCTCAAATTTGAAAAAATATATATAATATCACAGTCTATTGGTGTCCATATGACACCATGATAAGTTTCATGAATTTCAACTTAGTTTTGGATTTACTGGATTTTAAAATCAAGATTCTCGATGTTAGAAATTTCTTGCGTGGGGACTAAACATGCACCCAGGGACACATACACATATGATTTTCCAATCCATTTTGGTGCACTATCACGGGTCTCATGTAGCTCAAATTTGATTTTTGCACATTAAATCCCTAGGAAATCAATCAATGTATAAAAACGAACAAATGTTATCTATTTTTTTTCAATTTTTAACAGTAAACTCCTTTGGTCGCATGTTCGCTGCAGAAAAAGTTTGACATGCATCTTTGGGCCACATGCACGCGGTGGTCCTAGGACACTCACTCGGGTGTGACTCTCTCTGTGGGCCCGCGAGGTCGTCGTCCAGCACTATGACCTCCGATGGGAGAGATTAATTTGACCAACAAGGATGGTCATTTTTTGGTTTTTGTTACGTACGGTAGGAGTATATATAGTGCGCGTCGAAGAGGGTGGGGGCAACATATATACGCATCATATAGCACAGCCACTCGCGTGCAATGGCTTCCATCCGTGGGCCTGTGAGGTTGTCCTCCATCACTTTGACCCAACGAGAGAGGTTAATTTGACCAACAAAGAGGTTTCTTTTTGGGTTGTGTTGCGGTAGAACTATATAGTATGCGTCGAAGAGGGCACGGGGGCAGCACATATATACTACACACACGTCATGGACGATCTCGCTCTGTGTGGGTACTTTTTGGTTTCCGAGGTAGGTGCCACAAAGAAGTTGTGCATATTGGGTATTAAAAACATCACCAACACCTTGTGCCACATGCAGACGATGGTTATCACTCACTCGCCTACGATGCTTCCCTCCATGGGCCCGCGAGGTCGTCGTCCATCTAATATATGACACAACGAGAAAGGTAATTTGACGAACAAGGAGGATTATTTTCGGGTTCTGTTATGGTACGTAGGAGTATATATTACGCGTCGAAGAGGGGAGGGGGGCCAGCATATACTGCGCGTCATGAACCTCGCTTCGTGTGGGGGACTTAAAGGTTTCCGAGGCAGGTGCCACATCAAAGTTCTACATATATATTAGGTATTCAAACATCACAACCACACATCTCCATACATGTGTTTGGCGCACATGCAAGCGATGGTGGTTGTACTCTAGCACTCACTCATGGGGTTATCGGCGAGATGCTTCGTCCATCTGTATGTGCCCGCTTGGTCAATCAGTTTAACCGACAGCGATAGAGGTTAATTTGACTTATTATTAGGTGGGGATTAAATTTTGGTTCGTCTTATACGGTATGGTACATGCATGTCATGATGTGAGATAACATATTATACTTTGAGTGCATGTGTATGCATGAATCCCTCCACCGGATTGAAGTGGGGTGGGGGCGATCACGCGACGTGTCATGAACCTCTCTCTATGTGGGGACTATGCGATTTTCGACGCATGCATGCGCCACATCAAAATATTGTGCTTTTGGTATTCAAACATGTATATATATATATATATATATATATATATATATATATATATATATATATGTGTGTGTGTGTGTGTGTGTGTGTGTGTGTGCATGCATCACGCATGTCCATACATATGTTTGGGGCACATGCATGCAATGGTTGTCTTTGGACACTCTCCCTTGCTTGGTTATCATCGACGGCCTATATATTCGTGGGCCCGCACGGACGTCCATCACTTCGACCAACAACGAGAGAGGTTACCAGGGTGGATTCTTCTTCTCTTCGTTCGCGTTACCGTATAGTCGTACGTCGATCATGGTGAGATTTGAGACCTAAGTTTGAGGGCATGCATACACATGAATCCCTATATATATAGTATACGCGTCATGAACCTTGCTCCATGTGGGGACTTTCCGGTTCCAAAAGTACGGTGCCACATCAAAGTTGTGCATTGGGTATATTCAAACACCACATAACACTTCATACATATGTTTGGGCCACATGCACGTAGTGGTTGTCTTCAGGCACTCCCTCGCGTGGTTATCGGCGACAAGCTAGCCTATTTGTGGGGCCGCGTGTGGACGTCCATGCATGACTTTGACCCAACAACAAGAGAGGTTATACGACCAAGGTGGTGATTCTTCTTGGTCAGTGTTACAATATGCCTTGGTGAGATGCCCCCTCCCACCTACTCAAAGTGTGTGTGTGTGCGTGGGGGGGGGGGGGGGCACAGTAGTACTTCGCACTAGATGAACCTCCGTGGGGTCGGGGATCTCCGGTTAATTTGCGATGCACATGTGCCACATCAAATTTGTGATTTGGTTATTTAAATATGACAACACACCGTTTTCACACACACACACACACACACACACATCGGGCCACCCGCAGGTGTGGTTCGTATGTGGTCTCACCCATCTCACGCCACAAGCACACATCTGTGGGCCCGCACACGGTCCACATTTGACCCGAAGCAAAAGGGGGGGTTGGCCATGATGTACTCCTTTCGGTTTTGTGTTACGGTAGGGTGAGCTGTCAGACCTAGCTATTTGGGGTCATGCATTCATAGCTAGGATTCCCCTCTGACCAACACGAAGTGTGTCTGTGTGTGTGTGTGTGGGGGGGGGGGGCTGGCAATAATAACGTGCGCTTTGTGCGACAGGTGCCACATCAAAGTTGTGCATTGGGTATTTGAACATCAAACCACCCTTTTCATACATATATTTGGTCCACATGCAAGTGTGTTCGTGTTCTGACCCTTTCCCGCATTTTTGGCCAAATTTATAATCAGTAGACGAGTCGGACGCATCAACCATCTGTGATTGGGTATGCAACAGACACGGTTCCCTGGGACTACCCGTGTGCCGCGCCCCTGCCCCTGTCACCCACATCATCACAGTAGATTGGGCTCCACGAGGCTTCCCTCCCGCTCTCAAAAATATCTACTCCCTCGCAATCTCGAAAATATCTACATGCCTAGAGGGTTTTTCTGTTTGATAGCACACGATTAGTATGTGTGCACAGTGTGCGATGTCTGTTACTCCTGCTCTGCTTCAATCAGTTGATCCAAATTTTCAGTAGCCCCGGTATTTTACTCCTGCCTGCATCCCTCGCAATCTCAAAAATACCTGCTCGGCTGGAGTGTTTTTCTGTTTGATAGCACACGGTTTTTATGTTTTAACCGTGTATGATGTTTGTTACTCTCGCCCCTCTTTGCTTCAATCCATTGATCCAAATTTTCGGTAGCCCCGTCATTTTACTCCCGCCTAGTAAAATTTTAAGTACCCTCGGCATTTCCTCAAACACCACCTTGGACCCCCTCCACACACACACCCCAAATCCTCCGCTCACCTCAAATCCCCCGCTCACACACATACACACCACCCCTCCCTCGCTCAAAACCTAGCTAGGTCGCCGTCATCGCCACCACACCGCCTCCATCGTCAACCTCTGCCGGTCTTCCCGTGCAGGTACCCTCCAATATACATATCCTTTCCGCCCTGAGTTTCTTAGATGACGCCTGCAAAACGCCCCCTTTCCCACAGATCCTCATCCCCACCTCCCGCCCCCACTCCAGAGCGTCGCAGCCTAAGCCCGGCCATGCTTCCCGGGGAGCTCGAGGAGAGAATGGCCCAAAAGAGCTTTACCACGGCCTCTTCGCCCGACGTCAGTGAGGTGGTCGCCGAGGAAGCTGACGATGATGACTGGACGCAGCCTTTCAATCAGCGGGCTAGAGTATTCTGGCATGTCGCGGACGCCGGCTACGACATCAAGGTCGTCGACAGCAACGACTTGATGCGGGCTATGTCACAGGTTAAGTTACCCACCCCCAACCCCTCAGGTTCGACAGTCGTCGATCTCATCGATGGCCCTGCCGCTGATCTCCTGCGGCTCATTGCGAACAATTTGCCATCCTTCATTGCCATGGAGCCCCTTTTGTCATTTCTGAAAGACGCGTTCTGCGACGCTGGCTTGGGATCCTCAGCTACCAAGTCAGACCTCATCGATGGCGACCACGAGGAGGAGCCAATCCGTGGCAAGTGAGGAATCCCATGATTTGTTTTTCCGTGCCTCTTCACCGGGGGAATCCCATGATTTGTTTTCTCAAACCCCTTTTGTAGTGAGAACCTGTCCAGTATTTATTGCTATATTTGGTTGTTTCCATTACGCCTTGTTTATTTCTACAGTTTTTGGTTGTTCGGTTGTTTATAGTTAGCATATGTCCAGTTTCAATTGCCATCTTTGGCTGTTCGTAGTATGCCTTGTTTATTTCAGTTATTCACAATGTGATGTTCTATCTGTGCTAGTATGAATTATGCAGTTCAATTTCATCAATACCAATTTTAACAATAGCTCTATGAATGACTATATTTGGTTGCTGTTAAGCATGTTGTACTCCCTCCAGTCCTTTTTAGTTCGCATATAAGATTTGTATAAAGTCAAGCCTCGTAAAGTTTGACCAACTTTATAGAAAAAAATACCAACATTCACAATATGAAATCAATATCAGTAGATGTGTCATGACTTAAATTTTTATATTATATAACTTTAGCATGGTAGATGTTGATATTTTTTCATATAATTATGGTCAAACTTTATGAAGTTTGACTTCAGACAATTCTTATATGTAGTGTAAAAAGGACCGCAGGGAGTGTGGCGCCTCGCCTGAGTACCACTGTAGCCAGACGGTCTCCACGCATACCAGCCCAAGAAATCACTCTGGCATGCGTGTTTACAACAAGTATCATGAACACATGCATTTCTATTAAGGGGTATATAAGTCTTACATGATATGTTACAAGGGGGTGACAGCGGAAAAGCTCTATCTAAGGCAGCATGGTCCAGGTGTGGCTCCAATCCACAGGGATCTGACTGGGTTACGCTCCTAGCCCACGAACGCTCCGGCTCCTCATCGACGGACGACAGATCCTTAGGTGAACCTGGCCACATTGAAGGCCGTTGAGTACGTTTGAATGTACTCGCAAGCAAACCAAACTAACATATACACCAAGCAATGCAATCCATGGCATTCAAGCATGTATTTGATATTAGAGCAATATTAATTATCATGGCATGGCAAGATTATCTAGCATGATTAGACATCTAGCAGCATTGATCATCATAACATAACAGGGTTATCTAGCAAGATAACTACTGAAGTAAAGTATAGTAAAGTAAAGCATATTAAATATATAATCCATACTCCGAACATTCTCATGATCCAATCTGAGACTGATTCAAGTCCAATCCAAGTCTTTCGGTCATCTGTCCATCTCTTCCATAGCCATTCCATGGCTAACATACCATATTCCTGACAACATCTGATGTCTATGCAGGATAGGTTCTTCCACCATTATTATCATCATTATGGTTGATCACCTAGTGAGGTCTGGACGGGCTGTCCAATACCGTGGACGTGGCTATTCGAATAGATTTTACACTCTGCAGAGGTTGCGCACTTTACCCACACCATGGAACACCTGACCTTGTGATCCCATTCGGGTGGACCAGCGTTGCTCCAACGAAACCTGCCTGACCCGTGACTCTCCCATCGTACCACCGGCAATCATCCTCCCCCGAAGTCAAGCCCTGGGTGGCCCCTGTGTCACCTCGTGACACCTGCCATCGTCGTGGCCAAACTAAACTGTCCTAAACGGGGACCGCGCGCAAACAACCAACTGGGCTCACAGGGTTATCGCCGTCTACCTGATCAGGGTAGCACGTACGCATAACCCTCCCTAGATGGAGGTACCGGTGAAAGAGCACGCGATCAGACCAAGTCAAGGCCGTCCCATACCGGCAAATGTGGTTGCACGAATAAGCCCGGACATGTGACTCAAGATCAACCGACTAGGTTTAGTTTTAGCCATTATTTAACTAGCATGGTTGTTTATCGCAATAACTTGAGATGGTAGTAGCTATGCATGATCATAACAACCTATCTCCATATGATATCACGACAGGTCCTTAGTGAAACAAGATTTAAATGGCAAGTTATCACTTTATAAGTTCGAGCTGTAAGTTACGACCATCGGAACCCTTGCATAAAGCCGGCAAAGAAACCAGTAGCCACCAGAACGGTCTTTACAACTCAGATCTGGGACATTACCGGAATAACTCAACCCCGGCTCAAGACGGCTGGAAAGCAGCTCAGAGCATGAGACGGTGTTGATAAGAAGAATATAGCAGTTCCCTAAGACGGCCGAAAAACAGCTCAGAGCATAGGGTCACCGCTACGGAAAGAAATTCAACAGCTGCCCGAGACGGCCGAAAAGCAGCTCAGAACACGGACAGTTGCTGACAAGAGAAATAAAAGTCGGCATCTACCCCCGACGGTCGGAAACAGCTCAGAACACAGGTGTGGTGCCGTCACCGAAGAAAGTGTAAGCAAGGGTTCGTCAGCGTCACATACAGCTCACTACTACTCAGACAAGCACCAGCATATTAATTTAAACATGCAAGAAATATCACAGAGCAATGCTTTAGAGCATATATTAGATGGTCGGCTTGCCTGGGGGTTGAAGAATTACTCCGGGAGGAAGTGCGGTGAAGCCGCGGAAGAATCGCCGGAAACCGTTCTCTCTCGGAGGGGGCTGATAGAGGGCAAGGGCAAAATGGTCATTTCCACTATGTGGCAACCTTGTGAAAATGACACCAACAGAACGGGCTCGACGAAACGAAGACGTGGGCGTTGGAATCACCTGAATCGGAGTCACGAGCGAAAAGTTGTGGATATGTGAAGATTAGGGACCCATCTGTAAAATAATCTTCTCAAACAGGCCCCTGGTGGTTAAAACAGAAAGTGTCTTTTGAAGAAATACGCTTTCTCTATTGAGAAAACATATTTTTCCCCGAAGCTAAGCTGAAGTACGCTTTCCTTAGTGGAAAGCATATTCGGGTGGAATGCGCTTCCACTTATGTGACGTGGCAAGCAGGGCCGCGTCCTTCTCTCGCCGACAGGTAGGCCCCACCTCTCCTTCTCTCTCCTCCTACTCTTCTTCTTTCTTCTCCTCCTCTGCTCCAGACTCGGCGGCGACGGTGTCCGGCTCCGGCGTGGGCTCGGCGCTCCGGTGAGCTAGCTGGCCTGAGACGGCACGGAAGGGGTCGCCGGCGAGCACCTCGTCCGACCGCGGACTGCACGGCGGCGGGAATGGCTGGGAGGTGCGCCGGCGAGTGGAGGCAGAGGGCGGCGGGGTCGAGCGATGTGGTGGCTCCAGTGGGGGAATGCGACGGGCGGCGAGGCAGGGATGGTCGCCGGAGTTCGGCGCACTCGGTGGTGGGCTCGGACGGGGCCGGGGACGGACGGAGAGAGGGGTTGGGCATGGAGGCCATGGGCGAGCTCCGGCTAAATTGCCGGGCTCTGGCGAGGTAATTGGGCCGGCGAGGGTACAGAGGTGGTCTGGAGGGAGAGGGGAGGAGGCTGAGGGAGTTGGGGATGCTCGGGGAGGCTCGGGGCCGCGGCTTTTTATAGCCGGCCGGGGCCGAGCGGATGAGGATGGCCGTCGTGGCATCCTCATCTCCGCACTGGAGCTCCGGCGAGGTGGCGCGCGAAGAGCGGTGCCGACCTGACATGCAACAGGGGGAGGGGACGGCTCAGGGAGGAAGAAGCCAATGGGAGAGGGAAAACGACAGCGGTCACGGACGGTACAGAACTCCGGCGAGGCTTGCCGTGGCGTGGGGAAGAAGGGAGAGGAGTGGAGAAGGGTCGGGAGAGGGGCATGTGGACTCCGCGGAGCCACTGGACATGCTCCGACAAGCGGAGTCTGGCCGGAGGCGACGGCACGGAGACGACAGAGATGCAGAACGTGGTTTCTGGACGCTCGTTGCGTGGTCACCACGGGTACCACACGTCCAGTGCATCCAGGTGTTGTCACACCTTGTCCAACAAGTAGCTCACTGCTCAAATAGGTGTGGGAAGTGGCTATAACCAACTAGGTGGCTCTGAGGTGAGTGAACCTTGCTGAAAAAGATTTTAACAGCAAACTTTACTGGGTCCTAGAGGAGAAGTGGATGAGGGTGGGGAGTTGAAACCTTGTCAAGGTGAAGTGGAGTAGGAAAGACTATATGCTTGCAAAATTTGAAAGCATTTGGACCCCATTTGCATACACTTCCTTTGTAATGCACAAATCTGGTACATAAAAGGGATTTTGAAGCTGTGCTCAAATGTCTTGATGAAATGAGCTGAATTTTTGTGGAGGGTGATGATTTGAACATATGAAGATGCTGGAAAAATTTCAGCTCATTTGGATACACCAAAATGGTACTTCCTTCACAACACTTCCAAATGGACAGAAACTTGAGAAAATTCCTGTGGATTAACGGATGGATGGATTGATCTTATTTTTGGTTTCCATTAGTGATTTATCAATGATAACCACCATGAAAAATTTCAGCTCAAATAGATTAAGGGTTCAAGCACTTCCTTTGCAAACTGAAAATCTGAACATAATTTGCAAATGGATGATGTGCTCAAACTTTGAACTTTGGAACTTGGGTTTTGATGGAAATGGTGAATATATGGATAGGAGAAGCTCCACAATTTATTTGGGATTTTTCCTAGCTACCAAAATGGTAGTTCCTTAAGAAAGTGCCCAAAATTCAATATTGGCTTTAAATAGGAAAATGCAATTTCCCCTATTTAATTATGGCCAATATTTTTATGGGAGCTCAATATGATCACAAAGAATATCTCCACAAGTTTTCATGAACTTTGGAGATGGATAGATATTTTTCTGGATTTTATTCCTTTAACTGGCAAAAAAAGAATTAATTATAAATGAAAAATATTGCAAATGACTTGGCAATATTTTTGCAAATCTAGGGTTTACAAAGATAGGATGATCACTAATAAAAGTTTGTGAGTCAACAGATCAGAGGAAATTGGGGTTCCTTTGCAACTGGAAGGATTAGGGTTTCCCTTCCGGCAACTCGGAAGGCAGGGTTTCGGCGGCAAAATCCTGAGAATAGATCTTGGGCGGCAAGGTTGATCTGAAGAGAATCTCTGGCTGGATAGGAAAGGCAAGGCTATATGACCATCTTCATATGCCCAAGAGCTAGAGAAATCCGATAACACCGAGGAAAAATACGGGAGTCAAATCTCGCGAAGGAAAAAAAATAGGGAGCGGAAACCAGGGTGTTACAAACCTACCCCCCTTAAGAAAATCTCGTCCTCGAGATTTCCAGGCTTACCTCCCGGGGAAGGGGGACTTACCCGTGTACGACTTGGATCCATCAGCTGTCTCTTGTCTTCGTTGGCTCACTGACCTTTTAACTGCATCTTCTGATGGACCATGTGTTGTCTTTGCACACAGCTTCCTTGAATCCTTCTCTTTCCTTTTAGGTGTACCTCTTGTCCTTATAGTGGTGTTTCTGGGTGTGGTAGCGGGTAATACCGACAAACAGCTCGGTTTCCATGGCCTGGAAGTAACTGCTGCGGGTTTTATTGCGATACTCCATATCCTGACAGTCATGGGCAAGACATCTTTTCCTGGTACCAGGCTCACGTGCTCGTATGGCCTCAATGGCTAGAGGTGACTTTCTTTTTGCTGTGTCAGAATGATCAGTCTGGTTGCGAGTTTCATACTGATGTTTCCTTCTGTCTTATGCATTCTGACTTTGTCCTTAGGTGATCCACATTTGAAGGAACAACATGACCGAGCTATTGCTGCTGTATCCCCAACTGAAATATGATCACAAAGTAATCATAGACAGTAATATCTTATTCCAACGATGTTATGGTGTCTACGAGCTGTTGGTGCTGATGTGCCTTGAGCTATTTCATCTGAATGTCCTGTTTCCAATTTCATCGCTTGTGGGAAGGGTTCTGTCATATATAGCCTCTGTAGTCCTTGCTATGACTACTGAGCTGAGCATAGTATCGCCATCCTTAGGTGTATCTTTCGGAGTATGGCCTCTTGTCTTGGTTGATGGCCCATATTTAGGGTGAGTATGACATGCTGGCTGCATTGTTGTGGCCGTATATGAAAGAGTCTGGCAAGGATTGGTAGTAATACCTTGTCTGTGAAACTGTATCTTGCTGACCATCACGGAGGTTGTTCACCCTCAACTTCTTTGTTCTTGAGGATTCCTTTGATGGCCTGTAATGACCTGCCAACACAGCTTCTTGACTGTTTTCCCGGCTTGTCGGGCTTGTTCTCACGGCTTACTCTTGCATACCTCGTAGGGGTTGCTGTGCTCATATCCTTCCTTGAAATATGGGGCCAATGATTTTCTGAACACAGTCATTCCCGTGTACGAGTGGCTCACATGAACTGATTCAATGGACTGCATGCTCACAACATATGCAGGTGTAGGATAAATCCTTTTATAACCACTGAGTTCTAAGGCGGATGTGTGTCCAGACTAGTTCTTGCTTCTGACAAGCTTGTTGTGGGCACGATAGCGTGTTGAAGAAGGCTGAATTCCTTATGCTCGAAGCTTTTGCCAGGGTAGTGTACTGAAAAAGGCTGGGTATCGTACCTCAGAAGTTTTCCTTCATGTGGCTTACTGCGGAAGGTTAGGTGCCTTATGCCAGAAGCTTTCCGTGGTAGCACACTGTGGAAGATGGGAGTGTCGTACCCTAGAAGATTTTCTCACCAAGTGGCGTACCAAGGAAGATTGGCAGTCTTGCGTTGTAAGCTTCTCTTGGTAGCTTGTGGAGGAAGGCTGGGTTTCATATACCAGAAGTCTTTTACGGTGATATGTGGCCGGATCTATGGCCGATTCTGGCTTCTTTCTGAAGTATCCGGAACTTTACCCATGGCAGAGCCAAATTTGGTATAGGCCATACCTTGACTGAAGATATTCCAGTGGTCACACACATCGCTTGCCCTTCTGCCGGTCTGCTTATTTCTGCTGTAAAGGCTACACAACTGATGCAGACTTCATGTTGATAATTAATTTGGAATACCCTTTGTATCCAAACCAAGTGTTGCCGATAATTCCATTCCGTTCAGCTGAGTTTCCAATCATGTTAGGTGCTCCTTGATTCTGGATGCTTGGAAGCTCAGTGATTCTGGGTAACCACGAACTCATCCATATTTCCTTGCAAACCTTGTTCACAGCGCCCAAGAGATTTTGTATTTGCACCGATGAACTTCCAGATATGCTTTGCAATTTGTATCATCATCCCCCAAGTTTTGTTGTTGCTCTTGGCACATTCAAATTCTTGGAATATGTCTTCGGTGGTAGTAAATGATTCTTGAGTCCATTGAGAAAAGACTCTGTTCACCTCACTGACTGAGATAATCCTTGTGTCGAGGACGGAGTAATTTTGTCCTTACTGGTGTTCATTCTTGGTAGCTCATCTGACTGCTCCTTAGGCATAATCTGTTCTGAGGTCAATCTTCTCAGGTACATTCTGGCCTTGTCTGTTGCACATGGATTCTGCTTCTGGTCCATTCTTTATTCTTGACAGATCCGGTGACGCTATTCTGAATATCAGGCAATTGGCTTGGCTTGACTCTTACTGAATTTGGATTATTGGGTATTATCCCAGTTGTATACTAGTCTTCTTGACGGCGCTTGCGGATGGATCTAGTCGGAGCGAAGAAACGGAACCGAGAAAAGAAACAAGAACCGCGAAAACCAAAAAGCAAGCAAAGCTCAAATTTTGCGGACCTTACACAGGTGGCCGAGAATCCACTAGTATCACTAGCATAGCGCACTCGATGTACCCTTAAGGATTTAGAAGTGAAGCCACACAATGCTCCTGGTAGCAATGGTGTCAAGCTTCTACTACTTCCCGAGGGAACATCACAATCGATGCACGTTGGCTATGGTCATGCGATTCTAGGGTTGTCGGGGAAAAGATAGAATTTATAAGCGTTTCCCAAAGGAAACTAGAGTTAAGAAGAGAAATGCCATGGCTAGCAAGCAGGGTAAGAATATCTGGTTTACCTAGGGGGTTCAGGGCTCGCGGGTCGTTGCCGGGTGCGAATATTTCACACCGAAGGCAAGGCCATGAGAGTTGGGGTTTGATGGAGCCAAAAACCTAGGGGGTTGCCTTATGATCAATAGTAGCCCTGCCAGGTTGGCAAAAGATGGCTGAAATCCATCTGGGCTTTCTACTGAGCACAAGACAATGAAGTCTGGCTAGGGGTAACCTATAGTCAACCTGGCTCTGATACCATCCGTTGTGGCGCCCCGCCTGAGTACCACTATAGGCAGACGGTCGGTACGCATACCAGCCCAGGAAATCACTCTGGCATGCGCCTTTACAACAAGTATCATGAACACAGGCATTTCTATTAAGGGGTATATAAGTCTTACATGATATGTTACAAAGGGGTGGCAGCGGAAAAGCTCTATCTGAGGCAGCATGGTCCTGGTGCGGCTCCAATCCACATGGATCTGACTGGGTTACGCTCCTAGCCCACAAACGCTCCGGCTCCTCGTCGACGGACGACGGATCCTTAGGTGAACCTGGCCACATTGAAGGCCGCTGAGTACTTTTGAATGTACTCGCAAGCAAACCAAACTAACATATACACCAAGCAATGCAATCCATGGCATTCAAGCATGTATTTGATATTAGAGCAATATTAATTATCATGGCATGGCAAGATTATCTAGCATGATTAGACATCTAGCAGCATTGATCATCATAACATAACAGGGTTATCTAGCAAGATAACTACTGAAGTAAAGTACAGTAAAGTAAAGCATATTAAATATATAATCCATACTCCGAACATTCTCATGATCCAATCTGAGACTGATTCAAGTCCAATCCAAGTCTTTCGATCATCTGTCCATCTCTTCCATAGCCATTCCATGGCTATCATACCATATTCCTGACAACATCTGATGTCTATGCAGGACCGGTTCTTCCACCATTATTATCATCATTACGATTGATCACCTAGTGAGGTCTAGACGGGCTGTCCAATACCGTGGACGCAGCTATTCAAATAGATTTTACACTCTGCAGAGGTTGCGCACTTTACCCACACCATGGAACACCTGACCTCGTGACCCCATTCGGGTGGACCAGCGTTGCTCCAACGAAACCTGCCTGACCCGTGACTCTCCCATCGTACCACCGGCAATCATCCTCCCTCGAAGTCAAGCCCTGGGTGGCCCCTATGTCACCTCGTGACACCTGCCACCGTCGTGGCCAAACTAAACTGTCCCAAACGGGGACCGCGCGCAAACAACCAACTGTACTCACAGGGTTATCACCGTCTACCTGATCAGGGTAGCACGCACGCATAACCCTCCCTAGATGGAGGTACCGGTGAAAGAGCACGCGATCATACCAAGTCAAGGCCGTCCCATACCGGCAAATGTGGTTGCACGAATAAGCCCGGACAGGTGACTCAAGATCAACCGACTAGGTTTAGTTTTAGCCATTATTTAACCAGCATGGTTGTTTATCGCAATAACTTGAGATGGTAGTAGCTATGCATGATCATAACAACCTATCTCCATATGATATCACGACAGGTCCTTAGTGAAACAAGATTTAAATGGCAAGTTATCACTTTATAAGTTAGAGCTGTAAGTTACGACCATCGGAACCCTTGCATAAAACCAGCAAAGAAACCAGTAGCCACCAGAACGGTCTTTACAACTCAGATCTGGGACATTACCGAAATAACTCAACCCCGACTCAAGATGGCTGGAAAGCAGCTCAGAGCATGAGACGGTTTTGATAAGAAGAATGTAGCAGTTCCCTAAGACGACCGAAAAATAGCTCAGAGCATAGGGTCACCGCTACGGAAAGAAATTCAACAGCTGCCCGAGATGGCCGAAAAGTAGCTCAGAACACGGACAGTTGCTGACAAGAGAAATAAAAGTCGGCATCCACCCCGGACAGCCGGAAACAGCTCAGAACACAGGCGTGGTGCCGTCACCGAAGAAAGTGCAAGCAAGGGTTCGTCAGCGTCACATACAGCTCACTACTACTCAGACAAGCACCAGCATATTAATTTAAACATGCAAGAAATATCACAGAGCAATGCTTTAGGGCATATATCAGATGGTCGGCTTGCCTGGGGTTGAAGAATTACTCTGGGAGGAAGTGCGGTGAAGCCACGGAAGAATCGCCGGAAACCATTCTCTCTCGGAGGGGGCTGATAGAGGGCAAGGGCAAAATGGTCATTTCCACTATGTGGCAACCTTGTGAAAATGACACCAACAGAACGGGCTCGACGAAACGAAGACGTGGGCGTTGGAATCACCTGAATCGGAGTCACGAGCGAAAAGTTGTGGATATGTGAAGATTAGGGACCCATCTATAAAATAATCTTCTCAAACAGGCCCCTGGTGGTTAAAACAGAAAGTGTCTTTTGAAGAAATACGCTTTCTCTATTGAGAAAACGCATTTTGCCCCAAAGCTAAGCTGAAGTACGCTTTCCTTAGTGGAAAGCGTATTCGGGTGGAATGCGCTTCCACTTATGTGACGTGGCAAGCGGGGCCGCGTCCTTCTCTCGCTGACTAGTAGGCCCCACCTCTCCTTCTCTCTCCTCCTACTCTTCTTCTTTCTTCTCCTCCTCTGCTCCTGACTCGGCAGCGACGGCGTCCGGCTCCGGCGTGGGCTCGGCGCTTCGGTGAGCTAGCTGGCCTGAGACGGCGCGGAAGGGGTCGCCGGCGAGCACCTCGTCCGACCGCGGACTGCACGGCGACGGGAATGGCTGGGAGGTGCGGTGGCGAGTGGAGGCAGAGGGCGGCGGCGTCGAGCGATGTGGTGGCTCCAATGGGGGAATGCGATGGGCGGCGAGGCAGGGATGGTCGCCGGAGGACGGCGCACTCGGTGGTGGGCTCGGACAGGGCCGGGGACGGCCGGAGAGAGGGGTTGGGCATGGAGGCCGTGGATGAGCTCCGGCGAGGTAATTGGGCGAGCGAGGGTACAGAGGTGGTCCGGAGGGAGAGGGGAGGAGGCTGAGGGAGTTGGGGATGCTCGGGGAGGCTCGGGGCCACGGCTTTTTATAGCCGACTGGGGACGAGCGGATGAGGATGGCCGTCGTGGCATCCTCATCTTCGCACTGGAGCTCCGGCGAGGTGGCGCGCAAAGAGCGGTGCCGACCTGACATGCAACAGGGGGAGGGGACGGCTCAGGGAGGAAGAAGCCAACGGGAGAGGGAAAACGATAGCGGTCACAGACGATACAGAACTCCGGCGAGGCTTGCCGTGGCGTGGGGAAGAAGGGAGAGGAGTGGAGAAGGGTCGGGAGAGGGGCATGTGGACTCTGCAGAGCCACTGGACATGCTCCAACAAGCGGAGTCTGGCCGGAGGCGATGGCATGGAGATGACAGAGACGCAGAGTGCGGTTTCTGGACGCTCGTTGCGTGGTCACCACGGGTACCACACATCCAGTGCATCCAGGTGTTGTCACACCTTGTCCAACAAGTAGCTCACTGCTCAAATAGGTGAGGGAAGTGGCTAGAACCAACTAGGTGGCTCTGAGGTGAGTGAACCTTGCTGAAAAAGATTTTAACAGCAAACTTTACTGGGTCCTAGAGGATAAGTGGATGAGGGTGGGGAGTTGAAACCTTGTCAAGGTGAAGTGGAGTAGGAAAGACTATATGCTTGCAAAATTTGAAAGCATTTGGACCCCACTTGCATACACTTCCTTTGTAATGCACAAATCTGGTACAGAAAAGGGATTTTGAAGCTGTGCTCAAATGACTTGATGAAATGAGCTGAATTTTTGTGGAGGGTGATGATTTGAACATATGAAGATGCTGGAAAAATTTCAGCTCATTTGGATACACCAAAATGGTACTTCCTTCACAACACTTCCAAATGGACAGAAACTTGAGAAAATTCCTGTGGATTAATGGATGGATGGATTGATCTTATTTTTGGTTTCCATTAGTGATTTATCAATGATAACCACCATGAAAAATTTCAACTCAAATAGATCAAGGGTTCAAGAACTTCCTTTGCAAACTAAAAATCTGAACATAATTTGCAAATGGATGCTGTGCTCAAACTTTGAACTTTGGAACTTGGGTTTTGATGGAAATTGTGAATATATGGATAGGAGAAGCTCCACAATTTATTTGGGATTTTTCCTGGCTACCAAAATGGTAGTTCCTTAAGAAAGTGCCCAAAATGCAATATTGGCTTTAAATAGGAAAATGCAATTTCCCCTATTTAATTATGGCCAATATTTTTATGGGAGCTCAATATGATCACAAATAATATCTCCACAAGTTTTCATGAACTTTGGAGATGGATAGATATTTTTCTGGATTTAATTTCTTTAACTGGCAGAAAAAGGAATTAATTATAAATGAAAAATATTGCGAATGACTTGGCAATATTTTTGCATATCCAGGGTTTACAAAGATAGGATGATCACTAGGAAAAGTTTGTGAGTCAGCAGATCAAAAGAAATTGGGGTTCCTTTGCAACTGGAAGGATTAGGGTTTCCCTTCCGGCAACTCGGAAGGTAGGGTTTCGGCGGCAAAATCCTGAGAATAGATCTTGGGTGGCAATGTTGATCTGAAGAGAATCTCTGGCTGGATAGGAAAGGCAAGGCTATATTACCATATTCATATTCCCAAGAGCTAGAGAAATCCGGTAACACCGAGGAAAAAGACGGGAGTTAAATCTCGCGAAGGAAAAAAATAGGGAGCGGAAACCAGGGTCGTTGCCGGGTGCGAATATTTCACACCGAAGGCAAGGCCATGAGAGTTGGGGTTTGATGGAGCCAAAAACCTAGGGGGTTGCCTTATGATCAATAGTAGCCCTGCCAGGTTGGCAAAAGATGGCTGAAATCCATCTGGGCTTTCTACTGAGCACAAGACAATGAAGTCTGGCTAGGGGTAACCTATAGTCAACCTGGCTCTGATACCATCCGTTGTGGCGCCCCGCCTGAGTACCACTATAGCCAGACGGTCGGTATGCATACCAGCCCAGGAAATCACTCTGGCATGCGCCTTTACAACAAGTATCATGAACACAGGCATTTCTATTAAGGGGTATATAAGTCTTACATGATATGTTACAAAGGGGTGGCAGCGGAAAAGCTCTATCTGAGGCAGCATGGTCCTGGTGCGGCTCCAATCCACATGGATCTGACTGGGTTACGCTCCTAGCCCACAAACGCTCCGGCTCCTCATCGACGGACGACGGATCCTTAGGTGAACCTGGCCACATTGAAGGCCGCTGAGTACTTTTGAATGTACTCGCAAGCAAACCAAACTAACATATACACCAAGCAATGCAATCCATGGAATTCAAGCATGTATTTGATATTAGAGCAATATTAATTATCATGGCATGGCAAGATTATCTAGCATGATTAGACATCTAGCAGCATTGATCATCATAAAATAACAGGGTTATCTAGCAAGATAACTACTGAAGTAAAGTACAGTAAAGTAAAGCATATTAAATATATAATCCATACTCCGAACATTCTCATGATCCAATCTGAGACTGATTCAAGTCCAATCCAAGTCTTTCGATCATCTGTCCATCTCTTCCATAGCCATTCCATGGCTAACATACCATATTCCTGACAACATCTGATGTCTATGCAGGACCGGTTCTTCCACCATTATTATCATCATTACGATTGATCACCTAGTGAGGTCTAGACGGGCTGTCCAATACCGTGGACGCGGCTATTCAAATAGATTTTACACTCTGCAGAGGTTGCGCACTTTACCCACACCATGGAACACCTGACCTCGTGACCCCATTCGGGTGGACCAGCGTTGCTCCAACGAAACCTGCCTGACCCGTGACTCTCCCATCGTACCACCGGCAATCATCCTCCCTCGGAGTCAAGCCCTGGGTGGCCCCTATGTCACCTCGTGACACCTGCCACCGTCGTGGCCAAACTAAACTGTCCCAAACGGGGACCGCGCGCAAACAACCAACTGTACTCACAGGGTTATCACCGTCTACCTGATCAGGGTAGCACGCACGCATAACCCTCCCTAGATGGAGGTACCGGTGAAAGAGCACGCGATCATACCAAGTCAAGGCCGTCCCATACCGGCAAATGTGGTTGCACGAATAAGCCCGGACAGGTGACTCAAGATCAACCGACTAGGTTTAGTTTTAGCCATTATTTAACCAGCATGGTTGTTTATCGCAATAACTTGAGATGGTAGTAGCTATGCATGATCATAACAACCTATCTCCATATGATTTCACGACAGGTCCTTAGTGAAACAAGATTTAAATGGCAAGTTATCACTTTATAAGTTAGAGCTGTAAGTTACGACCATCGGAACCCTTGCATAAAACTGGCAAAGAAACCAGTAGCCACCAGAACGGTCTTTACAACTCAGATCTGGGACATTACCGAAATAACTCAACCCCGACTCAAGATGGCTGGAAAACAGCTCAGAGCATGAGACGGTTTTGATAAGAAGAATGTAGCAGTTCCCTAAGACGACCAAAAAATAGCTCAGAGCATAGGGTCACCGCTACGGAAAGAAATTCAACAGCTGCCCGAGATGGCCGAAAAGTAGCTCAGAACACGGACAGTTGCTGACAAGAGAAATAAAAGTCGGCATCCACCCCGGACGGCCGGAAACAGCTCAGAACACAGGCGTGGTGCCGTCACCGAAGAAAGTGCAAGCAAGGGTTCGTCAGCGTCACATACAGCTCACTACTACTTAGACAAGCACCAGCATATTAATTTAAACATGCAAGAAATATCACAGAGCAATGCTTTAGGGCATATATCAGATGGTCGGCTTGCCTGGGGTTGAAGAATTACTCTGGGAGGAAGTGCGGTGAAGCCACGGAAGAATCGCCGGAAACCATTCTCTCTCGGAGGGGGCTGATAGAGGGCAAGGGCAAAATGGTCATTTCCACTATGTGGCAACCTTGTGAAAATGACACCAACAGAACGGGCTCGACGAAACGAAGACGTGGGCGTTGGAATCACCTGAATCGGAGTCACGAGCGAAAAGTTGTGGATATGTGAAGATTAGGGACCCATCTATAAAATAATCTTCTCAAACAGGCCCCTGGTGGTTAAAACAGAAAGTGTCTTTTGAAGAAATACACTTTCTCTATTGAGAAAACGCATTTTGCCCCAAAGCTAAGCTGAAGTACGCTTTCCTTAGTGGAAATCGTATTCGGGTGGAATGCGCTTCCACTTATGTGACGTGGCAAGCGGGGCCGCGTCCTTCTCTCGCTGACTGATAGGCCCCACCTCTCCTTCTCTCTCCTCCTACTCTTCTTCTTTCTTCTCCTCCTCTGCTCCTGACTCGGCAGCGACGGCGTCCGGCTCCGGCGTGGGCTCGGCGCTTCGGTGAGCTAGCTGGCCTGAGACGGCGCGGAAGGGGTCGCCGGCGAGCACCTCGTCCGACCGCGAACTGCACGGCGGCGGGAATGGCTGGGAGGTGCGGTGGCGAGTGGAGGCAGAGGGCGGCGGGGTCGAGCAATGTGGTGGCTCCAATGGGGGAATGCGATGGGCGGCGAGGCAGGGATGGTCGCCGGAGGACGGCGCACTCGGTGGTGGGCTCGGACAGGGCCGGGGACGGCCGGAGAGAGGGGTTGGGCATGGAGGCCGTGGATGAGCTCCGGCGAGGTAATTGGGCGAGCGAGGGTACAGAGGTGGTCCGGAGGGAGAGGGGAGGAGGCTGAGGGAGTTGGGGATGCTCGGGGAGGCTCGGGGCCACGGCTTTTTATAGCCGACTGGGGACGAGCGGATGAGGATGGCCGTCGTGGCATCCTCATCTTCGCACTGGAGCTCCGGCGAGGTGGCGCGCAAAAAGCGGTGCCGACCTGACATGCAACAGGGGGAGGGGATGGCTCAGGGAGGAAGAAGCCAACGGGAGAGGGAAAACGACAGCGGTCACAGACGATACAGAACTCCGGCGAGGCTTGCCGTGGCGTGGGGAAGAAGGGAGAGGAGTGGAGAAGGGTCGGGAGAGGGGCATGTGGACTCTGCAGAGCCACTGGACATGCTCTGACAAGCAGAGTCTGGCCGGAGGCGATGGCACGGAGATGACAGAGACGCAGAGTGCGGTTTCTGGACGCTCGTTGCGTGGTCACCACGGGTACCACACATCCAGTGCATCCAGGTGTTGTCACACCTTGTCCAACAAGTAGCTCACTGCTCAAATAGGTGAGGGAAGTGGCTAGAACCAACTAGGTGGCTCTGAGGTGAGTGAACCTTGCTGAAAAAGATTTTAACAGCAAACTTTACTGGGTCCTAGAGGATAAGTGGATGAGGGTGGGGAGTTGAAACCTTGTCAAGGTGAAGTGGAGTAGGAAATACTATATGCTTGCAAAATTTGAAAGCATTTGGACCCCACTTGCATACACTTCCTTTGTAATGCACAAATCTGGTACAGAAAAGGGATTTTGAAGCTGTGCTCAAATGACTTGATGAAATGAGCTGAATTTTTGTGGAGGGTGATGATTTGAACATATGAAGATGCTGGAAAAATTTCAGCTCATTTGGATACACCAAAATGGTACTTCCTTCACAACACTTCCAAATGGACAGAAACTTGAGAAAATTCCTGTGGATTAATGGATGGATGGATTGATCTTATTTTTGGTTTCCATTAGTGATTTATCAATGATAACCACCATGAAAAATTTCAACTCAAATAGATCAAGGGTTCAAGCACTTCCTTTGCAAACTAAAAATCTGAACATAATTTGCAAATGGATGCTGTGCTCAAACTTTGAACTTTGGAACTTGGGTTTTGATGGAAATTGTGAATATATGGATAGGAGAAGCTCCACAATTTATTTGGGATTTTTCCTGGCTACCAAAATGGTAGTTCCTTAAGAAAGTGCCCAAAATGCAATATTGGCTTTAAATAGGAAAATGCAATTTCCCCTATTTAATTATGGCCAATATTTTTATGGGAGCTCAATATGATCACAAATAATATCTCCACAAGTTTTCATGAACTTTGGAGATGGATAGATATTTTTCTGGATTTAATTCCTTTAACTGGCAGAAAAAGGAATTAATTATAAATGAAAAATATTGCGAATGACTTGGCAATATTTTTGCATATCCAGGGTTTACAAAGATAGGATGATCACTAGGAAAAGTTTGTGAGTCAGCAGATCAAAAGAAATTGGGGTTCCTTTGCAACTGGAAGGATTAGGGTTTCCCTTCCGGCAACTCGGAAGGTAGGGTTTCGGCGGCAAAATCCTGAGAATAGATCTTGGGTGGCAATGTTGATCTGAAGAGAATCTCTGGCTGGATAGGAAAGGCAAGGCTATATTACCATATTCATATTCCCAAGAGCTAGAGAAATCCGGTAACACCGAGGAAAAAGACGGGAGTCAAATCTCGCGAAGGAAAAAAATAGGGAGCGGAAACCAGGGTGTTACAGGGAGTATTTAACACGCCTGTCCATTTGATTTAACAATAACTAGTGTACTTAGACCTGCACAATACAAGTTTGAATGACTATGTTTGCTTGTTTTTAAATATTAGGCCTGTTGTAGTTAATAACACACCTTTCCACTTCTTGTTTTTCTTAACTAGCGTGCTTAAACCTTCGCCATGAAGCTATCATTTGGAGATTATGTTCTCTACCATGGATATATTTAGTTGATGTTTAGCCTGTTGTGCTTAACATGCCTTTAGATGTACTTGCACAGGACAATATTGGGAACATCTGCTGTTTACCATTGAGGTTAGTTTCATCCCATGGCTTATATATACTCACTGTTCAGGATATCGGTAGCTGGTACCATATAGGCCGGGGGCTGATAAGGGATTAGTCATTTAATCGGACATTTAACTGAATATATCTGTAACCCATTTATCGGTAGGTTAACTAGGGCCATATCTAACATATCTGAGGCTACACAGCAAGATGCATTGTACTGAATGACTAAATATTCAATCCTAGGCCACACAGCAACAAGGAAGGGCTGTTTTCTTCTAGACCTAGTAGTCCCACACTTTGCCATAAAATGTTGCCAAACTTGCCAAAGGGTTAGTTCTTCAAAACAAGAGCCACAAGTTGGCACGCCTAAGAGAATCTTGCCACACTTTTTGAGTGTATGTGATGTGGGACCATAGTGTAGCTTGCCTAAGATGTGGCTTGAACCAAACACACACCTAACCTTAGGTGTGGCAACCTTTGGCAAACGTAGTCTCAAACCAAGAGTGTTACATTAATGTTCTGATGATGTCTAGATATACATAGAAGAGCAGCAAGAACACCAACAACACAGCAGTAGTTAACTGCAGCTAATTGGCTGATATTTTACAAATGTAATAAACTCCCTCTGCCCCATAATATAAGATGTTTATTCATCCACGCCGTGAATATATTGGATGCTATAAGATCTTATATAATGGGACGGAGGGAGTGTTGTACTACATCATATTGCAATTGCTGTTTAGCTTCTAATGTTAACTCGGTGCTTTTAGGTACATGTCATTGGGATAGATCCGTTTTTCGACCCTTTCTGCGTATGGGGCAATGAGATATTGATGAACCAACATCAAGTGAGGAAACTGATAAAGATTGTTACTAAAATGGGTCAAAAGATGGCAATTAAACTATTTGTTTACACTTTATCCAAGACAACAGTGAACTGCAGCATGGTAAGTAAGAACTCTGCAGCCTTCTTTTTACTGCCCATAATGAGTTGGGTTAGATGACAATGTCTGAATATTTTTTCTTTGTAGTGGTTCTCGAAGCAGTTTACTCAACATTACCTCTCAAACTACATGATTGGTGGGCATGCAAAGGTTAAAGTATTTCTACCATAACACAATGACTATCAGATGCCCTCATGAGTCATGAAGATAGTGAAGGATGGGCGGTCGGCCAAGGGGTTGGACTGAATCGTGCGTGCCTTCTGCATGGAGGAGAGCACAATACGGGCATTCCGTTTCACCTTGTTCAGCAACCAGAATGTCTTTTGCATCTTTCTTTACCGTGTTTAATAGTACAAGTATACAACCCTGGTTCATCATTCTTTATTTGGTGCTTATGTAATTCTTGAACATTTGTATCTGTGAATCGAATAATGCATTGGTTATTTGAACCCGATGGATATGAATAAAGCTATAACATACTTTCAAATTCAAATTTGATACAATTTTAAATAGCAGCAATTAAATTAGGGTGAAATTACGCTCTGCAGGTCTTTACGACGCACACAGTCGGTAAAACACAAATGTGTGTGATATACACCATAATCCGACACGGTTCACAGAGAGGAAACATGTGCGAGCATGCACACAGTTGCCGTTTGCAAAGCGTGTGTGATGTCAGACAATATCACAAACGTTTCGAGCAAACTAAATGTTTGTGATATTTGCCTTATCGTACACGATTTACAATCATGAACTATTTCTGATGTGATACGCATCGTAAACGTTGCACCACAGAATAGCGTGTGCGATAGTTATCATGTACGATACTGTTATGACGGTCCGACGTTTCGTAATGCTATCCAACACTCGTACAATGATTAGCTAATCTTCTTAATTATTTATCACAAATGGTTCAGGAAAGTGAATGTGTGTGATTGTATGCTTATCATACACGTTCTATAATCGTGAACTATTTGCGATGGGCCGCGCATCATAAACGTAGCACCATAGAATACCGACTGCGGTGGTAATGCCAGCACACACGAGTAGCATGGATGGAGCGTTTGGGATATTCGATATATCACAAATAGTTGTGTGCAGAATCGCATTTGGGATAGATGCCTGCATCGCATACGCTTAGTTATGCAAAACGTATGCATTCCTACTACCTATCCCCGACGGTTTCTGGGTCATGTGGGAAGGACCCCCCTATCGCCCACACTCACTTGGCGACGGTTTAAAATGCCGTCGTGGAAAGGGGTTAAAAACCGTTTGTATAGCAGCTTGCTATACCAGTGATTGAACCCCAAAAGGTACATGAGGCGCTCGAGGACACGGATTGGCTTGAAGCCATGCATGATGAACTCAACAACTTTGAGCGTAACAAGGTGTGGCAATTGGTGCCAATACCAATGGAGAAGCATAATGTCATTGGTGTTGGAAATATGCCCTAGAGGCAATAATAAATTGTTATTATCATATTTCCCGTTCATGATAAATGTTTATTATTCATGCTAGAATTGTATTGAGCGGAAACTTAAATACATGTGTGAATACATAAAATACAC
Organism: Thinopyrum elongatum; assembly: GCA_011799875.1. Lineage (NCBI taxonomy): Eukaryota > Viridiplantae > Streptophyta > Magnoliopsida > Poales > Poaceae > Thinopyrum > Thinopyrum elongatum. The sequence continues at coordinate 313,179,295 of CM022297.1, forward strand.
CATGTCCCTAGTAAGCCTCTACTAGACTAGCTCGTTGATCAAAGATGGTTAAGGTTTCCTAACCATAGACATGAGTTGTCATTTGATAACGGGATCACACCATTAGGAGAATGATGTGATGGAGAGACCCAGCCGTAAGCTTAGCATCAGATCGTCTAGTTATTTGCTATAGCTTTCTTCATGTAAAGTATCTGTTCCATAGACCATGAGATCATGCTACTCCCGGATACCGGAGGAATGCCTTGTGTGCTATCATACGTCACTTCGTAACTGGGTGATCATAAAGGTGCTCTACCGGTATCTCCGAACATGTCTGTTGGGTTGCATGAATCGAGACTAGGATTTGTCGCTCCCTATGACCGAGAGATATCTCTGGGCCCTCTCGGTGATACAACTGAAGGAAATATGCCCTAGAGGCAATAATAAAGTTGTTATTTTATATTTCCTTATTCATGATAAAGGTTTATTATTCGTGCTAGAATTGTATTGATTGGAAACTTAAATAAATGTGTGGATACATAAACAAATACCGTGTCCCTAGTAAGCCTCTACTAGACTAGCTCGTTGATCAAAGATGGTTAAGGTTTCCTAACCATGGACATGTGTTGTCATTTGATAACGGGATCACATCATTAGGAGAATGATGTGATGGACAAGACCCATCCGTTAGCTTAGCATATTGATCGTTTAGTTTATTTCTATTGCTTTCTTCATGACAAATACATATTCCTTCGACTATGAGATTATGCAACTCCCGGATACCGGAGGAATACCTTGTGTGCTATCAAACGTCACAACGTAACTGGGTGATCATAAAGATGCTCTACAGGTATCTCCGAAGGTGTTTGTTGAGTTGGCATAGATCAAGATTAGGATTTGTCACTCCGAGTATCGGAGAGGTATCTCTGGGCCCTCTCGGTAATACACATCATAAGAAGCTTGCAAGCAAAGTGACTAAGGAGTTAGTTATGAGATGATGTATTACGGAATGAGTAAAGAGACTTGCCGGTAATGAGATTGAACTAGGTATGAAGATACCGACGATCGAATCTCGGGCAAGTAACATACCGACAGACAAAGGGAATTACGTATGTTGGCATAACGGTTCGACCGATAAAGATCTTCGTAGAATATATAGGAACCAATATGGACATCCAGGTTCCTCTATTGGTTATTGACTGGAGAGGTGTCTCGATCATGTCTACATAGTCCTCGAACCCATAGGGTCCGCACGCTTAACGTTCATTGACGATATAGTGGTATATGAGTTATGTGATTTGGTGACCGAATGTTGTTTGGAGTCCCGAATGAGATCATGGACATGAGGAGCTCCGGAATGGTATGGAGGTAAAGATTGATATATAGGACGATACTATTTGGACACCAGAAGAGTTTCGGGGCTTACCGGGTAGTAATCGGGTCACCGGAAGGGGTTCCGGCAAGCCTTGGGAGGACTATGGGCCAAGAGAAGGGAGCACATCAACCCAAAAGGGGCTGGTGCGCCCCTCTATGGCAACCGGCCCTAGGGGAGAGAAGGAAAGAGGGGAGTAGGCCTTCTCCTTCCTTCCCTCTCCTCCTCTTTCCTTCCCCCTTAGGGGAATTATGGCGGGGGGGGGGGGGGGGGGGGGGGGGGGGGGGGGGGGGGGGGGGGCGCAGGCCAGGGCAGGAGCCCTAGGGCTCGCCGGCCACCTATGTGGTGCACCTGGCTGCCTCCCCTCTTCCCCCACCTATATATATGTGGGAGGGGGCACCACACAAAGGACACAACATTGTCTTAGCCGTGTGCGGCGCCCCCCTCCACCGTTTACACCCTCGGTCATATTTTCGTAGTGCTTAGGCGAAGCCCTGCGGAGATAGCATCACCATCACCTTCACCACGCCGTCGTGCTGCCGGAACTCATCCAATACCTCGCCGTCTTGCTGGATCAAGAAGGCGCGGACGTCACCGAGCTGAACGTGTGCTGAACGCGGAGGTGCCGTACGTTCAGTACTCGATTGGTTGGCGCGCGAAGAAGTTCGACTACATCAACCGCGTTAACAAACGCTTCCGCTTATGGTCTACGAGGGTACGTAGACACACTCTCCCCCTCGTTGCTATGCATCTCCATGGATAGATCTTGCGTGTGCATAGATTTTTTTTGTTTTCCATGCAACGTTTCCCAACAGTGGCATCATGAGCCAGGTCTATGCGTAGATGATATGCACGAATAGAACCCAAAGAGTTGTGGGCGGTGATAGTCATACTGCTTACCACCAACGTCTTATTTTAATTCAGCGGTATTGTGGGATGAAGCGGCCCGGACCAACCTTACATGTCCACGCACATGAGACCGGTTCCACCGACAGACATGCAACTAGTTTTGCATAAAGGTGGCTGGCGGGTGTCTATTTCTCCTACTTTAGTTGAATCGAATTTGACTGCGACCGGTCCTTGAAGAAGGTTAAAACAGCAAACTTGATAAATCACCGTTGTGGTTTTTGCCGTAGGTAAGAACGATTCTTGCTAGAAGCCCGTAGCAGCCACGTAAAACTTGCAATAACAAAGTAGAGGACGTCTAACTTGTTTTTGCAGGGCATGTTGTGATGTGATATGGTCAAGACATGATGTGATATACGTTATTGTATGAGATGATCATGTTTTGTAATTTATCGGCTACCGGCAGGAGCCTTATGGTTGTCTCTTTATTGTATGAAATGCAAGCGCCATGTAATTTCTTTACTTTATCGCTATGCGTTAGCAATAGTTGTAAAAGCAATAGTTGGTGAGACGACCCCGACGCAACGATGGAGATCAAGGTGTCGAGCCGGTGACGATGGGGATCATGACGATGCTTTGGAGATGGAGATCAAAAGCACAAGATGATAATGGCCATATCATGTCACATATTTTGATTGCATGTGATGTTTATCCTTTATGCATCTTATTTTTCTTAGAACGGCGGTAGCATTATAAGATGATCCCTTCACTAAATTTCAAGATAAAAGTGTTCTCCCCAAGTATGCATCGTTGCCAAAGTTCGTCGTTTCGAAGCACCACGTGATGATCGGGTGTGATAGACTCTACGTTCACATACAACTGGTGTAAGCCAGATTTACACACGCATAATACTTGGGTTAAACTTGACGAGCCTAGCATGTACAGACATGGTCTCGGAACACTGGAGACCGAAAGGTCAAACATGAGTCATATAGTAGATATGATCAACATAGAGATGTTCACCATTGATGACTACCCCATCTCACGTGATGATCGGACATGGGTTAGTTGATTTGGATCATGTATCACTTAGATAACTTAAGGGATGTTAATTTAAGTGGAAGTTCATTAGTAATTTGATTAATTGAACTTAATTTATCATGAACTTAGTCTTAATAAGTTTTTGCATATCTATGTTGTAGATCAATAGCTCGCGATATAGCTCCCCTATTTTTGATATGTTCCTAGAGAAAACTAAGTTGAAAGATGATGGTAGCAATAATGCGGACCGGGTCCGTCTTCTGAGGATTATCCTCATTGCTGCATAGAAGAATTATGTTCTTGATGCACCGCTAGGTGACAGAACTATTGCAGGAGCAGATGCAGACGTTATGAACATTTGGCAAGCTCGATATGATGACTACTTAATAGTTTAGTGCGCCATGCTTTACGGCTTAGAACCGGGACTTCAAAACATTTTGAACGCCACGAAGCATATGAGATGTTCCAAGAGCTGAAATTGGTATTTCAGACTCATGCCCGTGTAGAGAGGTATGAGACCTCTGACAAGTACTTTGCCTACAAGATGGAGGAGAATAGCTCAGCCAGTGAGCATGTGCTCAGAATGTCTGGGTACTACAATCGCTTGAATCAAGTGGGAGTTAATCTTCCAGATAAGATAGTGATTGACAGAATTCTCTAGTTACTATCACCATGCTACTAGAACTTTGTGATGAACTATAATATGCAAGGGATGGCAAAAATGATTCCCGAGCTCTTCGTGATGCTGAAATCAGCGAAGGTAGAAATCAAGAAAGAGCATCAAGTGTTGATGGTTAACAAGACCACTAGTTTCAAGAAAAAAGGGCAAGGGAAAGAAAGGGAACTTCAAGAAGAATGGCAAGCAAGTTGCCGCTCCCATGAAGAAGCCCAAAGCTGGACCCAAGCCTGAAACTGAGTGCTTCTACTGCAAAGGAAATGGTCACTAGAAGTGGAACTGCCCCAAATACTTGGCGGATAAGAAGGATGGCAAAGTGAACAAAGGTATATCTGATATACATGTTATTGATGTGTACCTTACTAGTGTTTGTAGTAGCCCCTGGGTATTTGATACTGGTTTAGTTGCTAAGATTAGTAACTCAAAATAGGAGTTGCAGAATAAACTGAGACTAGTTAAGGGCGAGGTGACGATGTGTGTTGGAAGTGATTCCAAGGTTGATACGATCACCATCGTACACTCCCTCTATCTTCGGGATTAGTGTTGAACCTAAATAAATGTTATTTGGTGTTTGCGTTGAGCATGAATATGATTAGATCATGTTTATTGCAATACGGTTATTCATTTAAGTCAGAGAATAATTGTTGTTATGTTTACATGAATAAAACCTTCTATGGTCATACATCCAATGTGAATGATTTATTGAATCTCGATCGTAGTGATACACATATTCATAATATTGATGCCAAAAGGTGCAAAGTTGATAATGATAGTGCAACATACTTGTGGCACTTCCGTTTAGGTCATATTGGTGTAAAGTGCATGAAGAAACTCCATGCGGATAGATTTTTGGAATCACTTGATTAAGAATCATTTGATACTTGCGAACCATGCCTCATGGGCAAGATGACTAAAACTCCGTTCTCCGGAACAATGGAGCGAGCTAATGACTTATTGGAAATAATACATACCGATGTATGCGGTCCGATGAGTGTTGAGGCACGCGGCGGGTATCGTTATTTTCTGACCTTCACAGATGATTTGAGTAGGTATGGGTATATCTAGTTGATGAAAGACAAGTCTGAAACATTTGAAAAGTTCAAAGAATTTCAGAATGAAGTAGAGAATCATCGTAACAAGAAAATAAAGTTTCTACGATCTGATCGTGGAGGCGAATATTTGAGTTACGAGTTTGGCCTTCATTTAAAACAATGTGGAATTGTTTCACAACTCACACCACCTGGAACACCACAGCGTAATGGTGTGTCCGAACGTCGTAACTGTACTTTATTAGATATGGTGCATTCTATGATATCTCTTCCCGATTTACCACTATCGTTTTGGGGTTATGCATTAGAGACAACCGCATTCACGTTAAATAGGGCACCGTCTAAATCCGTTGAGACGACACCGTATGAACTGTGGTTTGGCAAGAAACCTAAGTTGTTGTTTCTTAAAGTTTGGGGATGCGACGCTTATGTCAAAAGGCCTTAGCCTGATAAGCTCGAACCTAAATCGGAGAAGTGCGTCTTCATAGGATACCCTAAGGAAACAATTGGGTACACCTTCTACCACAGATCCGAAGGCAAGATCTTTGTTGCTAAGAATGGGTCCTTTCTAGAGAAGGAGTTTCTCTCGAAAGAAGTGAGTGGGAGGAAAGTAGAACTTGATGATGTAATTGTACCTTCTCTCGAATTGGAATGTAGCACATCACAGAAAGCCGTTCCCGTGATGCCTACACCAACTAGAGAGGAAGCTAATGATGATGATCATGAAACTTGAGATCAAGTTACTATTGAACTTCGTAGGTCGACCAGAGCACGATCCGCACTAGAGTGGTACTGTAATCCTGTCCTGGAAGTCATGTTACTAGACCAAGGCGAACCTACGAACTATGAAGAAGCAATGATGAGCCCAGATTCCGACAGATGGCTTGAGGCCATGAAATCTGAGATAGGATCCATGTATGAGAACAAAGTGTGGACTTTGGTGGACTTGCCTGATGATCGGCAAGCCATAGAAAATAAATGGATCTTTAAGAGGAAGACTGACACTGATGGTAATGTTACTGTCTACAAAGCTCGACTTGTTGCGAAAGGTTTTCGACAAGTTCAAGGAGTTGGCTACGATGAGACTTTCTCACCCGTAGCGATGCTTAAGTCTGTCCGAATCATGTTAGCAATTGCCGCATTTTATGATTATGAAATCTGGCAAATGAATGTCAAAACTGCATTCCTTAATGGATTTCTTAAAGAAGAGTTGAATATGATGCAACCAGAAGGTTTTGTCGATCCTAAAGGTGCTAACAAAGTGTGCAAGCTCCAGCGATCCATCTATGGACTGGTGCAAGCATCTCGGAGTTGGAATATACGCTTTGAGGAGGTGATCAAAGCATATGGTTTTATACAGACTTATGGTGAAGGCTGTATTTACAAGAAAGTGAGTGGGAGCTCCGTAGCATTTCTGATATTATATGTGGATGACATATTTTTGATTGGAAATGATATAGAATTTCTGGATAGCATAAAAGGATACTTGAATAAGAGTTTTTCAATGAAAGACCTCGGTGAAGCTACTTACGTATTGAGCATCAAGATCTATAGGGATAGATGGAGACGCTTAATAGGACTTTCACAAAGCACATACCTTGACAAAGTTTTGAAGAAGTTCAAAATAGACCAGTTAAAGAAAGGGTTCTTGAATGTGTTGCAAGGTCTGAAGTTGAGTAAGACTCAAAACCCGACCACGGCAGAAGATAGAGAGAGAATGAAAGTCATTCCCTATGCCTCAGCCATAGGTTCTATAAAGTATGCCATGTTGTGTACCTTGCCATGAGTTTGGCAAGGGGGTACAATAGTGATCCAGGAGTAGATCACTAGACAACGGTCAAAATTATCCTTAGTTACCTAAGAGGACTAAGGAGATATTTCTCGGTTATGGAGGTAATAAAGAGTTCGTCGTAAAGGGTTACATCGATGCAAGCTTTGACGCCGATTAGGATGACTCTGAGTCTCAATCTGGATACATATTGAAAGTGCGAGCAATTAGCTAGAGTAGCTCCATACAGAGCTTTGTAGACATAGAAATTTGCAAAATACATACGGATCTGAATGTGACAGACCCGTTGACTAAACTTCTCTCACAAGCAAAACATGATCACACCTTAGTACTCTTTGGGTGTTAATCACATGGTGATGTGAACTAGATTATTCACTAGTAAACTCTTTGGGTGTTGGTCACACGGCGATGTGAACTATGGGTGTTAATCACATGGTGATGTGAACTAGATTATTGACTCTAGTGCAAGTGGGAGACTGAAGGACATATGCCCTAGAGGCAATAATAAAGTTGTTATTTTATATTTCCTTATTCATGATAAAGGTTTATTATTCATGCTAGAATTGTATTGATCGAAAACTTAAATACATGTGTGGATACATAAACAAATACCGTGTCCCTAGTAAGCCTCTACTAGACTAGCTCGTTGATCAAAGATGGTTAAGGTTTCCTAACCATGGACATGTGTTGTCATTTGATAACGGGATCACATCATTAGGAGAATGATGTGATGGACAAGACCCATCCGTTAGCTTAGCATATTGATCGTTCAGTTTATTGCTATTGCTTTCTTCATGACAAATACATATTCCTTCGACTATGAGATTATGCAACTCCCGGATACTGGAGGAATACCTTGTGTGCTATCAAACATCACAACGTAACTGGGTGATCATAAAGATGCTCTACAGGTATCTCCGAAGGTGTTTGTTGAGTTGGCATAGATCAAGATTAGGATTTGTCACTCCGAGTATCGGAGAGGTATCTCTGGGCCCTCTCGGTAATACACATCATAAGAAGCTTGCAAGCAAAGTGACTAAGGAGTTAGTTACGAGATGATGTATTACGGAATGAGTAAAGAGACTTGCCGGTAACGAGATTGAACTAGGTATGAAGATACCGACGATCGAATCTCGGGCAAGTAACATACCGACAGACAAAGGGAATTGCGTATGTTGGCATAACGGTTCGACCAATAAAGATCTTCATAGAATATGTAGGAACCAATATGGGCATCCAGGTTCCGCTATTGGTTATTGACCGGAGAGGTGTCTCGGTCATGTCTACATAGTCCTCGAACCCGTAGGGTCCGCACGCTTAACGTTCGTTGACGATATAGTGTTATATGAGTTATGTGATTTGGTGACTGAATGTTGTTCGGAGTCTTGGATGAGATCATGGACATGGAATGGTCCGGAGGTAAATATTGATATATAGGACGATACTATTTGGACACCGAAGGAGTTTCGGGGCGTACCGGGTAGTAATTGGGTCACCGGAAGGGGTTCCGGCAAGCCCAGGGAGGACTATGGGCCATATGGGCCAAGAGAAGGGAGCACACCAGCCCACAAGGGGCTGGTGCGCCCCTCTATGGCAGCCGGCCCTTGGGGAGAGAAGGAAAGAGGGGAGTAGGCCTTCTCGTTCCTTCCCTCTCCTCCTCTTTCCTTCCCCCTTAGGGGAATTATGGCAGGGGGGCGCAGGCCAGGGCAGGCGCCCTAGGGCTGGCCGGCCACCTATGTGGTGCGCCTGGCTGCCTCCCCTCTTCCCCCCACCTATATATATGTGGGAGGGGGCGCCACACAAAGGACACAACATTGTCTTAGCCGTGTGCGGCGCCCCCTTCCACCGTTTACACCCTCGGTCATATTTTCGTAGTGCTTAGGCGAAGCACTGCAGAGATAGCATCACCATCACCTTCACCACGCCGTCGTGCTACCGGAACTCATCCAATACCTCGCCGTCTTGCTGGATCAAGAAGGCGCGGACATCACCGAGCTGAACGTGGAGGTTTTGTATGTTCGGTACTCGATCAGTTAGAGCTCGAAGAAGTTCGACTACATCAACCGCATTAACAAACGCTTCCGCTTACGGTCTACGAGGGTACATAGACACACTCCCCCCCTCGTTGCTACGCATATCCATGGATAGATCTTGCTTGTGCGTAGAATTTTTTTTGTTTTCCATGCAACGTTTCCCAACAACAACATCATAAGAAGCTTCATGTGACTAATGGGTTTAGTCATGCGATCTTGTATTACGGAACAAGTAAAGAGACTTGCCGGTAACGAGATTGAACTAGGTATGGAGATATCGATGATCGAATCTCGAGCAAGTAATTAATATATTGCCGGACAAAGGGAATTGCAGATGGGGTTGACTGAATCCTTGACATCGTGGTTCAACCGATAAAGATCTTCATTGAATATGTAGGAATCAATATGGGCATCCAGGTCCCGCTATTGATTATTGATCGGAGAGGAGTCTCGGTCATGTTTGCATGTTCCCGAACCCGTAGGGTTGCACGCTTAACGTTCGGTAGCGCTAGGGTAGTATTGAGATATTAATAGAGGAAAGTCCGAAGGTTGTTCGGAGACCCGGGTGGGATCCGGTATATCATGAGGAGCTCTGGAATGGTCCGGAGGTAAATATTTATATATGGGAAGTCCTGTTTTGGCTGCCGGAAAAGTTTGGGGGTATGCCGGCAAGTGTACCGGAGGCACTGAAGGTTCCAGGGGTCCACCAACCCGAGGGACCCATGTGGGTTGTAGGGGGTGCCTTGGCCTAGATGGGCCAGGCACACCAGTCCCCCTTGGCCCATCTCCCCCCTTGACTTGGGGGGCAAGCCACCCCCTAGGGCCGCCGCCCCCTCCTTGGAGGAGGGGCCAAGGGCCGGTGCCCCCTCCCCCTCCCCCTATATATAGTGGGGAGGTGGGAGGGCAGCAGTATGCCTCCACCCTTGCTATCCGTTGCTCCCAAATTCTCCCACCTTTCCTTTGGTACGTGCTTGGCGAAGCCCTGCCGGAATTCCGCTGTTGCCAGCACCACCATATCGTCATGCTGGTTCCGATCTCATCTACCTCCTCTCCCTCGCTTGCTGGATCAATAAGTAGAGGACGCCATCGAGCTGAACATGTGCTAATCTCGGAGGTGCTGTCCGTTCGGCACTAGATCAGAATGACTCGTGATTGGATCGTGAAGAGTACGACTACATCAACTGTGTTACGACGCTAATGCTTTCGGTCTAGAAGGGTATGTAGACACACTTCTCCCTCGTAGCTATGCTTCTCCTAGATTGGATCTTGGGTGTTTCGTAGGATTTTTTTTGATTTTCATGCTTCATTCCCCTTCAGTGGCATCATGAGTCAGGTCAATGCGTAGATGTATATGCACGAGTAGAATACAAAGAAGTTGTGGGCGTTGATGTTCAAATTGCTTACTTATTTTGTCTTATTTGGATTCAGCAGTATTGTGGGATGAAGCGACTCAAATCAACCTTACTTTTCGATGCACAAGAGACCGGTCCCACTGACTGACATGCAACTTGTATTGCATAAAAGTGGCTTTGCGGGTGTCTGTCTTTTCCACCTTAGTTGAATCTGATTTGACAATGGAGGTCCTTGTAGAAGGTTAAAAGGCAACTTGTATATCATCTTTGTGGTTTTGCATAGATAAGAATGGTTCTTATAATTTGCCCTAGCAGCCACGTAAAAATTGAAACAACAAAGTAGAGGACGTATAACTTGTTTTTGCAGGGCATGCTGTGATGTGGTATGGCCAAAATGTTATGTGATATATGTTGATGTATGAGATGATCATGTTTTGTAATAGGTTCACAACTTGCATGTCGATGAGTACGGCAACCGACAGGAGCCATAGGGTTGTCTCTAATTTATTGTATGACCCGCGTGTCAACTAAACGCAATGTAATTGCTTTACTTTATCGCTATGCATAAGCAATAGTTGTAGTAGCAATAGGTCGCGAGGCAACCACGTGAAGACATGATGATGGAGATCATGGTGTCATGCCGGTGCTTTGGAGATGGAGATCAAAAGCACAAGATCATAATGGCCATATCATGTCACATATTTTGATTGCATGTGATGTTTATCTTTTATGCATCTTATTTTGCTTAGGACAATGATAGCATTATAAGATGACCCCATCACTTAATTACAAGATAAAATGTGTTCTCCCTAAGTGTGCACTGCTGCGAAAGTTCATCGTTTTGAAGCACCTCGTGATGATCGGGTGTGATAGACTCTACGTTCGCATACAACGGGTGTAAGCCAGCTTTACACATGCGGAATACTTGGGTTAAACATGACGAGCCTAGCATGTACAGACATGGCCTCGGAACACGGAGGACCGAAAGGTCAAACATGAGTCATATAGTAGATATAATCAACATGGAGATGTTCACCATTGTTGACGACCCCATCTCACGTGATGATCGGACATGGGTAGTTGATTTGGATCATGTAAACACTTAGACAACTTGAGGGATGTTGATTTAAGTGGGAGTTCACTAGTAATTTGTTTAACTGAACCAATTATCATGAACATAGTCTTAGTGTCTTTGCAAATTATGTTGTAGATCAATGGCTCATGTTGTAGCTCCCCTGAATTTTAATGCGTTCCTAGAGAAAGCTAAGTTGAAAGATGATGGAAGCAACTATGCAGACTGGGTGTCCTTGAAGCACCACTAGGTGTGCCACCTGCTCCCACAAATCTGGACGCTATGAACGTCTAGCAGACTAGAAGTGATGACTACACGATAGTTCAGTGCGCCATGCTTTACGGCTTAGAACCAGGGCTCCAAAGACGTTTTGAGCACCACGGAGCATATGAGATGTTCCAGGAGCTGAAATTGGTATTTCAGGATCATGCCTGGGTTGAGAGGTATGACACCTCCGACAAGTTCTTTAGATGTAAGATGGAGGAGAACAACTCCATTAGTGAGCATGTACTCGAAATGTTTGGGTACTACAACCGCTTGAATCAGTTGGGAGTTAATCTTCCGGATGAAGTAGCGATTGACAGAGTTCTTCAGTCACTGCCACCAAGCTACAAAGGCTTCGTGATGAACTATAACATGCAAGGGATGGAAAATACAATCCCCGAGCTATTCCGATGCTTAAGGCTGCGGAGGTAGAAATCAAGAAAGAGCATCAAGTGTTGATGTTCAATAAGACCATCAGTTTCAAGACGAAACGCAAGGGAAAGAAAGGGAACTTCAAGAAGAATGGCAAACCAATTGCCGCTCACGTGAAGAAACCCAAGGCTGGACCCAAATCTGAGACTGAGTGCTTCTATTGCAAGGGGAACGGCCACTGGAAGTGAAACTGCCCCAAGTACTTGGCAGATAAGAAGGCTGGCAACGTCAACAAAGGTATATTTGATATACATGTTATTAATGTGTACCTTACTAGTGATCGAAGTAGCGCCTGGGCATTTGATACTGGTTCAGTTGCTAATATTTATAACTCAAAACAGGAGCTACAGAATAAACAGAGACTAGCTAAGGACGAGGTGATGATGCGCATTGGAAATGGCTCCAAGGTTGATGTGATCGCCGTTGGCACGCTCCCTCTATGTCTACCTTCGGGATTAGTTATAAACCTAAATAATTGTTATTTGGTGCCTGCGCTAAGCATGAACATTATATCTGGATCTTGTTTATTGTGAGACGGTTTTTCTTTTAAGTCAGAGAATAATTCTTGTTCTATTTATATGAATAATTTCTTTTATGGTCATGCACCCCTTGTGAATGGTTTATTCTTATTGAATCTTGATCATAGTGATACACATATTCATAATATTGATGCCAAAAGATGCAAGGTTCATGATGATAGTTCCACATATTTGTGGCACTGCCGCTTAGGTCATATTGGTGTAAAGCACATGAAGAAACTCCATGCTGATGGACTTTTGGAATCACTTGATTATGAACCATTTGAGACATGTGAACCATGCCTCATGGGCAAGATGACTAAAACCCCATTTTCCGGAACAATGGAGCGGGCAAGCGACTTATTGGAAATAATACATACCGATGTGTGTGGTCTGACGAGTGTTGAAGCACGCGGTGGATATCGTTATTTTCTTACCTTCACAGATGATTTGAGTAGATATGGGTAAATTTACTTGATAAAACACAAGTCTGAAACATTTGTAAAGTTCAAGGAATTTCAAAGTGAAGTGGAGAATCATCGTAACAAGAAAATGGAATTTCTACGATTTGATCATGGAGGTGAATATTTGAGTAACGAGTTTGGCTCTCAATTAAGACAATGTGGAATGATTTCACAACTTACGCCACCTAGAACACCATAGCGTAATGGTGTGTTCGAATGTTGTAACCATACTTTATTGGATCTGGTGCGTTCTATGATGTCTCTTACCAATTTGCCACTATCGTTTTGGGGTTATGCATTAAAGACAGTCGCATTCACTTTAAATAGGGCACCATCCACTACAAAAAAACACTTACGTGATGATACGTGTTTGTCACGGTAGGTCACATTTTCTGTCATGCATGTACATCCATGACGATTTTATGACAGAATCAAGATAGTCATACCTGTGCTGTCGTAGAAGTGTTACATGAGAATACTCAAATTATCATCACGAGAGTGTCCACTTCCATGACGATAAATGGTACGTCATGGAAGTGATTTAGTCAAGGGTAACCGACACATGGCATCCACCGTAACGGGTCCCCGTTAAGCTGTCGGGTCCGGTTTCGGATCCAATAACCCGTTAACAGCCATGACCAATCACGATTTTCCACGTGTAAAATTCTCATTGGCCGAAGGAACCACGTGTCAGCTCCGCATTGGAACAGATGTCAACCGTCCGATGGACAAGAGGCGCCTATGATACATCGACACGTCGCACGGCATAACAGTGGCCCATTTAGGTTAAAAAGGCTGGCCCGTTCGACTTGATCAAAAGTTAACGAGCTGGCCTATCGAAAGCCTATTAATGGCATGTTCGCGTATACCCCATTTACGACCCGTTAACTCACGACCCGTTATGGCCTTTCCGAATTGGGCCCATTAGCGTCATGTGGGCAGTCCAATAAATTCCAGCCCATTGTCACTTTCATCCAATGTATGGCCCATGACGTCTTTCAGCCCATATGAGGCCTTTTGTATCTTTGGGCCCTTTAACGACCCGTGGTGACACTGGCCCATAAAAAACAGTAAATTTCTTTATACCATTAATGGCCCATGATTCAGTTGGGTCGTTTCGAGCCTGTTTTCTCTTTCGGCCTTCTAAGCCCCATATATTCTCATGCTCATTCGACCCGTGGTGACACTGGCCCATAAAAAACAGTAAATTTCTTTATACCATTAATGGCCCATGATTCAGTTGGGTCATTTCCAGCCTGTTTTCTCTTTCGGCCTTCTAAGGCCCATATATTCTCGTGCTCATTTTCGGCCCTCAATTACTTACGGTCCGTTACTGGACTATTTCGCTAATGGGCCAAATTAGACCCGTGGTTACAGTCGGCCCATCTATGGCCCGTTAACCCTTTGGGCCTTATTCATCCCGTCATGTATTACAGCCCATTAAGGACCCGCTATGCCTGTCGATAGAATTAAGCCTATGCTATCTTACGGCCTGTTAACAGGCCCATTATGGCCTGAGCTCATAAATAGACGGTTCCGATTCTGGCCCGTTTACGGCCCAAATCACGTTCTGACTTTGGTCCATGATCAGTATGGCCCATGGATCCTGCGGCCCGTAAGAGGCCCATGGATCCTACGGCCCGTAAGAGGCCCATGTGTCGTACGGCCCGTAGGAGGCCCATGGATCTACTGCCCGTAGTAGGACCATGGATCCTATGGCCCGTAGGAGGGCCATGGTTACAATGGCCCATATGTGGACCATTGTTATTGCGGCCACTAGGAAACCGAGGAAAAAGAACTGTAGTACTACAAGCAAACAAATAAACAAGACTATAAGAAAATAAATAAGCAAGCAACTAACGCTAGGATATTACAGCGATTACACATATTACATCCACTGGGCATCAAAGTTCGCCACCAGTGCAAATATAGGGAACAAAGCAGCATATTACATACACTGGGCGTCAAAGTTGGCCACCAATGCAAATAAACGCCGCAACAAAACAAGTCCAGAACTAAAACTACTTCAGAAGAGCTCAAGAAACAATATCTTGGGTACCCACCATGCTGGTAAGAAGCTTAGCAAGCTTATTAGCTTTCTCTTGTTTGGCGCTTAAATCCTCCAACTCTTACTGTTGCACCAGAAAGTATGCATCTGAATTCTGTAGGGACTTCCTCGATCCTTCGCCTTTTTGTCGCAGCACATCTGATCGATGTCTTTCAATGTATAGTTGAGACTCGAGAAGCTGAACTGATTCAGGCAATGAGTTCAAAGAGTTGTGCCAGCAGTAGTGGCCAGTAACTCGAACACTACATCAAGACATGACTTTGGGGTTGTCTCACTATCTTCAAGATAGTTTTTATCAGCTTTCTTGGAGACCAACAGGGTCTCACTATCTTGAACCTTATCTGCATTACTTCCTTTACCATTGCATAATGGGGTACTCTTCTCCAATATTTTGTCGGTGTTCTAAAAGAGAAACAAGCAGACACATCACAGGTTTAGCATGTTGTATATGAAACTCATTTTGGTAAACCAGTTCAGTAGTAAAGTGGACATGATAACAACATGAAACAAACATATATCTATGTCATTCTAGTTTATGTTGCCAAATCAAGATAGAGACACAGTTCAAATCATATCTGTTTAAGACAAAGCAACATAGACAGAATATAAGTGTGGGAAACTACACAACACTAACAACACTTGTAGTGTGCATGACATGAGAACATAACTGTTTATACAATTGAAACTGAAATCAACATAGAGCAAGTTACAACAGCATACCAGTTAAAGAAACAGGTTGAAAACATACCTGTTGCGCCATTGGAGTTTCAATTGCATCCTTCAAAATTGAAATTAGCTGGTATGAGTAAATACAGTGATGCAAGAGCAAAGGAGTATGAACCATAGCTATGGAACCTGGCCTGAGAATAATTCTTCTTCTACTTTAAGCATTGAGTTGGGGTTCGGAGTGGTGGTCCTCGTGCTTTGGGCACTGCAGTTGCCTTACTAACTGCTCCTGTTTGGCTGCTCTGTGGTGGAGATGGTGCTGTGTCAACTGGAACTGGGTTAATACCTGCTGGGGTTGGGGTTAGATGGGGTGTAGCTGGTTCTCTGTCCAACGGGTTTGGGGTACAATCTGTGAGAGTCTGGGTTATGTGTGGTGGGGATGGTTCTTGGGCAAGTACAACCGTGGTTCTATCTGCATCGACGGGTAGCACTGTCTTTTCTGAAGACCGTGTTTTTACTCCCTAGATACTGCCATTACCCCCTCCAATTCAAATGGCTGATAAACAAGAAAATAAATTGAATGTACATGCATTGTATGATAGAGAGGTGTAATGGATAGTGGGGAAGAAAAGAGGGCATGAAATAATTCACATTTATGCTATCTAACCAAACAAGATAATATGACACAATTTCACATATATGATGGCTAACTAAACATCATAGCATGACACAATTTCATATATATGATGGCTAGCTAAACAGGATAGAGTGACATAATTCAAAATATGATGACTACGCAAACAGGGTGACATGATATAACTATATGATGTCTTTATTAAATAGGTTGGCATGCCATAATTCACATTCATGCTATCTATAGAAACATGATGTCATGATATAATTCATGGATAGAATGACATAATTCAAAAATATGATGACTATGTAAACAGGATGAGATGATATAACTATCATATGTCTTTATTAAATAGGTTGGCATGCCATAATTCACATAATGCTATCTATGTAAACATAATGGCATGATATAATTCACATATATGGTTTATATACTAAGCAAGTAAGTAGATGGCAATCTCATATATGATGTCTAAACTAAGTAGATGGCATTCAATATTGTGTATATGTTGTATAAACTAAGAAACGCAAGACAACATATGCATGATATGAGTAATATAACCCTGCCAAGTTTGAGCATACACCTCAGGGGAGAAATAGGACTGGTTATCTGTCTTTGAATCCTCCTCTAAGGAGCTATCTGTAACCAGCAAGATATCTGCTTCAGCAGGTAGCATTGTCTGCTCTGAAGACCCTGTTTTCACTCCATATTTTTCCATCACCAATTCAAATGGCGATGCACAGGAAGGGTAGTTGAATATACAAACATTGTCGACAAATGGTATACGTAATACAAAAAATGGATGGCATGATATAATTAACATATATGATGCCTAGCTAAATAGCAAGGCATTGCATAAATCACATATATAATGCCTTGCAACAAGATGGCATTGCAGAATTGATATATATGGTAATTAGACACTAAACATGTGGCATTCACACAAAGCATGTCTAAACTAAGCAAATGACATAGCAATGCAAGACACCATATGCATGATATGAGCAATATAACCCTGCCAAGTTAGAGCATAGACCTCGGGGGGGGGGGGGGGATAGAACTGGTCATCTATCTCTGAATCCTCCTATGAGGAGCTACCTGTAACCAGCAAGATATGCGCTTCAGCAGATAGCACCGTCGGCTCTGAAGACCTTGTTTTCACTCCAGATTTTTCCATCACCATGTCAAATGGCTGATGCACATGAAGAGTAGTTGAACATACTAACATTGTTGTCAAATGAAATACGTAGTAAAAAATAGGATGGCATGATATATTTCACATATATGATGACTGGCTAAACAGGATGGCATTGCAAAATTCACATATATGATACCTGGCTAAACAAGATGACATTGCATAATTCACATACATGATATAGAAACTAATTAAACAGATGGCATTCACACAAAGCATGTCTAAACTCAGCAGATGACATATGTGATGTATAAAGTAAGAAATGCAAGGCGCCATATGCATGATATGACCAACATTAGCATGCCAAGTTAGAGCAAAGACCTCATGGGGTAAATAGGAGTGATCTGCTCCCTCTGAATCCCCCTCTGAACAATTATCTTCCTCTTGATTACAATCTGGAATGGTGGGAGGGGGGCTTCAATTGCGCCCACCATGGAGCAACGTTTGCATGACATTAAATTGCCACACAAGGCTCTTCTCTTTTGCTCTACATGTTCAATACCATTGTGTACAATAACTGACATGCATACAAATAAAACATAGTGAGATTATGTAAGGAGTGCATGCAGGAATCCAGAGTAATGGTAGCAACCAATGGATAGACCCAAAACCAATGATAGCTGGCAGATAAAAGCTTCAGTTAAAAATATGCTCCTTTAATGTTTGTTTCCCACCCAACATGAAACACATAGTAGACACCCGAGATTAACCAGATAGTAGATAGAGATACTATTCATTAAAAACTCATGTTTGACCATTAGTTTGGACCTGACTCTGAGTCTAAGAGGTGAACAGTATGATAAAGTAGTAGGTAGTATTAAGCGATGAATAACGTAAGCGGACACGAAAGAGTGCGACCTCTCTTGTGGACCCGTGTAGTCCTCAAGGTCATCTGCTCAGTTGATGATGTTAATGCACTTGTTGTCGCTGTCGGCAGCGGGGAAGAAGATCTGTGGTGGCAAAAGACAGTCTGGAGGTGGGATCTCTGCTGTGGTGGACGCTTACATCATTGGAGCAGCTCAACTGGGGTGGACGATGGCGCAGCAGGAGCGGGACAAACCACACAAGGTTTTCTTTGACACCTATCTGTAACATAAGTAATTATGTAAGGGCTCATTTCAGTTGGAGGATTCTAACAACGCAGGGATAAGAAATACACAGGAATAGGATACGAATGCATGTGCAAACATAGGATTTCTGTCAATCTGGATGTTTGGTTAACGGGAATTGGAAGATCACAGGAATGCAAAGAAGCATGGTCAAATTAAAGTCAAATGACATGAAAATGTACAGTTATCATGCTATTATGCTACTATCACTTAGTCTTGTTCTTCATGAATATGAATTTGAAAATGATGGCCAAGTGGATATTAAAATTCCTACGTTTTTTCTTCGAAAGAGACACTAAAGGAAAAAATCTTATAGTTTTCCCTTGCTTCATTCCTTTGAACCAAATGCATGAATAGTAGGACCATATGAAACTTTTCAATTCCTATGCTTTTCCTTCACTTTTCCCTTCAACTAGTGGCGATTCTAGTAGGCAAGATTGAACAGGCAAAAGCCTACACTCCAAAAATGTTTTTGTACTACTTCTACTTCTTTGGACCCAGGCCACTGCCCTACTAGCTCAACTCCCAGGCCCATCTACACATGCACATCTCCAACGCACAGAAATAAATAATGATGGCTTTCGAGAGAGTCCATCAGGGATAGGTAACTTGCCTAGTACTACCTCACTACTTGTCATATAGGAGAAACTATTTGTATTTCTTATTACTACGTGTGTTCAATGGACAATATATATTACATGTAGAGTAAAAAAGCAATGCGACAAGTGTACAACCTCTTTGGCGAAGCCATGTCATCCTCAGCATCATTGGGTTGGTCGTGGAGGATGCTGCGGCTGATGTGGCTGTCGGAGGCGGGGAAGAAGATCTTAGGCATCTGGAGATGGAGCCGATGGTACTGCTCCGCCGTGATGGACGGTTTCGTTGTTGGAGCAGCTCCGGTGAGGTGTACGACGGCGAGGCTAAAGCAAGACAAGAAAGACAACGTTAACCTGAAGTGGTATTCTAATAGCATCTCCAATAGATGATGTAAAATACATCAGCCGGTCATCTCTGAACTTAACTGTCAAAACTGAATTTTACTGTCGAAACTGAATTTTACTGTCGAAACTGAATTTTTTGTCGAAACTAAATTTTTTGTCGAAACTGAATTTTACTGTCAAAACTAAATGCACTAGTAGTAGAAAAGCAGTGCACTAATAGTTTTGTCCGCTCGAGCACTAGTGGCAGAGTAGCAGTGATCTAAATCGGTATCCGCTCTAGTAGGGGACGTACTACGAGAGAGCAGCAGGGGCGGCTGGTCGTGCAGCAGCAGCAACAGCGCGTGCGAGAGCCACGACAGCTGGTCGTGTAGCAGTAGCTCGGGTAGCAGCAGCAGGAGCTCGAGCGAGTGCCGGAGCTGCTGCTCATGCAGCAGCAGCATGAGAAAGAGTAGAGCATCAGCGCAAGCAAGAGCAAGAGCAAGAGTAGCAGCTCGAGCAAGATCAAGAGCAGACGAGGCACGCGACCGAGAGCAAGAGCAGAGTAGCAGCGCGAGCGAGAGCTGAAGCAGCAACAGGGCCAGCAAGAGCCGGAGCAGTAGCAGCTCCTGCTGATGTTGACGTCGTTGCGGCGGGAGCGACGCCATGGCGGAGAGACGCCATGGAAGAAGTGGTCGGCGACACAGCTGTAGATGGAGCCGCGCCTTGGCGGCTCGGGAACAAGCGCCAGCAGCACCATGAGATCGAATCAAGAAGAAAATGCAGCGGTTAGTGTAGAACCTCTTTGGTGGCGCCGATTAGGCCTCAGCTTCATCTGAGGAATCAATGATGGTGATGTTCTTCCAGTGGTGCAGGTGAAGATGACGCTATGGGGATGGAGGTGGTGCGATAGACGAGGCGAACATCGGGGAAGCTCCTTGGAGGTGAAGGACGGGGTGGCTGAACCAGTGGGACGACGAGATCGATGATGGATCCTCATCTGGTGTGGTGGATGAGGGACGTCGAGCTGTTGCGGTGGACGGTGTCATCGGGGAAGAGTCTCCGGCTGGGCGGCGGTCGGGTGGCGGACGGAGGAAGGTGTGGGGCTTCGCGAGTTTTGGTGGCCTCGGTGTATGAATGGGGGGCGGAGGGGATGGGAGGGGGAACCATGGCTTAGGGATGCGCTTGTCCAAAATGTGGGGTAGGTTACAAAAGTACCCTTACCTGTTTGAACAATGGGATGTCGAGGCGGGATTTTCGGCAAATGGATAGAAGGGGGATTTCACGTGTCTGGGCGGCGCGACCGATTTCGGAGGAGGAGGGAGTTTTCGCGCATGTTGAAATTTCGGGATAACAAGGTGGGGGTTGAAGAGGCAGGAGATTCGCAGCACAATAGACAAAGAGATAATAGCTTTAAATTTTGGGATAACAAGGCGCGGCTTGAAAATTTGGGAGAACAAGCTTAACGTGTACAAAGAAAAAGACAATTCACACCACACTAGAGAGAGTCATGTCCTATTTTAATATATTTCTACAAATGCCATTAAAAACAACAACAAAAAATAAAATAAAAATCGGGAGAACAAGCCTAACATGTATAGTACCAAATCAATTTGCACTTCCCTCAACAATAAAGAAACAATTCGTACCGTATAGCATATGGACTAAATTTGAGTCCATTTTCCCTGTTTGAATGGGATTGTACTTGGGTTAGTTATACCACCATCTAAATATTATCTTCACAACACATGACATGATATAGGTGTTGGAAATATGCCCTAGAGGCAATAATAAAATGGTTATATCAAATTTCCCGTTCATGATAAATTTTTATTATTCATGCTAGAATTGTATTGATCAGAAACTTAAATACTTGTGTGGATACATAAACTACACCGTGTGCCTAGTAAGCCTCTACTAGAGTAGCTTGTTGATCAAAGATGGTTAGGTTTTCCTAACCATAGACATGAGTTGTCATTTGATAACGGGATCACATCATTAGGAGAATGCCGTGATGGACAGACCCAACCGTAAGCTTAGCATCAGATCGTTTGGTTATTTGCTATAGCTTTCTTCATGTCAAGTATCAGTTCCTTAGACATTCAGATCATGGCATTCCCAGATACCAGAGGAATGCCTTCTGTGCTATCAAACGTCACTTCGTAACTGGGTGATCATAAAGGTGCTCTACAGGTATCTCTGAAGGTGTCTATTGGGTTGCATGGATCGAGACTGGGATTTGTCGCTCCGTGTGACAAAGAGATATCACTGGGCCCTCTCGGTAATACAAAATCATAAGAGGCTTAATGTGACTAATGAGTTTAGTCATGGGATCTTGTATTATGGAACGAGTAAAAAGACTTGCCGGTAATGAGATTGAACTAGGTATGGAGATACCGACAATCGAATCTCGTGCAAGTAACATATCGCCGGACAAAGGGAATTGCATACGGGATTGAATGAATCCTTGACATCATGGTTCAACCAATTAAGATCTTCATTGAATATGTAGGAATCAGTATGGGCATCCAGACCCCGCTATTGGTTATTGGCCGGAGAGGAGTCTCGGTCATGTCTACATGATTCTCGAACCCGTAGGGTCGCACGCTTAACGTTCGGTTGCGCTAGGGTAGTACTGAGATATTAATAGTGGAAAGTCAGAAGGTTGTTCAGAGTCCCAAATGGGATCCAGGACATCATGTGGGGTTCCGGAATAGTCCGGAGGTAAAGATTCATATATGGAAAGTTGTTATCGGGGTTCCGTAAAAAGTTTGAGTTTTTTCAGTATTATAATGGGAAGGTTCTAGAAGGTTCCAGAGTGGTGCCCACCTGCATGGGGGGACCCACATGAACGTGGGTAGTGGGGAAAGTCCCCACACCCCTGGTCTAGGCACACCAAGATCCTCCCTTAAAAGGAATAGTATCATATCCCGAAGGGATAAGATCAGGATCCCTAAAAAGGGGGGATAGCGATCGGTGCGGAAGGAAAGGAGGGATTTCCTTCCTCCCTTTTGACCAAAGACCCTAGGGCCTCAGAGGGCAAGCCACCAGTGTCATGGTTCTAAGTCTAACAGTAGAATAGGGGGTAGGTATGAGGAGGCAAGATCCTAGCTACGGTGAGGTTATGCACGCAAGATTTACGAGTTCAGGCCCTTCTCGGAGGAAGTAACAACCCTACGTCTCAGTGCCCGGAGGCTCGGTCGATTGGATTATGCGTGAAGTTACAGGGGGTGCGAACCCTTGTGCCTGAGGAGGGGGTTGGCTTATATAGAGTTCGCCAGACCCCTCCAACCCTCAGTTACACAGGATTCAATGTACATAAAGAGGGGACATTACTGGTAACGCCAGCAATAAAGGCATATAAATGATCATTAAGACTTCGGAGTGAACGCCGATCGTTGCCGTTCTGAGTGACTTTAGATCTTCTGTCTTCCGAGTGATTTCTGATGTGGTCGAGTGAGTACACTCCGGACGAATGGAATTGGGTTTTCCGAGTGGAATGCTTCTGGTCGAGTGAATGGTATTGTCCTTGAATATCCCTGACTTTAAGGTAATGTCCTTGGGAAGGGTGTCTAGGTCAGGCCTATTACCCTACCCCAGGTACATGTCATCGTCATTAGCCCCCGAATGGTTCAGGGTTCGAGTGACAAAAGGAGTTGAAGATGGTTCCGACCCATTTTTCACGCTTCGGGAGCATTTTGCTTAGATTAATGAACCACGTAACGACTTCGACTTCATTTTTAGTCGCCTTGATCCATTCCTAAATTGTCGAGTGAATTTTGTTGATAAGCTTCAATTGTGGACATGGTATGAGATCTTTGGCGCGATTGACTGCACTGTCGTTCCCGGATCTCACGGGATTCGAAATTTGGAGAAGCGCGCGGGACGGAGAAGCCCGCAGTAAACGGAACAGATTTGGCAGGGACGCCTCGATCCTCGTGCCACCTTTCTCGCCACGTACCGAGTGCGCGACTGCTGCGGGATTCGATGGGACTGCTTGGGCCCACAAGTCAGTCACTTGGTAACAAGTCCATATAAGGCGTCCGGGCTGGTGCGTTTGGCACTGTGCTCTTTATCCCCTTCTTCTTCCTCTGTTTCTCCACCGCATTCGCCACCACCTTCGACGCCGCCGCCCCGTCCAAGCACAGCCTGCTGCAATGGGAAAGGAGAAAACGGCGGCCCTGGAGCGAGCGAAGAAGGTGACGGCGGCAGCGAAGGGCAAGAAGACGAGTCGAGGCGGGTCGTCATCTAGGTCCGGCCTGCCGCCTAGCTGGATCCAGGGCGACTGGATCAGATCCACGATCCGGAAGGAAGACATGGAGGATCTAGTCGAAGGGGGCTTGATTGCCCACCAGTCCTGGCGATTGCCGGGGAACGAGACCGAGCCGCAGCCGCAAGAGGGTGAGTGCGTCCTCCTCGTGAATCATGTCGACCGCGGTTTCTCCTTGCCTCCACATCCCTTTTTCTGGGCTTTCTTGAATTTCTTTGGAGCTCAACTTCATCACTTTCCCCCCAACACCATCACCTATCTTGCTGCATATGTTTCCCTGTGTGAGAATTTCTTGGGTTGTCGACCGCACTGGGGTCTTTTCAAAAATATATTCACATGCCGCTCTCAAGCCGTAAAAAAGTCCAATCCGAGTGATGAGAGAACACATGTGATCCAGATGTGCGGGGGTCTGGGAATTCAGATGAGGGGTAGGAGCACTTTTCCGGCTATGATGCTCCCCGATTCAGTTAGAGGGTGGCAGTCGACCTGGTTCTATTGCAAAGACCAGCCGCCTCCTAGTCAGTCGACTGGGCTTCCTCCCTTTTCCATGGATCGAGTCCAGCCGCCCTCTACTTTGAAAGTGAACCCAGAGGAGAAAGTAGAAGTGAATATGCTAGTTGACCGAGTAGTCCAGTTAGTCCGCGATGGGGTGACTGGTATGGACTTGCTTGAAATATTTCTCAGTCGATGCATCCAGCCACTCCGGGCTCGTGATCATCCCATGTGGATGTACTCGGGTATTGATGACACCACTCGGATCCACCCGGAGGAGGTCACCGGGGAGGTAGTGGAACGGTGGCTGCAAGGCATCACTGGTAACAAAGATAACCCCGGGGGGTCCAAGAGGGTCCCACCATTCGATAAGACCAACGAACCAGATAAGGTACAATCTTCAGTGCCGAATGTCCTTTGCTCAGATTTCCTATTTAGGCTTCAATCCGATTGATATTTGTATGATTCTTTGCTCTGCAGATATATACTGAGATGTACTCGATGCCCAACGGGGAGCAGATCCAGGAAGGAGAGGAGAGCGGAGGCGACAGCGGCGATTGGAACTCTGATGACGAGAGTGATGAAGAGCGCGAAGACTCGAGCAGTGGTGAGGAGGTCGATTCTCCACCTCGCGTGGAAAAGCGTTCCAAGCAGAAGCACGACCCATCAAGTATCCGGGGTAAAGTGGCGGCACCGACTGGACAAATTTCGAAGCGCACTCGGACATCTTCTCCGGTGCCGACTGAGAAGGCTCCGAAGCAGCTCAAGACTGCGCCGTCAAAGCCACGGAAGGCCTTGCCCAAGATCAAGGTTGATGTTCCCGTTACCTCTGTGTAAGTGTTTCGTTTTCACCCTTTGCTCCAAGAATCTTATATCAGTTGTCGACCCATTCTCTTGCTTGACCGAGTGAACCTTGAAATTTGCAGTTCTGCTACCTCTGGGACTTCTGCTTACAAAGATGATGATGACGAGGAGATGGAGGACGCGGTCACATCCAATGCGGGTATGACTCCTGTTATCTTGTCTTTTCTTTGCTAACCACTTCTACAGTCGACTGAACTCTTGTGGTCGATTCTTTTGCAGCTCCGCAAAATGTTATTGAACTTCCAGATGACGATGAAGATGTGCCACAGAAGCTCGTGGGAAAGAGGAGCAGGACCTTGGGCAAAAAGGCACCAGCTAGCAAGACGCCTCAGTCGACGCCGGCGGCAGAACCAGCTATCCAGCAGCCTGGGGACCTCAACCGTGCTTCTGTTACTTTTGCGATTCCCTTGTTGAGTGGTCGTGCTTCAGCATCGACTGCACAGGCCCCTGCTTCATCTGTGCAACTTCATGCCTCAAGCTCTCAAGCTGCTGCAGCTGATCCACCGTCTCCACTTTTCACCGCTCATCACGTCCCAGAGGACCAAGTGAGTGCTGCCAAGGAAGCCATACGCCAGGCAGGCATTATGATGGAGCAGATGAAAGTGGTGCGCGAGGCCAGTCAAGCTGCCTATGATGCCAGCTCAGCACTCTAGGCCAATGTCCAGGTTAACTTACTTCCGACTGAACTCCATCTTGACGCTTGTTCTGTTAGGATATGATATTTAGAAACTGCTGCTTTATTATCTACAAGATGTCCGTGGATGAGCGTTTTGGAACCTTAATTGCACACCCATTGTCAGTCTGTACACCCAGTGGGTGTTTTAATTTCTGTTGAGTAGTTTTTCCACTTGAGTCGACTAGGTTGTGTCGATTGAATCTCTGAACCAGTGGGGGCACGCTGAGTGCACCCACTGGGTGTAGTCCCCGAGACCGCCGTCGAATGTTTGATTTGGCGGGGGTCTTTGAACAGAACTTTTCCACTCGGTTTGAGCAGATCATGTCGAGTGGAACCTGGACCAGTGGGGGCACACTGAGTGCACCCACTGGGCGTAGTCCCCGAGACCGTAGTCGACTGCGGGCAGTCGGCTATGGTCTGAGTTTTTTTTTCTCTGACTGGACGGACCAAGTCAATTGAAAAATCGAACCAGTGGGGGCACGCTGAGTGCACCCACTGGGTGTAGTCCCCGAGACTATTGTTGAATGTTTGATTCGGCAGTAGTCTTAGAACTCTTTGAACTTGTTACTTTATTGCTCGGATGCAACCAATCTTTGTGTCTGCCGACTGACTATCTTCTAAACACAGAAATCTTGTGATCTTGGAGCCCGGTTCGCTGACTTAGAGCAGAAGCAGATCCAGCTCAATCTTGATCTGGAGTTGGCTCAGAATAACTTGCAGAAGGCTAAGGATGACGCTGTTGGTAAGGAAAGCTTGTCGACTGGTTCTCCTGCCATCTTTTCTCCTCTTCTTTCTGATTCGAATGTTATTCTTTCTAGAAACAATGAGACGGGCTTTGGAGAAGAAGGACCTTGACCTTGCAGCTGCGAAGAAAACAGCAGAAGAAAAAACGGCACTCGCTGACCAAAAGCTGGCCTCAGTCGAAAAGTTGGAGGAAGAGAATACCAAGCTGAAGACTGCTCTCGATGACGCCAACAAAGAGGTAACTCGACTGAAGAAGGATAAAGGGACCCTGACTGACAAAGTGGAAGACATCACCCGCAAGAGGAATGAGCTAGAGAATTATCTGGGAGGACTCGCCAAGAAGTTATTCCTCATGCTTGTAGGTACTTTTCCCTGTCCGATTGATTTGCTTTCGTTGACTCATCATATAACTGTCGACTCATTATTTCTCTGTGAGTGTAGAATTCTATCAAAACTTCGAGGAAGAGACTGGACGAGTCGAGACAAGCTTGGACCCCATCAACTCCCCTGTTAAAGATGAAGCTGCCATGAACGTGCTCCGACTGGAGTCTCGCCTTGCCAGCGCCATGAATTACCTTGCTCGACTGAAGGTTGCAGTGTCGCGGATCGACACGGCGCTCTGGCCAAGGGAAACGCTCCAAAATGATCTCAAGTCTTTGATGACTCGACTCAATGAGATTCCTGGTCGAGTGCAGGAATGGAAGAAGTCCTCTGCTCGATGCGTTGCCGACGTAGCTCTGTCCCTGGTTCGTGTTCATTGCAAGGAAGCCAAAGAAGAGAAGCTAGCAGCAATCAAGGTTGCCAATACCAAGAAACTTGACTTCCAGTCCTTCATGGAGACTTTTATTGGTGCTGCTACTCGAATTGCAGATGGAATCGACCTGGATGAGTTCGTCGAGCCTGCCAGCCCTCTTGCGGAGTGAACAAAATTTTTATGATCCGATTAAATTTGCCTCGGTATGCCGAGTGGTTTTGTAACCGTTAAACTCCTTCGGGCCTGATGCCCGAGTACTTTAACCTGCGGTCCGGAACCTCATGGGGATTTGTCCGAACTTAGTTTTCCCTTAAATATGCTTGTTTTTATTTCTGAGTGGAACTTGTAACTTCACTCGGAACAGACTTTTGTTCTTGTGATGCAATTCTGAGGAGAGGATTGCGGACGACCTGCACCTCGTCATTCTTGCAGATCAGGATGGAGCACACATTGTACTTGTGGCGTAGTTCTGAAGAGAAGGTCGCAGTCGACCTGCACTTCATTGTTCTGATGGATCAGGATGGAGAGTGTTTTAACTTAGGCGAGTACAGGACTGCAGCTAAGCCCCCGAGTGAGAGGGTTGCTCATCACTCGGTAGGATTTTACAAACTTAGGCGAGTACATGACTGCAGCTAAGCCTCCGAGTGAGAGGGTTGCTCATCACTCGGTAGGATTTTACAAACTTAGGCGAGTACAGGACTGCAGCTAAGCCCCCGAGTGAGAGGGTTGCTCATCAATCGGTAGGATTTTTTAAACTTAGGCGAGTCCAGAAACTGCAGCTAAGCCCCCGAGTGAGAGGGTTTGCTCATCACTCGTAGGATTTTTTAAACTTAGGCGAGTACAGGACTGCAGCTAAGCCCCCGAGTGAGAGGGTTGCTCTTCACTCGGTGGGATTTTCAAACTTAGGCGAGTACAGGACTGCAGCTAAGCCCCCGAGTGAGAGGGTTGCTCACCACTCGGTAGGATTTTTTAAACTTAGGCGAGTACAGGACTACAGCTAAGCCTCCGAGTGAGAGGGTTGCTCATCATTCGGTAGGGTTTTTTAAACTTAGGCGAGTACAGGACTGCAGCTAAGCCCCCGAGTGAGATGGTTGCTCTTCACTCGGTGGGATTTTTCAAACTTAGGCGAGTACAGGACTGCAGCTAAGCCCCTGAGTGAGAGGGTTGCTCACCACTCTGTAGGATTTTTTAAACTTAGGCGAGTCCAGGACTGCAGCTAAGCCCCCGAGTGAGAGGGTTGCTCATCACTCGGTAGGATTTTTTAAACTTAGGCGAGTACAGGACTGCAGCTAAGCCCCCGAGTGAGAGGGTTGCTCTTCACTCGGTGGGATTTTTCAAACTTAGGTGAGTACAGGACTGTAGCTAAGCCCCCGAGTGAGAGGGTTGCTCACCACTCGGTAGGATTTTTTAAACTTAGGCGAGTACAGGACTGCAGCTAAGCCTCCGAGTGAGAGGGTTGCTCATCACTCGGTAGGATTTTTTAAACTTAGGCGAGTACAAGACTGCAGCTAAGCCCCCGAGTGAGAGGGTTGCTCATCACTCGGTAGGATTTTTTAAACTTAGGCGAGTACAGGACTGCAGCTAAGCCTCCGAGTGAGAGGGTTGCTCATCACTCGGTAGGATTTTTTTTTAAACTTAGGCGAATCGGATTCGCGGCTAAGCCACCCACTGGGGGATTTTGGACACATGTATTAGTAACGACAATCATTTAGGAGACTGTAAAACCATGTCTTTGATAAACGAACTGAAAGGTACTCCTTATTACATCTCATCAGTCTGAACACTTAAGTATAAAAACGGCGGAGTAGCTCCGCATTCCAAGCGCATGGCTCGTCTTTATTCTGCTCCACATTGTAGAGGTGATACGCTCCATTGTGGAGCACCTTGGTGACGATGAAGGGACCTTCCCAAGCGGGGGCAAGTTTGTGAGGCCGTTGCTGGTCCACTCGGAGCACAAGGTCCCCTTCCTGAAATGCTCGACCCTTCACATTTCTGGCATATAATCGACGAAGGTCTTGCTGACAAATGGTCGATCGGATCAAGGCCATCTCTCTTTCTTCTTCCAGAAGATCAACAGCGTCTTCTCGAGCCCGTTCTGCTTCGGCTTCTGAAAAAAGTTCTACTCGGGGTGCATTGTGAAGCAAGTCACTCGGCAGCACAGCCTCACCCCCATAGACCATGAAGAAGGGAGTTCGACCGGTCGACCGATTTGGTGTTGTTCTTAATCCCTAAAGGACTGACGGTAGCTCATCTACCCAAGCACCGGCTGCATGCTTGAGGTCACGCATCAATCGAGGTTTCAGCCCTTTGAGAATCAAACCATTCGCTCTTTCTGCTTGTCCATTCGACTGAGGGTGGGCGACTGAAGCATAGTCGACCCGAGTACCTTGGGAAGCGCAGAAAGCTCGGAACTCATCTGAATCAAAGTTTGACCCATTATCCATGATGATGCTGTGTGGAACTCCATATCTAAATGTTAACCCTCTGATGAAGCTAACAACAGTACTTGCTTCCAGGTTTTTGATAGGTTTAGCTTCAATCCATTTAGTGAACTTGTCGACTGCTACAAGCACATGGGTGAAGCCACTCCTGCCAGTCCTCAGAGGTCCGACCATATCTAATCCCCAAATAGCAAATGCCCAGGCGAGTGGAATAGTCTTCAAGGCTGAAGCAGGTTTGTGGGACATGTTGGAGTAGAACTGACAGTCCTCGCACTTGTCAACTATTTCCTTTGCCATCTCATTTGCCCGTGGCTAGTAAAACCCTGCTCGGTATACTTTGGCCACGATGGTCCGAGAGGACGCATGGTGACCACAGGTTCCTGAGTGGATATCATTGAGGATCACTCGGCCTTCTTCTGGAGTGATGCATTTCTGAATGACCCCAGTAACACTCTCTCTGTAGAGCTGTCCACCCATTACCGTGAAGGCTTTGGATCGATGGACAATCTGACGAGCCTCTTATTCATCCTCTGGAAGCTCTTTCCTGAGAATATATGCAATATATGGCACTGTCCAATCGGGAATAATGACCAAAACCTCCATGATCAAGTCGACCACAGCTGGGATTTCAACTTCAGTCGGATCAGTGGAGCTCTTAGGCTGTGGGGGCTCTTCAGTGAAGGGATCTTCTTGAACTGATGGTGCATGAATATGCTCCGAAAACACATTGCTGGGAATAGGCTCCCACTTGGAACCTATTTTCGCCAAGTCATCAGCTGCTTGATTCTTCAGTCGGGGTATATGGTGGAGCTCTAGCCCTTCAAACTTCTTTTCTAACTTTCTCACTGCATTGCAATAACCTGTCATAGCTGGGCTCCTGACGTCCCACTCCTTCATCACTTGATTAACCACTAAATCTGAGTCGCCGTAAACCATTAGGCGACGGACACCGAGTGAAATGGCCATACGCAACCCGTACAGAAGTGCCTCATATTCAGCTTCATTGTTGGAGAAATCAAAGTGAATCTGGAGAACATATCTGAGGTTGTCACCTTGTGGAGATACCAGGACTACTCCAGCGCCTGAACCATTCAACATCTTGGACCCGTCGAAGAACATAGTCCAATGTTCCGACTGTATCTGGGTCGGTAGCTGCTGTTCAACCCACTCGACGAGGAAATCTGCTATTGCTTGAGATTTGATTGCTCTCTTTGCCTCAAACTTGATATCCAGCGAAAGGAGCTCAATCGCCCACTCTGCCACTCGACCAGTTGCATCTCTGTTATTCAAAATTTCTGACAACGGAGCGTCGCTGACGACTGTAATCGAATGATCTGAGAACTAGTGTGCAACCTTCTTTGTGGTCAAGTAAATTCCATAGACAAGCTTCTGATAATGTGGATATCTCTGCTTGGATGGGGTTAAGACTTCAGAAATATAGTACACTGGGCGTTGAACCTTGTAGGTTTTACCTTATTCTTCCCGCTCGACCGTGAGTACTGTACTGGCAACCTGTCCAGTGGCTGCTATATAAAGCAGTAAAGGCTCTTTGCTGATTGGAGTAGCAAGCACCGGCTGGGTGGAAAGCAGGGCTTTGAGTTCTGCAAACGCTGCGTCAGCTTCAGGAGTCCACTCGAACTTATCAGATTTCTTCATCAGTCGATAAAGAGGCAATGTCTTTTCACCGAGACGAGAGATGAATCGACTCAAAGCGGCCAAACAACCAGTAAGCTTCTGAACATCGTGTACATGCACAGGGCGTTTCATTCGGAGGATTGCACGAACTTTCTCTGGGTTTGCATAAATCCCACGTTCGGAAACGAGGAAACCGAGTAAGTTTCCACCTGGAACTCCAAATGTACACTTCGACGGATTAAGCTTGATATCATATCTTCTCAAATTGGCAAAGGTTTCCGCAAGGTCAGTCAGTAGCCAAAAGATGCAAAGTTAATGATGATAGTACCACATACTTGTGGCACTACCGCTTAGGTCATATTGGTGTAAAGCGCATGAAGAAACTCCATGTTGATGGACTTTTGGAATTACTTGATTATGAATCATTTGATACATGTGAACCATGCCTTATGGGCAAGACGACTAAAACCCCGTTTTCCGGATCAATGGAGCGGGCTAGTGACTTATTCGAAATAATACATACCGATGTATGCGGTCTGATGAGTGTTGAAGCACGTGGTGGATATCATTATTTTCTTACCTTCACAAATGATTTGAGTAGATATGGGTATATTTACTTAATGAAACACAAGTCTGAAACATTTGAAAAGTTCAAAGAGTTTCAGAGTGAAGTAGAGAATCATCGTAACAAGAAAATTAAATTTCTACTATCTGATCATGGAAATGAATATTTGAGTTACGAGTTTGGTATGCATTTAAGACAATGTGGAATTTTTTCACAGCTCACGCCACCTAGAACACTAGCGTAATGGTGTGTCCGAACGTCGTAATCGTACTTTATTAGATATGGTGCGTTCTATGATGTCTCTTATCGATTTGCCACTATCATTTTGGGGTTATGCATTAGAGACAGCCGAATTCACTTTAAATAGGGCACCATCTAAATCCGTTGAGATGACACCGTATGAATTATGGTTTGTCAAGAAACCTAAGTTGTCGTTTCTTAAAGTTTGGGGATGCGACACTTATGTCAAGAGGCTTCAGCCTGATAAGCTCGAACCCAAAGCGGAGAAGTGCGTATTCATAGGATAACCTAAAGAGACCATTGGGTATACCTTCTATCACAGATCCGAGGGCAAGATTTTTGTTGCTAAGAATGGGTCCTTTCTAGAGAAGGAGTTTCTCTTGAAAGAAGTGAGTGGGAGGAAAGTAGAACTTGATGAGGTAATTGTACCTTCTCTTGAACGGGAGAGTAGCACATCATAGAAAGCAGTTCCTGTGATGCCTACACTAACCAGAGAGGAAGCTATTGATGATGATCGTGAAACTTCAGATCAAGTTACTATTGAACTTCGTAGGTCGACCAGGACACATTCTGCACCAGAGTGGTACGGTAATCCCATCCTGGAAGTCGTGTAGTTAGACAATGGCGAACCTACGAACTATGAAGAAGCAATGATGAGCCCGGATTTCGGCAAATGGCTTGATGCCATGAAATCCGAGATAGGATCCATGTATGAGAACCAAGTGTGGACTTTGGAAGACTTGCCCATTGACCGGCAAGCCATTGAGAATAAATGGATCTTTAAGAAGAAGACAGACGCTGATGGTAATGTCATCGTCTATAAAGCTTGACTTGTCGGAAAAGGTTTTCGACAAATTCAAGGAGTTGACTATGATGAGGCTTTCTCACCCGTAGCGATGCTTAAGTCTATTAGAATTATGTTAGCAATTGCCGCGTACTATGATTATGAAATCTGCCAGATGGACGTCAAAACAACGTTCCTTAATGGTTTCCTTAAGGAAGAGTTGTATATGATGCAACCGGAAGGTTTTGTCGATCCTAAAGATGCTAACAAAGTATGCAAGCTCTAGCGATCCATCTATGGACTGGTGCAAGCATCTCGGAGTTGGAATATAAGCTTTGATGAGGTGATCAAAGCTTTTGGTTTTATACAAACTTACAGAGAAGCTTGTATGTACAATAAAGTGAGTGGGAGCTCTATAGCATTTCTGATAAATATATGTGAATGACATATTGTTGATTGGAAATGATGTTGAATTTCGAGACATCATAAAGGGTTGTTTGAAAGGAGTTTTTTGAAGGAAGACCTAGATAAAGCTGCTTCCATATTGGGCATCAAGATCTATAGAGATAGACCAAGACGCCTAATAAGATTTTCACAGAGCACATACCTTGACAAGATTTTGCAGGAGTTCAAAATGGATTAGTGAAAGAAGTAGTTCTTTCCTATGTTGCAAGGTGTGAAATTGAGCCAGACTCAAGGCTCTACCACGGCAGAAGAAAGAGAAAGGATGAAAGTCGTCCCCTATGCTTCAGCCATAGGCTCTATAATGTATGCCATGCTGTGTACTAGACCTGAGGTGTGCCTTGCCATGAGTCTGGCAAGGGGGTACAAAGTGATTCAGGAGTGGATTACTGGACAGTGGTCAAAATTATCCTTAGGTGCCTAAAGAGGACTAAGGAAATGTTTGTCGGTTATGGAGGTGATAAAGAGTTCGTCGTAAAGGGTTACGTTGATGCAAGCTTTGACACCGATTCGAATGACTCTGATCCACAAACTGGATACGTATAGTGGAGCAATCATTTGGAATAGCTCCAAGTGGGCATGGTAGTAGCATCTACAGTATGATATAGCGATTTGCAAAGTACACACAGATCTGAATGTTGCATACCCGTTGACTAAAACCTCTCTCACAAGAAAAACATGATCAAACCCCAGAACTCATTAGGGGTTGATCACATAGCAATGTGAATTAGATTATTAACTCTAGTGCAAGTGGGAGACTGTTGGAAATATGCTCTAGAGGCAATAATAAAATG
The DNA here is from genome assembly GCA_011799875.1 of Thinopyrum elongatum. Taxonomy (NCBI): domain Eukaryota; kingdom Viridiplantae; phylum Streptophyta; class Magnoliopsida; order Poales; family Poaceae; genus Thinopyrum; species Thinopyrum elongatum. The sequence continues at coordinate 313,213,492 of CM022297.1, forward strand.
GTTATTATCATATTTCCCGTTCATGATAAATGTTTATGATTCATGCTAGAATTGTATTGATCGGAAACTTAAATACATGAGTGAATACATAAACTACACCATGTCCCTGGTAAGCCTCTACTAGACTAGCTCATTGATCAAATTGGTTATGGTTTCCTAACCATAGACACGAGTTGTCATTTGATAATGGGGTCACATCATTAGGAAAATGATGTGATGGACAGATCCAACCGTAGGCTTAGCATCAGATCGTTTAGTTATTTGCTATAGATTTCTTCATGTCAAGTATCAATTTCTTAGACCATGAGATCATGCCACTCCCGGATACTGGAGGAATGCCTTGTGTGCTATCAAACATCACTTCGTAACTGGGTGATCATAAAGGTGCTCTACAGGTATCTCCGAAGGTGTCTGTTGGGTTGCATGGATCGAGACTGAGATTTGTCGCTCCGTGTGATGGAGAGATATCTCTGGGCCCTCTCGGTAATGCAGCATCATAAGCAGCTTCATGTGACTAATGAGTTTAGTCACGGGATCTTGTATCACGGAACGAGTAAAGAGACTTGCCGTTAACGAGATTGAACTAGGTATGGAGATACCGATGATCGAATCTCGGGCAAGTAAAATATCGCAGGGCAAAGGGAATTGCATACAGGATTGACTAAATCCTTGACATCATGGTTCAACCGACAAAGGTCTTCGTTGAATATGCAGGAATCGATATGGGCATCCAGGTCCCGCTATTAGTTATTGACCGGAGAGGAGTCTCGATCATGTCTACATGATTCTCGAACCCGTAGGGTCACACGCTTAACGTTCGGTAGCGCTAGGTTAGTATTGAGATATTAATAGTGGAAAGTCTGAAGGTTGTTCAGAGTCCCGGATGGGATCCGGGACATCACGAGGAGCTCCGGAATAATCCGGAGGTAAAGATTCATATATGGAAAGTTGTTATCGGGGTTCCGGAAAAAGTTTGAGGTTTTTTGGTATTGTACTAGGAAGGTTCTAAAAGGTTCTGGAGTGGGGCCCACCTGCATGGGGGGACCCACATGAATGTGGGTTGTGGGGAAAGACCCCACACCCCTGGTCTAGGCACACCAAGATCCTCCCTTAAAAGGAATAGTATCATATCCCGAAGGGATAAGATCAGGATGCCTAAAAAGGGGATGGCGATCGGTGGGGAAGGAAAGGAGGGATTTCCTTCCTCCCTCTTTGACCAACGACCCTAGGGCCTTGGAGGGCAAGCCACCAGCCCCCTGCACGCCTATATGATGGTGGTGAGGCACTGGGGGCAGCCCCCTTCGACCCTTGCCCGTTACCTCTCCCAACTCCTTCCACGTTTCACTGGTACGCGATTGGCGAAGCCCTGCCGAAATTCCGCTGCCTCCACCACCACCATGCCATCGTGTTGGTTCACATCTCATCTATCTCCTCTCCCTCCATTGATGGATCAATAAGGAGAGGACGCCACCGAGCCGTACGTGTGCTAAACTCGGAGGTGCCATCCGTTCGGCACTAGATCGGATTGGATCGCGATTGGATCGTGAAGAGTACGACTACATCAACCGCGTTATGATGCTAATGCTTTCGGTCTACAAGGGTATGTAGAAACACTCCCCTCTCGTAGCTATACATCTCCTAGATCGGATCTTGGGTGTTTCGTAGGATTTTTTTTGATTTTCATGCAACGTTCCCCATCAATAGGAGTAGTAAATTCCCATTTAAATATGAACTACATGTACATACGATTTCAAATTCAAATATTTGTATCCATTTTATGTTGAATTCAAATCATAGTACATGTATGCTCTAGCTAGATGTTTGGAATCTAACCATGTTTGATACTATGTACAATGTGTTTAACATGCACAAAATACACACACACACACACACAAACACACACACACACACACACCATTTAGTTATGAGTTTCGAAAGCCACACATTACCTCCAATTTGAGTAGTTGTGTCCATGCATGGATGCAATGTGGCCAAACGATGCCTGCCATCGCTATCTCAAATTCAAATCAGTTTTGACCTTGTTCGATGTGTATACAGTATAGCTTGCTAGATTCGAAACCACACCACGCATATCTCAATTATATTCATGCATGCATGGGTTTCAAAGATCATGATCTCTTATTCAAATATTTAAATTCAACTTTACATTGATTATGACCTCACCAAGTCTTTTACACCCACACAATCGCCTTCTCTTTATAGTTGTACCACTAACTTTCCCTCGTGCATGCATGCACACACACTCCCACTCGGCATTATCCATCGCACACACACAATATTTTTCTTCAGGTCGGTCTCCCATCCATGCACACACACACCTCCCCCTCTTTGCCACTTCGGGCCTTCTTTATCTCTCACATGCATGCACAATGATCGATATTCTGTTGGGTTGCATGGATCGAGACTGAGATTTGTCGCTCCGTATGATGGAGAGATATCTCTGGGCCCTCTCGGTAATGCAACATCATAAGAAGCTTCATGTGACTAATGAGTTTAGTCACGGGATCTTGTATTACGGAACGAGTAAAGAGACTTGCCGTTAACAAGATTGAACTAGGTATGGAGATACCGACGATCGAATCTCGGGCAAGTAACATATCGCCGGACAAAGGGAATTGCATACGAGATTGACTGAATCCTTGACATCATGGTTCAACCGATAAATATCTTCATTGAATATGTAGGAATCGATATGGGCATCTAGGTCCCGCTATTGGTTATTGACCGAAGAGGAGTCTCGATCATGTCTACATGATTCTTGAACCCGTAGGGTCACACGCTTAACGTTCGGTAGCGCTAGGTTAGTATTGAGATATTAATAGTGGGAAGTTCGAAGGTTGTTCGGAGTCCCGGATGGGATCCGGGACATCACAAGGAGCTCCGGAATAATCCGGAGGTAAATATTCATATATGGAAAGTTGTTATCGGGGTTCCAGAAAAAGTTTGAGTTTTTTCAGTATTGTACTAGGAAGGTTCTAGAAGGTTCTGGAGCGGGGCCCACCTACATGGGGGACCCACATGAACGTGTGTAGTGGGGAAAGTCCCCACACCCCTGGTCTAGGCGCACCAAGAACCTCAGTTAGAAGGAATAGTATCATATCCCGAAGGGATAAGATTAGGATCCCTAAAAAGGGGGATATTGATCGGTGGGGAAGGAAAGGAGGGTTTCCTTCCTCCCCCTTTGACCAACGACCCTAGGTCCTTGGAGGGCAAGCCACCAGCTCCTTCCATGCCTATATAATGGTGGTGAGGCATTAGGGACAGCCCCCTTCGACCCTTGCCCGTTACGTCTCCCAACTCCTCCCACGTTTCACTGGTACGTGCTCGGCGAAGTCCTGCCAAAATTCCGCTGCCTCCACCACCACCACGCCGTCGTGTTGGTTCAGATCTCATCTATCTCCTCTCCCCCCTTGATGGATCAAGAAGGAGAGGACACCACCAAGCCGTACGTGTGCTAAACTTGGAGGTGCCATCCGTTCGGCACTAGATCGGACTGGATCGCGATTGGATCATGAACATTACGACTACATCAACCGCGTTATGACGCTAATGCTTTCGGTCTACAAGGGTATGTAGAAACACTCCCCTCTCATAGCTATACATCTCCTAGATTGGATCTTGGGTGTTTCGTAGGAATTTTTTTGATTTTCATGCAACGTTCCCCATCAATAGGAGTAGTAAATTCCCATTTAAATATGAACTACATGTACATACGATCTCAAATTCAAATATTTATATCCATTTTACATGTATGCTCTAGCTATATGTTCAGAATCTAAACCATGTTTGATACTATGTACAATGTGTTTAACACGCACAAAATACACACACACACGCACACAACACACACACACACACACACACACACAACACACACACACACCATTTAGTTATGAGCTGCGAAAGCCACATATCATCTCCAATTTGAATAGTTGTGTCCATGCATGGATGCAATGTGTCCAAACGATGCCTACCATCGGTATCTCAAATTCAAATCAGTTTTGACCTTGTTCGATGTGTATACGCTATAGCACGCTCGATTCAAAATCACACCACGCATATCTAAATTATATTCATGCATGCATGGGTTTCAAAGATCATGATCTCTTATTCAAATATTTAAATTCATGTTTACATTGGTTATGACCTCACCAAGTCTTTTACACCCCCACAGTGGTCTTCTCTTTATAGTTGTACCACTAACTTTCTCTCGTGCATGCATGCACACACACTCCCACTCGGTATTATCCATCGCACACACACAATATTTTTCTTCAGGTCGACCTCCCATGCATGCACACACACACACCTCCCCCTCTTTGTCACTTCGGGCCTTCTTTATCACTCACATGCATGCACAACAATCGATATTCTGTTGGGTTGCATGGATCGAGATTGAGATTTGTTGCTCCGTGTGATGGAGAGATATCTTTGGGCCCTCTCGGTAATGCAACATCATAAGAAGCTTCATGTGACTAATCAGTTTAGTCACGGGATCTTGTATTAAGAACGAATAAAGAGACTTGCCGTAAACGAGATTGAACTAGGTATGGAGATACCGACGATCGAATCTCGGGCAAGTAACATATCGCCGGACAAAGGGAATTGCATACGGGACTGATTGAATCCTTGACATCGTGGTTCAACTAATGAAGATATTCGTTGAATATGTAGGAATCGATATGGGCATCCAGGTCCCGCTATTGGTTATTGACCGAAGAGGAGTCTCGATCATGTCTACATGATTCTCGAACCCGTAGGGTCACACGCTTAACGTTCGGTAGCGCTAGGTTAGTATTGAGATATTAATAGTGGAAAGTCCGAAGGTTGTGTGGAGTCCTGGATGGGATCTGGGACATCACGAGGAGCTCCGGAATAATCCGGAGGTAAAGATACATATATGGAAAGTTGTTATCGGGGTTCCGGAAAAAGTTTGAGTTTTTTCAGTATTGTACCATGAAGGTTCTAGAAGGTTCTGGAGTGGGGCCCACCTGCATGGGGGACCCACATGAACTTGGGTAGTGGGGAAAGTCCCCACACCCCTGGTCTAGGCGCACCAAGATCCTCCCTTAAAAGGAATAGTATAATATCCCGAAGGGATAATATCAGGATCCCTAAAAAGGGGGATATCGATCGGTGGGGACGAAAAGGAGGGATTTCCTTCCTCCCCCTTTGACCAACGACCCTAGGTACTTGGAGGGCAAACCACCAGCTCCCTCCATGCCGATATAATGGTGGTGAGGCGTTAGGGATAGCCCCCTTCGACCCTTGCCCGTTACGTCTCCCAACTCCTCCCACGTTTCACTGGTACGCGCTTGGCGAAGCCCTGCCGAAATTCCGCTGCCTCCACCACCACCACGCCATCGTGTTGGTTCAGATCTCATCTATCTCCTCTCCCACTCTTGATGGATCAAGAAGGAGAGGAAACCACCGAGCTGTACGTGTGCTAAAATCGGAGGTGCCATCCGTTCGGCACTAGATCGGATTGGATCGCGATTGGATCGTGAAGAGTACGACTACATCAACCGCGTTATGACGCTAATGCTTTCGGTCTACAAGGGTATGTAGAAACACTCCCCTCTCATAGCTATACATCTCCTAGATTGGATCTTGGGTGTTTTGTAGGAATTTTTTTGATTTTCATGCAACGTTCCCCATCAATAGGAGTAGTAAATTCCCATTTAAATATGAACTACATGTACATACGATCTCAAATTCAAATATTTATATCCATTTTATGTTGAATGCAAATCATAGCACATGTATGCTCTAGCTAGATGTTCGGAATCTAAACCATGTTTGATACTATGTACAATGTGTTTAACATGCACAAAACACACACACACACCATTTAGTTATGAGCTGCGAAAGCCACACATCATCTCCAATTTGAATAGTTGTGTCCATGCATGGATGCAATGTGGCCAAACGATGCCTGCCATCGGTATCTCAAATTCAAATCAGTTTTGACCTTGTTCGATGTGTATACAGCATAGCATGCTCGATTCAAAATTACACCACGCATATCTTAATTATATTCATGCATGCATGGGTTTCAAAGATCATGATCTCTTATTCAAATATTTAAATTCACGTTTACATTGATTATGACATCACCAAGTCTTTTACACCCACACAGTCGTCTTCTCTTTATAGTAGTACCACTAACTTTCTCTCGTGCATGCATGCACACACACACTCCCACTCGGCATTATCCATCGCACACCCACAATATTTTTCTTCAGGTCGGTCTCCCATGCATGCATGCACACACACACCCCTCCCCCTCTTCATCACTTCGGGCCTTCTTTATCTCTCACATGCATGCACAACGATCGATATTCTGTTGGGTTGCATGGATCGAGACTGAGATTTGTCGCTCCGTGTGATGGAGAGATATCTCTGGGCCCTCTCGGTAATGCAACATCATAAGAAGCTTCATGTGACTAATGAGTTTAGTCACGGGATCTTGTATTACAGAACGAAAAAAGAGACTTGCCATTAACGAGTTTGAACTAGGTATGGAGATACCGACCATTTGAATCTCGGGCAAGTAACATATCGCCAGACAAAGGGAATTGCATACGGGATTGACTGAATCCTTGACATCGTGGTTCAACCGATGAAGATCTTTGTTGAATATGTAGGAATCGATATGGGCATCCAGGTCCCGCTATTGGTTATTGACCGAAGAGGAGTCTCGATCATGTCTACATGATTCTCGAACCCGTAGGGTCACATGCTTAACGTTCGGTAGCACTAGGTTAGTATTGAGATATTAATAGTGGAAAGTCCGAAGGTTGTTCGGAGTCCTAGATGGGATCTGGGACATCACGAGGAGCTCCGGAATAATCCGGAGGTAAAGATACATATATGGAAAGTTGTTATCGGGGTTCCAGAAAAAGTTTGAGTTTTTTCGGTATTGTACCAGGAAGGTTCTAGAAGGTTCTGGAGTGGGGCCCACCTACATGGTGGACCCACATGAACGTGGGTAGTGGGGAAAGTCCCCACAGCCCTGGTCTAGGCACACCAAGATCTTCCCTTAAAAGGAATAGTATCATATCCCGAAGGGATAAGATCAGGATCCCTGAAAAGGGGGATAGCGATCAGTGGGGAAGGAAAGGAGGGATTTCCTTCCTCCCCCTTTGACCAACGACCCTAGGTCCTTGGAGGGCAAGCCACCAGCCCCCTCCATGGCTATATAATGGTGGTGAGGCATTAGGGACAGCCCCCTTTGACCCTTGCCCGTTACCCCTCCCAACTCCTCCCACGTTTCACTGGTACGCGCTTTGCGAAGCCCTGCCGAAACTCCGCTGCTTCCACCACCACCACACCGTCATGTTGGTTCAGATCTCATCTATCTCCTCTCCCTCCCTTGATGGATCAAGAAGGAGAGGACACAAACAAGCCGTACGTGTGCTAAACTCGGAGGTGCCATCCGTTCGGCACTAGATCGGATTGGATCGCGATTGGATGATGAAGAGTACGACTACATCAACCGCGTTCTGACTCTAATGCTTTCGGTCTACAAGGGTATGTAGAAACACTCCCCTGTCGTAGCTATACGTCTCCTAGATTGGATCTTGGGTGTTTTGTAGGAAATTTTTTGATTTTCATGCAATGTTCCCCATCAATAGGAGTAGTAAATTCCCATTTAAATATGAACTACATGTACATACAATCTCATATTCAAATATTTGTATCCATTTTATGTTGAATTCAATTCATAGTACATGTATGCTCTAGCTAGATGTTTGGAATCTAAACCATGTTTGATACTATGTACAATGTGTTTAACACGCACAAAACACACACACACACACACAACACACACACACACACACACACCCCATTTAGTTATGAGCTGCGAAAGCCACACATCATCTCCAATTTGAATAGTTGTGTCCATGCATGGATGCAATGTGGCCAAACGATGCCTGCCATCAGTATCTCAAATTCAAATCAGTTTTGACCTTGTTCGATGTGTATACAGTATAGCATGCTCGATTCAAAATCACACCACGCATATCTCAATTATATTCATGCATGCATGGGTTTCAAAGATCATGATCTCTTATTCTAATATTTAAATTCACGTTTACATTGATTATGACATCGCCAAGTCTTTTACACCCACACAGTCGTCTTCTCTTTATAGTTGTACCTCTAACTTTCTCTCGTGCATGCATGCACACACACACTCCCACTTAACATTATCCATCGCACACACACAATATTTTTCTTTAGGTCGGTCTCCCGTGCATGCACACACACACACACACACCCCTCTTCGTCACTTCGGGCCTTCTTTATCTCTCACATGCATGCTCAATGATCGATATTCCTCTATGTGTGTGTGTATATATTGCTAGGTCTTTCCCTGTTTTCCACACAAACCGATCCGTCTATATCTCTAGTCCGGTCACGCCCTCTTTCCCACGTACACATCGATCAATCTACCTCTCTAGATAGGACTGCATAGCTAATACACACACATTATCTATCCATCATCTCCCCTCTCATCATCCATGCCTTCCACTTCATCTCTTAGACGCGCACACAGTTGTGGAGACAGGGGGGCCAGCAGGGCCCTGGCGCCCCCTAACATCACTATATTGAGGCTAATATGCATGTGATCAGTAGATTAATTGCTGGTAAATTGGTTTTTCGTGGCTCCGCCACTACGAGGGCAACCGCGCACGTTCTCGCCCCCTCTCTTTAAATATCTATCTCGCACTTGTACACTCCTTCCGAGTCTCCCTCCAGTTGGCCCCTCGCACCATCTTCCAGCACCCCCCTATCCCAGTGCTTGTACTCTTGTAGAGCTCTTCCCTCTATCTGTCTCTATGGATATCTCGCGCAGATGACCCCTCCACTCCCTTATCGTATATCACTCCCATGCACATACATGTATGTATATAGGCCTCTTTTCACACAAATTTCATTGACATGTATTCCCTCTATATCCGTCCCCCACACATAAATTCATGAATCTCCCGTGATTTCTTTCGCACACCATATCTCTCTCTCACACACACACGGACTACATGTAAGAAAGAGAAGAGGTGCATGCATGCACTCGTTCCCACATACAAATGCACGGGTGCAAAGTGGAGCACAATTTTACAAGAAATGTGCGTGAAGAAAGGCTTTAGATGATGTGGCACTAGTACTTCCAGTATGTGCAAAACACGTAAATTAGAATTCCAATGGCACGCTACACAGTGTCTCTCCTTTTTTCAGTTAATATATTATGATTAAAATGATGTGGGGGCATCCATGAAGTCACGTGGCACATGTGGAGGTATTGTTGCGCCCTTCTTGTGTGGATTGATCACAGTGACGTGTTGCGGGTTCCAGAAGAATGTACTAGTCCTCCCTCACACACACACTGGTGGAGTACGTGCATGAAGAGAAGAAGTGCACGCACACACTCATTCCCTCGCACGCACACGCGGGTACATGGTGGAATGCATTTTTGTACGAAGATCCACCCCATGTGATAATTTGGCGCGTGTAAAGTCGTTCACTTAATGGGTGGTCAATTAATACAGTGCATGCAAATTGAGTGGACGTGAGGGAGGAAGTAGTTGGGAATGACATTACTACTCCACTGCATGCATGCGAGTAGTTAAATCATGGGTTGCTACTTCCATTGGTCTCCTTCGTATTTTGTGCCAAATTTTGACCATAATTTTAACTAACACAATATTAATGCATGTCATAAAAATAATATCATCGAGAACTATGTTCAAATGCGAATCCAATGATATAATTTTTGGTGACATGCATAAACATTTTATTAGTTAATTTTTTGGTCAAAATTTGGCACGAAATACAAAGGGGGCCAATAAACCAGGACGCAGGCAACATGATCAATTTTTGCCTGGGTTACTGTTGGTGGCCTTTGTATATAAAAATGGACGGAGTGGAGTAGTATCTTTATCTTAGACTCGTAGGTCTCTCCCAGCGCCTACGCTCGCCTCCCCGCCTGCCCATCGGATCCCGCCATGGAAAAACCCTTAGGTCCCAGCATCCCGCGGGCTTCCCTCTTGTTGCGGCCCGCAGCACTGCCGCCTTTGAACGAAACCCACATGTGTTTCAGAGGGGATCCATTGCTCTAGAATCACAGATCGGTGGCACCAAAGGACATGTCGGGGCTGCGTTGTAGGTGGTGGGCAGTAAGGGCAAATCAGATCGAGGAAGCGTCGCATTGATTGCAGACAAGTTCGAAGGAGCTGCGCGTGGCGAAGCACAAGGCGGAAGCGCAAGTCGATCTCAGGGGAGAGATGCTGAGGGATGTTAGCATCTGGCAGCGTCGTGTTGATTTCGAGCTGGGGCTAATGGCAGAGATCATATTCACGGAGTCGACTACGGAGGAAAGAACGCGCATGCCTACGGAATGGGATGAGCAGCCGATGCAACTGTTCAAATGGGTAGTAAGAGAAGCCAAATCGTGGAACCAGCTGCGGCGGCGGCGCTGGGCATGTATCATAGGCAAGATGAGCTGCCCTCCTTCCCCGCCAGCGATGCAGTGACCTACTCGGTTGCTGCTACAGTGAACTTGCGGCTCCATGGCGGTTTGCAATCGTGACAATCACTCCATCTATATGTATTGTATTTCTGTGAAAATACTTGGTCGATTGGAAAAATATGGTAATTGATTTATCACAAGTTTTTGAATGCTTGGTCGTGACAATCACCTGATAGCCACCAGTCTCCATCGCGTAATATTTGACGGTCGGCCGCACCAAGAGACGGTTGGTCAGACCCACGTCTCACTGAAGGGACATGCATCGGCTTGGTCTGACATGTACGACTAGGTACATCACTGACATGTGCGACCGCATGTGAGCAGTACTTGAAATTTGTGTTCTAGAAAACTCAACGGGAGCCGTTTCGGGCTTCGAAACCAAAACCATCAATAAGTCTTTAGCTTGTTTCCGATCACATTCTAAAGTAGTACTACTACCATGCTATAATTAAGTCCAAACCTATTCACACCTATCAAACCTGAACGTGTTTCCACTATGCACCTTTTAGTACTAGTACTAGTAGGTTATAAAAAGAGGAACTACCTAATCGAAAATTACTCTACCTTCCTCCTCATAAGTCTTTCTAGTTCATCCTTCCTTGCCATGGCCGGTGTGAAGAGCTCTAGGTCGACAATTACTAGTAACAAGGGAGCAACGACCAAGGCCGCCTTAAAAAAGAGAGGGCTCGCCGCCTCGCGGAGGCCTCGAAAGATCTCTCACGGGCAGGCGAGGGCTCTCAGGAGCACACTTGCCGTGGAGGCAAACCTGCCGAGCTGGCAATGCTGGAGTCATTATCCCTCGACGACATGCCTGCTCAGCTCAATAAGCAGAAGGAGTTGACCACCTGCTTGGTGAAGCTGCTGAAGGAGAGCCTCGACGACATGCCCGCTCAGCTCAATCAGCAGAAGGAGTTGACCGCCGGCTTGGTGAAGCTACTGAAGGAGAGCATTACCTCAGGTAAGAAGGCGGCCAGTGAAATCCTGCAAGTTGAGGAGGACAAGGCGAAGCTCTGCCACGAGCTCGACCTGTTGAAGGAGTAGATCGCCGGCTGAAAGAAGCTGCATGAGGAGAGCAGTTCCTCGGTTAATATGATGACTGCCCTCATCAAGGAACAGAAGGAGGACTTGGAGAAGCTCCGCGTCGAGCACCTGGCTACTGTCAAGCAACGTCATGCGGCCGTGGAAGAGATGATGCACGCTTGCCTCGAGAAATCCCGCGTCATGGACACAATGAATAAGATGGAGGAGGAGAGGCGCGAGGAGATGAAGGTCATGGAGGAGATGAAGAAGCAGTTAGGACCCCGCGCCCAGCAACCCTTCATGAAGTAGAGAGCAGCGACCCAAACTGTTGTCTGCGTCTTCCTTCTTCTTTTTGGGGGTAATCTTCCTTCTTCTTTTTTGGGGTAATCTTCCTTCTTCTTTTGCCCCTGTGTCTTCTTCTTTTCCCACTGTGTCTTTTGGGTGTTGTGCCGCATGTGTCACATTCTCTATGAGGCACAAATAGAACAATGCTAACGATAAGCAACGCCGTGGGATCGATCACAAGCAAATTAGATCATTTTTATCACCATATTGCACTGGGTGCCGTGTTTCACACTCCTTTGTCGTACTAGTACTCCAGGGGAAAACTAAAGTATACCGCACGGTTCTTTGCTCCTCCTAAGGTCATCGGCAATAATTATACTTCCTTTCGCCGACATGTGGGACCACGAGCAACAGGGTTAACCTGTCATGCCCCAGATTACCCCGGTGGTAGCGCCGCAGTAATAATGACTATAACGAGTAGTCAAATCACAAGGCCCCACCTTCCAGCAGTAATGAGCCATCAAATCACAAAGGCCCTCGCCTCTCTGTCAAACCAACCAGGCGAGACTGCCCCGCCCTCGCCTTTTAAATATAGTTTTGTACAGTAGTAGCATCGATGGATTGCGCCATGGAGAAAAACTAACAAGATGAAATTAAAGAAAAGAGGTGGCACATATACAGAACGCTCATCGCCAAATTATGCGTAGTACTATTAAAAAAGCTAGTATGTGCTTAGATGGGGTGCTAAAGTCTATTAAAAAATTAGCACACCTATTTAATTATTTGACAACTAAACTCCTTCATGCTTTTGGTAAACTTCTCTCATTTAAGTTTTTTTTAGAATTACTTCTCTCATTTTAAGTGTTTTGCGTATGTGGCAAGCTTAGAGCATGGTTAATAATATAGCCAACTGCTGGCTATGATGATGGCCATATCATAGTATATAGTCATCACTTGTAGTCACTCATACATAGTACGTATATAACGTGAAGAAATGAGTGGTAGTACCAACTACAAGATGAACTATAAGAAATACTAGTACGTACTAAAGAGTTCAAGTAACAAGAAAGAACACAACATAGTTCTACTGGGGGCTCAGCACAACACACCCCTGAAATAAAACTAAGCACCCTGAAATCAAACTAAGCAACTAATCTGGTAGACACTGCATTAGAACCGGCATGAGCAACGACACTGCCACCTTACTCGGAGTCCTCGTCCCTCTTCCTCTTCGCCGATACTTCTTTGCTTGAACCACACACTAGGCTCTCGCTCTTCATCCAACCCTTGTAGATATTCAAACAAAGGTAGGCATCCATTGTTTCATACTGGAAATGGTCTTTATCTATTTCATTCCACTCCCATGCACGATGAAACATGTAGGGAGGTTTTGTCAGTTTACCGTACGAAGGATCAACCATGGCTCCTGCCAGGGTCAGCATTGAAGGCTGACGGGAGGACATGAGCCTTTTCTTCTGGAGGTCGAAGGGCTGGACTACAACGAGGCCTATCCGATCCAGGACTTCCTTGTCATTCTTAAAGTCTATAGTAACGAATTTGACTCTTTTGTCTGCGAGGAAGTTCTTAAAATCCTCACACTTAACATCGGTATGGCATTTGTGGTAGACCAAGCACAAATTATGCATGCAAACCTAGATCACGACGGGATTCTTCTTCTCTTCCTCCTTGAGATTCTTCTCTGGTCCCAGGACTGTTGTGTACTCAACATCTAGCCAACGACCCACTCATCACCATTTGACTTTTCAAACATGCATTTGAAGCGAGCAAGGCATCCTTTCACCGTCGTGGAAGAATGGGTCTAGATGACGTCGGACTCATCGCCAGTGATGGTTTTAACCTTGTACTCACCGACGATCATGGTGATTTGGGAGGCCATGGATTTTGGAGGAGGGTTAGGAGAAGTGGAATTGCTGTAATGTGAAAGGACGGGGCGACTGGGAGCGAACTGCTTTAATGTTAAAGGACAGGGATGAGTAGGAGCAAACTGCTAGCGGTTTTCTGTTAGTAAAAATGTTGAGTAGGGCGTGCCAACGGCGGAGTAGTTGCTTTCCCGGTGGATAAATGGTTGCATGCCCAGTACTATGGGGGCCCAAATTTTCAGCAAGTTAACATGCGACCATTCAATCTCTGATCCAAGGGCTCTCAGCAGGCCGTATCATGGTCACACCTACCATCACCTTCGCCTCGCTCTCGCGGTCGCGCCCTTTGAAATTTTAGACGGCTATAAATGAGCAATTTTTTTGCCTACTTCGCATGCATGAAACTACTTCCTCCGTCCAGGTGCGTTAGGCTATGTGATGTTGGCATGTCATATATAGTCATCACTTATAGTCACTCATACAACAAGGTTAGCTATAAGGTTGGTTATAAGAGTATTTTTTTTACTTCTCTCTATCTCTTTCATTGCAGTATTTATTGCATTTTCCAAGGAGAGTAGCATGAGAGCCCACTCCCACCATTTTTCCATGTCTCTCTCCTCCACATAAGGAAAAGTGCCACGTAAGCGGGCTATAAGCCCATTATTGTACATTACTTGCTCTTAGCACCTGTACTAGCAATGTGCCCATGCGGTTCCAACGGATCTAAAATAGAATAATACATTTTCACAAACTTGAAAGAAAAATATATTAGGTTTCACTCAAAATATATTCCTCGTGGATGTTTCGATGAGGTGTGGTTGATTTCTAGGTACTAAGGGTTTTTCTCCAAATTGGAACAGAGAAGTGGGGTCTTGTTGCAAAAATGCCACAACTTACCTCACAGTCGTTAGATGCAGATTAGATGGTTAGAAATGATGGATGTCAGACACACCATCATCACCAACTTAGTCTTTTATAGGAGTATGTATACCATGGAGGGGATCAGGGGAGACTCATCCCGGCCGTAGCCCCATAGTAATAATGATAATGTCCAGTCAAATCACAGGGCTCCACCTGTCCAGTAGTAACAAGCCGTCAAATCATACAGCCTTACGTTTCCAGCAGTAAGTTGAATCCGCTACTCCCTCAGTTTCCTTGCCTCTCTATCGAACCGACTAGGCGAAATTGCCCCGCCTACCACGCGGGAAAAGGCCAGCCCTCGACTTTTAAATATAATTTTGTATCGATGGATTGCGCCTTGGAGCAAAACCAGAAGAAAACAGTGGTACATGTATACAAAACACCCGTCGTGTTTGCGTCGCACCCCAGACGGTCGGTCTAGCACGCTGCTCACCAAATGGAATGCGCGTCATCTTGCGTTTGCACACACATGTGGGACCGCAATTAAGCAACCGACCATAGGCACACTCCCCCGTCCCCACAAGTCGGCTGAGTTAGTAGACGAGAGAGACGAGTAATCGTACTGGAGCAGTGTTGTACACACGGTGTTGCCTGCATGATCCCTACACAACACAAGAGATCAGTTCGTCCATGCATGTGACCAGACTCCAGCAGATGGCTGGATTGGCTATCGTTTACATATCATGCAGGCTGTGTTGTACAAAACATACGGGTTGTAGTTCTGATGAGAAATCTCAAAAAAAGGAGCACCCGGTATATTACATTACCAATAAAATTTGAATTCATTTTCGGTATGAATACAAATCTACTCCAGTCACCATAGGCGGCTAAGGCAACCTCTCCCCTCCATGCTTCACCGGTGAGCCCGTGGATTCACCCCTCCACTCTTCCCACCACTCCGTCAGCCAGTGGCAGGGAGGGGAATCCTAGTCCCTTCGCTCTGGTTATTAGTTTATGTTAGGGTTTTTAGTCCTGGCATGCATAGAGCTCATGTAGATATCGGTGCTTCTTCTCCAAGTTTCTCTTTGGGATCCGATCCTCCTTGAGCTTGTTCGTCTACACATAGTCGATGGAACTCTAGCGTAGATTCTTGTCTTCTCCTTTGGGGCGGTTAGGTTAAGGTTTCTTGCCATATGGCAAGATTAGGTGTCATGTGCTTCGGATCAATGCGAGGGTTAAACAACGACAACTACGTACCTCCAGGGCGATGGTCATTGGGGGCACATGCACGAAAACTACTCGGCTGCCATCAACGTCAAGCCGGCTACGTTAATTAGGACAACGGTGACAATGATTGATGCCTTTTCTACGAGTTTGTATTTAATTTGAGCTTTGATCCTCGTCTAGTTTGTCCGTCGGGATGTACTTCATGGAGCTCCAGCGTAGATTCATTTTGTCTCCTTTGGGCAGTGAGGTTAGGGTTTCTTGTCATGTGGCAATTTTTTGTGTTACGTTAATCAGGTGCTTCAGATCAATGACGACAATTGTGCCTCTGGGGCGCTGCTCCTTAGGGGCACATGCATGAAGACTCCTCAACAATCATTGACGAGGTCAAGCCGGCTCCGGTAGAATAGCAGCGGTAGCAACGCGTCGACGACTCGTTCTGACTGCAGTTTGTCGTTTGGTGGTCTTCGAATCTCGATGTATTTTCATCGAAGGCGCTTTGTACCACTGGCGAACATTCATAATAGATCCGGTCATTTGAAAAAAGGTTGGATATAGTTTATGTCCAAAAGCAAAACAAAGATTGATGTCCCTTTACATTTTTTTGCAAATGTTAAGATCATGAATTTTCAAAATTTTGATTTCACTCTTTTTTAAACAAATACATTTCAATCTCTAGCTAGCTATTTGAAATGTAAATTATGCATGTTTTATATGTATAACGTGGTAATCAAACAAACTGTATGGTGTCCCTCCATTTAGATGTTAATTGCAAAGGCCACACATTACATCAAATTCAAACTACTCTGTCAATGGATGCAATGTGTTCGAACGCTGCCATCCACATCTCAATTTCAAATGAGTTCGGGCTTGTTCATTCTATATTTTGACCCGTGATAATTTGACCCGTGTGGTTGTTCGGTTTATCGAGGGCCGGTGACCAGAAGTGAACAATACAAAGTGCGACCTGACACGTATGCCATTTGAAACGATTGTTTTTATGGAGAGAAAAAAGAAAACTACTCCACTATATAGGCAGGAGCCTCCTCACTTGCTTGCTAGGGTTGCTCTCTTCACACAGTCTCGTCCTCTCCAGATCTAAAAACGACAGCGGTGTCCACTCTCTCTCTCTCTCTATCTCTCTCTCTCTCTGCTGACCGCCGGTCACAGATCTGGTCGGATCCCCTCCGTCGGGGAAGGAGAGAAGGTGCAACGTTCACGCGATCATTGTCGGCGACGGCTCTGACCCACTGCAGGCGCGTCCAGATCAGCGTGCCTTGCCGTTCTCTGCCACACAGCGCTGGCTAGAGAGGGCCTCCGGCCCCTTCCTCCTCACTGCCGTAGTGTGGGAAGATCCGGCCTCCCACTAGTAGAACATAGGGCATTGGTCCAGGCCAGATAAGTGCATTAGTCCCGGTCGTGTTACAAACCGGGACTAATGTGTGCATCAGTCCTGGTTCGTGAGGCCAGGATGCTAGCCGGGCCTCGACAGGCACCAGTCCCGGTTCATCTGACCCCTTTAGTCCCGGTTCCAGACACGAACCGGGACTAAAGGTCCTCGCTCCTGGCGCAGCCCCTTTAGTCCTGGTTGGTGGTTGGAACTGGGACTAAAGGTCAGTCTTCTGTCCCGGTTCTAGCCACCAACCGGGACTAAAGAGATGCCTATATATATGCTCGCCCCTGCCCGCTCACTCCTCTGTTTTTTGGCCGGCCGGCGTATGGGAGGTGTGTGTGCTGCTCTGCTCTCACTTCCTATGCACACGAGGTGTTCGATGAAATGCCCGAGCCACGCTTAAGCTTTCTCCTCTCCAAGCTCGACCTCCAAGCTCCATTTTCCCCAAGATTTGTCTAGGTTTGGCGGTCCGTCCCATCCCGTCCCCGTCCTCACCGTCGTCGATCGCCTGTGCCGATCTCGTCGCCGGCACCACCGTGGTGAGCCTCTTGTTCTTATCTTCTTTTTAAAAGAAAAAAATTCTTACTTGTATGATTTACATAGATACTTGTATAAATTTCTTACTTTTATTATTGTTTGTTATTATATAGTGCCATGGTTTTGGTATCCGCCCCCGTCGGCCCTCGTCCGGTCTATGATTCGGATGTGGTATATTATCTTTTATAACTAGTTGTTTCATTTAGTGTTTATGACAATTATGCCGACCAACATGACATAGATGTTTTTATCTAGGAGGTATGTGAACCAGAAATTACAACCGACCCTCTTGTCGAGAGGTTAAGTTTAGTTGAAAAAGAAAACGAGTATCTGAAAGAAAAAATGAAAAGAATTGAGGAGGAGAAGATGAAATTGGAGTTGCATGTTGCCGATGTCGTGGATGATCAGAAGATCAAGATGGATGCAATGCGCTTGAAGATTAGAAAGATAAGAAAATATGCCATTGATAATGAGGCTTGGTATCATTATGCTGTTGGATCAATTGTTACCTTAGTTTTGGTTATGATCGCATTTGTTGTTGCATTTAAATGTTTTACATAGTTGTATGTTAGTTTCAATTTATGTTTTAATTAGATGCTCTAGAGAGCTGTATGTTGTTCTATGAGAACTATGTATGAACTTTATGTATTTATTTTTTCAGTAATAACATTTGATCACTACTGTACTTTGGTTTTAATGTGATGACGAACTTATATTAATTTGGTCACTTCTCTATTCATGATGTTCTGTAATGGTTTTTGATACACTTAATTATATAATGCACGCAGATGAACCGGCAATGGATGTACGGTGACCGACGCACCTCCGAGTACATTGAGGGCCTGCATAAATTTCTCGAAGTGGCTGAGGCAAACAAGCAGAATGGTTTTATGTATTGTCCATGTACTGTCTGTGAGAATACGAAGGATTACTCTAACTCAAAAACCCTTCACTTGCACCTGCTTGAGAAGGGTTTCATTCCACACTATAATGTTTGGACCAAGCACGGAGAAAGAGGGGTTATGATGGAAGACAACGAAGAAGAAGAGGATGATGACAGCTATCCTATGTTCCCTGAATATGGTGATACTGCAACGGGGGAAGCTGAAGATCAAGAGGCACCAGACAATGTGCTCGATGATGATCTTCGCCGGGTCATTGTTGATGCACAGAGAGAATGCGAAAGTGAAAGGGAGAAGTTGAAGTTCGATCGCATGTTAGAGGATCACAAAAAAGGGTTGTACCCAAATTGCGAAGATGACAACACAAAGCTTGGTACCACACTGGAATTGCTGCAATGGAAGGCAGACAATGGTGTATCTGACAAGGGATTTGGTTCGCTACTCAAAATAATGAAGAAGAAGTTTCCAAAGGATAACAAATTGCCCGACAGTACGTACGAAGCAAAGAAGGTTCTCTGCCCTCTAGGATTGGAGGTCCAGAAGATACAAGCATGCCCTAATGACTGTATCCTCTACCGCGGTGAGTACGGGGAATTGAACGCATGCCAGGTATGCGGTGCATTGCGGTATAAGATTAGACGAGATGACCCTAGTGATGTTGAGGGCGAACACCCCAGGAAGAGGGTTCCTGCCAAGGTGATGTGGTATGCTCCTATAATACCATGGTTGAGACGTCTGTTCAGAAACAAAGAGCATGCCAAGTTATTGTGATGGCACAAAGAAGACCGTAAGAAAGACAGGAAGTTGAGAGCACCCGCTGATGGGTCGCAGTGGAGAAAAATCGAGAGAAAGTGGGGGGACTTTGCAGGTGACGCAAGGAACGTATGGTTTGGTTTAAGTGCAGATGGCATTAATCCTTTTGGGTAGCAGAGCAGCAATCATAGCACCTGGCCCATGACTCTATGTATCTATAACCTTCCTCCTTGGTTGTGCATGAAGCGGAAGTTCATTATGATGCTAGTGCTCATCCAAGGCCCTAAGCAACCCGGCAACGACATTGATGTGTACCTAAGGCCATTAGTTGAAGAACTTTTATAGCTGTGGAATGGAAAAGGTGTACGTGTGTGGGATGAGCACAAACAGCAGGAATTTGACCTACATGCGTTGCTATTTTAACCATCAATGATTGGCCTGCTCTTAGTAACCTTTCAGGACAGACAAACAAGGGATACCATGCATGCACGCACTATTTAGATGATACCGAAAGTATATATTTGGACAAATGCAAGAAGAATGTGTGCCTGGGACATCGTCGATTTCTTCCGACTAACCATCTCTTAAGAAAGAAAGGCAAGCATTTCAAAGGTGAGGCAGATCACCGGAAGAAGCCCGTCCTCTGTACTGGTGATGACATACTTGATATGGTCAAGGATTTACAAGTAATCTTTGTAAAGGGTCCTGGCGAAAAATCTGTTCCAAATGACGCTGAGGGACGCGCACCCATGTGGAAGAAGAAATCTATATTTTGGGACCTACCCTATTGGAAAGACCTAGAGGTCCGCTCTGCAATCGATGTGATGCACGTGACGAATAATCTTTGCATGAACCTGCTAGGCTTCTTGGGCGTGTATGGGAAGACAAAAGACACACCGGAGGCACGGGAGGACCAGCAACGTGTGCACGAAAAAGATGGCATGCATCCAAAGCAGTATCAAGGTCCTGCCAGCTACGCTCTTACCAAAGAAGAGAAGGAAATCTTCTTGGAATGCCTGCTCAGTATGAAGGTCCCGTCTGGCTTCTCATCGAATATAAAGGGAATAATAAATATGGCAGAGAAAAAGTTCCAGAACCTAAAGTCTCATGAGTGCCACATGATTATGACACAACTGCTTCCGGTTGCATTGAGGGGGCTTCTACCGAAAAACGTTTGATTAGCTATTGTGAAGCTATGTGCATTCCTCAATGCAATCTCTCAGAAGGTAATCGAT
Source organism: Thinopyrum elongatum (assembly GCA_011799875.1). Classification (NCBI taxonomy): domain Eukaryota; kingdom Viridiplantae; phylum Streptophyta; class Magnoliopsida; order Poales; family Poaceae; genus Thinopyrum; species Thinopyrum elongatum. Next base: position 313,234,137 of record CM022297.1, read on the forward strand.
CTAGAAATCCTACCAAGGTTAAAGAATGATTTGGTGCAATGTCTTGTCAATTTCGAGTTGGTGTTCACAATCCTTCTTCAATATCATGACGCACGTCCTAGTTAATCTAGTTGACGAGATTGCCATTCTGGGTCCTGTATTTCTACACAATATGTTCCCCTTTGAGAGGTTCATGGGAGTCTTAAAGAAATATGTTCATAACCGTGCTAGGCCAGAAGGAAGCATCGCCATGGGCCATCAAACAGAGGAGGTCATTGGGTTTTGTGTTGACTTTATTCCTGACCTTAAGCCGATTGGTCTCCCTCAATCGTGGTATGAGGGGAGACTGGCTAGAAAAGGCACGCTAGGAGCAGATTCAATAATATGTAGGGATGGGCATTCTTGGGCTCAAGCACACTACACAGTTCTACAGAATTCTACCTTGGTGACCCCGTATGTCAATGAACACAAGAATATTCTGCGCTCCAAACACCCGGAGTAGTCTGACGACTGGATTACATGTGAACACATCAGGACTTTCGACAGTTGGCTGCAAACACATCTCATGGGTAACAACATTGTTGGAGATGAGCTGTACTCGTTGGCCAGGACACCATCTTCGACTGTATTGACTTACCAAGGGTACGAGGTAAATGGGAATACATTTTACACGATCGCCCAAGATCAAAAGAGCACCAACCAAAACAGTGGTGTCCGCTTTGATGCAGCAACCAACAGGGGAAAGGACACATATTATGGTTACATAGTGGACATATGGGAACTTGACTATGGACATGATTTTAAGGTCCCTTTGTTTCGGTGCAAATGGGTCAATCTGTCAGGAGGCGGGGTACTGGCAGACTCGCAGTACGGAATGACAACAGTGGATCTCAACAATCTTGGGTACACAGACGAACCATTCGTCCTAGACAATGATGTGGTGCAGGTTTTCTATGTGAAGGACATGTCTACCAAACTGAGAAAAAGAAAAGATAAGGAGGCGAATACATCATACGATGAGCCAAAGCGCCACATAGTTCTTTCAGGGAAAAGAGACATCATGGGAGTGGAGGGCAAGACAGACATGTCTGAAGATTATGAAAAGTTTCATGAAATTCCTCCCTTCAAAGTGAAGGCTGACCTAAGCACCCTGTTAAACGATGAAGATTATCCATGGTTACGATGCAATAAGCAAGGGACACACGCGAAGAAAAAGTGAAGACTTTCTCTCCACAACTATTCTGATGATGGCTTTGATCTAGAATATCACTGCAGTTACATGTCAAGAAATGAAATCCCTTTTGTAATAGATGAGTTTTCATCTGAAACCCTGATACTTCGAAAGAGATTGTCCAGTTTGTACACGAAGTGCATCCAGTTTTTCACGTAACCCTCTCAAATTTTTAGCACATGCTATGTGGGTGAAATTATGATATCATGCCAAGTTTCAACCTTTTCAGAGATCATTTGTAGTGCTAGTCAATTTCAGGGTCATTTAGCTCAAAATAAATCATTAAATGCATGAAAAATAGCAAATGAAGTCACAAAAGGGTTGAAAATTGATGATGTGGCTTTGAATGGTGCATTTTGAACACACAAAAAGTATGGAGTTAAAATAAGTTAAAAAAAATGAAATCCCTTTGTAGTAGATGAGTTTTCATCCGAAACCCTGATACTTCGAAAGAGATTGTCTAGTTTGTACACGAAGTGCATCCAGTTTTTCCCGTAACCCTCTCAACTTTTTAGCACATGCTATGTTGCGTAAATTATGACACCATGCCAAGTTTCAACCGTTTCAGAGCTCATTTGTAGTGCTTTTAAATTTCAGGGTCATTTAGCTCAAAGAATGAACTAATAGCAAAAAGAATGAACTAAAAAGCTTTTATAAAACTCTAATAGCAAAACGAAGGAACTAAAAAGAATCAATTAAAATATTTTGTTATGATCAACTAAAACAAAACTATAATATTCTTCAATAGCAAAAAGAATCAACTAAAAAGCTTTTATAAACCTCTAGTTATTATCAAAAGAATATTAACTTAAAATTATATAAAATTTACGCAACTATAATAATCAAAGTATTTTTTGTTTAAAAACTTTAATAGCAAAAAGAATTTTCATAAAGTATTTTTTATTAAAAACTTTACTAGCAAACTAAAATAACATAAAAATAAAAAAATGCCGCCTACTAGGTCACCACGGCCTGCATACGACTAGAAACCCATCTGTACATGGGCTGGGATGCAGGCCAGCAGGCCCAGTAGGCCAACTTGGCAGTGACAAAGGTCAGGCATGTACTACCTGCAATAGAGAGGAACTCGACAGCTCAGTCGCAGCGCGGCTTATAAACCAGTCTGGGCGCCTCTCAACTAGCGAGGTGGGACTAAACTTTTGGCTGCGGCAGCACCAGCCGTTTAGTCCCAGTTGGTGGCTCCAACCGGGACTAAAGGCCTGGGGTTCCCGCCCTTTGGGCTGCTGAAATTGACCTTTAGTCCCGGTTGGTGGCTCCAACCGGGATGAAAGGGGGCCTTTAGTCCCGGTTGGAGCCACTAACCGGGACTAAGGGGGGGGGGGGGATATATAAGCACACACTTAGGAAATTTTCCCCAACCTCTCCCATTCTCCTCCCGACGCCGACGCCCTGCCCCGACGCCGCCAGGCTGCTGCGTCGTTGCCTCGTCGCCGGGCCTCCTCGCCATCGCCGCCCGCTCCTCGTTGCTGTCCCTGAGCCCGCACACTCCTCATCGCCGCCCCCGACGCCGTCCCCGAGCCCGCTCGCTCCTCGTGGGCGCCCCCGCCGGCCCTCCTCCCCGAGCCCTCGGCGCCCCCGCTCCCCGGCAACGCTCCCCCCGCTGTGAGCCACCGTCGCCCCGGCCTGATGTTGTCCATCTTTTTTGTTCATCTTTTTTGTTTATTAATGTAGATGTATATATATGTAGATGCTTAGTGTATATATATGTATGTATGTATGTATGTATGGATGGATGGATGTATATAGAAAATGTTGATGTGATGAATTTTTTTTGTTCATAGAATTTTTTATGTTCATAGAATTAATATCAAGTGGCACTTTTCAAACAAAGTTTTGAGCAAGCTAATGGACTCTAGCAGAGATGCAATTGATACTATCTTGTAGATCACAGGAGAGTGATCAATATTGATATAAGGCACTAACCCATAGGATGCACAGAACAATAGTTGTAGCCTTTGGAAAACAGCTAAGTGATGTTTAAAGCTGAGGAATTCTCAGACTTAGCAGAATTCCAGGAATTTTCAAAATATTGGTAAAATTTTAGAAATTCGTAGAAAATTAACCGTAACTCCGATGAAAATAATTTATATACGAAAATCGATCAGAAAAATATGACGAATCTGAATATGCCCTCCGTTCATCTGTCACAAGCAGCTAGCATAGCGAACCTGGAACCGTCCCCCTCCGTTTCATCTGTCCGAAAATGCAGACTTCGGGAAAACATTCCCGGATGTTATCCCCCTTCACCTATATCATGTAGTGCCGCATTAGAACACCCCTAACTCTCTCGGGAATTCAACATATCCCCGATAACTTCGACATGAGAGGGGGGGGTCCGCATGTATCCTCGACAACCATGAGAGAGGCAGTCCGCAAAGTATCCTCTCTCGAAAGATAGGACGACTCATCAGACTTGAGGGGGGAGGAGTCCTCGACGATCGTCTGAAACTGACTGTTATAAAACTTGTGAACTTTGCATGATGTTTTCCACTAATCCATTGCTCATATGCATATGATTCCTTGTTGTGATTAAGTCTATGTTTGCCACTAATCCATCTCTCATGGTTGTATATTGCCATGTTGTAATATTTGCAGAAACTATGGACAGAGACTTAGAAAAAGAAGAGTTGTTGGGGGATATAATCTGCGACGGAGGTGATATCATCTTGTCGTTTCTCAATGACACCGATGGTGAGGAAAGAGAGGATGACGGCTCCAGTGATCCAATGGAGGAGGAAGGAGATCATGACGGCTCCGGTGATCCAATGGAGGAGGAAGGAGATCATGACGGCTCCGATGATCGAATGGAGAAGGGAGCCTTAACTGTTGCAAAGTCCGACGAGGTATCTATATATATTAAGCCTCTACTGACTAGATGCATTAATTGTTTTGTATGTACATATATTAACACTTCTTTCTTCTTTTAGCCCTCTGGATCGAGCCATACTTCGGTAAGGAGACGAGGCCTGAAGAAAAGGTTGGGCCAGGATGAAAGGTTCACGATGGAAGTAGTCGCTCCAAATGGCCAACCGATTGCTCCCAAGCAGACCAAAGACAAATTTGTACATCAGTGCGGAGTTATTGTTAGGTACAGCATCTCGATCAACATCCAAGAATGGAATAAGAAGAAGGACCCTGAAGTTTCTTATGTCCACGATAGACAGAAAGATGATCTTTGGAACTCGCTGATGACAAATCTCAGTCTACCGCCAGAGGAGGATCCGAATAAGCCAGTTATTCTCGTGAAGGTCAAGGCGTTTGCTCTTAAGAAGATGGCAGAACTATTCAAGAACTGGAAGAAACTATTGAACAAAAAGTTTGTCGACAAAGACAAGACTCCAGAATTCACCGATCAATATGAGAAGATAAAAGATCACTGGCCCGCATTTGTGGCCTACAAGAAATCAGAGAAGGCTAAGCAAAGGTCACAGATAAATAAGCAAAATGCTGCAAAGAAAAAGTATCACCATATTACGGGGTCAGGTGGCTACAGCAAAGCCCGGCCTACGTGGGACAAAGCTGAGCAAGACCTGCTTGCTAAAGGGGTCCAACCAGCGACATTCCACTGGCCAGATCGGGCAAGGACTTGGTTCTTTGGGGTTGGGGGAACTTTGGACCCAGAATCAGGGAAGTGTGTTTTCACGAAAGCTCAACTTGCAACACTCGTGAAAAAGTTTGAGGAAGCAATCAAGGAAGCGCAGGAAGGGAGGTTCCATCCTGACAGAGAGAAGGATGAGCTGTCCAAGGCCCTCAGGAATCCCGAACACCCTGGACGAACACGAGGCACATCAGGCTCCGTTCCGTGGGTGCTTGGGTTTCCTGACAGCACTGGTTATAGAAGCCGAGAGAGAAAGAAGAAAGGGGAAGCAAGAGAAATGCAGAAGATCAATGAAATATTAGCGAAACTAGAGGAACTTGAGAGCTAGCGAGCTACCGACCAACCATCTCAGCGGCACGAACATCTTTCATTCGACACTGCCCCCGAAGCTACCCCACCATCTCAGCGGAGAAGCAGCATGGCTTCCACGGAGCTCGTTCAGCCTGATATCACGGCTCCTCGCTACCCCGTGGATCATATCACGGAGAATGAACATTGTGTGCTAATGGCGAAATGCCATAACCTGACCTTGAAGGTGGCGGTCGGCTATGTCTTACCTCCTCGAGCTGAGGGAACTTTCCATTGCCGTCCGATTCCACATGGCTTTGCTATCGTCGGGGTGGATGAAATAATGGATGGATTTGAGGGGCTAGAGCTTGAGTGCCCTACAGGTGAAGGGGAGATTCTTCTGGAAAATGCCTTAAGGACTACCTGTCTATGGAGAAAGGAGAACATCAAGCTTCCAAACTGGACGCCGCCTCAGCAGACTCAGCCGGAGGAGGCCCCTCAGCAGACTCCTCACAATCTAGCTCAGCCATCTCAGCTGCCTGAGTCGTCTCCGGTGCATGAGTATCTCCGCCGCCTCAGCCGTCTCCGCCCGAGGAGGCCCCTCAGCAGAGTCCTCTTCCGCCTCAGCTGTCTTCGGTGCATCAGTGGACTCCGCCTCCTCCGGCGTGTCAGCGGACTCCACCTCCTCCGGTGCATCAGCGGACTCCGCAGCCTCAGCAACAGCTGAAGCGAGGCGCCGCCGCTCCGGCGGCTAGCAGTACAACAGGCAAGAAATTCAGAGCTGGTCCAAGCTTCAGGGCTCCTCCAAAGTTACCATATGAGAGGACTAACGAGGAAACCAAGGACATCGTGGCTGCTGAAGTGCAGGCCCATTTTGAACGGAAACGTCCACCTCCGAAGGAAATAATAGATCCGGTGAAAGCGAAGCGCACTCTGGATGCCCTTAAGCGACCACCACCACCTCCGCCGCAATCACACTATGACCACCGTATTGGAAAGACATATGATGAAGTGCGGTGGTCGGGAAGTACTACCAGTGCTGCAAGACGAAGTGGGAAAATAATTCCCCAGCTCGGCGAACAGGAGAAGCAATCGTGCCCCCCGCTCAAGGTGTCTAGCGATATCGCTAATCATCCGGGGCTAGCGCCCGGTACCACTCTTGGTGATTACGTGGGCGATGATGTACATTTTGAAATCACTGAGGTAGTAGCACCCTTTAGATACGAGCACGGGAAGCCTCGCGTCAAACCTGATCAGCTCCCGCATCTACCAACGATGATGCGATGATTGCATGACTGGTACTTGGAAACCTGCAAGGATGGGACCGACAACATGTTGCTGGGAATTAAAGATGAGCACGACTTAATTGGAGTCGACCTGATGTACGTTCAATTTGTGGAATTATTTCAGTTATTCAATCAAGTCACCCTCGACAAAACTCTCATGACTTGCTACTGTCTGTAAGTATTACTTCTGTAATTAAGTCTCTAGCTCATCTCATTCATTGCATGTATATATAATTATCCTCACTATATTATGCAGATTGAAGATTGTCGAATGCAAAAGAGGACAAATCTATGACATTGGGTTCATTAGCCCCAATACCGTAAATGAATGGGCGGTACAAAAGAAAGCCAAAGATACTGAGGAAAACTTGCTAAACGCGTTCCTTCGACATCAAAACAAAAGGGAAATACTCTTTCCTTACAACTTCAAGAGAGTGTTGCTATCTTGTGCATATTCGGTTTCGCTTACTCGAGGTTTAGTGTAATTGATGAGTTATGCGTGCGCAGCTTCCACTTTATTCTGCTATCCATTAAGCTTGAGGGGGGAGTAGTAATTGTCTTAGACTCGAGACGTAAAGATCCTAAGCTGTGGGCGGACATGAGTGAAATGCTCCAGAAGTAAGTTCAATCATTATCGCAACATATCGACAACTTTCATTCATTTCCTGATATCAAGTAATCATTTTCTTTGCCGGGCAGGGTTTGGAAAAAGTTCACCAGAATGGTTCCGGGTCTGAAGAAGGAGCTCCGATTTACACACCCCAAAGTAAGTAGTACTAGCTAGTTCCGCGCATCTCTCATTGATTCTAGTTTTATCAATACCATTATCATGCTTGATTATCAGTTTGATTGAACTCTATTCTCGTAAAGTGCTTGTGGTAGGCAGCCGGGAATAATTTATGTGGATACTACGTTTGCGAGTTCATGCGCCACTCGACCTCTGAGCGGGGCTTCTCTGACCAACGATTTGAAGTACGTAAACTATATTCACAATTTTATTTTATTACCATCAATTGTGTTGAGTTTCATTCATATATATGTATTGACCCCCTTCTTTAAATTAGGTCTGGGAGATGCAGGAAGAACTCCTACCACATGATCGCATACGAGCAATTCAAGAGGAATTGGCGGGATTATTTGTTGACCACGTCATACCTGAACACGGAGAATACCATATGGAATTGCAAATGGATTTAGGTAGATGATGTCAGGGATCGTAAGAGATGTTATATTGTATATATGTATTAGCGTCGGATAGATATACAAAAACTTGTTGTTCGACCAAGCACGGAGAAAGAGAGGTCACTTCTCTCTATATATGTTCATGACGATCTTGTGTAATGGTTCCTTCATTTCTATATGTAGTAGCTAGCGTCAAGATGAATGGAAAACATTAAATAAAAATGAAACCCTAAATGTTAAAGAATTGAAGGGTAAACACAAAAATAAAAGGGGGAAACACTATAAGAAAACCCCTAAACCCTCCGAAACCCCTAAACCCCTCCTTTCAAAAAAAAAACCAAATGCCTGGCAGCTGCTGACGCGTGGCTGCCTTTTAGTCCCGGTCGGTGTTACCAACCGGGACTAAAGGTCCTCCTGCCTGGGCACCCCACAGCGGCCACATGGAGCTCCTTTAGTTCCGGTTCGTAAGCCAACCGGGACTAAAAGTTGTGGGATTAGTCCCGATCGTTTTGTCCCAGTTGCAGAACTGGGACTAAAGGCCCTCTGGAACCGGGACTGATGCCCTATTTTCTAGCTGCCCACCTAGCCACATCCTGGTGACCCTTAGGTATAACTTCATTTGAAACCGGCCTTGCTCTACTACCCCAGCTCTTCAAGTCGCTGCATGTGTATCTTTTTGTACTTCTGAGTCCCCCTCGTAGATAGGATTGATCAATTGTTTGAAAGCCACCTAAATTTTTACTATTAAGAGGTAAAACTACTTCATGCTATCGAATCTAGTACTTGGTTCAAACAGGGAAGAAAGGGGGGAGTTGTAGCCTGAATCTAGGACTTGGTCGAAAGAGGGAGGAATGGGGGCGAAAACAGCGGAGACTGGCTATCCAACTGGTCTCTTGGTCTAAGAGGGAAATAAAGGGAAACGTAGTACAAACTCGATATAGAACTGATCTATTGGTTGAAAAAGGAAAGAAAGTGGGGACTGGGGGACAAGTCAACAGAGTATGTGCAACACTAGATTTGCTGCCCTCACATAGTAAAAAGTGGCTATACTGAACAAAAATGGGATCAACCCAGATATCATGTTTGGATGTTTGTTGCCCTGAGCCCGTCTAATATAATGCCACTAGTAAAATCTAGCAGTCTCACTGTTAAAGTAAGGGCACGTTAAACCAAAGTTGTTTTGAATGTAATGCCTCGAGTAATATGAATCAATGGCACTGTTTTTCATGTCCTGCTATATTTCCCATTAAGATAAGTAAATTGCTTCTTTTCGTTAGAAATGCAACTGTCCTGGTCCGCATACTCTCGCGTGCCCTTATACCAACTCTTTAGCAGCTGTTAATCTAATGTTGCTGGTAAAATGAAGCAATGGCACCATTAAAGTAATGTCGTATTTAACGGTTGTCATAGTTAATCTTAATGTCCACACTAATATCTAGCAATTCTACTACTTAGAAATTGCTACTGTCCTTGTATGATTGCCATTCAGATAAGGAACATGCTTCTTTTCATTTGATGTATATTTCATCACTTGTTAGTCACCCTCCTTTCCACCTTTTTGTGCAAATAGAGATATTCATTTCACCTCGTGAAACTCTGTGAGTAATCTCCTCCAAAAGTTAATTAGCCGTCACTGTCACCACAATGGCACTTTCCACATTTGTGTCACGAACATGGACGCTTGATCTTAGTTCAACTTCACAAAAGGATATCCAAATTAGAGTTGCACATTCCGTGAGCTTCAAGACCAACCTTGATCTTGCTCAATTTTATTGCAACTAATGAAGAAGAAGCTGCCAGCTCATGGGACCAAGTACTTGCTAACTTCATGATCCAAACATTACTTCATTTTAGGTGAACTGCACAAAAAGGTCGCTTGAATTGAATCATCCATGTTGGTGACTGGTGTCATCCCTTGTACGATGGTGTTGTCTGTAGATATGGTTCCCATGACGAGGTATGTTCCTTTTTGGTACTACCGTTTTCCAGAACGATCCTGCATGTTGATTCTGCTCTTGTGCTACTGTTTTGGCACTGCCATGATAAAGTAGTAATGTTATTATTTTGCACCTTAATATAATGGCACTATTAATTTGAGGCAATGTTTTGGCACTGCTAGTGCCACTGATTTTATTAAAGAAACCAAACCATAGAGAACCATTATCCGACAACATCTTAGTCTAAACGGGAGTTATGCAACTACTACTAGAAAGGACTTACTTCTAGCAGGAGACAAGTTTGCCACACAAGGCAGGTAGGGGGACGCAGCCCCAGCTCGACCAAGTTTGGATTACAACCCAAAAGCTACCACAGAAACATCAGGGGAGGAGATAGGGACTGAAAGATCTAGCTTCAACATCCCAGTCTAAGCACCTCCAGCCTCCATCCTTGCGACACATGGTACACCTCACTTGCCACCTGTTCGACCCTAGTGCCACTGATAAAATGAAGTAATAATATAGTTAAAATAGAGCTACTGTCCTCTATCATTTCATTTCCAATGTAGATACTGAAAGTGCTTCTCTTTGTTAGTATATGTTCATCAACTAGTCCCATTGTTAATGTAATGGCATGTTTAAGTGTTTTCGCAAACAGGGATGCTTAATTTTAGTTGAACTGCACAAAAATAGAGATTGGAATGGCTCAAGGCCCTCCTTGTACTACCGATGTACCATGATGTTCATCACTTGCAGAAGGTGTATCGGGGAGAGTTGGGTCGGTTCCAGTATCATGCCTACCGTATGAGGCTTGCAGGGCCCATCTCCCCCTCGCAGCATGGCATACTGTGCTACTGTTGTATTTTTTTAAAAAGGTATTGTATCGTAATCTTTTCCCATTAAGATAATGAAGTTTCCTCTATTTATTAGTGTATGTTTCATCAACAAGTGTCACTATAATGTAATCACACTTTCTCATTATCTGTGCAAATAGGGTTATTCAGCTACATTTTAGTGGAACTGCATAAATGTTCGGATGGAACCAGCATATATGTAGAGTGCGAGGTGCCAATATCTAACATAAATGTGGCTCAGAAAAGCACAGATGCTCGGATGGTACCTCAAGTTCTTGTCGACCCGCTGCAGAACATTTTAATCTGCAGATGTTTGACATGCACTTTACTTGTTTGAGTGTTGCAGCAAATCCTCTAATCAAATAGCTTATAGGCACTTTTCTAGGGAGCAGTCTTTTATGAAAGAAGCACCAATTGATTTTTCTTTATTTGTACACATTCTCACAACTTTGTTTTAGTTCCAGAGCTCTTTTAGGGTGATTGGCGTAGTACCCGGAGTACCACCCAGTACTTACCCATATGATTTTTATTTAACCGTCACATTGATTGTAAGCATGAGCGAATGGAAGATTTGGTCTAGTGTGAAGCTTACCCTAAACCCTACCGCCACCGTTGAGATGAGCGAGCGGCGAGGGAATGGCGGGGAAGCAATGGCGCTGTGACTGGATCTAAATCAAAATCAATTTACCCTTCAATTAAGGAGCGGCCCCACATTAACTAGTCTCCCTTGTATTCTGGGTCATATTTTGACCATGATTTTAACAAATAAAATATATGTTATACGTTGCAAAGATAATATAATTGGAAAGTACATTCAGATATGAATCCAATGATATAATTTTTATGACATGCATTCACATTTTTCTTGTCAAATACAGTACGTGGTCAAACTTTGACCCAAAATACGATGGGGCTAGTAGACTAGCATGGAGGTTGTAGGAGGGACCCACTCACAGCGCGTCGCCACTCTAGTCCAATACAAAACCAACGCACGTCACTCACTACAAAAAAAAAACCAATTATGTGATGATACGTGTTTGTCACAGTAGGTCACGTTTTCTGGCATGCATGTACATCCATGACGATTTTATGACAGAATCAAGATAGTCATACCTGTGCTGTCGTAGAAGTGTTCCATGACAATACCAAAATTATCATCACGGAAGTGTTCACTTCCATGACGATAAATGACGCGTCATGGAAGTGCTTTCGTCAAGGGTAACCGACACATGGCATCCACCATAACGGGTCGCCGTTAAGCTATCGGTACCAGTTTTGGATCCGATAACCTGTTAATAGCAACGACCAATGGCGATTTTCCACATGTAAAATTCTCATTGGCCGGAGGAACACGTGTCGGCTCCACGATGGGCCAGATGTCATCAATCCAATGGAGGAGACGTGCCTATGGTACGTCGACATGTGGCAGGGCGTAACAGAGGCCCATATAGGTTAAAAAGGCCAGCCCAGTCAAAGGCCCGTTTGATTTACTCAGGTACTGGTGGGCTGGCCCACTAACGGCCTGATTAAACATGGCCCATTTACGGCCCACCGCGAGATCTGGCCCGTCAATTGTTCGCCGAGTCTTTGGGCCCAATTATGGCCCAGTGAGATTTCGGCCTGTTAGTGGCCCGACGTAGACATGGGCCCATTTCAGCCCGGTGTGACTTTCAGCCTGGTAATGGCTCGTGCTGCCCATGGGCCATATATGGTCCGACGCGACATCTGGCCCACTAACGGCCCGTGATCAAGGTGGCAACAGTTCAGCCCAACGTGACTTTGGTCCTGTTAAAGGCCCGTAGTATAATTCAGCCCGTGATGCCTCTACTAAGCTTTCGGCCTCTTAAAGGCCCATGATGTCAGTGGGCTAAATAAGGCCCGAGATATGTTTCGGCCTGGTAACGGCCCGTCACATAACTAGGCCAATAGTGGCCCGGTCTACATTTCAGCCCGCTAAAGGCCCGTGGACAACTATTGAAAATTGAGGCCCAACATGCATTTTGTCCTGCTAAAGGCCCATGGTATCTTCTGGGCCGTAACAGGCCAGGAGAATATTCAGCAACTTAAAGGCCCGAAGCTACATGGGCCCAACTAAGCGTTGGGTCCATAGTAGGCCCAACTAAACGTTGGGCCCAATGGAGGCCCATGTAAGTTGTGGGCCTGGCGCACCCATGAAGGGCCCAAATGGCCAGTCAGCGCAGGCCCAAGAAAGTTGCGGGCCGGCCCAATTGTGGCCCGCTGAAATGCAGCCCCGTTAGAGGCAAATGTTTCGGCCCGGTCGCCTACATCAGATTTTTGCTATTTTTTTTCGAATGATGGCATATACGCTAACTAGTAGGAATTAAGAACAAACCTACTCTATACAATAAAGTAATTACAGCATAGTAACTTAGAATAATAAACCTACACTATACAATAAAGGATTTATGGCATATTACATCCACTGGGCATCGAAGTTTGCCACTAGTGATCATAAAGCTCAACGAACAAGCACATTACAAAAACTGGGCGCCATTGCAGGGTAACAAAATAATACTGAACAAAGACCACTTCCAAGACAATTCAAGAAAGGTTAGCCTTGCGCGGGAGCTGCTGCGCAAGCAGCTGAGCAAGGCTGTGAGACCGGCCAGCATACCGGTCATAGCTTCCAGCTGTAGCTCATTAGCAATAGGTTCTCATTGGAGTTCTTCGCGAGCTTCCTTAGAGATTGGACTTCAAGTCGAAGTTGATTTGCAGAATGCCTTTCTGCTTGAAGTTGAGACTGAAGAAGTCAAACTGATTCAGTCAGCGAATTCTGTGAGCTTGTGTGACTGCTAGTCTCAAGTAACTTGAACACTGCATCAAGACATGACTTTGGGGTTGTCTTGCTATGCTCAAGATGTTTTGCCTTCTTTGCTGCAATATGTGTTGGGTTTGTCTCACAGCCTTCAGCAGACTTGTGCATGCCATCAGGCATATCACCCTGAAACAAGCACAGAGATGACAGGTTTTGCACATATATAAATAAAGATGGTAACTTTGCTGTCAATTCCATCCAGTTTCAAATTAGAAAATAAAGAGACAGTTCAAAATGTCAATAGCATAATTTGGCATTGTTCATAATGCAGGGAGCTTCAACACACTACTGGATTACCATGTCGACAAAACAAGCATAAATGAAGGGCAAAAGACAATCATTGTATCTATTTTGGTTAATGTGCATGGCATTATGTTCATATCATCAGCCACATCAGAAAGATAAAGCAGGAAATGACAAGGTGCAAATGTGGGCTACTTCACCATACACTGGATTATAGATAAACAAAAACAAGCATACAAGCAGGGCTAAAGAAAATCATTTGATCTGTATTGAGTAATGTGCATGGTATGAATAAGGAATTTGGTTTTACAACTAAAACTTGGAACTTACAGTTGTTGCGAACATGCATTTTGATAGAAACAGCAAACTAAACAACAGTTGACGATAGGGAGTATGAGCAAATTAAACAGCAGTTGAGGATAAAGGCTTTAGAAGGACTGACTTACATTAACAGTTAATACCGGCTCTATAATGCCCTTCTCCATGTCAAGGGAAGGATAAGTCAAGAATTTCAGGACAGAAACTTCTTCATAAGCATTGCCTGTACTCTACATTTTGTAGAGATTAATTATAGATATGATAATACTGGAAGGGATAGAGGATAATGAAGATAAGTTGCAGATTGATGCTACATAATCAACTACCTATCCCTGTAAGTACAAGCGTTATAGGAAAAAATGTACTAACAAGAGCAATGGGCTACACTTCTGCACTGGCATTTTCTGTGTATTCAACTTTTTGGTAAGATTAAATATAGATCTGATATTTTTTAGTAAATGGTGGGCGAGGGAGATAAGATGCAGAGTAATACTACACAATGAACCAATCCCTCCTTGCCATAATATAAGAGTGTTTTGTACACTGGTGTACTGGTGTACTGTACAAATCCCTCCTTCCCATAATGCTACACAATGGGATGGAGGGAGTAGCTATTAATGTAAGTACAATGATAGAAGACGGTTGGTCCTTACAAGAGGACTTCAGAGCTAAACCTCTTCAAAAGCATTGGGTTGATTCTAAATTTATGTAAGAGTCGATATGGATCTCATAATGTCCACCAAATGGAGGATAAGGAGGCTAACATGTGTAGTGATGCTACATAATCAACCAGCTATGAAAGTAAATGTGGTCAGACAAGGCAAGAGGTACTCACAAGAGCAATGCAGTGTGCAGTATAGTTGCGAGATTCTGTGGTCCCTTGAGAATGAATATTCTTCTGCAAACAGTTTTCGTACAAGTGAGACGGTAAGGCACATGCATAAATGTAGTTCAAATTGTGATGTGATATCATAGACAGTACCTTCCGCTGCAGACGAGACCAATGTGTAACAAGATTATTCCAGTCACCGTCTGATAAATGTAGCATCGGAGACTTTACAGAAATTTCATTTAGAGGCTTGCCATCGAAGTGCGCTTGCCTCGGGTAGGAACGATACTTCATAAACGAGTGCTTGAAAAGTGCAACCAACCCTTGCTCGTCTTGACTATCCAGTTTGGTCCTCGCCTATTTAAAAGAATGAAATCTTGTGTCTTCTGTCAGCAGAAACATATGCACTAATTACCATGAATAACATTAGTACATTACTTACACGTAAGTTGTGGAGGAAGATTGGAAATTTTTCTTGTTCTGTGGTATAATCTTTCCATGAAGGAAAGATGCGCACAAAGTTCCTGACAACAATATAAGCTTTGTCTTCTAAACTGGGAAGAAGAGGAACAGGGGTCCTATTTGCTACAATTGGGGCTCTCTCTTGTTCGAAAAGGGATTTGGCAACTGGATTTGGTGTACTCTTTGCTGGAATGGGGGTTTTGCGTCGTAGAGTTGGTGCTATGTCAACTGGCATCATCATACTGTTTGCTGCAGTTGGGGTCTGCTGAGTTGGGGCATCAGAGATGACCAGTGTACTAGGGCTAGAGTCTGCTAGAGTTGGGGTCGTGTTTTGTGGGTCTGGTGATATTGCAACTATACCTAATGGGCTATTTGATTTATCAGGTGTCACTACCTTTTCCAAATACTTTGTTCATGCTCCTTCGTGATCAGCAATCGCCCTCTTCCTTTTGAACGTCTGATACACAAGAACAGGATTTGAATGGATAAATATGGTATGATGACAGATGGAATATGTACTGAAAATGGATAGGCAGGGCGTATTCACATACACGATGTGTAAACTAAGCAAATGACAGTGCAACAAAGTAGGAGCAATGCAAAGCATCAGTTGCAAGATATGTGCGACCAATATAACCTTGCAAAGTTAGAGCAAGCACCTTGATGGGTGAATAAGATAGGGCATCTGCCTCTGACTCCTCCACTAGGGAGCTAGATTGACTTAGGTCTTCCTCTAGCTCAGAATCATTGTTAGGATCATATTCTGAACACGAATCTATAGGTGGAGAGCGTTTGCATTGCATTGCATCCAGACTGGACCTCAGTCCCTTAATGCTAAGTTTGACAGCCATGGCATTGTTCTGCTTTATTCTTTTCAAGCGCGCAAGCTCATAATCATTATGATGCTGTTCAGTTTATGAGATTCATGAAAACATAAAAAGTAGTCAGATTATCTATGGAATGCATTGCGGATTCAACTCGAAGAGTGTCTCCCTACAAACCCCTGCGTATACAAAGTTCATCCCCCAACTGTGCTGACCAGACCACACACAGAAATACAAACCTGTTATGTCTCTATAAGGGGCGGACACACATTTCAAAACTGAAATAGGAACATTAGAATCATCTCAAATTCGTATTTGAACAAATAAACTAAGGAATTATGAGTGGCGTGATGTTTAGCTTCAAGGGTGGAGTGCTAGTAGTGCGACACAAAGCAAGTAGGCAGATTGTATTCCATGTAAAAGATCATAGTCTATATAAAAGGTGGGTATGACACTTTTGTTTCTATACAATGTAGTGTTCGTTGCCCACACATGATGGAAGAGATCACACAGAGAAATACTATTCACTCATGTCTGCGGTTCCAGTATTTTGAAACAGGCTGGTCCACCCTAAAAGAATATTGACAACAAATATGACAAGGCAAGCATAGAGGTAGTGAATCAATCATTACTTGTGAGCTTACTAGGACAAGTATGCAGAATTGTATCTGCAGTAAGAGACCGTCCAAAATCTGAATCAATAAGTTGGTCTAGCACTTATTGTTTGCAACTAATCGAAGTGAATAATTGGATATCATATCGAATGATTCACAAAGACAAGTAAAATTGTCAACAAACCTGGCCTGCAGTAGTAATCTGGGTCAATGTCACTATGATCAACAATCCAACATGACTAGTGTCTGTTCCTAGGGCCGGAATTTTGAAACCCTATGAACTTTACAGGTACTAAAGATTACTGAAATATCTGAACCATTAAGTGTAGGTAGCAGTCAGTACACAACAAACCCTAACGACGGTCCTGCCTAATGAGTAATGAATCAATTAGAAAATGGGTGATGGTGAGTGGCTGCTGAGTGTTGAGGACATATCTCAGGATAAATCGGGTTGGCTTAGTGGGTGCTGCACGCCTGAGCCCTGAACGGACTAGGAAGGTAGGCACGGCGGCGCACCCGGGCAGTGGTGACACTGTTGGGCAAGCAGCTCCCGACCTCCTGTTAGTCCGGTGTCTCCTCCTGAAGTCATGCCGTCCCTCGACAGCAAGACGCCGGCGAGGTAGGCGGCTAGGAGCAAGTAGAGATCGGAAGCGCAGCAGAACAGAGGGGAATCGGGGTCTGGGCTGATACAAAATCCCAGGGTGGGCCGCGACCCATCGTGGCCACCCTGTAGATCCACCCCAGTGGCATACATGCATTTTGAAACTAAATTAGGAACATTTAGCTGACCAATTAAACGACTCTTTTTCGCTCAAAAAAATTTAAACGACTCTGTTTTAATAATATCAGATTCGTATTTGAACAACTAAGCTTATTTAGCTTGATGGGTGGAGTAGTGCTATTATGACACGACGCACGCAGGCTGATCGTACAGTGATCATAAAAGGGGGGGGGACCCTAAGCATGATCAATTAAACCCTATTATGACTCATGGCAGATTTGAAGCTGCAAACCGCTGAAATGCTACTTAGCAACCATTGTTTGCTTCGAACTAAGAACTAAGATTCTAAGAGCTGAAAAGAAAGTACAGTAACCAAGTTTTGATCTATTTTCTGGTTGAGATCAAAAAGTTGAGCAGGTATGAAGTAGTACCACCTCTCTTGCGGCGCCGTGTAGGCATCGGGGGGTGCGATGGTTGTCAGTGGCGTGGAAGCAGATCTGCGATGGTAGACGGGTGCATCGGGTGATAAGTCCCATTGCGGTGGACGAGAAGGTCGTCGGAGCTGCCTCGGCAAGGAGGACGATGGCGCCGATGAAGTGAGAGGATGAGATGCAAGGCTCCTGGTCCATCATCGTGGATGAGAAACGTCCATCTCTAGCAGTGGATGACGCGGTCTTGGTAGGCGCTCCGGCATGGTGGAGGACGGTGGTGATGGATGGGGTGGCAGACGGAGGAGGCTGGTGTGGGGATGGTGTTCTAGCGTGGATGGTGTATGAATGGGAAAATGGAGGGAGAGGTACGGGGAACCATGTCTTTGGGACGCGCCTGTCTGAAATATGGGAAAGTTATGACCTTAGCCCCCGTTTAAAATTTGGACGTCTCGTTGGTTGGGGATAGGACGGTAATCTTGCATCTCCCCAATATTTGCCCAGAGCGATTTCGGGCGAGGAGAGGGTGTTTTGGCGCCCACGGTTGGCACCCACGGTGTATGAATGGGGTTGACAGGTAGGGCGGTTGTGTCATGTATGAGTGAAGTTACAAACCTGCCCCTATTAAAAATATTTGCCTACATCGATTTTGGCCGAGTCGAGTTTGTTTTGCCACCCACCGTGTATGAATGGGGAAATGGAGGGAGAGACAGAGGTCTTTCAGACGAGCTTGAATCAAATGTGTTTTGGCGCAAACGTGTGCCGCCCACGTCTGAATGGGCTAAGAGACGATCGTGTCATGTCTGATTGAAGTTACTAACCTACCCCTATTGAGAGCAGTGGAAATCGGGCCAATGGATTGTCCGTGTAAGGGGTAGATAGTAATTTCCATCTCGCAAACACTGGCTTCGGGCCGCCGATGTGGGAGTGGATGTTTTGCCGCTTCTTTCAAATTTTGGGACACGTTTACCCTGGCAACTAAATTCAAATCCATTTTGTATTCTTATACGAATCTTTATAAATCATTCTATGTTTTTTTTATATTTTCAAAAGCACAACAAAGATGTATTCCACTATCATATATGAATATGATTTACAAATGTCGATACTCGAATTCAGAAGGTAGAATCCAGTTTAAGGTGAATTCGAATATTTGAAACCACTTTATGTCCAACTCAAGTGTAACATGTATGACCCACGCAGCATATAGTTTACTCCCATTTAGATATGTACACAAGCGACGTCTCAAGATTCAAAATACTAAGTCAACCAACCAATAATGTATGAAACTAACAGACATATAAACACTTATAGAGTATATGGATCAATAATCTCAACTAACATACATAAGCCAGGCCGCTGTACTTTTTTTGCTAAAAGAGCATCATTTTTTTAGTAAAGCTAGTACAACATCTTGGCCCTTTCAGATGCGTGCCACTTAAGTACCATCTATACTACTATTATTGCTGAATGCACATTCAGTCTATTGGCATATTTGTAGGTCTGACATAGCAAACAAAATGAAATGTCTCAGTCTTATCAATTAATACAGACTCGTGCTAAAAAAATACAGACAAAAAAACATCTTTTACATGATCTTTAAAACAAATGGTTTGATCGATTACATGAACAAACAACACAAAGGTTATTAAACGATGGAAAAACATCTCACCTATGATTTACAAAGTGGGAATTTAATTTCCTTTTTTCCTTCAGGACCTTAACAATGCAGTCAGTCTCAGCTTGCTTCGTTTTGAAATCCACCAAATATTTAATGGTTGTCTTGAGTATTGTGATTGTGCTGTTTGCTTCCTCAACATGTCAACTCCATCTCTAAGTGCAGAAGTAGAATCTCTTTCTACCAATAGTTTAGCCTCTAGAGCATCAGCAGTTGGCAATTCATGATGCACGATTGGGCCGTTGCCACTGCTGTGGGATGATACAACGTCCATGGGGACCTCGCTCTTTGATCTTGCACTGGTACAATGAGGTGCTATACAAACGGTTTTTAACCCCTTTCCGTGACGACGTTTGGAACTGTCGCCAAGTGAGTGACTGCGATAGGGGGGTCCTTCCCACACGACCTAGAAACCATCGGGGATAGGCCCTCCAGCCACACACGCTCGGCAAAATGAGGTCGTGTGTGATGGGCGAGCGATCAAATATGATTATACGTATAGTTGTATTAAAAAAATCAATTATACAGGCCAAATTGTTTCCAGTCGTAAGTACATCGCACGCAGTCAGTCTCGGTTAAATGTTTCCGTTCGTATGTACATTCCACATAGTCAATCCAAGGAATACGTTTTCGTTAGTATGTACATCCCACACAGTCAATCCAAGAAGTACGTTTCCGTTCGTATATACATCCCACATAGTCACTCCAAGGGAAACGTTTCCGTTCGCATGTACATCACACACAATTTTCCCCATTAAATCGTTTGTGATAGCGTTGCCATTGCAGACGATATTAACAATTTTACCATTTGCGTTATTGAATGCTTCACACACGGTGCGTAGAAGAAACTGTGTGGCATAGGTTGTCCATCACACACACACTTTTTATGTGGTAAACGTTTGCGCAAGGTGGCCTAATGCAAACAGTTTTCAAGAGGATGTTGTGTGTGATTGTTCATTGATCCAACACGGTTTATTCCTAGAAACTGTGTGCGTTGCCTGAGGTCATCGCCCACGGTGTTTTCTCAATAACCGTTTGCAATACAAAAATTCAATTAGCAGGCTAATTGGCCTATTATTAATAATCCATTTATTAATCTAATTGACATTTCATATTAAGCACACAATATATTTTATTTTCATATTAAGGAAGCAGGATTTCATAATTGAAATACATCAGAGTACAACATCATATAGCTTCAGCACTCAGCTACCCCATTACACAACTGCATCAGCACCAAGTTTCACATGCAACATCTATAACCTTTGGAAATTAGCATCATAGACAGTACATAGACAGATGAATCTCATCTGGAAAACTACTGAAGCGGAAGGCGAATATTGAGCCTTCATTGATGTTGAACGTCTTTGCAACTTTAGGCTAGTGCATGTGGATGATGACCGTCCATCCTTCGTCCTCTTCAGGAAGACATCAATATTGAACCGTGGGTGTTGTATGAATACCTTCCTTGCCTCCTAACCATACAGGTGGTTTGATAGGTAATCATTAGTGAACTGCTTTGGAAAGGCCTGACAACAAGGATATGCATAAATTTCTTCTCTAGATTTGAAATGGCGCAAAGGAATTAAAAAGACAAGGTATAACAGTTAGTACCATCTTGTAGTGAACTGATATCTTCTTCATTGTGCAGACAAAGATCTTGTTGTTTTTTGTCGCTAATTTCTTTATCCTAACAATCTTTCTGAGTTTCTTGACTTGACTGATATTCATGGACAACTCATTTCCCCATATGCAAAAAGGGTCAAACAGTGGGTAAGAACCTCTGACAGCAGGACCTACATGTGCAAGACCAAATTGTTAAAACCCTAATATTTAAAAAACAAGAAGTGGAAAGGTGTGTTATTAACTGCAACAGGCCTAATATTTAAAAACAAGCAAACATAGTCATTCAAACTTGTATTGTGCAGGTCTAAGTAGACTAGTTATTGGCCCTGTTTGGATCCATGGGTTAGAGTTAGTTTGAGCTAGTTTGGGCTCAAATAGCCCTAAAGTATCCAAACATGAGGGCTAGATTGAGCTAGTTGTGTCTAACCCACCCAAAACAACTATCCCACCCAAGAGGTGCTCATTGGGACTAGTCTCCTAGTGCATTTATTGTCAATCTAACCCTGTCATCCAAACACCTCTTTGGCTAGAGTTAGTTTAGGGTTAGTCATTGTTGAGTATCAGTGTTATTTACGAAACATAGGATAGCATAGGATTTATTCTACCTTGACTTGTACTCCAAGATGACCATGTACTCCTATATATATGCCCACGAGGCTCAAGCAATACAATTAACTATTCCACCAATCTCTCTCTCTCCCTTTTAACTGTCATGAGCTAGAAACTAACTCTAACCTCTAGCTAAGTTAGAGTATCCAAACAGTGTCATTGTTAAATCAAATGGAAAGGCGTGTTAAATACTCCCTCTGGTCCTTTTGCTCTGCATATAAGAATTGTCTGAAGTCAAACTTCATAAAGTTTGACCTTATTTATATGAAAAAATATCAACATCTACCATGCTAAAGTTATACAATATGAAAATTTAAGTCATGACACATCTACTGATATTGATTTCATATTGTGAATGTTGGTATTTTTTTCTATAAAGTTGGTCAAACTTTACAAGGCTTGACTTTAGACAAATCTTATATGCGAACTAAAAAGATTCGGAGGGAGTACAACATGCTTAATAGCAACCAAATATAGTCATTCATAGAGCTATTGTTAAAATTGGTATTGATGAAATTGAACTGCACAGTTCATACTAGCACATACAGAACATCACACTGTGAATGGCTGAAATAAATAAGGCATACTACGAACAACCAAAGATGGCAGTTGAAACTGGACATATGCTAACTACAAACAACTGAACAACCATAAACCGTAGAAATAAACAAGGCGTAATGCAAACAACCAAATATAGCAATAAATACTGGACAGGTTCTCACCACAAAAGGTGTTCGAGAAAACAAATCATGGGTTTCCTCACTTGTCACAGATTGGCTCCTCCTCGTGGTCACCGTCGATGAGGTCTGACTTGCCAGCTGAGGATCCCAAGCCAGCGTCGCAGATCGCGTCCTTCAGAAATGACAAAAGGGGCTCCATGGCGATGAAGGATGGCAAATTGTTCATAACGAGCCATAGGAGATCAGCGGCAGGGCCATCGATGAGTTCGACGGTTGTCGAACCCGAAGGGTTAGGGCTGGGCAACTTAACCTGTGATATAGCCCGCGTCAAGCCGTCGCTGTCGACGACCTCCATGCCGTAGCCGGCGTCCGCGACATGCCAGAATACTCTAGCCCGTAGATTGAAAGGCTCAATCTAGGTCCAGTCATCGTCGTCAGCTTCCTCGGCGGCCACCTCGCCGACGTCGAGCGAAGAGGCCGCGGTAAAGCTCTTTTGGGCCATTCGCTCCTCGAGCTCCTCGGGAAGCATAGCCAGGCTTAGGCTGCGATGCTCTAGAGTGGGGAAGGGGGTGGGGATGGGGATATCTGGGAAAGGGGGCGTTTCACAGGCGTCATCTAAGAAACTCAGGGCGGCGAGGGTATGTATATTGGTGGGTAAACTGCACAGGCAGACCGGCAGAGGTTGACGATGGAGGCGGCGCGGTGGCGGCAACGAGCTAGCTAGGTTTGGAGCGAGGGAGGGGTGGTGTGTATGTGTGTGAGCGGGGGATTTGGGGTGAGCGAAGGGTTTGGGGTGTGTGTGTGGAGGGGGTCCAAGGTGGTATTTGAGGAAATGCCGCGGGTACTGAAAATTTTACTAGGCGGGAGTAAAATGGTGGGGCTACCAAAAATTTGGATCAAGGGATTGAAGCAGAGCAGGGCGAGAGTAATGAACATCACACACGGTTAAAACATAATAATCGTGTGCTATCAAATAGAAAAACACTCCAGCCGAGCAGATATTTTTGAGATTGCAAGGGATGCAGGCGGGAATAAAATACCGGGGCTACTAAAAATTTGGATCTACTGATTGAAGCAAAGCGGGAGTAACAGACATCGCACACGGTCCACACATACTAATCTTGTGCTATCAAACAGAATAACCATCTAGGCGGGTAGATATTTTCGAGATTGCGAGGTAGTAGATATTTTTGAGAGGGGGAGGGAAGCCTCGTGGAGCCCAATCTACTGTCATCATGTGGGTGACAGGGGCAGGGGCGTGGCACACGGGTAGTCCTAGGGAACCGTGTCTATTTCGTACCCGATCGCAGACGGTTGCTGCGTCCGACTCATCTGCTGTTTATAAATTTGGCGAAAAAAACGCGGGACAGGGTCAGAACACGAACACACTTGTATGTGGACCAAATACATGTCTGAAAAGGGTGGTTTGATGTTCAAATACCCAATGCACAACTTTGATGTGGCACCTGTCGCACAAAGCGCACGTTATTATTGCTAGTCCCACCCCCCCACAAAAACACACACACACACACACTTCGTGTTGCCGTGAGGGGAATCCTAGCTATGAACGCATGCCCCCAAATAGCTAGGTCTGACATCTCACCCTACCGTAACACAAAACCGGAAGGAGTACATCATGGTCAACCCCCCCCCCCCCTTGCTTCCGATCAAATGTGGACCGTGTGCGGGCCCATAGATGTGTTCTTCTGGCGTTAGATGGGTGAGACCACATATGAACGACACCTGCGGGTGGCCCGATGTGTGTGTGTGTGTGTGTGAAAATGATGTGGTGTGATATTTAATTAACCAAATCACAAATTTGATGTGGCACATGTGCATCGCAAATTAACCGGACATCCCCGACCCCACAGAGGTTCATCTAGTGCGAAGTAGTACTGTGCCCCCCCCCCCCACACACACTTTGAGTCGGTGGGAGGGGGCATCTCACCAAGGCGTATTGTAAGACTGACCAAGAAGACTCACCACCTTGGTCATATAACCTCTCTTCTTGTTGGGTCAAAGTCATGCATGGACATCCACACGCGGCCCCACAAAATAGGCTAGCTTGTCACCGATAACCACGTGAGGGAGTGCCTGAAGACAACCACTGCGTGCATGTGGCCCAAACATATGTATGAAGCGTCATGTGGTGTTTGAATATACCCAATGCACAACTTTGATGTGGCAGCGTGCTTTTGGAACCGGAAAGTCCCCACACGGAGCAAGGGTTCACGACGCGTATACTATATATATATATATATATAGGGATTCATGTGTATGCGAGCCCTCGAACTTAGGTCTCGAATCTCACCATGATCGACGTACAACTATACGTAACGCGAACCAAGAGAAGAAGAATCCACCCTGGTAACCTCTCTCGCATTGTTGGTCGAAGTGATGGACGTCCATGCGGGCCCATGAATATATAGGCCGTCGATGATAACCAAGCGAGGGAGAGTGTCCAAACAAGGAATTAAAGAGTTTCGTTTGGATGCTGAAAAGTATTTATTAACATCATTGCAACCGGTTTCAGCAGCAAAGCAGTTAAACAAACAAGTTTTGCAAAAGGTACCTGTTGTGGCATTGGAGTTTCTCTTGGATCCTGAAAAGTTGAGTAGACAGTAACTTGATTAGAGAAACCGGTTGTAGGAGCAAAGCAGTTAAACAAACAAGTTTTGCAAAAGGCACATGTTGTGGCATTGGAGTTTCTCTTGGATCCTGAAAAGTTGAGTAGACAGTAACTTGATTAGAGCAACAAGTTACAGCAGCAAACCTATTACACAAATATATATTTGAAAATGTACCTACTGTGCAATTGGACTTCCAATTGGATCCTGAAAAGTTGAAGTTGGTAAGATGATTACAGCAACAAGTTACAGCAGCAAACCTGTTACACAAATAATTTTTTTTAAATGTACCTGTTATGCAATTGTACTTCCAATTGGATCTTGAAAAGTTGAAGTTGGTAAGATGATTACAGCAACAAGTTACAGCAGCAAACCAGGTAAACAAGGAAGTTTTTGAAAACATACCTGTTGTGCCATCGGAGTTTCAGTTGGATCCTGCAAACTTGAATGTTAGCAATCATAAATAAAGTGTTGCAAGAGCCATAAGAAACTAACATCAAACTAGTAAAACTAACCAGTTTTGGCAATGTATTTAATTACACATGAACTAGTAAAACTAATGGCAACGTATTAAAGTAACAAGTCGGTACCGTTTACAAGCAACACAGACTTCTATACATTTCTTTGGTGTAAGCAAAATGATTCTGACACATATATATAAGTTAAAAAGACGTTTTCCCTCATATAAACCTGACAGTTGTCATTCTATGAACATGCAAACATTACTAGTGCTACAAGTCATAACAGCAAACCATTTAAACAAACAGGGTATCAGAACGTAAATTACACATGAATTTTGCTGCACCCTAGAAGTACACATGACTAGCTACCTACGTGCTTAAGTAGCTATTTAAGTTCGAGCAAATAGGTAATTTTATAAATAGTAAGTGATTTGCTGTAATGACTAAATCAGTAGCAAACTAAATTAAGCCAAGCAAGGTAATTGAATAATTTTGCAATCAGTGGCAAACTAAAATTCCGAGAAGCAGGTAATTGAACTTACGCTAACTCTTTGTAGAGGCACACTGCAACTTCTTTTTCGCTTACAAGGTTCTACGAAGGAGTCCATGGCATCAATTGCTTGGATACGCAGTCCCAATACTTCTTTCTTCCCACACTGCATTGGTAAGTCGAATGGTTAATCTGATAAGATGGTGCGTCCTTGATATATTATATGAGGACGGGTTGTCAGACTAGTTGTAACAACACACATCAAACTGGCTTTTACAATATATTTCATGCGATTACATTTGGCATATCGAGATCTAAGAAATCTAGAATAGGATGAAAAGACTGGCACCCTTCACATTATTGGCGAACTCAGCATAGAAACAAGCAATTCAACCATTCTGTGGGTAAATCAAAAGTGCCAATAGAATATTTTTCACTATCGAAATCATACACACAAAAGGGGTGGCGCCACCATAGGGGCTGGTATGGGCGGCCGCCTCGGGTGGCTGGAAAGTGCGCACCTAGTTTGAGTCGTCCAGGTTGGCCCAGGCTAGTTTTGTTCGTCCCAGCGCACGAGCAGAAAATGTAAAAAATGAAGAAAAACATTTCAATTTGGTTGGGCCAATAACGTAAGTGCAAGGCAGGCCCTATAGCAGGCTCGCGGCCCAAACGAGCGCCTCCCATATCGATCGACAGCAGGAAAAATCTCCAATTTGTTCGCTCCAGCCTCCGTCTGGTTTGCTCCTAATCTAGCCGCCACTGGATAGACCGGCAGAGCTCTTCCTCGCGCCCTCGTTTGACACCGGTCACTGGGCTTCAAGTGAATGGAAGGACAAGAAGATGAAGATCCAACCCTGGGTGTAGCCTGCGTGGGAGGCAGCGGCGGTAGCACGGGCATGGCATCGAGCTTGCGCAAACGGACAGTCGCAGCTTGCAAGAGCAGCATGTGCAACGAGCAGGTACATCACATCCCTGATTATATCTAATTCAACTGTTCAATTTCTGGCAAATAGTTAAACCTGATGGTGTTGTAAAACTGCTTGTGTGTAGGGAATCTATAAGAAAATGAAACCAATTTCTACTTATTTATAACTCCCCCAATCAATACTGAACTGACTGAACCTGATGTGTCTAATCAAGTTTCCGGTGCAAACATACAAGTCCCCGTATCATGACAACCTAGCATAAATACTTTTCTAATCTGTTGTTTGAAACTATTGGCATAGTTGTGCAACATAGATATATTGATATGCAGTTTACGCACTGGTTATAGGTGCAACTAGACTTGGATATTTTTGGCCAGAAAACGAATATCAAGAAGGTACAGTCCATGTTAGTAGTCCTTGTACACCATGTTGTATTTTGTCTTTTTGGTGCTTACATCATCTAGTGTTTAATAATCTGGAACTACTTTTTATCATTAGCTGGTTTTCAAAGTGCATGTAGCTTCACATTTCTCAAGTTATGTTGATTTCCAGAGTGCAAGTGCCTTCGTATTTTTTAAGTTAAATTTTTGCCCCTGGTAACTTGAATTCGTGGATCGGCCACTGCACACAAATCATACACGCAGGCCAGTACAAATTAAATGAAGTGCAGGGACTTACGCTAGCTCGTTATACAAGCTCACTGCAGCTCTGCTTGCGCTTGGGATGTTCCATGTACAAGTCCATGTTACCACTTGCTTGGATGTGCAGGCATTGTGCTCCTTGCATCCCCCTCTGTATTTTTGGCACGGCGAATGGTTGATCAAATGAGGGGAATTGACCATTGCTGTTGTAACGGAGGACAGGTACTTACAAGGTTATACCGGCGTGCAGGATGTGTACTAGATCCGGTAGCACCGTCATGCTTCGCTAAAAAATGGTTTTGCTTGTTTCAGATGATATCTCCAGAAGAAATAAGAGTTGAAGTCAGAGTTGCATAGGCGTGTGAGCTAAGAGAGCAGTATAAGAATATCCAAACATCGTCGGAACAGTGCACATGGGAGTGATATGTGGATACCTAGTTCAGGCCGGCGTTTGGGCATGCTCGCCTAGAGTGTGGGTCACTTCAGAGGTGTTGAGGGTGATGCGCTGGCGTTGGCTGGCCGCGTACAGATGCAGATCTTGAGCGGCAGCGGAGCGCTACGATGCGGTGGACGAGGCCGTTGGTGAAGCACCAACGGCCTCGGGGGGTGGTGGTGTGACGATGTGCTCGGTGAAGTAGCCCCGGTGAGGTGGGAAACGGCATCGGTGAAGCGCACCTGATGCGGTGGAAGTCGGTGTCTGTGAGGCACGTCGGCTACGGCGGCTGGCATTGTTGGTGGTCCATCCGGTGCGGTGGACGAGGGCGTAGATGAGGTAGCTCCGGTGCGGTGGTGAAGTGCGACCGTCGTCGTCCGGCACAGAGGTGGGTAAAGAGATGAGACGAGGGGCGATTCAAATTTTTCTTGGGTTGGCGGCGAATTAGGGATTTGAGCGCTCCAGGCGCAGAAGGGAACAGTGGAGAAGGGAGATTTTGTAGGGCTGGAATTGGGGCCGACAGATATTTCAATCCGAAACGTGGAAGCGCAAACTTTTTTTGTCGTCGTTCTTTTTTTGGGCCAGGGGGAGGGAGGGGGGTGGGTGCTAGTGTCCGTACGACACACGCGACCACCACGACACGACCCTGGTCTGCCCAGTGCGCCTACATTTGAGAATGCAAACGAATCTTCTTTCATTGGCAAATGAATCTGTATGTATTACCATGCCCGTGTTTTCCATGCAAATAATTAGTGCTTCGAAACAAGATACTATAAATTAATTAATGAGGACTTCTTTGAATTAGAGTGTGTTCGTTACATAGCGATCTCCAATTCTAACGTGGATTTCGCATTTCACGGTATCCATGACTTTTTTAATACAAATTCATATGTATAAGATGAACACCATGGTAGTGAGAAAACTTTGGATGGATTCAAGCATATGACCACACACATACAAATTACCACAACAATCGAGTCAATATCAACTTTTCCAAACCTAGTATGGCATGAATTCGAAATAATTACGGAAGCCATATGCATGGTCCTCAATTCAAATCTTACAATGTACACTAAATTGAAACGTCAATATTAAGTTTAGTACTATCTACATTTGAATGTTGTTTTTAGCCCCCCCCCCCTCGGCACACACCCTACATACTTCCTGTATCGATCAATCTTCCTCTCCTAACCACCTTACAAAGCTATTGGTTTCTGACACACGTTCATTCTTTCTCTACATGTTTCCATCACTAACTCTCTCAACTTCACAACCCCCTTTTTCCACTCTGTTAACAAATGTATCTTTGTCACACACCCGCCATTGCACTCCATGCCGAGCTTTCTCTCTCTCCCCCTGCCACCCTCTCTCTCTAGATACATGCATTGCCTATCTAGACCCCCCCCCCTTCTCATGCGCACACACGCACATTGTCTATCTAGGTCACTCTCTCGAGACCGTCTCACACTTTCTTTCGCACGACGGCCCACACTCGCTCAATCTCTCTCTCTCTCTCTCTTTATCTAAGTCTCGATTAATCTCGCTTTCTCTCACACACAAATGATATATCTCCCTGTTCGTGCCTCGATCGACACACTTTATACTCTCTCACGCAAATTGTCTATCCAGGTCAGTCTATCCAAGCTGCCCCACTCTTTCGACCTCATGGTGGCCCACGCTCGCTCAATCTCTCTCTCTCTCTCTCTTTATGTATGTCTCGATTGACCTCGCTCTTTCTCACACACAAACGATATATCTCCATGTTTGGGCCCAATTTGACATATTCATATTGTATACTCTCTCACGCACATTGTCTATCTAGGTCACTCTCTCCAACCCGTCTCACTCTTTCGATCGCATGACGACCCACACTCGCTCAATCTCTCTCTCTCTCTCTCTCTTTATCTATCTATCGATTGACCTTGCTTCCTCCCACGGACAAAATATATCTACCTGTCTGTGACTGGATCATCTCTCATGCTCTCTCTTACAACCCTCACCCTTCCCATAAGCTCAATCGGACAATATCTCTCCAGAGCATATATCTTTTCAACGAATGTCGGGCTACACTCACTTAGTCTCCCTATCTATCTATGTCTCGGTTGACCTTGCTTTCTCACACTGTCTCTTCCACACATTGAAGCTACCTCTCCATCCCTCGCAGAGCCGAAGCTATTTACATTGCGAGGGGGACTCCAACCTTGGATTAATTTGTGGAGGCATTTATTCTGGTGGGTTTAGATTATATTTTCATATCATTCGGCCCACAACTACTCCAAACACCATTGCAACCCCCACCCCTCCCCCAATTGATTTCCCTCTGGCTCGGTCACCGATCTCTCGCACGCCCTTTCTCACCTTCCACGTCGCACCATGGTATTTTTGCAAAAAGCTCTATTGTTCTCTTTAATTATTACAAATAAGCTACAAACTACACACCGGTAGTCCACCTGTAATGGAACAAATTTTGACCCAGAAATTAAAGTGCTACAAACTACACACCAAGGGGCCTCCAGTCATGGAACAAATTTAGACCCATATATAAATTAAAAATGAAAAAGGACGAGGATCGAACATGCGACCAGGGCCTTCAAGCCGCACGTCAATAGGTAACATAGTAGCAACGTTTGTTGTACTCCCCTTTGTTGATATAATGTTTTTATATTACCATAGCCTATTTAATGGATAACATGTTTTAATATTAATTTTAGTACATTAGTGGAACTGGCTCGTGAGCATGTACTATTCGCCTTCACTTACTGGTGGGTTCCATGTCTACTCTCTCTCTTTCCCCTCCCCTTCTACGTTTAGATGCATGAGCAAACACGAAGAACGCGCGGGCGGTGTTGCCGTTGACCATATCTGGACGCATTCACAAGTGTAACAAGTTTAGGAACAAAAGTGATTGTGACGAACCAGTTAGGATAGTAGTATCTACTAATAATTAAATTGGTGGATAAATAGATGTATTACCTAGTGCTCGAACAAGGGGACTGGTCGCGCCCTACAAGTATTTGGAATTGACTTCCCTAAAAAAATATTTGGAATTGACGTAGTATTTAATATGAAATGTTTGCGATGAGAAGGAATACATGTCGCTTGATGACGTTTTATATTTAATTTGATACGGCTCTAGCAGAACATTCAATCGATCAAACCATAGATTTCATTCAGTCTGACAGCGACTTTACATTCATACCATGATCCGAACATTTTTCATGGAAAATTTAGATTACGCGGCGGCGGCGGAGGCGTCTTGCGATGGGAAGCGGCTCCTCTGCCGTGCTTTGTGTGTCATCGGGCCACTGACTGGCGGCGACGGCGCCGTCTTGCGCCATTGTTGGCGTATTCCTGGATGTTGGCCTTAGCTTGAAGGAAGGGCAGAATGTTCTGGACTTCGGTCTCCAGGAGCCAGTCAACTGGTGGGAGGAGGCGACTGGCGTTGTTGCAAGGAAGCAGTCGACGATGGCGATCCATGCCGCTGAGGGGGGCACTGGCACCAGCGCGGGGACAGGCGCTGGCAACAGCGTGGCGGAGACATTCGTGGAACCCCATGGCATCAAGCTCGGCGACAATATGCGGCTCCCAGCCCATCAATGCCACAGGGATGGGCGCTGGCGTCAGGGCGATGGGAGCTGGAACTGGAACGGGGACTAGCGCGGTGTCTTCCCGCAAGGCCAGTTCAAGCTCGTCCCAAAGTGCCTTATGTTCTTGAGACTCCGGCTGGGTGTCTTCCACAGGAAACTGGAAGACTAAGGGCAGCCCATCATGATGCGGCATGGCGTACGGTGAGGTCAGGCTGGTTGGAGGTAGACGACAAGAGAATCGAAGAGGAAGAGAGAACATTGTAGTGAGACCGGGGAGTGCGGGGGTGATTTAAACTGCGGTGCTGGCGCCATTAAAAGTTTCGGCAGTTGGGAGGAAGGTGGGCGGTGGAGCCTAGTCAAAGGGCTCGCCTCCCGGTGAGCCTGCGAAGCGGCCTGCTCGGACTCCTCCCAGTCAGCATGCGCAGTGGCCTGGTCGCACGCCTCCCGGTCAGCCGGCGTAGCGGTCTGCTCGCATGCCTCCCGTCAACTCACGCGCTTGCTCGGATGGCACCTGCCGATGAGAAGCGGGACTCGTGGCGGCACGTAAGTCTAACGCCCACGGTTTGAATAGTGAAACTGTTCGCATTAACGTGACATGCCTTTGTTCCAAAATTCCTTGGCTCTTCATTTGTGCAACTTTTCATAAGCAGCTTGTCTCAAATAGAACAAAAAAATTACGACAGCCTATTTGTGCCATATCACAAGACCATGCTCACTTTCATGAATTTTAGGTCACTTTTGGATTTTCTGAAATTTAAAAAAAATCTAGGATTCGAAACAATATCATAACCTGCATCATGAAATAAATTTTCAAGCAATACATCTTTACCGTTGTAGATGTTAATATTTCTTAAGGAAGGATTTGGTCAAACATTTTGCTTAGTTAGACTTCAGACAAGTTATATATGCAGAGTAAAAGGATAATCCCTTCGTACCAGTGCATTGCCTGATATAGTAACTCTAGTACTAGGCACGAACAAATGGAGCTCCATTCTGTGCTCATCCTGGTGTAGCACTATTAGTACGTACTAGGCAATGGACCTGACGGGTGACCTTGGGTAGCGGTGACCGAGGGAATTGAACCGTGCTCCGCACGGTAGGTAACGTGGTCCAGTTACTAAAGGATCCCTCCATTGTTCATCGGTAGTCATTATGGACCGGGGACATGTGGGGAATTTCCTAGGGCTAGAATTCTGGCCGCCAGATATTTCGATTCAAAACGCGGAGGCTCGAGTGGAGGCTTGAGTGGTTGGGGTTGGCTAATGTGCGTACCATGCGCGCCACCAGCAGGACACGACCCCGGGTCTGGCTGGTACGCCGTCGGGTGCTACCATTCGAGAATACGAAAGGAATCTTTTAAATTGCCGAACGAATCTATATGTATTACAATGCCCATATTTTCCTTGCAAATAATTGGTCATTCCAAAAGGCATAGTAATTGATTTATGATGAGTTCTTGAATTAGAGTGAGTTTTTTATATAGTGATCTCAACGTGGATTTCACATTTCATGGTATCCCCAGTAAGTTTTTCATTGCAAATTCAAATTTAAAAGATGAACGGTATGGTGGTGAGAAAACTTTGTATGTATTCAAGCATATGACCACACACACATACGAATACAACAATAATCCGATGCCGGCTATGACGCTTGGCTTGGTCGCATAACTGAGCTCGTCAACACCGCTGGGGACGCCCGGGTGCCCTCCCAATCGCTTCGCCCTCCGCCATCTCGTGCCGGGGACGTGAAGCATGGTGTGCCTCCACCATCTCCTCTGCGTGACGAGCTTGGCGAGCCCCGGCGTGACGCGCGGGCGCGTGACCCATCCCACGGAGCGCCCCCGATAGTCCGAGATGAGGCCAGCTGCCAGATCGTCCATTGCACGCTGCCTGATGCACGTGTGCTCCTTGAGCAGCAGGGCTAGAGCTAAGACCAGGTGGTCCAGGAGGTTGCAGTGGCCGGGTGCCAAAACCGCGCCGCCCTTGCAGGTGGCGTTTCCTCAAGCGGCGTGGGCTACCGGGCCTTCACCCGCGAGCTGCGTCGAGTGAGCTGGCCCACAAAGTTCAAGCTAGAGCTGCCCTCGTGCTATGACGGCACCCCCAACCCTGCAGAATTCCTTCAGCTATATGCGCTGAGCATCGAGGCGGCGAACAGCGACGACAAGGTCATGGCGGACTGGTTTCCCATGGCCCTCAAGGACGGCCCGAGCTCCTGGCTCATGAACCTGCCTGAGGCGTTGATCTCTTTGTGGAGCGAGCTCTGCAGCCAGTTCGTCTCTAACTTCAAGGGCATGCACGACCGCTCCTTCACCATCAACGACCTGCGGCATGTGCGGCAGCGCCACGACGAGACCCTCTGCAAGTACATCCAGCGTTTCAGCCAGGTGCGCAGCTCCGCATGCCTCTAACGCGGCCATCTGTCGGTGTTCTGGGATCGGGGTACCAGACCTGCCTACCTGGTGCCCAGCACGTGACTTCGTCAACGTCCTGGTACGGCCCAGCTACAAGACTACACAAGCAGGACCCTCGCGAGGGCCCCACGGCCTCACGAGGTGAACGACGCGAAGACCTCCCGAGGAGCAGCTTCCCGAGCTAGCCTCTCGAGGAGCGGGGATCTCTATGCAGGTACCCCACCTCACGAGGCTCGTGATGACATAAGCCGTGGCGACCAAGGCCAGGCGGGCGCCAGCGGGCGCAGAGGGGACAGTTTCCTCTTCGGTGCTAAGGGAGCAAGGACAGACGCGGGTTCCCGAGTAAGCCCCCAAAGGTTTCCATTCTGGTGGAATGAGACCAAGACCATGAGCTCGGCAGGACGGATGTCATCACCAAGCCCACCACTGCGTCATGGCCAGAAGCTTTGCAGGCGAAGACCACCTTTCGTCAGGATAAGATGTACCTCTTGTCCCCTTTCAAATTGGCCGTTGTGGAATCCCTTCCCGCCTAAGCTATGAGGGAAGAGGACCAAGGCCACTATAAATATAGGCTAGTCTGCACGATAGAGGGGCATCGACTCAGCCCCGTCCTCTGAGCCCTCGCAAGGCAGCTCATCCACTGTACTAGTTCATCCTCAGCCTCCTCATGAGGCCAATCCACCACAAAGCAGGAGTAGGGTTTCACACAACAAGGTGGCCCGAACCTGGGTAAACCTCCGCGTCCATCCCTTCTCTTCGTTCGTGCGTACTTGGTGAGATCAGGCCGTGTGGGTGGCAAGCATAGCGTCGTCGTGAAGCGAGATCCTTCGTACATGCCCCAGAGTTTGAACCTAGTCTGGGTCCGCAGAGCCCCAATTCCGACATTTGGCGCGCTAGGTAGGGGCGTGTCGAAGCTCCGTTTATTCATCAACCACGCCCCGTTCTCGCTCCGCCGTGTCCATGGCTGAAGCTCGCCGTGTCCGCGGTGAGCGTCGGGCCGCTCGCGTTGCTCAGATGGCCCCGGTGGGCTGCAGTGGCCCTCGTCGCTCCGCTTCCCCGGTGGTCAACGCTGCCACTAACCCTGGCACTCATGAGCAGCAAGATTCTTCGCTGCCTCCTTCCGTGCCGCGTGATGGCCGTACCGCCACTCCTTCCCTCACCCCCGTCACAGCCTCGTCTTCCCATGTCCGCCGTGGTCCGGCAAACGTGCAGGCTACACTGCTCATGGCGCGCGAACTGCTGCGCTACCACCCCGCCAACAAGGACTACGATGCTTGGCTGGGTCGCATCACCGAGCTCGTCAACGCCGCAGGCGGGGCCCCAGCGCCTGCTACTTCTTGAGCTTGCGTTGGTTTTTCCCTTGAAGAGGGAAGGGTGATGTAGCAAAGTAGATGTAAGTATTTCCCTCAGTTTGAGAACCAAGGTATCAATCCAGTAGGAGGTACAAGCAAGTCTCCAATCTATGCACCTGCACAAACAATCAAACACTTGCACCCAATGCGATAAAGGGGTTGTCAATCACTTCACGGTCAATTGCAAGGGTGAGATCTGATAGAGATGGATATAAAAGATTACTAAAATGTAAAACAAAATAAAAGTAAATAAATTGCAGCAAGGTATTTTTAGGTTTTTTTGGTTTATAGATCTGAAAATATATGATGGAAAATAGACCCAGGGGCCATAGGTTTCACTAGAGGCTTCTCTCTTGAAAGAAATCATACGGTGGGTGAACAAATTACTGTCGAGCAACTGATAGAAAAGCACAAAGTTATGACGATATCCATGGCAATGATTATGAATATAGGCATCACGTCCGTGTCAAGTAGACCGAAATGATTCTGCATCTACTACTATTACTCTCCACATCGACCGCTATCCAGCATGCATCTAGAGTATTAAGTTCATAAGAACTGAGTAACGCCTTAAGTAAGATGACATGATGTAGAGGGATAAACTCAAGCAATATGATGAAAACCCCATCTTTTTACCCTTGATGGCAACAATACAATACATGCCTCGCTACCCCTACTTTGTCACTGGGTGAGGACACCGCAAGATTCAACCCAAAACGAAGCACCTCTCCCATTGCAAGAAGAACCAACACTACTGCAGGATGCTGCTAACACGACACTACGATCAGAGACCCTTCGACGAACCTGTGTGCGATGCATTAATCACAAATGGTGATGTAAAAAAACCGTCAAAAAAGATGCAAAACATTTGCGATGGCGGATACATCAAACACGATTCAGATTTTAGTTGTGTGTGTGCTGCGGGGCATACGGTTCAGTTCAATGACTGTTTGCGATGAGGAAGAAGAACAGAAACGGGCAGCCAAATGAAGGCCTGTGCGATATACGGCATACAGTTCAGTCGGATTAACTGTTTGTGATGAGACGGAACAACAGAAATGGGCAGCCAGATGAAGGTGTGTGCGATTGAGGGCATACACTTTAGACGGATGAACTGTATGCGATTAGGCAACACAATAGAAACGGTCAGCCAGATCAACGTGTCTGCGATTGACGGCATACACTTCACACGGATGAACTGTTGGCGATTGGCCACAACAAACAAAAATAGTCAGACAGATCAACGTGTGTGCGCTAGACGGGCACACATTCTAATTAAAAGAAGTGTGCGCGATGGTAATAACGAGCGTGCACGGTTGTTGGAACAAGACGTGTGCTGACATCGCCTATTGCGGTGCAGCCTATGGTGCAAACGCCACGTACGCGGCCGAGAAAGCGTGCCCACGTTACGTCGTTCGGGAATAGTGCCGCACTTAGAAATTATAGAATCGTCAATAAATTTTGAGCCTGCGTCCCATCACATTCCAAATTACTACCACGCTATATTTAATTGCAAACCTGTTCACACCGATCAAAACCTAAACGGTTTCCCACTTAGGAGTGTATTAGTACTCGGTTATAAATACTACTACTCTAAGATGACTGCACATTCCTCCTCAACTCGATCCTCATCAACAAAAACCATCAAGTCATTCATCGTCGTTCCCTTGCGTCTGCCATGGCCAACGTGAGTTCTGAGTCGAGAGATTACTACCAGGGAGAGGTGAGCATGGAAGCGGAAGCACGAGAGATGTCCCGCCTCACCGCGAAAGCAGCCGACATGTCCCGCCGCGTGGCCGTAGCAGCACAGAGGTCCCACCGCGCCGCCGAAGCAGCACAGAGGTCCCACCGCGCCGTCGATAAAGTAGGCTGGTCCGGCCGTGCCACGGAAGCAGCAGAGATGTCCCGCCGCGCCGCGAATGCAGCAGAGATGTCCTCCCGTGCCGCGGCGGCCTGGGAAATGTCTCGCGGGCAGGCGAGGACTGTCACAGGCGCGTGCATGCTATGCTCGATGACCTGATGGGTCGGATCTCCGACTGGATGAAGCAGCAGGACGAGATGAATGCCTCGTTTGAAAGTGCTACCAGCGTCATCCGGGTACTAGGGGAGGACAAGGCGAAGCTCCGCACCGAGTGCGACCTGCTGAGGGCGAAGATCGCCAGAAGGACGAAGCAACACGAGGAGACCACTGCCTTGTTGCAGAGGACTGGTGTCATCGTCAAGAAACTTATGGACGAGAATGCCATGCTCCACATCGAGCGCCAAAGACTGGTGGAGGAATCCGTGGATGCTCTCAAGCAGCATCTTGAGGACACGAAAGAGCTCGTCGCCGCTCGCTGCGGAGACTACTAGTTCCCACGGCCTGCAGCAATGCATCAAGAAAGTAGAGATCAGCGAGCTAGATCGTTGTCTTCCTTCTTCTTTTGCCCATTGTGTATTTCGGGCGTTGCCGCATGTGGCTTTTTTAATTATCTTCCTAAATATGTAAGACAATTATTATCCACTGTCATCGTCCTTATATTCATTAGTCTTGCTATAAGTCGCAGTCGATGCTATATATGTCCGTCGGATCTTACATCAAGATCCGTGCAAAACTTTCTTTTCATATTTTGTTTTTTCTCTCTTAAATCTCAGTCGAGTGAGACATAGCCATGCCATGAAACAGGGGCTCTGGCGCCATTAATGGAGACGTTGGGAGGGAGGTGGGCCATGGATAGAGGTCAAAGGGCTCTCCTCCCGATGAGCACGCGTAGGGGTCTGATCGCACGCCTCTCGTACTCAGCTACCCCGCACGGCACCTCCTAGCCAATAAAAAAAGGGGACGTGTGGCGGCACGTAAATGGTAAGTAGAACGCCCATGGTTTCAATAATACTTGTGTTTCCGATTTGTAACGTGACAGCACTTGTTCCAAAATGACTTTGTTGATTGTTAATGTGTGCGCCTTCGCAAATCGGACAAAAAATTTACCACAGCATGTTGGCGCCATATCATGACACCATGCCAAGTTTCATGATTTTCAGGTGAGTTTTGGATTTACGGGAATTTTAAAACCAAGTTTCTCGATGTTTTCGGCCGAGCCAAGACGCCCAGATGTTCGAATTCCAGTCCCACTTCTTCCATGGGACTTAGAAATTCGCCCAAGTACACATAAATGATTTTCCAACTAACTTTTGCGCACTGGAGCATGCGCTTGTACTTCAAATTTGAATTATGTGCATTAAATGCCTGGAAAATCAATTAATATATAAAAAAGGCCAAACGAACCCGGAATAATTCCAAAATTTAGCACGAAACTCCTATTTGGTCTAAGCTGCCTGTGTAAAGAAATCAAGGTGGGAGAAGGCTGTGTATGCCGTTTCGCACACGGAGGTGACACGTTCCCTCTCGGAACCACGAGCCTTCTTGAGAGAAGCTCCGGTTTGCAAGAAGCTTATACCAAAGCTTGTCCCAATTCGGCCAAAAAATTTACCACAGCATGTTGGTGCCATGTCATGACACCATGCCAAGTTTCATGATTTTCAGGCGTGTTTTGGATTTACAGGAATTAAAAAACCAAGTTTCTCTATATTTCCGGCCGAGCCATGATGCCCAGATGTTTGAATTCCATTCCCATTTCTTGCATGGGACCTAGAAATTCACCCAAGGACACACATGTGATTTTTCAACCAACTTTGGTGCACTGGAGCATGTGCTTGTAGTTCAAATTTGAATTATGCACATTAAATGCCCAGAAATTCAATTAATGTATAAAAAGGCCAAACAAACCCGGAATATTTCCAAAATTTAGCACGAAACTCCTATTTGGTCTAAGATGCCTGTGTAAAAAAATTAAGGCGGGAGAAGGCAGTGTATGTCGTTTCGCACACGGAGGTGACACGTTCCCTCCCGGAACCACGAGCCTTCTTGAGAGAAGCTCCGATTTGCAAGAAGCTTATACCAAAGCTTGTCCCAATTCGGACAAAAAATTTACCACAGCATGTTGGTGCCATGTCATCACACCATGCCAAGTTTCATGATTTTCAGGCGTGTTTTGGATTTACAGGAATTAAAAAATCAAGTTTCTAAATATTTCCGGCCAAGCCACGACACCCAGATGTTTGAATTTCATTCCCATTTCTTGCATGGGACCTAGAAATTCACCCAAGGACACACATGTGATTTTTCAACCAACTTTGGTGCATTGGAGCATGTGCTTGTAGTTCAAATTTGAATTATGCACATTAAATGCCCAGAAATTCAATTAATGTATAAAAAAGGCCAAACGAACTCGGAATAATTCCAAATTTTAACACGTCACTCCTATAGTTCTATGTTGCCTCTATAAATAATCAAGGGGGGGAGGCAGCGTATATCGTTTCGCACACAAAGGTGACACGTCCCCCCTCGGGAACCACGAGTGTTCTCGAGAGAAGCTCCGGTTTGCAAGAATCTTATACCAAAACTTGTCCAAATGCGGCCAATTTTTTTACCACAGCATGTTGGTGACATGAAATGACACCATGCCAAGTTTCATGATTTTCAGGCGAGTTTTGAATTTATAGGAATTTAAAAACCCAGTTTCTCAATGTTCCCGGCCGAGCCACGATGCCCAGATGTTTGAATTTCATTCCCATTCTTGCATGGGACCTATAAATTCACCCAAAGACAAACATGTGATTTTTCAACAAACTTTGGTGCACTGGAGCATGTGCTTGTAGTTCAAATTTGAATTATACACATTAAATGCCTAGAAACTCAATTAATGCATAAAATTGCCAAACGAACCCGGAATAATTCCAAATTTAAACACGACACTCATGTAGTTGCATGTTCACTGTACATAAATGTTCTAGCAATTCAAACACCATCCTTTCCCTCCGTAACACCATTTTGTGTTTCAAAACATAATGAAAAAATCAGGTATACCACAAACAGTTTACTAGCAGGAATCGTGTGGGATGCGATATAAAATATCTTGGCACACTGTCTTGTCTGGCTTACGCAGGAAGCTTCGTCATCTATAGTCCACCGCCCGTGCTTGAACCACACTTGCGCGCCAGTTTCTCGCGGCACCGAGCAAAATTTTTCTGCCACCGCGGAAATATCTATCTCCCCGCCCCCTCCCTCCCACCAAAAGCCACATTTCCACTGTTCCTCCCTGCTTTCCATGTTCAAACGACCTTCACTACTGCTTACTGGTAGCTCAGCCTCCTCGCCGGTGACCCTTCTTCTTGCAGCGCCGCCTCCTCGCCGGCGACCCTTCTTCTTGCAGCGCCGCCTCCTCGCCGGCGACCCTTCTTCTTGCAGCGCCGCCTCCTCGCCGGCGAGCCTTCTTCTTGCAGCGCCGCCTCCTCGCCATCGATCCTTCTTCTTGCTGCGCGGCCTCCTCACCGCCGACCCTTCTTCTTGGTGCGCGGCCTCCTCACCGCCGACCCTTCTTCTTGCTGTGCGGCCTCGTCGATATGGTCAGGTAATCCACACCCCACCCACACCATCCTCCTCCTTCCCCGTCCCACATGCCCCGACCAACGACGCGACACCTTTCACCGAAATCACGGGCCCCGTCCTCCAATTAAGCGCCGCCCACAGCCATTTTGCACGTAGTATAACATGGAGCTCAGTAGCATCTGGCAACAAAGAAGCAAATCACGGCCGCACGCGCGCACGAGGTCGCTATGGCTGTCATGCGTGCTGACCGCCAGATCTTGGAGGAGCACCTCGTCTTTGAGGCCACCGTCGACACCGCCACACGGTTGTCTACTTTAAAATACAGTTCGTGCTGTTTTCTCGAGGCCACCGCCAGTGCCTTCTAGTGATTTGTCCTCTGTAAAGTTAATATGCAATCTGATGTTCAGTTAACAGTTTGGTCCTCTGAAATGTAATGTTCAGTTAACAGTTTGGTCCAACAATTGCTACATTTCGTAGTACTATTCTGAAGCATTCTTTGTTTTGTTAACTGTCTTATCTTCTAGTACATGTTTCTATTCTGCAATGTCGTGCTCAGTTAACTGTTTTGGTTCATTTGGTCTGCTGTCCATTTAACTGTTTGGTTCAATTCTGCAATTTGATTTTCATTTGCTGTGGGTACAATTTTGTATTGTTATGCATGTGAGAAATAAATCGAATTTGGTTGTACTCAATACATATTCTACTGATAGTATGGCAACTCTTAGTTAACCTGATCAAGATCTTCCTTATGTGTGTTGCAGGGAAACAATGGGAGACACTGCGGTTTACCATCGAGGTTTGCTCATGCATGGTCCTTTCGCTAATAGCACATTATTGTGCAGTTGCAGGAATCATTGTAATATTTAGGTTTCTTACAATTTGGTCTTGCACATGTATGTCCTGCTGTCAGAGGCTTAGACCCACTGTTCGACCCATTTTGCATATGGGGAAATGAGATGTCCATGAATATCAGTCAAGTCAAGAAACTCAGAAAGATTGTTAGGATGAAGAAACTTGCGACGAATAACAGCAAGATCTTAGTTTGCACAATGAAGAAGACATCAGTCAACTATAGGATTGTACTAACTCTTTTAGCTTGTTTTTACCCCTTGCGCCATTTCAAAATTTATAACAGTGATTTATGCATATCTTTGTTTTCAGTACTTTACAAAGCAGTTCACCGATGATTACCTCTTAAACCACCTACATGGTCAACAGGCGAGGAAGGTATTCACTCAACACCCATGGTACAATATTGAAGTCTTCCTGAAGAGGACGAAGGTTGGGCGGGCAATTATCCATAGCCACTGGCCTAAAGTTGCAAGGACATTCAACATCACTGAAGGCTCAATATTTGCCTTCCGCTTCTGCTGTTTCCCAGATGAGATTCATCTGTCTATTTACCGTGTATGATGCTACTTTCCAAAGGTTTCCGATGTTGCATGTGAAACTTGGTCCTGTTGTGTAATGGCGTAACTGAGTGCTGAAGCTATCTGATGTAATTCGATTATGAAATCCTGGTTGCCGTTATACGGATATAAAATATCTGGTGCGTTTTATAAGAAATTTCAATTTGATTACTACATGGATTATCAATAATAGGCTAATTACCCTGCTTATTGGGGTTTTCTATTGCAAACGGTTACTCAGACAACACCGTGGGCGATGAATTCAAACAACCCACACGGTTTCTAGAAAGTAGGCATGTTCGATCAACTAACAATCACACACGGCTTCTGGCAGAGAACTGTTTGCGTTAGGCCACCTTGCATGAACGTTTCCACACAAAAAACTGTGTGTGATATACATACGAACGGAAATATTTTCTGGGATTCACCGTGTGGGATGTACATACGAACGGAAACGATTGGGTTTCGATGCCTCGACCGATCGCACACGAGCTCATTTTGCCCCCGCCAGTGTGCTAGGAGGGCCTATCCCCGACGGTTTCTGGGTCGTGCGGGAAGGACCCCCCTATCGCAGTCACTCACTTGGCGACGGTTCGAAACGCCATTGGGGAAAGGGGTTAAAAACCGTTTGTATAGCACGTCTCTGCACCAGTGCAATCTAGTTGGCCAAACCAAATCGTTAATTCAAAGAGAAATACAAAGGTATTTAATCATGCATAAAAGAGTTCAAAAAAACTCAAATAATATTCATAGATAATCTGATCATAAATCCACAATTCATCGGATCTCGACAAACACACCGTAAAAGAATATTACATCGGATAGAACTCTAAGAACATCGAGGAGAACATTGTATTGAAGATCAAAGAGAGAAAAGAAGCCATCTAGCTACAAGCTATGGACCCGTAGGTCTGTGGTAAACTACTCACGCTTCATCAGAAGGGCAATAGAGTTGATGTAGATGCCCTCCGTGATCAAATACCCCTCAGGCAGGATGCCGGAAAAGGCCCCAAGATGGGATCTCACGGGAACAGAGGCTTGCGGCGGCGGAAAAGTATTTTGGTGGATGCTTCTGTTGGTTTGGGAATATTTGGGAATTTATAGGCCAAGAATTAGGGTTGGAGGACTCCCGGGGGCCCACAAGCCAGGGGGTGCCCCCTTTGGGCGCGCCCTGAGGGCTTGTGGTTCCCTCGGGACTCTTCTAACCCCCTCTCCAAGCTTCGTGGATGTCTTCTGGTCCAAGAAAAATCATCGCAAAAGTTTTATTCCATTTGGACTCCGTTTGATATTCCTTTTCTATAAAACTCAAAAACAAGGAAAAACAGAAACTGGCATTGGGCTCTAGGTTAATAGGTTAGTCCCAAAAATAATATAAAATAGCATATTAATGCATATAAAACATCCAAAACAGATAATATAATAGCATGGAACAATAAAAAATTATAGATACGTTGGAGACGTATCAAGCATCCCCAAGCTTAATTCTGCTCGTCCTCGAGTAGGTAAATGATAAAAACAGAATTTTTGATGTGGAATGCTACCTAACATATTTATCCATGTAATCTTCTTTATTGTGGCATGAATATTCAGATCCATAAGATTCAAAACAAAAGTTTAATATTGACATAAAAACAATAATACTTCAAGCATACTAACTAAGCAATCATGTATTCTCAAAATAACATGGCCAAAGAAAGTTATCCCTACAAAATCATATAGTCTGGCTATGCTCCATCTTCATCACACAAAGTATTTTTATCATGCACAACCCCGATGAAAAGCCAAGCAATTGTTTCATACTTTTGATGTTCTCCAACCTTTTCAACTGTCACGCAACTCCGATGACAAGCAACTATAGGTGGAATAGAATATAGTGGTTGTGGAGAAGAAAAAAAGAAGGAGAAAGTCTCACATCAACTAGGCGTATTAATGGGCTATGGAGATGCCCATCAATAGATATCAATGTGAGTGAGTAGGGATTGCCATGCAACGGATGCACTAGAGCTATAAGTGTATGAAAGCTCAAAAAGAAACTAAGTGGGTGTGCATCCAACTCGCTTGCTCACGAAGACCTAGGGCAATTTGAGTAAGCCCATCATTGGAATATACAAGCCAAGTTCTATAATGAAAAATTCCCGCTAGTATATGAAAGTGGCAAAATAGGAGACTCTCTATCATGAAGATCATGGTGCTACTTTGAAGCACAAGTGTGGAAAAAGGATAGTAACATTGTCCCTTCTCTCTTATCTCTCATTTTTTTCCTTTTTCCTTTTTCTATTTTTTTAATATATTTTTCGTCTGGAGTCTCATCTCGACTTGTGGGGGAATCATAGCCTCCATCATCCTTTCCTCACATGGGACAATGCTTTAATAATGGTGATCATCACACTTTTATTTACTTTACAACTCAAGAATTACAACTCGATACTAGAACAAAGTATGACTCTATATGAATGCCTCCGGTGGTGTACCGGGATGTGCAATGATCAAGAGTGACATGTATAAAAAATATGAACGGTGTCTTTGCCACAAATACTATGCCAACTACATGATCATGCAAAGCAATATGACAATGATGAAGCGTGTCATAATAAACGGAACGGTGGAAGTTGCATGGCAATATATCTAGGGATGTCAATGGGTACCCACTACCCATGTACCCTGTGGGTAAAAACCCTATTAGGGCAAGGGTATGGGTCAAAAAAATACCCATGGGTACATAAATAGGAAAATTTCATACCCATCGGGTATAGTGGGTACGGGTATGGTTTAGTATAACCCATACCCATGTACCCATGTACCTGCATATATTCTGACAAATAGGCCTTATATAT
Organism: Thinopyrum elongatum; assembly: GCA_011799875.1. Taxonomy (NCBI): domain Eukaryota; kingdom Viridiplantae; phylum Streptophyta; class Magnoliopsida; order Poales; family Poaceae; genus Thinopyrum; species Thinopyrum elongatum. Next base: position 313,278,979 of record CM022297.1, read on the forward strand.
TATTTTATCACATATTAAACATATTATATGTGCATAAATCCCATAGCCCTAAAAAGACCTCATCATGCATTCATGTTAGGCCGCCGCACCACAATAGCTAGTCCACGAACGAGTATGCGTTGCTGTCATGATGTGTTGTTGTTTATAAAGTATTATTATAAGTTGTTGTTTATGACTATGTAATGCTCAAATTGATATGTTGCAAATCTGGGTAATTTTACTCGCGGGTACCCATTTACCCTGATGGGTGACGGGTATGGGAAAAAATTGTACCCGTCAATGGGTATGGGTACAGGTGATGGGTAAGGTTTGGGATGACGGGTAAGGGTATGGGGTGGCTCCACCCGTACCCAAACACTGCGGGTGCCATCCCTAAATATATCTCGGAATGGCTATGGAAATGCCATAATAGGTAGGTATGGTGGCTGTTTTGAGGAAGGTATATGGTGGGTTTAATGCACCGGCGAAAGTTGCGCGGTACAAGAGAGGCTAGCAATGGTGGAAGGGTGAGAGTGCATATAATCCATGGACTCAACATTAGTCATAAAGAACTCACATACTTATTGCAAAAATTTATTAGTTATCGAAACAAAGTACTACACGCATGCTCCTAGGGGGATAGATTGGTAGGAAAAGACCATCGCTCGTCCCCGACCGCCACTCATAAGGAAGACAATCAAAAAATAAATCATGCTCCGACTTCATCACATAACGGTTCACCATATGTGCATGCTACGAGAATCACAATCTCAAAACAAATGCAAGGAATCAAACTTCTCATAGTATTCAATGCTCTTTATATGAAAGTTTTTATTATATCCCTCTTGGATGCCCATCATATTAGGATTAAATTCATAACCTAAGCAAATTACCATGCTGTTTAGAGACTCTCAAAATAATATAAGTGAAGCATGAGAGTTCAACAATTTCTATAAAATAAAGCCACCGCTGTGCTCTAAAAAGATATAAGTGAAGCACTAGAGCAAATTGCCTAGCTCAAAAGATATAAGTGAAGCACATAGAGTATTCTAATAAATTCACGATTAATGCATGTCCCTCTCAAAAGGTGTGTACAGCAAGGATGATTGTGGCAAACTAAAAATCAAAGACTCATATCATACAAGACGCTCCAAGCAAAACACATATCATGTGGTTAATAAAAATATAGCCTCAAGTAAATTTACCGAAGGATTAAAGACGAAAGAGGGGATGCCATCCGGGGCACCCCCAAGCTTAGATGCTTGGTTATCCTTGAATATTACCTTGGGGTGCCTTGGGCATCCCCAAGCTTAGGCTCTTGCCACTCCTTATTCCATAGTCCATCAAATCTTTACCGAAAACTTGAAAATTTTGCAACACAAAACTCAACAGAAAACTCATGAGATCCGTTAGTATAAGAAAATAAATCACCACTTTAGGTACTATTGTGAACTCATTCTTTATTTATATTGGTGTAATATCTACTGTATTCCAACTTCTCCATGGTTCATACCCCCTGATACTACCCATAGATTCATCAAAATAAGCAAACAACACTTAGAAAACAGAATCTGTCAAAAACAGAACAGTCTGTGAAGATCTGAATATTACCCACAATATGTAACTCTAAAGATTCTTAAAAATAAGGAAAATCTGGGCAATTCGTATATCAATATTTTTTTTAAATTAGAATTTTTCATCTCTTCTGTGAATTATTAAAATTCTGCAACTGGACGCAAAAGTTTCTATTTTTCAGCAAAATCAAATCAACTATCACCGTAGACCATCCCAAAGGTCTTACTTGGCTCAAACACTAACTAAAACACCAAAACACAATTACTATAGAGGTAATAATGTGTATTTATTCAAGAAAAGAACCAAAAATAAAAAACATAAAAATAAAATTGGGTTGCCTCCCAACAAGCGCTATTGTTCAACGCACCTAGCTAGGCATAAAACATAGATCTAGGTATTTTCATCTTTGGTATTAAATCCATAAGTAGCCCTCATAATAGATTCATATGGCAACTTAATTTTCTTTCTTGGAAAGTGTTACATGCCCTTTCTTAACAAGAATTGAAATCTAATATTTCCTTCTTTCATATCAATAATTGCACCAATCGTTCTAAGGAAAGGTCTACCAAGAATAATAGGACATGTAGGATTGCAATCTATATCAAGCACAATGAAATCTACGGGCACATAATTCCTATTTGCAACAATAAGAACATCATTAATTCTTCCCATAGGTTTCTTAATAGTGGAATCTGCTAGATGCAAATTCAAAGAACAATCATCAAATTCACGGAAACCTAACACATCACATAAGGTTTTTTGAATTGTGGAAACGCTAGCACCCAAATCACATGAAGCATGGCACTCATAATCTTTAATTTTAATCTTAATAGTAGGTTCCCACTCATCATAAAGCTTTCTAGGGATAGAAACTTCCAACTCAAGTTTTTCTTCAAAAGATTTCATCATAGCATCAACGATATGTTTAGTAAAAGCTTTATTTTGATTATAAGCATGAGGAGAATTCAACATGGATTGCAACAAGGAAATACAATCTATGAAAGAGCAATTATCATAATTAAAGTCCTTGAAATCCGAAAGTGTGGGTTCATCGCTACTTAAAGTTTTGACCTCTCCAATCCCACTTTTATCAATTTTTTCATTAAGATCTTTAAACTCCGAATCATTGGGATGCCTTCTAGCTAATGTTGACTCGTCTCTAGTCCCATATTTATCAAGATTTATATTAGAAAACAAAGATTCAATAGGGGTCACACAAATCACTTTAAGATCTTCATCATTATTCTCACAAGAAATTGTAGAACACGCTTTTACAAACCAATCTCGCTTAGGACGCATCCTAGCGATTCTTTCTTTACACTCATCAATAGATATTTTAATAGCTTTAAGAGATTCATTAATATCATGCTTGGGTGGCATAGATCTAATTTTCAAAGAATCAATCTCAAGAGAAATTCTATCAACGTTCCTAGCCAAATCATCAATCTTGAGCAATTTTTCTTCAACCATAGCATTGAAAACTATTTGGGAATTATTGAAATCTTTAATATTGTTCTCAAGATCAGAGGGTATTTTATTATAATTTACATCAGAATTGTTATAGGAATTACCATAATTATTAGAGGAATTACTAGGAAAATGCCTAGGGTTGAAATTACCTCTATACGCGTTGTTACCAAAATTGTTCCTACCAGCAAAATTCACATCCATAGATTCATTATTGTTCTCAATCAAAGTGGACAAAGGCATATCATTAGGATCAATAGGAACACTCTTATTAGCAATCAATTTCATAAGTTCATCCATCTTTCCACTCAAAGTATTAATTTCTTCAACCGCATGCACTTTTTTACTAGTGGAAGATCTTTCGGTATGCCATTGAGAGTAATTTGCCATAATATTATCTAGGAGTTTAGTAGCTTATCCTAATGTAATTTCCATAAAAGTACCTGCCGCGGCAGAATCCAAAAGATTTCTAGATGCAAAATTCAATCCCGCATTAAAAAATTGTATGATCATCCATAAAGTTAAACCATGAGTAGGGCAATTTCTTATCATCAATTTCATCCTCTCCCAAGATTGTGCAACATGTTCATGATCAAGTTGCTTAAAATTCATTATATCGTTCCTAAGGGAGATGATCTTAGAGGGAGAAAATACTTGGAAATAAAAGCATCTTTACACTTCTTCCATGAATCAATCTTATTTTTAGGCAAAGATGAAAACCAAGTTTTAGCACGATCTCGTAGTGAGAACGGAAATAGTTTCAATTTAACAATATCATTATCCACATATTTTTTATTTTGCATATCACACAATTCAACGAAAGTATTTAGATGGGATGCGGCATCTTCACTACGAAGGCCTGAAAATTTATCTTTCATAACAAGATTCAACAAAGCGGCATTAATTTCATAAGATTCCGCACTAGTGGCGGGAGCAATCGGATTACTAATAAAATCATTATTATTAGTGTTGGAAAAGTCACGCAACTTGGTATTTTCTTGAGACATCGTGACAAAGCAAGCAATCAAGCACACGAACAACCAAAAAGCAAACGAAAATACGAATGAAAGAAGGGCGAATAAAAAGGCAAATATTTTTGTGTTTTTCTGAAAGCGTTTTAGAAGTGGGGGAGAGGAAAACGAGAGGCAAATGGTGAATAATGTAATGCAAGAGATGAGAGTTTATGGTGGGTACTTGGTAGGCTTGATGTAGAACCACCCCGGCAACGGCGCCAGAAATTCTTCCTGCTACTTCTTGAGCTTGTGTTGGTTTTTCCCGTGAAGTGGAAAGGGTGATGCAGCAAAGTAGAGATAAGTATTTCCCTCAGTTTGAGAATCAAGGTATCAATCCAGTAGGAGGTACAAGCAAGTCTCCAATCTATGCACCTGCACAAACAATCAAACACTTGCACCCAACGCGATAAAGGGGTTGTCAATCCCTTCATGGTCAATTGCAAGGATGAGATCTGATAGAGATGGATATAAAAGATTACTAAAACATAAAACAAAATAAAAGTAAATATATTGCAGCAAGGTATTTTTGGGTTTTTTGGTTTATAGATCTGAAAATATATGATGGAAAATAGACCAGGGGGCGATAGGTTTCACTAGAGGCTTCTCTCTTGAAAGAAATCATATGGTGGGTGAAAAAATTACTGTCGAGCAATTGATAGAAAAGCGCAAAGTTATGACGATATCCAAGGCAATGATTATGAATATAGGCATCATGTCCGTGTCAAGTAGACCGAAACAATTCTGCATCTACTACTATTTCTCCACACATCGACCACTATCCAGCATTCATCTAGAGTATTAAGTTCATAAGAACGGAGTAACGCCTTAAGTAAGATGACATGATGTAGAGGGATAAACTCAAGCAATATGATGAAAACCCCATCTTTTTACCCTTGATGGCAACAATACAATACGTGCCTCGCTACCCCTACTTTGTCACTGGGTGAGGACACCGCAAGATTGAACCCAAAACTAAGCACCTCTCCCATTGCAAGAAGAACCAATCTAGTTGGCCAAACCAAACCGATAATTCGAAGAGAAATACAAATATATTTAATCACGCATAAAAGAGTTCAGAAAAGACTCAAATAATATTCATAGATAATCTGATCATAAATCCACAATTTGTCGGATCTCGACAAACACACCGCAAAAGAATATTACATCGGATAGAATTCCAAGAACATCGAGGAGAACATTGTATTGAAGATCAAAGAGAGAGAAGAAGCCATCTAGCTACTAGCTATGGACCCGTAGGTCTGTGGTAAACTACTCACGCTTCATCGGAAGGGCAATAGAGTTGATGTAGATGCCCACCATGATCGAATCCTCCTCCGGCAGGATGCCGAAAAAGGCCCCAAGATGGGATCTCACGGGAACAAAGGCTTGCGGCGGTGGAAAAGTATTTTGGTGGACGCTTCTGTTGGTTTGGGAATATTTGGGAATTTATAGGCCAAGAATTAGGGTTGGAGTACTCCCGGGGGGCCCACAAGCCGGGGGGCGCCCCTGAGGGCTTGTGGTTCCCTCGGGACTCTTCTGACCCCCTCTCCAAGCTCCGTGGATGTCTTCTGGTCCAAGAAAAAATCAACGCAAAAGTTTTATTCCATTTGGACTTCGTTTGATATTCCTTTTCTATAAAACTCAAAAACAAGGAAAAACCAGAAACTGGCACTGGGCTCTAGGTTAATACGTTAGTCCCAAAATAATATAAAATAGCACATTAATGCATATAAAACATCCAAAACAGATAATATAATAGCATGGAACAATAAAAAATTATAGATACATTGGAGACATATTAGCGCCCTCCCACTCGCTCCGCCCCCCGCCGTCTCGTGCGGGCGACATGGCTCATGATGCGCCTCCACCTCTGCCCTGGCGTGGCGCCAACGACGAACCAAGGCGTGACGCGTGTCCGCGTGACCCGCGGCACAGAGAATCGGCCCAGTTGCGGGACGAGGCCAGCTGCCAGGTCGTGCAGCGACCACAGTACGATGCGCGTGCGCTGCCAGCACCGCCGCGCCAGCCTCAAGACAGGGCCATCCAGGAGGCCGTGGGAGATGGACGTCAAGACCGTGCCATGCGCACGTGGGCTTCCCCCGTGAGCGCGGCGGGCTGCCGCTCCTTCTCTCGCGAGCTGCGCCACGTCGTCTGGCCGGTCAAGTTCAAGCCCGACCTTCCCCCACGCTACGACGGCACTCATGACCCCGCTGAGTTCCTCCAGCTCTACTCACTGAACATCGAAACGACGAATGGCGATGACAAGGTCATGGCGAACTGGTTCCCCATGGCCCTCAAGGACAGCGCGCGCTCCTGGATCATGCACCTCCCCGACGGATCCATCTCCTCCTTGGATGAGCTCCGCGAGCGGTTCATCGCCAACTTTCGAGGGACCCGCGACCTGACCGTCAATGACCCGTGGCACGTGAAGCAGTAGCCAGGCAAGACCCTCTGGAAGTTCATGCAGCGCTTCACCCAAGTCCGCCTCAAGGTCCCGAAGGGATCCGACGAGGCCATCATCTCAGCGTTCACTCAAGGATTGACTGACATCCAGATGATTGAGGAGCTTGCCATCCACGACGACCTGTGTTCAGCGCTGGAACTGTTCAACTTGGCGGACAAATGCACCAGAGCGGAAGAAGGCCAGCTTTCTCTCCTCAAGCATGCGAACGTCGACCCTGAAGACAAGAAGGTCAAGGCCAAGGAGGTGAAGTGCAAGGGCCCTGCCGTGCTGGCAGCGGAGCTTGAGTTGAAGCGCGGCCGCAAGCGCGACGAACAACGCAAGGATAACCGCCCATTCTGCATCTTCCACAATGTTCACACCCACAACGCCAATGACTGCCAGGAGCTCAGGGCGCTCTGGGACAAGCGCCTGGGGCGTCGCCCCGAGCGCGGAGACCGCAGCTTCGGCCATGGAGAAGGCCAAGGCGGAGGCCGCTAGGACAACCGCAACCCTCGTCAGGACTGGCGTGACCAGCCTCGCGAGGATCGCTAGCGTGATCAGCCTCGCGAGGGCCCTTGGCGTGATCAGCCTCGTGATTCCCGTCCTCAAGGCAATGCCGGCCTCCCTCTGCTGCCACCGCCACCAAGAAGGACAAACGACAACCATCAGGACGATGGGGCTGGGGGCTTCCAGGAACCTTGCGCGATTGCATGCATCCTCGGCGGTGCCCAGGCACCCGCCTCGAACCACGTCTTTAAGCAGTTCTCTCGTGAGGTGAACGCGGCCCTCCCGAAGCTTGAGGCCGCCCGCCCCCTGTGGTGGGCGTAGTACGCCATCACCTTCGACTCCAAGGATCACCTCAAGTGCGCAGCCACTGCCGGCGCGCTTCCCATGCTCTGCACGCCCACCATCAGCAACGTCGCAGTCACCAAGACCCTCATCGATGGTGGCGCCGGCCTCAACGTCCTCTCTGTGGAGACGTTCGACACGCTCCAAGTGCCTTATCACCAACTCATGCCCACCAAGCCTTTCTCAAGGGTGACTGATGGCTCCACCACACCTTTGGGCAGGTGCGCCTCCCCGTCACCTTCGGCAAGCGCGACAAATACCACACCGAGCTCATCGACTTCGACGTCGCCCACATCGGCCTCCCGTACAACGCCATCCTCAGGTACCCTGCCCTCGCCAAGTTCATGGCAGCAACCCACCATGGCTACAACATCCTCAAGATGCCAGGGTGCAGCGGCGTCATCACGGTCGCCTGCGACGAAAAGGACGCGGTCTGTTCTCTTGAGCATGCCTACTGTGCCGCGGCAGCCGAGAACACTGACGACGAAGGTGGCGTCCTGCCTCCCGAGGCCACCCCCGCGAAGAAGAAGCAGCTCCTCCCCAAGAGTCGTCTAGAGACCAAGAAGCCCGCTGGTGAAACCTCAGGTTCCGCGCCTGCCGTCGGGGCACCCCTTCCTCCCGCATTGGAAGGCGTGCCCGGTGCCTCCCTCAGGATGGGCTCGGGGGCTTCCATCTGGAGAGCCTATGACCTGACCAGTGCGACGAGGGAGGTGCTCAGGCACCACTTGGAGGCGTGCTTCGATGCGCGCCCCCGCAAGCAGGGAGCAAGGTGCGAGGCGCCAGGGGCACGAGAATTCATCACCAAGACAATCGAGGAGCTTCAGGAGGCGCAAGCCATGCGTGGCGAGCGCCGCCCCACACCCCCATCACTGCATCCGCTGCCCCCGACGTGGGCGACGGGCTGCGCGTCTGCGTCAACATCCCGAGTCTCAACATGGCCGCATCTTAGGGCCTCTTCTGGCCGTCGCGCGTCGGCCGGAGTGGGGGCTAACCCTGCAACTACGTTCGCATTCCCTTTGGCCTGGTGAACATGGGCGCTATGTACCAGCGCCTCGCGCGAGCCGTACACGTGTCTTGCTAGGCCCGATGCCTGGCGGTGATGTCTCAGGAGGCCTCGGACCCTCGCGAGTGCTCTGGGTCTCACGAGCCTCCCGGGCCTCCGAAGCCATCCGACCCATGAAGAGCGAGCCTCCCCGACAAGATTCATCGACCTCGATGCTTCTACAACACCGGTGCCAGGTGACCTTTTTGGTTTGTTCAATTGAGGGCGCCCCACGGGCTACATTATCCTCAAGCTGTCAGGGCCCGCCCCTCCAGCTGTATCATTTTGCGCATGTATCAGAACTGGCTCTGCCTTCGATGAAATTTCCTTAGTATTCCAATCTGCGTAGTCGGTGCTTCGTCACCATGAATGTCGTCGCGCCCTCACAACCCCGCCCTCGACCGCCTCATGATTAAGGGCTGGCAAGGCATCTGTGCTCGGGTTCGTCCATGCAGCGTTGTTAAATCCAAGCGATGGAGCTCTGTCTCATGGGCCAGCTCCCGTGCACGTCACCTCCTGGGCTCCTTGGTGCCTTGTCCTCGCATGAGCTAATCACGAGTGGGTGAGTTAGGGCGCGTGGCCCGGTTCGTACAACCACAGTCCGGCGCTTCGCCATCGCGGGAGCCGCGCGCCAGATGTCCTTCCTCGGGATTATTGCATGAGAAGACTGGACATGGCATCTGTGCTCGGGTCCATCCCTGCAGCATCGATAAACCCAAGTGACCGAGCTCTGTCTGGCGGGCCAGCCCCGTTCACGTTACCTCCTATGGGTCCTTGGTGTTTGGCCTTCTCATGCGGTGACCTCCGGAGGTTCACTCGGTGCAGGTCGCCCCCATCACACAGGTTGCATAAGCGCGCTCCGCGCCAGAAGATTCAAGCACAACCTGCCTTGAGGTAGGGCCTCCTGAGTCCCGCGCTGGCTCATGAGTGCCCAGATACACCTCCTCGAGGTTTTGCCATGCCAGTCACATGTACGAACGAAATAGGGCTGTACACGCCCGGAGACTCTAGCATAGAGCTCCCTACCCATGCCCAATGGAAGCCCCGTGCTCCGCGCTGGCAGACAAAATGGTCGAACAACGACTATGCCCACGCCCGAGTGGAAGCCCCATGCTCCGTGCTGGCGGATGAAACGGTCGAACATCGACTATGCCCACGCCCAAGTGGAAGCCCCATGCTCTGCGCTGGTGGATAAACAACTGAGGGCGCCCTAGGGGTTGCACCAACCTCAGGATGGCCTCTCATCTCTTCACGCGGCCCTGCTCACAGCATTCCCATGGGATGCACGCGCGAGGGGGCTGGACACGGTGCCTACGCTCAGGCGAGGCCAGGCGCACGCCACCTCACCAGGTCTCTGGTACCTGGTCTTCTCGCGTCCCTCACAGACGAAGACTGATGAGAAAAGGTACGAAGGGCTCCAGATTAACCTCGCTACCGCCCATGTTTCCTTTGTGAGGGCCGCTCGCACGTCAAGGGGGACCCCTGAGCATCGCGACTCAGGGGCCTCACTAGTCACGTAGCCCCTCACCCCTTGGTTTCGTCCTGGCATCGCGACCAGACATACCAACGGCAGCCGAGGTATGCGCGGGGCTGGGCCCTGCCGACGCAGAGCACAAAGGCAAGCAAGAAGGAAACCAAGCACGAAAGGGAAATCACAGAGTTCAAATAGTTATTATAGGCATCAAATGTACTGCAAATTCAAACAAAGCCTTACGCCTCCACGAGGCATGATAAGTGTCGGAGGATAAATTATAAAAGGAGGGATCATCGTCGCCATGGCCATCATCGCCACTTGCCATGGCTGCGGTGGGCTCATCTTGAACATCGCTGTCGCCGCCATCGTCGCCGTCGCGGCCGCTCGCCTCAGCTGCCATGGGTTCAACGTCAGGGGTGCAGGTGAACTTCTTTAGCAGTGCGTCCACATAGCCCTTCACGACCGCCACCATGGCGACGCGGGACTCTAGAGCCACCGGGCCAGTCACCGCATCAAAATTGAAGCCGGGATCACAGAGGTAAAGGTGGCTGAAGACATGCGTTGCGGCCGTAGAGAAGAGGTTGCGACACTCGTCTTCCAGGATGGAGTCCACCCTGGCGGCGGTGCCTTCGAGCTCCTCGGCAAGATTGGAGGAGAGCCCTATGTAGCCGCCCTCAGGGGTCGCGAGCGGTTCCTTGAATCCCCCCCCTGTAGATGGACCGCAGCGCCTAGTGGGCCCTGAGCTCGAGGGAGGGGAAGGCATCACGTTCCGCGGCAGCCTTCCCTTCGGTGGCGGCAAGGGCCTTCGCCCTTTCGTCCAGCCAGGCCGTCGCCTCGAAGATGTGCTTGGCTGGGACATTTGGGCCTCGACCACCTCCTCCTTCAGCTTGGCCAGGCGATCGCGCTCTGCGGCCTGATCAACGGTCACCTTCGACGGCATGGATTCGCGATCCGCAAGCTTTGCCTCGTGAGCCTTGAGGTCATTCTCCCTTTGCTGGAGCTGCTGTGCACGCGTGGCCTGTTCTTCTTGGAGCGCCTTCGTCACAACGCTTGGCAGCCGCCCTCGCCTCGGCAATTGCCGAGTCGCGAGTCACCCTTGCCTCGTTGGCTTCCTTCCTGCTCTCAGCGGCGAGGGCCTCGGCCCGATCCTGGGTCACCTTGCTGGCCGTGGACAGGTCACGCCACCCCGCGGCGAGCTTTAGGCGCTCCTGCTTGAGACTCTCATCAGAGTCCTTCAGGTTCGCTGTGAGCTGGTCGAACGCAGCGCGGGCATCGGCCAAGGCCCCGCGCCTGATCAGAGGATTGTAGGCCATGAGCTCGAGGGTTGGCCATGGAGGAACTGCCACAACATCCTGAGCTGGCACCATCACGGTTAGGGGACGCGGGGCGCCCGCCGCTGGGGCCGTAGGGGGCTCCTGGCCGCTATTCATGGCCAACTCTTGCACCACACTACTGGAAGGTGCCGAGTCAAGCACTATGGCCATAGGTGACGGGGTCACCTGAGGCTGTGTCGCGGGGTGCGCGTTGTTCCGTCCAGAGGCGGGGACCGGAGCGGTAGGAGGAGTCAAGGTCGCCACCCCCTCTCCTGAGGCCGGAGGCGCCGTGGCTGTGACAAGCGGCGCCGCAGGCCGAATTGCCGCGGTCTTTGTCGCCTGCCCCCTCGAGCGGTCGGGCGAGGCGCTTGGCGGGGCCAGCGTGCCCGAGCGCCCGAGCGCCCGGGCGAGGCAACGCTCGAACGCCCAAGCGTGGTGCCAGGGTGTCGTTGGGCACCCCCTCGCCCGCCCATGCTGTGACCGGGAACTGAGGGCACCCTTAGGACAGAGGGCTCCTTCGGCACAACACTCACCTTCTTGTTCTTCTTCGCCGCGCCACCACTCCTGGTTGCCAAGCGGGGAGGTGATGTGAGCACATGTGTAGCCTATGCTTGGTCAAGAAGTAAGGTAGGTCACTTACTCATCAGGCGCAACCCACTTCCTCTTCTTCTCCTCCTTGTCGGTGGCCGATGCGCCCCCGCCCTCCTTCGGTGTGACCTTGGCCGCGTCCCGGAGGTGGGCGAAGTGGTCCTCAACAGCCCCATCACGGTGTCGCCGCCTTGAGAGGTGAGGAGGTCGCCCTGAGGGGTCGTGGCCGATGAAGCCGTGTCCACCCCAGCGGGGGCCGCCCTGTCCTTTTTACTGCGAGTCAGACGGAGATGGGACAGACACCTCGACCACCCTGCTAGAGCGTGGGGAGCCCTCCGGAGGGGGCGCAGCCGCGCCCTTCCCTGAGGCCATCCAGCCAGACGCTCGCGTGGTCCGGGGAGTGGGCCCTGACCGCCTCAGGACCCTGGTGGAGTGCGGGGAGTCCACGGCCGGAGGATTCTCGGCGTCATCATCATCCTCGAGGTTGCGGAGAAGCTCGCACTACAGCAAAGGGGACGCCCCTCCCAGGTCGTCATCCTCAGTCTCTTCTGAGTCCTCCTCACTGCCGCCGCTGTTGCCGGAGGACAACACCACGAGGGAATCGGGGTTGACGGGCGGCTCGAGCCCCAGGTCGTTGAAGACGGGCATGGCGATGACCAGAGCGTCCCTATCGTCAAGGCGGTACAACGGGGCGTAGGCCTCGGGGACGTCCTCTAGAGTGCAACCAAGCAGGGCGACCAAGGCCGTATCTAGCTCCGCACATGTCAGGCCGCCGGGGCACAGCCTTATATCATCCCTCGCACCCTGGTACTCCCACAGGGGCTTCGAGTGCGACTGGAGCGGCGCCAAGTGCTGCATCAAGAACTACTTCACGATCATCGCCCCCGTCAGCAGCTTGGCCTCCATATCTGAGGCTATCCTCTCCAGGACGGGCCGCTGTCGGAATGGGGGCTCCGCAGACCCAGACTAGGTTCGAACTCTGGGGCGTGTACGAAGGATCTCGCTTCACGACGACGCTCTGCTCGCCACCCACACGGCCTGATCTCACCGACTACGCGCAAATGGAGAGAAGGGATAGACGCGGAGGTTTACCCAGGTTCGGGCCACCTTGCGGTGTAAAACCCAACTCCTGCTTTGTGGTGGACTGGCCTCACGAGGAGGCTGAGGATGAACTTGTACAATGGATGAGCTGCCTCACGAGGGCTCAGTGGATGGGGCTGAGTCGGTCCCCCTCTACCGTGGAGGCTAGCCTATATTTATAGTGGCCTTGGTCCTCTTCCCTCATAGCTTAGGCGGGAAGGGATTCCACAACGGCCAATTTGATAGGGGACAAGAGGTACATCTTATCCTGATGAAAGGTGGTCTTTGCCTGCAAAGCTTGTGGCCATGACGCAGTGGTGGGCTCGGTGATGACATCCGTCCTACCGAGCTCGTGGTCTTGGTCTCGTTGCACCGGAATGGAAACCTTTGGGGGCTTCCTGGGGAACCCGCTCCTGTCCTTTCTCCCTTAGCACGGATGAGGAAACTGTCCCCTCTGCGCCTGCTGGCGCCCGCTGGCCTTGGTCGTGATGGCTCACGTCATCGCAAGCCTCGTGAGGCGGGGTACCTGCATAGAGATCGCCACTCCTCAGGAGACTGGCTCGGGAAGCTGCTCCTCGGGAGGTCTTGGCGTCGTTCGCCTCACGAGGCCGCGGGGCCCTCGCGAGGGTCCTGCTTGTGTAGTCTTGTACCTGGGCCGTACCGGGTCATTGACGATGTCACATGCTGGGCCGCAGGCAGGCAGGTCTAGATACCCCCGATCCAAGAACGCTGACAGTAGCCCCTGAGCCCAAGGCGCGCCCGGCCTGGCTTCAAAGCGAAGGCAAGGAGCGAAGGGCGAAACGCCACAGGCCCCAATCGCCTGCGGTCCAGGCTTGACGCGTGGCGCGTGACGGCACGCGGACGCCTCCACTTCCCCATGTCGCCTCGGCAACTGCCCAGACTGACAAAAAGCCTGGCGCACACTGCAGAACCATCATTGCTCTCCTTCCTTGCGCCTTTCCTCCCCTGGTGAGATCCCCTTTCCCTCGCGAGAGGTTCCTCCAGATCCAGGCAAAGCGCTGTCCTTGCTCGCAATCTCCCATCGCCAAGGATTCCTCATATGGCGCCCGATGGGAAATCGAAGCCTGAGGCCCAGGTCGTGGCCTCCTCATCCCTTCCGTCGGCATTCGCAACCTCCTCCGTTGCCAAGGAGGGGGATCTCACCCCCGTGATCCCGCTGACGGTGGGCGACACGAACGAGTGGGGCGAGACCTTGATCTAGGCTGGCTCTGCGGAGCGAAGCACCTTGGCGAAGACGGTCTACGCCTTCTTCCTCCATAGCATATTCTCAGGGCTTGTCCTACCCCTTTCGGAGTTCTTCTGTGCTATCCTCAGGCACTACAAGGTCAACGCCCTCCATCTCCAGCCTAACTCCATTCTCCTCCTATCCATCTTCGCCCTATATTGCGAGGCCTTCATGGGCATGAGACCCTCAGTGGCTCTCTTCCACCACTACTTCAGCTTGCAACTCCACAACCGGGAGCAACGATCCGCATGCACCTCCTTCGTTGTAGTCCAGAAGGGGAATTTGCTCCTGAAAGCCGGGAAGAAGGTGGAAGGGTTCTGGCACCGCTGGGTCTTCCTGGACGTCCAGGGCACAAATCCGCTCCTGGAGCCCCCGACAGAGCTGCCCGAGCAGATCCCAGAGTGGGGTTCCGCGAAGGTCACTGACCCACGGGCGTGGCCCGTCCTGGAGAGGATAGCCTCGGATATGGAGGCCAAGCTGCTGACGGGGGCGATGATCGTGAAGGAGTTCTTGATGCAGCGCTTGGCGCCGCTCCAGTCGCACTCGAAGCCCCTGTGGGAGTACCAGGGCGTGAGGGACGATATAAGGCTGCGCCCCGGCGGCCTGACATGTGAGGAGCTAGATACGGCCTAGGTCGCCCTGCTCGGTTACACTCCGGAGGACGTCCCCGAGGCCTACACCCCATTGTACCACCGCGACGACAGGGAGGCTCTGGTCGCCGCCATACCCATCTTCAATGACCTGGGGCTCGAGCCGCCCGTCAACCCCGATTCCCTCGTGGTGCTGTCCTTCGGCAACAATGGTGGCGGCGAGGAGGACTCAGAAGAGACCGAAGATGACAAACTGGGAGGGGCGTTCCATCCGTCGCAGCGCGAGCTTCTCCGCAACCTCGAGGATGACGACGACGCCGAGAATCCTCCGGCCGTGGACTCCCCACGCTCCGCCAGAGTCCTCAGGCAGTCAGGGCCCACTCCCTGGACCACGCGAGCGTCTAGCCGGGCGGCCTCAAGGAATGGCGTGGCTGCGCCCCCTCCGGAGGGCTCCCCGCGCTCTAGCAGGGTGGTCGAGGTGTCGGTCCCATCTTCGTGCAACTCACAGTCGAAGGACAGGGCGGCCCCCGCTGGGGCGGAAATGGCTTCACCAGCCACGACCCCACAGGGCGACCTCCTCACCTCTCCAGGCAGCGACGCCGCGACGGGGCTTGTCGACGACCACTCCTCCCACCTCCAGGACGCGGCCAAGGTCACACCGAAGGAGGGCGGGAGCGCATCAGCCTCCGCCGAGGAGGAGAAGAAGAGGAAGTGGGTTGTGCCTGATGAGTAAGCGACCTACCTTACTTCTTGACCAAGCATAGACTACACATGTGCTCACATCACCTCCCCTCTTGGCAACCAGGAGTGGTGTCGTGGCGAAGAAGAACAAGAAGAACAAGGTGAGCGTTGTGCCGAAGGAGCCCTCCGTCTTGAGGGCGCCCTCAGATCCCGGTCGCAGCATGGGCGGGCGAGGGGGTGTTTGGGGACGTAGTAGTAAATCAAAAAAATTTCCTACGCATCACCAAGATCAATCTATGGAGAGACTAGCAACGAGAGAGAGAGGAGTGCATCTTCATACCCTTGAAGATCATGATGCGGAAGCGTTGCAAGAACACGGTTGGAGGAGTCGTGCACGCAGCGATTCAGATCGCGGTCGATTCCGATCTAAGCACCGAACAACGGTGCCTCCGCGTTCAACACACGTGCAGCCCGGTGACGTCTCCCGCGCCTTGATCCAGCAAGGAGGAGGGAGAAGTTGGGGAAGACAGCTCCAGCAGCACGACGGCGTGGTGGTGGAACTTGCAGTTCTCCGGCAGGGCTTCGCCAAGCTCAAACGGAGGAGGAGGGGGTGTTGGAGAGGGGGAGGGTTGCGCCAGGGAAAAGGTGCTGCTGCCCTCCCACCCCCCTCTATTTATAGGGTGAAGGGGAGAGGGGGCCGGCCCCCTTAGATCCCATCTAGGGGGGGGGGCGGCGGCCAAGGGGGGACTTGCCCCCCAAGTTTGGTGGGAGGCGCCCCCACCACCTAGGGTTTTCAACCCTAGGCGCCTTGGGCCCATTGGGGGGAGGCGCACCAGCCCACCAGGGGCTGGTTCCCTCCCTTGCTCAGCCCACTTGGCCCACCAGGGCAGGTGGCCCCACCCGGTGGACCCCCGGACACCTTCCGGTGGTCCCGGTACAATACCGATAACCCCCGAAACCATTCCGGTGACTGAAACTGGACTTCCCATATATAATTCTTCACCTCCGGACCATTCCGGAACTCCTCGTGATGTCCGGGATCTCATCCGGGACTCCGAACAACCTTCGGTAACCACATACAATTTCCCATAACAACTCTAGCGTCACCGAACCTTAAGTGTGTAGACCCTACGGGTTCGGGAACCATGCAGACATGACCGAGACATCTCTCCGGCCAATAACCAACAGCGGGATCTCGATACCCATGTTGGCTCCCACATGTTCCACGATGATCTCATCGGATGAACCATGATGTCGAGGATTCAATCAATCCCTTATACAATTCCCTTTGTCTACCGGTATGATACTTGCCCGAGATTCGATCGTTGGTATCCCTATACCTTGTTCAATCTCGTTACCGGCAAGTCTCTTTACTCGTTCCGTAATGCATGATCCCGTGGCTAACTCTTTAGTCACATTGAGCTCATTATGATGATGCATTACCGAGTGGGCCCAGAGATACCTCTCCGTCATACGGAGTGACAAATCCCAGTCTCGATTCGTGCCAACCCAACAGACACTTTCGGAGATACCTGTAGTGCACCTTTATGGTCACCCAGTTACGTTGTGACGTTTGATACACCCAAAGCATTCCTACGGTATCCGGGAGTTGCACAATCTCATGGTCTAAGGAAATGATACTTGACATTAGAAAAGCTCTAGCAAACGAACTACATGATCTAGTGCTATGCTTAGGATTGGGTCTTGTCCATCACATCATTCTCCTAATGATGTGATCCCATTATCAACGACATCCAATGTCCATGGTCAGGAAACCGTAACCATCTATTGATCAACGAGCTAGTCAACTAGAGGCTCACTAGGGACATGTTGTGGTCTATGTATTCACACATGTATTACGATTTCCGGATAACACAATTATAGCATGAACAATAGACAATTATCATGAACAAGGAAATATAATAATAACCACTTTATTATTGCCTCTAGGGCATATTTCCAACAGTCTCCCACTTGCACTAGAGTCAATAATCTAGTTATATTGTGATGAATCGAACACCCATAGAGTTCTGGTGTTGATCATGTTTTGCTCGTGGAAGAGGTTTAGTCAACGGATCTGCGACATTCAGATCCATATGCACTTTACAAATATCTATGTCTCCATCTTGAACATGTTCACGAATGGAGTTGAAGCGACGCTTGATATGCCTGGTCTTCTTGTGAAATCTGGGCTCCTTGGCAAGGGCAATAGCTCCAGTGTTGTCACAGAAGAGAGTCATTGGGCCCGACGCATTGGGAATAACTCCTAGGTCGGTGATGAACTCCTTCATCCAGACTGCTTCATGTGCTGCCTCCGAGGCTGCTATGTACTCCGCTTCACATGTAGATCCCGCCACGACACTTTGCTTGCAACTGCACCAGCTGACTGCCCCACCATTCAAAATATACACGTATCCGGTTTGTGACTTAGAGTCATCCAGATATGTGTCGAAGCTAGCATCGACGTAACCCTTTACGACGAGCTCTTCGTCACCTCCATAAACGAGAAACATATCCTTAGTCCTTTTTAGGTACTTCAGGATGTTCTTGACCGCTGTCCAGTGTTCCATGCCGGGATTACTTTGGTACCTCCCTACCAAACTTACGGCGAGGTTCACATCAGGTTTGGTACACAGCATGGCATACATAATAGACCCTATGGCTGAGGCATAGGGGATGACACTCATCTTTTCTCTATCTTCTGCCGAGGTTGGGCATTGAGCCATGCTCAATCTCACACCTTGTAATATAGGCAAGAACCCCTTCTTGGACTGATCCATATTGAACTTCTTCAATATCTTGTCAAGGTATGTGCTTTGCGAAAGACCAATGAGGCGTCTCGATCTATCTCTATAGATCTTGATGCCTAATATGTAAGCAGCTTCTCCAAGGTCCTTCATTGAAAAACACTTATTCAAGTAGGCCTTTATGCTTTCCAAGAATTCTATATCATTTCCCATTAATAGTATGTCATCCACATACAATATGAGAAATGCTACAGAGCTCCCACTCACTTTCTTGTAAACACAGGCTTCTCCATAAGTCTGTGTAAACCCAAACGCTTTGATCATCTCATCAAAGCGAATGTTCCAACTCCGAGATGCTTGCACCAGCCCATAGATTGAGCGCTGGAGCTTGCATACCTTGTCAGCATTATTAGGATCGACAAAACCTTCCGGCTGCATCATATACAATTCTTCCTTAAGGAAACCATTAAGGAATGCCGTTTTGACGTCCATTTGCCATATCTCATAATCATAGAATGCGGCAATTGCTAACATGATTCGGACGGACTTCAGCTTCGCTACGGGTGAGAAGGTCTCATCGTAGTCAAACCCTTGAACTTGTCGATAACCCTTAGCGACAAGTCGAGCCTTATAGATGGTCACATTACCATCCGCGTCTGTCTTCTTCTTAAAGATCCATTTGTTCTCTATGGCTTGCCGATCATCGGGAAAGTCTGTCAAAGTCCATACTTCGTTTTCATACATGGATCCTATCTCGGATTTCATGGCTTCAAGCCATTTGTTGGAATCCGGGCCCGCCATCGCTTCTTCATAGTTCGAAGGTTCACCGTTGTCTAACAACATGACTTCCAGGACAGGGTTGCCGTACCACTCTGGTGCGGAACGTGTCCTCGTGGACCTACGAAGTTCAGTAGCAACTTGATCCGAAGTTTCATGATCATCATCATTAACTTTCTCTCTATTCGGTGCAGGCACCACAGAAACATCTTCCTGAGCTGCGCTACTCTCCGGTTCAAGAGGGGGTACCTCATCAAGTTCTACTTTCCTCCCACTTCTTTCGAGAGAAAATCTTTCTCCAGAAAGGATCCATTCTTGGCAACAAAGATCTTGCCTTCGGATCTAAGGTAGAAGGTATACCCAATAGTTTCCTTAGGGTATCCTATGAAGACGCATTTTTCCGATTTGGGTTCGAGCTTTTCAGGTTGAAGTTTCTTGACATAAGCATCGCATCCCCAAACTTTTAGAAACGACAGCTTAGGTTTCTTCCCAAACCATAATTCATACGGTGTCGTCTCAACGGATTTCGACGGAGCCCTATTTAAAGTGAATGCAGCAGTCTCTAAAGCATAACCCCAAAATGATAGCGGTAGATCGGTAAGAGACATCATAGATCGCACCATATCCAATAGAGTGCGATTGCGACGTTCGGACACACCATTACGCTGAGGTGTTCCAGGTGGCGTGAGTTGTGAAACAATTCCACATTTCCTTAAGTGCGTGCCAAACTCGTGACTCAAATATTCCCCTCCACGATCTGATCGTAAGAACTTTATTTTCCTGTCACGTTGATTCTCAACCTCACTCTGAAATTCCTTGAACTTTTCGAAGGTCTCAGACTTGTGTTTCATTAAGTAGACATACCCATATCTACTTAAGTCATCAGTGAGGGTGAGAACATAACGATAACCACCGCGAGCCTCAACGCTCATTGGACCACACACATCAGTATGTATGATTTCCAATAAGTTGGTTGCTCGCTCCATTGTTCCGGAGAACGGAGTCTTGGTCATTTTGCCCATGAGGCATGGTTCGCACGTGTCAAATGATTCATAATCAAGAGACTCCAAAAGTCCATCTGCATGGAGTTTCTTCATGCGTTTGACACCAATGTGACCAAGGCGGCAGTGCCACAACTATGTGGGACTATCATTATCAACCTTACATCTTTTGGCATTCACACTATGAATATGTGTAACATCATGTTTGAGATTCAATAAAAATAAACCATTGACCAGCGGGGCATGACCATAAAACATATCTCTCATATAAATAGAACAACCATTATTCTCGGATTTAAATGAGTAGCCATCTCGCATCAAACGAGATCCTGATACAATGTTCATGCTCAAAGCCGGTACTAAATAACAATTATTGAGGTTTAAAACTAATCCCGTAGGCAGATGTAGAGGTAGCGTGCTGACGGCGATCACATCGACCTTGGAACCATTCCCGACGTGCATCGTCACCTCGTCCTTCGCCAGTCTCCGCTTAATCCACAGCTCCTATTTTGAGTTACAAATATGAGCAACCGCACCGGTATGAAATACGCAGGAGCTACTACGAGCGCTGGTAAGGTACACATCAATAACATGTATATCACATATACCTTTGGTATTGCCGGCCTTCTTATCCGCTAAGTACTTGGGGCAGTTCCGTTTCCAGTGACCGTTTCCCTTGCAATAAAAGCATTCAGTCTCAGGCTTGGGTCCATTCTTTGGCTTCTTCCCGGTAGCTTGCTTACCGGGCGCGGCAACTCCCTTGCCGTCCTTCTTGAAGTTCTTTTTACCCTTGCCTTTCTTGAACTTAGTGGTTTTATTCACCATCAACACTTGATGTTCCTTTTTGATCTCCACCTCCGCTGATTTCAGCATTGAATATATCTCAGGAATGGTTTTTTCCATCCCCTGCATATTGAAGTTCATCACAAAGCTCTTATAGCTAGGTGGAAGTGACTGAAGGATTCTGTCAACGACCACGTCATCCGGGAGATTAACTCCCAGCTGAGACAAGCGGTTGTGCAACCCAGGCATTTTGAGTATATGCTCGCTGACAGAACTATTCTCCTCCATCTTACAACTGTAGAACTTGTCGGAGACTTCATATCTCTCGACCCGGGCATGAGCTTGGAAAACCATTTTCAGCTCTTGGAACATCTCATATGCTCCGTGTTGCTCAAAATGCTTTTGGAGCCCCGGTTCTAAGCTGTAAAGCATGCCGCACTGAACCAGGGAGTAATCATCACTACGCGACTGCCAGGCGTTCATAACGTCTTGAGTTGCTGGGAAAACAGGTGCGTCACCTAGCGGTGCTTCAAGGACAAAAGCTTTCTTGGCAGCTATGAGGATGATCCTCAGGTTATGGACCCAGTCCATGTAGTTGCTACCATCGTCTTTCAGCTTGGTTTTCTCTAGGAACGCGTTGAAGTTGAGGGCAACATTAGCGTGGGCCATTTGATCTACAAGACATATTGTAAAGATTTTAGACTAAGTTCATGAAAAATTAAGTTCATCTAATCAAATTATTCAATGAACTCCCACTTAGATAGACATCCCTCTAGTCATCTAAGTGATAAATGATCCGAATCGACTAGGCCGTGTCCGATCATCACGTGAGATGGACTAGTCATCAACGGTGAACATCTCTATGTTGATCGTATCTTCTATACGACTCATGTTCGACCTTTCGGTCTTCCGTGTTCCGAGGCCATGTCTGTACATGCTAGGCTCGTCAAGTCAACCTAAGTGTTTTGCATGTGTAAATCTGGCTTACACCCGTTGTATTCGAACGTTAGAATCTATCACACCCGATCATCACGCGGTGCTTCGAAACAACGAACCTTCGCAACGGTGCACAGTTAGGGGGAACACTTTCTTGAAATTTTAGCGAGGGATCATCTTATTTATGCTACCGTCGTTCTAAGCAAATAAGATGTAAACATGAAAAACATCACATGCAAATCATAAAGTGACATGATATGGCCAATATCATTTTGCTCCTTTTGATCTCCATCTTCGGGGCACCATGATCATCATCGTCACCGGCATGACACCATGATCTCCATCATCATGATCTCCATCATCGTGTCTTCATGAAGTTGTCTCGCTAACTATTACTTCTACTACTATGGCTAACGGTTAGCAATAAAGTAAAGTAATTACATGGCATTTTCATTGACACGCAGGTCATACAATAAATTAGGACAACTCCTATGGCACCTGCCGGTTGTCATACTCATCGACATGCAAGTCGTGATTCCTCTTACAAGAACATGATCAATCTCATACATCACATATATCATTCATCACATCCTTTTGGCCATATCACATCACACGGCATATGCTGCAAGAACAAGTTAGACGTCCTCTAATTGTTGTTGCAATTTTTTTTACGTGGCTGCTATAGGTTTCTAGCAAGAACGTTTCTTACCTACGCCAAAACCACAACGTGATATGCCAATTTCTATTTACCCTTCATAAGGACCCTTTTCATCGAATCCGATCCGACTAAAGTGGGAGAGACAGACACCCGCTAGCCACCTTATGCAACTAGTGCATGTCAGTCGGTGGAACCTGTCTCACGTAAGCGTACGTGTAAGGTCGGTCCGGGCCGCTTCATCCCACGATGCCGCCGAATCAAGATAAGACTAGTAACGGCAAGTAAATTGACAATATCGACGCCCACAACAACTTGTGTTCTACTCGTGCATAGAAACTACGCATAGACCTAGCTCATGATGCTACTGTTTGGGGACGTAGTAGTAAATCAAAAAAAAATTCCTACACATCACCAAGATCAATCTATGGAGAGACTAGCAACGAGAGAGAGAGGAGTGCATCTTCATACCCTTGAAGATCGTGTTGCAAGAACGTGGTTGGAGGAGTCGTGCACGCAGCGATTCAGATCGCGGTCGATTCTGATCTAAGCACCGAACAACGGTGCCTCCGCGTTCAACACACGTGCAGCCCGGTGACGTCTCCCACGCCTTGATCCAGCAAGGAGGAGGGAGAAGTTGGGGAAGACAGCTCCTGCAGCACGACGGCGTGGTGGTGGAACTTGCAGTTCTCCGGCAGGGCTTCGCCAACCTCAAACGGAGGAGGAGGGGGTGTTGGAGAGGGGGAGGGCTGCGCCAGGGAAAAGGTGCTGCTGCCCTCCCACCCCCCCTCTTTTTATAGGGTGAAGGGGA
This sequence comes from Thinopyrum elongatum, assembly GCA_011799875.1. Taxonomy (NCBI): domain Eukaryota; kingdom Viridiplantae; phylum Streptophyta; class Magnoliopsida; order Poales; family Poaceae; genus Thinopyrum; species Thinopyrum elongatum. The sequence goes on from CM022297.1 coordinate 313,302,029, forward strand.
GAGGGGGCCGGCCCCCTTAGATCCCATCTAAGGGGGGGGGGCGGCGGCCAAGGGGGGACTTGCCCCCCAAGTTTGGTGGGAGGCGCCCCCACCCCCTAGGGTTTTCAACCCTAGGCGCCTTGGGCCCCTTGGGGGGGCGCACCAGCCCACCAGGGGCTGGTTCCCTCCCTTGCTCAGCCCACTTGGCCCACCAGGGCAGGTGGCCCCACCCGGTGGACCCCCGGACACCTTCTGGTGGTCCCGGTACAATACCGATAACCCCCGAAACCATTCCGGTGACTGAAACTGGACTTCCCATATATAATTCTTCACCTCCGGACCATTCCGGAACTCCTCGTGATGTCCGGGATCTCATCCGGGACTCCGAACAACCTTCGGTAACCACATACAATTTCCCATAACAACTCTAGCGTCACCGAACCTTAAGTGTGTAGACCCTACGGGTTCGGGAACCATGCAGACATGACCGAGACATCTCTCCGGCCAATAACCAACAACGGGATCTGGATACCCATGTTGGCTCCCACATGTTCCACGATGATCTCATCGGATGAACCACGATGTCGAGGATTCAATCAATCCCGTATACAATTCCCTTTGTCTACCGGTATGATACTTGCCCGAGATTCGATCGTCGGTATCCCTATACCTTGTTGAATCTCGTTACCGGCAAGTCTCTTTACTCGTTCCGTAATGCATGATCCCGTGGCTAACTCTTTAGTCACATTGAGCTCATTATGATGATGCATTACCGAGTGGGCCCAGAGATACCTCTCCGTCATACGGAGTGACAAATCCCAGTCTCGATTCGTGCCAACCCAACAGACACTTTCGGAGATACCTGTAGTGCACCTTTATGGTCACCCAGTTACGTTGTGACGTTTGATACACCCAAAGCATTCCTACGGTATCCGGGAGTTGCACAATCTCATGGTCTAAGGAAATGATACTTGACATTAGAAAATCTCTAGCAAACGAACTACACGATCTAGTGCTATGCTTAGGATTGGATCTTGTCCATCACATCATTCTCGTAATGATGTGATCCCGTTATCAACGACATCCAATGTCCATGGTCAGGAAACCATAACCATCTATTGTTCAACGAGCTAGTCAACTAGAGGCTCACTAGGGACATGTTGTGGTCTATGTATTCACACATGTATTACGATTTCCGGATAACACAATTATAGCATGAACAATAGACAATTATCATGAACAAGGAAATATAATAATAACCACTTTATTATTGCCTCTAGGGCATATTTCCAACAGGGGGTGCCCAGCGTTGCCATGGCACTGCACTTGGGTGTTCGGGCATTGCCTCGCCCGGGCGCTCGGATAGGACGGCCCTGCCAAGTGCCTCGCCCGACCGCTCGAGGGGGCAGGCCACAGAGACCGCGGCGATTCGGCCTGCGGCACCGCTCGTCACAGCCATGGCGCCTCCAGCCTCAGGAGAGGGGGTGGCGACCTTGACTCCTCCTGCCGCTCCGGTCCCCGCCTCTGGACGGAATGATGCGCAACCCGCAACGCAGCCTCAGGTGACCCCGTCACCTACGGCCATAGTGCTTTACTCGGCACCTTCTAGCAGCGTGGCACAAGAGTTGTCCACGAAGAGGGGCCAGGAGCCCCCTGCGCCTCCAGGGGCAGGTGCCCCGCGTCCCCCAACCGTGACATTGCCAGCCCAGGATGTTGCGGTAGTTCCTCCACGACCAACCCTCGAGCTCATGGCCTACGATCCTCTGATCAAGCGCGGGGCCTTGGCCGATGCCCGCGCTATGTTCGACCAGCTCACGGCGAACCTACAAGACTCTGATGTGTGTCTCAAGCAGGAGCACCTAAAGCTCTCCGCAGGGTGGCGCGACCTGTCCACAGCCAGCAAGGAGACCCAGGATCGGGCCAAGGCCCTCGCACCTGAGAGTAGGAAGGAAGCCGACGAGGCGAGGGTGACCCGCGACACGGCAATTGCAGAGGTGAGGCGGCCGCCAAGTGCTGCGACGAAGCAGAGGCCAGCCTGAAGGCGCTCCAAGAAGAACAGGCCACGCGTGTGCAGCAGCTCCAGCAAAGGCCACGCGTGTGCAGCTGGCCTCGTCCCACGCCTGGGCCGATTCTCCGCGCTGCTGGCCGCGCGGACGCGCGTCACGCCTTGGTTCGTCACCGGCGCCGCGCTGGGGCGGAGGTGGAGGCGCGTCATGAGCCACGTTACCCACACGAGACAGCGGGGGGCGGAGCGAGTGGGAGGGCACTGGGGCCCCGCCCGCGGCGTTGACGAGCTCGGTGATGTGACCCAACCAGGCGTCATAGCCCTCATTGGCGGGGCGGTAGTGCAGCAGTTCACACGCCATGAGCAGCGCAGCCTACGCGTTTGCCAGCCCGCGACGGATGTGGGAAGACGAGGCCGTGACGGGGGTGAGGGAAGGAGTGGCGGTGCGGCCATCACACGGCACGGAAGGAGGCAGCGAAGAATCATGCTGCTCATGAGCGGCAGGGTTAGTGGCAGCGTTGACCACCGGGGAAGCAGAGCGACGAGGGCCGCTGCAGCCCACCGGGGCCGTCTGAGCGACGCGAGCGGCCCTGCGCTTGGCGCGGACGCGGCGAGCTTCAGCCATGGACGCGGTGGAGCGAGAATGGAGCGTGGTTGATGAAGAAACGGAGCTTCGACACACCCCTACCTAGCGCGCCAAATGTCCGAATCGGGGCTTCGCAGACCCAGACTAGGTTCAAACTCTGGGGCGTGTACGAAGGATCTCACATCATGATGACGCTCTGCTCGCCACCCACACGACCTGATCTCACCGAGTACGCACGAACGGAGAGAAGGGATGGACGCGGAGGTTTACCCAGGTTAGGGCCACCTTGCGGTGTAAAACCCTACTCCTGCTTTGTGGTGGATTGGCCTCACGAGGAGGCTGAGGATGAACTACTACAGTGGATGAGCTGCCTCGCGAGGGCTATGGGGCTGCGTCGACCCCCTCTACCGTGGAGACTAGCCTATATTTGTAATGGCCTTGGTCCTCTTCCCTCATAGCTTAGGTGGGAAGGGATTACATTAAGGCCAATTTGTAAGGGGACAAGAGGTACATTTTATCCTGACGAAAGGTGGTCTTCACCTGCTAAGCTTCTGGCCATGAAGCAGTTGTGGGCTCGGTGATGACATCCATCCTGCTGAGCTTGTGGTCTTGGTCTCGTTGCACTGGAATGGAAACCTTTAGGGGCTTCCTCGGGAACCCGCGCCTGTCCTTCCTCCCTTAGCACCGAAGAGGAAATTGTCCCCTCTGCGCCCGCTGGCGCCCGCTGGACTTGGTCGTCATGGCTCACGTCATCGCGAGCCTCGTGAGGCGGGGTACCTGCATTGATCTCCGCTCCTCGGGAGGTTAGCTCGGGAAGCTGGTCCCCGGGAGGTGTTGGCGTCGTTCGCCTCGCGAGGCCAAGGGGCCCTCACGAGGGTCCTGCTTGTGTAGTCTTGTAGCTGGGCCATACCGGGCCGTTGATGAAGTCACATGCTGGGCCACAGGCAGGCAGGTCTGGGTACCCCTGATCCCAGAATGCCGACAGCCGCGCCCGCAGGTCGGTGATCTTCGCGGAACCCCACTCTAGGATCCGCTCGGGCAGCTCTGTCGGGGGCTCCAGGAGTGGCTTTGAGCCATGGACGTCCAGGAAGACCCAGCGGTGCTGGAACCCTTCCACCTTCTTCCCGGCTTTCAGGATCAAATTCCCCTTCTGGACTGCAACGAAGGAGGCACATGCAAATCGCTGCTCCCGGTCGTGGCGTCGCAAGCTGAAGTAGTGGCGGAAGAGAGCCACTGAGGGTCTCATGCCCTTGAAGGCCTCGCAATAGAAGGCGAAGGTGGACAGGAGGAGAATGGAATTAGGCTGGAGATGGAGGGCGTGGACCTTGTAGTGCCTGAGGATAGCACATAAGAATTCCGAAAGGGGCGGGACAAGCCCCGAGAAGATGCTATGGAGGAAGAAGGGATAGACCATCTTCGCCAAGGTGCTCCGCTCCGTAGAGCCAGCCCAGATCAGGGTCTCGCCCCAATAATTCATGTCGCCCGCCGTCAGCAGGAGCATGGGGGTGAGGTCCCCCTCCTTGGCAACGGAGGAGGTTGCGAGCACCGGCGGAAGGGATGAGGAGGCCACGACCAGGGCCTCAGGCTTCGATTTCCTGGCGGGCGCCATCTGAGGAATCCTTGGCGATGGGAGGTTGGGAGCAAGGACAGCACTTCGCGTGGATTTGGAGGAACCTCTCGCAAGGGAAAGGGGATCTCAGCAGGGGAGGAAAGGCGCAAGGAAGGATAGCAATGATGGCTCCCGCAGCGTGCGCCAGGCTTTTTGTCAGTCTGGGAAGTTGCCGAGGTGACGTGGCGAAGTGGAGGCGTCCGCGTCCCGTCGCGCGCCACGCATCAAGCCTGGCCCGCAGGTAATTGGGGCCCGCGGCATTTCACCCTTCGCTCCTTGGCTTCGCTTCGAAGCCAGGCCGGGCGCGCCTTAGGCCCGGGGGCTACTGTCGGCGTTCTGGGATCGGGGGTACCCAGACCTGCCTGCCTGCGGCCCAGCACGTGACTTCGTCAATGGCCCGGTACGGCCTAGCTACAAGACTACACAAGTAGGACCCTCGTGAGGGCCCCACGGCCTCGCGAGGCAAACGACGCCAAGACCTCTTGAGGAGCAGCTTCCCGAGCAAGCCTCCCGAGGAGCGGAGATCTCTATGCAGGTACCCCACCTCACGAGGCTCGTGATGAAGTGAGCCATGACGACCAAGGCTAGGCGGGCGCCAGCGGGCACAGAGGGGACAGTTTCCTCTTCTTGGCTAAGGGAGCAAGGACAGACGTGGGTTCCCGAGTGAGCCCCCAAAGGTTTCCATTCTGGTGCAACGAGACGAAGACCACGAGCTCGCCAGGACAGATGTCATCACCGAGCCCACCACTGCGTCATGGCCAGAAGCTTTGCAGGCGAAGACCAACTTTTGTCAGGATAAGATGTACCTCTTGTCCCCTTTCAAATTGGCCGTTGTGGAATCCCTTCCCGCCTAAGCTATGAGGGAAGAGGACCAAGGCCACTATAAATATAGTCTAGTCTCCACGGTAGAGGGGCATCGACTCAGCCCCGTCCTTTGAGCCCTCCTGAGGTAGCTCATCCACTGTACTAGTTTACCCTCAGCCTCCTCGTGAGGCCAATCCACCACAAAGCAGGAGTAGGGTTTCACACCGCAAGGTGGCCCGAACATGGGTAAACCTCCGCGTCCATCCCTTCTCTCCGTTCACGCGTACTCGATGAGATCAGGCCGTGTGGGTGGCGAGCAGAGCGTCGTCGTGAAGCGAGATCCTTCATACACGGCCCAGAGTTTGAACCTAGTCTGGGTCCGCGGAGCCCCGATTCCGACACCGTCATCTCTGCGTTCTCCACCGGTGTCACAGACGTCAAGATGCGCGAGAAGCTCACCATCAACGACGAATTGGACTCGGTACTCGAGCTGTTTGACCTTGCTGACAAGTGCGCCAAGGCCTGAAGAAGGCCGCCTCTTCGTCCACAACGAACCTGAGGCGACACCCAACGCCAAGGACAAGGGCAAGGACGTCAAGCGCAAAGGGCCTGCCATACTTGCGGTGGAGCCCGAGCAAAAGCGCGACCGTGATCGCGACGAGCCTAAGAGGGACAACCCCCCGCTCTGTGTCTACCACAATGTGCGCACCCACAACACCGAAGATTTCAGGAGCTCAGGTCACTCCGCAACGAGCGCATGGGCCCTCGAGGCAACCGCAATGATCGCGGCACCAGCCACAGAGGTGGTCGCAGTACGCCATCACCTTCGACTCTAAGGACCACTCCAAGTGTGCAGCCGCCGCAGGCGTGCTCCCCATGCTGTGCACTCCTACCATCAGCAACATCGCGGTCACCAAGACCCTCATCGACGAGGGCGCCGGCCTCAACATGATCTCCATTGAGACCATTGAGACGCTCCAAGTGCCCTACGACCAGCTGATGCCAACCATGCCCTTCTCCCGGGTGACTGATAGTTCTACCATCCCTCTGGGGCAAGTGCGCCTCCCCATCACCTTGGCACCCACAAGAACTACCATGCTGAGCTCATTGACTTCGATGTAGCACACATTGGCCTGCCGTACAATGCCATCCTTGTGTACTCGGCAGTCGCCAAGTTCATGGCGGCGACCCATCACGGGTACAATGTCCTCAGGATGCCTGGCTGCAGCGGCGTCATCACCATCGCCTGCGACAAGAAGGACGTGGTATGCTCCCTCGAGCACGCCTACAAGGCCGCCACAGCCACGCATTCGGATGGCGAGGACGCTGTCGAGCCACCCGAGGCTCCACCCACAAAGAAGAAGCAGCTGCTCTCCCAAGACCGCACCAAGGCGAAGAAGGAGCCGGTTGGTGGCAGCGGCTCAGGCCTACCATCCTCCCGCATAGGAAGGCGCGCTCGTCACCTTCCTTCGAGCAAGCTCGGATGTTTCCTCCTGGAAGGCATCTGATTTGGCCGGTGTGCCGAGGGAGGTGATCGAGCACCACTTAGTGGTGTGCCTCAACGCACACCACATCAAGCGAGAAGTGCGGTGCCGACGCCCGAAGAGCAAGAGTTCATTGTCGAGGAAATCTACAAGCTGAGAGAAGCTGGAGCCATCTGTGGGGTGCGCCACCCTGAATGGCTCGCCAGCCCGATCGTTGTCCCCAAGAAGGGCGGCAAGGAGCGTATATGCGTCGACTTCACGAGCCTCAACAAGGCTTGCCCTCAGGCCCCCTATTCACTGTCGCACATCATCCAGATCATGAACTCCACAAGCTCTCACCCAGGTGGGAAGGCCCTTTCCGGGTAACTCATGTCTCCGGGCCAGGCGCCGCCCGGCTGGAGACGAAGGACGGAGTTCCTGTTCCTAACTCCTGGAACATCCAACACCTCCGCAAGTTCTACCCGTGACCCTCACGCGTAAGAATGAAATGGGGATGTACATGCCCCGAAGACTCTCAATCCGTTCACCTGACGGGCACATGAGAGCTCCTGCCCATGCCCAAGTGGAAGCCCCATGCTCCACGCTAGCATAATGGTCAACCCTCGATCATACCCACATCCCGGTGGAAGCCCCATGCTCCGCGCTGGCAGAACAATCAACTAAGGGCGCCCCACGGGCTGCACCAACCTCAAGCTGACCCGTGCCGGACACGGCAGCCCCTCCTTTTCTTTTGGATGTGTAACCGAGGGCACCCCATGGGCTGAACGAACCTCAAGCTGGTCTGTGCCAGACACGGTAGCCGCATCTCTTTTTGTTGTGTAATCGAATTTGTGATCTTGCTTCTGTAAAGCTTTGTTTCCCATTCATGGTGTGTTTCGTTGTATTTTTGCCTCATGAGCCGCGTGCGCTCGCAGCCTCCCTCTTGAGCATCACGCGAGCGGGGGCTGGACATGGTGCAAGTGCTCGGGTCAGTCCCAGCAGCGCTAAAAAACCCAAGTAATCGGGCTCTGGCTCACAGGCCTGCTCCCGTGCACGCCACCCCACCAAGGTCCTTGGTGTCTTATCTCCTCACAAAAAGCTCATGAGCAAGCCAACGAGCGTACACTGCTCCCCTGTGGGGCAACCTTCTCTGTGCATTTTTTTGTGTGCAGTTGCCTCGGGGCCAGCCCACGGCGGCCATCTCAGCAGGAGGTCTTGCGAGCTGAAGACTCAAGAGACGCGCCCTGCCTGTGGCGGCCCACCAGATCCCGCACTCCACAAACCTAAGTGTAAATATCTCGCGTGCGACCCTTACCATCTCTCGAGACTCCCCTTCAGGCAACTTCACGAGTGTTGGCATTTTCCTACACGCGAGCCGCTTGCACGTCAAAGGGGGGCTCCCTGAACATCGCGCCTCAGGAGCCCTCACTAGCTCCCGGTGCCCCTAACCTCTTGGCTTGTTCAGGCATCGCGACCTGACATACCAGCGATGGGTGAGGCTTGCGCTGGGGCTGGGTCCTAACAACGTAGAGCGCAAAGGCAAGTGAAAAGGAAAAACAAGCCTCAGGAGAAGGCCTCACGCAGGAGCGCGAGCGTTCATTACATCATTAAAGTACTTAAGCAAAAGTCATTGTCTTCACGCCCCCATGGGGCCACGATTAACTATGAGCAGGTTGACGAAGGAACGGTCTAAGGAGATGTGTCGTCACTACCATTTCCGCCTCCCTCCTCACCTTCCTCAGCTCCACCTTGGCCATCGATGCTGTCATGGGCGAACTGCGTGTGCAGCGCGTCCACGTGGTCCTCCACCACTTTCACGAGGGCACTACAAGGCTCCTCCGGGACTGGAGCTATCACAAACTTGAAGTCAAAATTGGGGTCGGCACAGAGAAGGTGGCTGAAGATGCGTGTCGCCGCCTGGGTGAGGAGATCGCGGCACTCTTCTTCGACGGCCCTGTCCACCTTCTTGGCATCGACCTCAAGCCGTTCCACGATCTTGGTAAAGAAGTCAAGATAGTTGGCGTCGTCGGTCTCGAGGGGGCTGTGGACGTCCTCCTTGTAGATGGAGCCCAGGGCGCGGCGGGCTCGTGCTCGAGGGCACGAAACATCTTGGAGCGCTCGAGCTGCCGTCCCTGAGCTCGGGCCACCTCGTCCCTCACCCGCTCCACGATGGAGGTGATGCCCCCCACCTGCTCGTGGAGGGAGGCCAACTCGGCCTCAGTAGTGGCTTGGGCCCTCAGCGCGGTCCGTCACCAGTTTTCTGCTTCAGTTAGCATCTCCTTGTGGCCCACGATCTCGTGCTGGAGTTCCTTGCGCTGCGCCTTGAAGCGGTCCTCCTGCAGTGTCAGCTTCTTGCTGTGTTCCTCAGCAAGCGCCTTGCGGTTCTGCGAGACCCTCCTGTTGGTGTCCTCCTGGATCTTCTTCTCCTTGGGCGCCAGGTTGGCATTGGCCTTGGCCAGGCACTAGGCGTAGGAACACTGGGCGGCGGCTACCTCGTGTTCCAGCAACTCCAACCGCTAGCGCTCCAGGTCCTGAGCAGATGCCGTCCGGGCGAGCCCCCGCTCGAGGATCTCAAGGTCCGCCTCGCGAATCGCCAGTTCCTCTTCACGAGCAGAGATGGTGACCTTCCGTGCTTGGAGTTGTTGTTCCAGTGCCACGTTCTGATCCCGGAGCTCCTGCCCACGGGCCTCCGCCGCTTCACGCCGCCAGACTGCTGCCTCGGCCTCCTCAAAGGCGTGCTTGCTCACTTCCTTCGCCTCGGCAGCGGACTTCTCGCCCCTCGCGCGAGCGGCCTTGGCCCAGCTTAACGGCGACTTTAGCTGATGCCACCCGTGGGCTAGGCGTTGGCCCCTCATCCTGAAGCTCCGCTCCAAGCTGGCCTAGCGCGTCCATGGCATTCTGCAATACCCCGCGCCCGATCACTGTGCGGTTGCTCATGAGCGCCAGGGCCTAGTCCAGATTTGGCCCTCCATCGCCCTGCTGGCGCGGCCTGTGAGGGCCCAGTGCCGCTCGACAGAGGTGGGGGGCCCGCAGGGGTCCCTGTCGCCCCGCCTTGTCGAGGCGGTGCGCCCTGTGGGCTTGGCACCCCTCCGGCGGCAGCCTCGTGCCCCAGCAGGTCGCCCAGGCCCCTCGAGCCGCCTTCACCGCCCACGGAGCATGGTAAGGTGGCGGGTGTCTTCGTCATCGCCGCCACAATGTCTGTCCCTGCAGTGGGCACCTCGGGAGCCACGGAGCGGCCTCCCGAGAGCGCCTCAGGAGGGGTCACCTACCCCTCTCCCTGCACGAGCCTGACCCAACATCTTGGAGGTGCGCGCTCCCCTCGCGCCCCGTAGCCTTGGCGATCGGCGGCGTGGTCCCAGCCAAGCCGGGGGACCCCTTCTTCTTCTTCTTGCTTGAAGAGGACCTGTGTATAGCAAAAGCTCAGGAACACGAGACCCGCTGGGTTCAAGGAGATGGAAGGTGGACGTGTACTCGTCCTTGGCGACCCATTTCCTCTTCTTCAACGACCGCGGCAGAACACCGTCACTGCTGTCTGCGTGAAGCTTCTTCTCACGGCCGGCCTCAGGAAGGGAACCCGGGGGTCCGGCGGCACCGGCCTCCCCTGCGGTGGGACCATGGGGTCGACCTTTGACATCGCCCCTGGTGGATTGCGGCCCCACGGCCGCCGTCCGGGGGCTATTCCCGCCCACCATCGCCTCAAGCATGGCGAGCGCGGCCTCAGGCGGGGCGGTGTCGTCGGTGCCTCCGGACGCGCGTATAGGTTGGCAACTCGTCCGCCGGGATGGACCATTGTCTTCTCCCGCAGCTCCCGTCGGGGCACCGGCGTCGCCTCTGACCCCCGAGCTGGGGACCACCAGGATGGGGTTGTCCCGGGGCCCCTCGAGGCCCTCCGGGAGCAGCCCCCACTGATCGAAGCACGGCATCACGCCGGCCAACACTACCTTGTTCTGATAGAGGTATAAGGGGAGCCCCGCCTCAGGAGGTTTATTCGCTTCATTGGCAGTTAGAGTGTGGAGCACCCAGCTCAACACCTCTTGCGGTGGGTTGACCGTACTCAGCCGCATTGGGTCCACCGAGCCAGTGAAAGCCCACATCGGGCGGGAGTGACACTGAAGGGGGGCGATGCATCGGCGGAGAAATTCCCTCACAACCGTAACCACCGTTACCCCTGCGGCCCTCAGATCGGCCAACCTCTTCCACACCCGCGCCAGTCTGGGATCAGCAAGCCTCTCGGGCCCCCACCCGGAGCTCCTCGCGGCCAGGGACGTCGGTAGCTGCAACACGGGCCGAATTGGGCCGCGTCCACGTACACCCACTGCCGCCTGAAGCCCTTCATCTCATGGGAGAGCTTCATGTCGATGCCCTCGCCTGCCGTCTCCTCTACAATGCAGAGTGAGGTGCACCCAGAGCATTGGTTCGCCGCGGTCAGCTGCAAGCTGAAGAAGTGGCAAAGCAGCATGACTGAAGGAGGCACGCCCATGAAGGCCTCGCATAAGAAGGCAAATGCTGAGAGAAGAAGGACGGAGTTCATCTCAAGATGCAGCGCGTGGACCTCGTAGTGAGAGAAAACGGCGTTGAAGAAGTCGGAGAATGGTGGCAGCAAGCGGGCGAAGAGTGCGGGAAGGTGGAGAACGATGCAGGTGGCGTCGAGTTCGGTGGCTAGGTGTGAAGCCGACTAGATCCGGGTGGCCCCCCACTCATTGGAGGTGGTGGCGGTCATCAGCAGAACCTTGCCAAACCCCTCGGCATTATTGACCATAGACCTGCCCAGAGTGGCCTTCAGCGCCGCCTCCACGGCCGCCGCTTCTGTCGCCTTCCCTTCCTGCCAGGGGGCGCCATGGCGGCACAGCCGGGACCGGGGGTGACGAAGATTCGAAGGAGGGAGAGGAAATCATGCATGAGAAGGCAGGCGCAGGAAGACGAATGCACGCAGGGAAGGCAATGATGGCCTCGCACCGTTCGTAGGCAGGCTTTATGTGGGCCCGGGTAGTCGCCGAGGCGTCGTAGGAGAAGTGGGGGCATCCCACGTCCCGTCGCGCACCACGCGTCGCACCTGGCCAGCTGGCGGTTAGGGCCCGCGCCATTTTGCCCCCTAATAGGCAGGAACGTGCGTGCCGCAGGCCCGAGGGCTACTGTCAGGCCCGTGGAACCCAGGGTATTCAGGCCTGTCTGCCTTTGGCCCAGGACGCGGCGCATGGCGAAGGGCCAATGGGTGGCCCACTAGCGGGCATCGGGACCAAGACCACTCGTGAGGTCCTGGCCTCATGAGGCCTCCACCTCAAGGAGTGGGCGAGCAGACAAGACTTAGCGGCTTCACCGATAGCCTCGGGAGGCTGTCTCGCGAGGCAGCCTCTCGAGGTTGCCTCCCGAGGCACCCTCCCTGCGTCACGCGAGGCAAGTGCTGTTCGAATTGGTCGCGCTGTCTCACACTTAGCACGTGGGTGACCGTGCGGCAACGAACAATGGTAGAGGCCGCGCCAGCAGGCGCGGATGAAGAGGATTTCCCCTTTCGTGCTAAGGGAGCAGGGCCAGTAGTCCAGGTCCCAAAGCAACCCCAAAGGTTGCCCGATCAGTGAAAGAATACTGTCGGATTCAGGGCTCCGCAGACCCAAAGGTTGTTCGAACTCTGGGGCATGTGCGAAGAACTCAACCTATCCAGCCTACCAGCCCGTCGCCCCACGGTCTAGCTCGATTCACACAAACAAGGAAGAAGATGAACACGACAGTTTACCCAGGTTCGGGCCACCTTGCGGTGTAAGACCCTACTCCTGCTTTGTGGGGGATTGGCCTCACGAGGGGCTGAGGATGGACTAGTACAAGGGATGAACAACCTCGCGAGGTTCGGGGGTGAGGGAATGAGTCAACCTCTTCTACGGTGGTGGCTAACCTATATTTATAGTGGACTTAGTCCTCTTCCCCCACAACGTAGGCGGGAAGGGATCCCACAGTGGCCAATTTGAAAGGGGACAAGTAGTACATCTTATTCTGATGAAAGGTGGTCTTCGCCTGCAAAGCTTCTGGCCGTGATATAACGGTGGGCTCGGCGATGACATCTGACCTGCCACGCTGGCGGCCTTGGTCTTGTTGCACCGGAATGGAAACCTTTGCCAGATTCCTCGGGAACCCATGCCTATCCTTGCCTCCTTAGCACCAAAGAGGAAACTGCCTCCTCTACGCTCGCTGGCGCCCACCTGCCATGGTCATCATGGCTTGCATCATGGTAGCCTCATGAGGCTGGGTACCTGCATAGAAATCTCCGTTCCTCGGGAGGCCGCCTGGGGAGGCCACTCCCTCAGGAGGTCTCGGTGTTGTCCGCCTCGCGAGGCCTGGCCCCTCGCGAGGGTCCTGCCTTGGCGGTCTTGTAGACGGGCCGTACCAGGCCGTCGATGGAGCCACGCCGTGGGCCGCATGCAGGCAAGTCTGGGTACCCTGGTTCCCAGAACGCCGACAGTAGCCCCCGAGCCCAAGGCACACTCGGATTTGGCTTCGAGGCGAAGCCAAGGGGTAAGGGCGAAGCGCCACGGGCCCCAATCGCCTGCGGGCCAGGCTGACGCGTGGCGCTCGACGGGACGTGGGCGTCTTCGCTTCCCCACGCCGCCTCGGCAACTGCCTAACTTGACAATTGCCTGGTGCATGCAGAGGGGCCATCACTGCTTGGAACGTGACAGGCCGGCGGTCAGCCTTCCTCCAGCTATAAATGGGGGAAGGGGGGCTGAGCCCCCATCCCATCTTCATCTTCTTGCTGCTCGCTCCTTGTCGGCGTTCTGGGAACCAGGGTACCTAGACTTGCCTGCCTGCAGCCCACGGCGTGGCTCCATCGATGGCCTGGTATGGCCCATCTACAAGACCACCGAGACAAAACCCTCGCGAGGGGCCAAGCCTCGCGAGGCGCACGACGCCAAGACCTCCTGAGAGAGCGGCCTTCCCAGGATGCCTCCTGAGGAGCAGGGATTTCTATGCAGGTACCCAACCTCATGAGGTTGTGATGACGCAAGCCATGACGACCAAGGCCAGGCGGGCGCCAGCGGTGGCAGAGGAGCCAGTTTCCTCTTTGGTGCTAAGGAGGCAAGCGCAGACGTGGGTTCCCAAGGAGCCCGGCAAAGGTTTCCATTCTAGTGCTACAAGACCAAGACCGCCAGGACGGTAGGACGGATGTCATTGTCGAGCCCACTGCTGTGTCACGACCAGAAGCTTTGCAGGCGAAGACCACCTTTCGTCAGGATAAGATGTACTACTTGTCCCCTTTCAAATTGGCCACTGTGGGATCCCTTCCCGCCTACATTTAGGGGAAGAGGACCGAGGCCACTATAAGTATAGGTTAGCCGCCACCGTAGAAGGGAATCGCACCCGAATCCGAATCTCGTCGACTGATTCCCTCACCCACAGACCTCGCGCGGTTGTTCATCCCTTGTACTAGTTCATCCTCAGCCCCTCGTTAGGCCAATCCACCACAAAGCAGGAGTAGGGTCTTACACCGCAAGGTGGCCCGAACCTGGGTAGACTGCCGTGTTCATCTTCTTCCTTGTTCGTGTGCATCGAGCTAGGCTGTAGGGCGACGATCTGGTTGGCTGGATAGGTTGAGTCCTTTGCACACGTCCCAGAGTTCGAACCTTTCTTGGGTCTGCGGAGCCCTGAATCCGACATTTGGCGCACCAGGTAGGGGTGTGTTGAAGCCTCTCTTCCTCCGTTCGCTCCGCCACCGTTCTACCGTTCCTATGGACGACGCTCGCCGTGTCCGTGCCGAGCGCCGGGCCGCTCGCGTCACCCAGACGGCGCCTATGAGCAACGGCGCTCCTCGCCGCTCTGCCTCCCCGGCGGCTAATGCCGCCACTGACCCTGCTGCTCACGAACAGCAGGATTCGTCGCTGCCAACGTCCGTGCGGCGCGATGGCCACAACGCAACTCCATCACCCACTCCAGCCACGACGTCGTCTTCTCATGTTCGTCGTGGGCCGACAAACGCGCAGGCTACGCTGCTCATGGCGCGAGAGCTTCTGCGCTACCGCCCGGCTAACGACCTCTACGACGACTGGCTCGGCCGCATCGCCGAGCTTGTCAATGCTGCCGGTGAGGCCCCTGCACCGTCCCGTTCGCCCCGTCCCCTGCCGTCCCTGGCGGGTGATGTGGCTCACGGCGCACCTCCTCCTTCTCCTCTGCACGGCGCGGACCCCGAGCCCAGGCGAGAGGCACCCCAACGCGACCCGCCGTGCAGGGCGCCAGCGCGTGATGAAGAAAGCTGCTAGGTGGTGTAGCAGCCCCAAGGAGAAGCATGTGTGCTTCCAGCGCTGCCGCGTCAAGACCGCGTGCTGCCGGAGGCGGTGGCGCGTGGGCGACAAGATCAAGCTCCCCCCATGCGACCGGTACCTGTGAGTGCGGCAGGCGGCCGTGCTTTCACCTCGGAGCTGCGCCGCATCATTTGGCCCGGCAAGTTCAAGCCGGATCTGCCTCCACGCTATGACAGCACCCCCGACCCCGTTGAGTTCCTCCAGCTCTACGAGCTGAGGATCGAGTCGGCGAACGGCAATGACAAGGTCATGATGAACTGGTTCCCCATGGCCCTCAAGGATGGCGCGCGTTCTTGGCTCCTGAACCTCCCGGTGGGGTCGATCTCCTCCTAGGATGAGCTACACGAGCGCTTCATTGCCAACTTCCAGGGCACTCGCGACCGCGCTCCTGCAGCAGGCGACCTGCAGCGCATAAAGCAGCAGCCGGGTGAGACCTTGCACAAGTACATACAGTGCTTCACGAACGTTCGCCTCAAGATCCCGAAGGTGTCGGACGAGGCCATCATCACGGCGTTCTCTGATGGCGTCCGGGACGTCAAGATGAAGGAGGAGCTCGCCATCCACAAGGACTTGTGTTCGGCTATGGAGATGTTCAACATGGCAACCAAATGCGCGAGGCCTGAGGAAGGTCGCCTCTCCCTCTTGGAGCTTTCGGAGGTCGATCCTAAAGACAAGAAGGCCAAGGCTAAGGAAGTGAAGTGTAAGGACCCCGTCGTGCTGGCCGCGGAGCCCGAGATGAAGCGTGGCCGTGACCATGATGAGCCTCCCAGGGGCAACCGCCCATTCTGCGTCTTCCACAACGTCCATAGCCACAACACCAACGACTGCCAGGAGCACAGGGCAATCCGCGACGGGTGCCTTGGCCGCCGCCTCGAGCACAGCGACTGCGGCTATGGCCGCGGAGGAGGCCACGGTGGAGGCTGCTGGGACAACAGCGACCCCTGCCAGGACTGGCGCGACCATCCCCATGAGGACTGCTGGCAGGGCCAGCCTCGTGAGGGCCCTTGGCAGGACCAGCCTCATGAGGATCGCCCCCAGGACAACCGCCAAGATGATGGGGCTGGGGGCTTCCAAGAGCCTCGCGCGATCGCCAACATCCTGGGTGGCGCTCAGGCTCCCACCTCTCATCGCATCTTCAAGCAGTTCGCTCGTGAGGTGAACACGGCCTTCCCCAAGCTCGAGGTGTCACGCCCCCTTAGGTGGTCAAAGCACGCCATCACCTTCGACTCCATGGACCAGCTCAAGTGCTCAGCCGCCACCGGCGCGCTCCCAATGCTCTGCACGCCAACCATCAGCAATGTCCTTGTCACCAAGACCCTCATCGACGGTGGCACTGGGCTCAATGTTCTCTCTGTCGAGATGTTTGAAACGCTCCAAGTACCATATGACCAGCTTCTGCCCACCAAGCCTTTCTCAGGGGTGACCGATGGCTCCACCGTTCCCATAGGGTAGATTCCTCTCCCTATCACCTTCGGCAAGCGCGACAACTACCACACTGAGCTCATCGACTTGGACGTCGCCCACATCCACCTCCCGTACAATGCCATCCTCGGGTATCCGGCCCTCGCCAAGTTCATGGCAGCAACTCACCACGGCTACAATGTCCTCAAGATGCCAGGGAGTGGCGGCATCATCACGGTCGCCTGCGATGAAAAGGATGCGGTGTGCTCCCTCGAGCGCGCCTACCAGGCCGCGGCGGTCGAGAACTCAGATGCCGAGGGTGCCGTCCTGCCTCCTGAGGCCATCCCCAAGAAGAAGAAGCGGCTCCTCCCAAACGGCCGTCAGGAGGCTGGGGTGCCCGACGGTCGTGCCTCAGGCCCCGCGCCCTCTGCTGGGGTGTCTTTCCCTCTCGCATAGAGAGGCACGCCCGACGCCCCCCTCAGGATGGGCTCGGGGGCTCTCCTCTGGAGGGCCTCTGACCTGACCAGCATGACGAGGGAGGCGTTCGGGCACCATGTGGAGGCATGCTTCGACGCGCGCCTCCGTGAGCAAGGTGCAAGGCGCGAGGCACCGGGCGCTCAGGAGTTCATCACCAAGGCAATCGAGGAGCTTCAGGAGGCGCGAGCCATGCGTGGCGAGCGTCCCCCCACACCATCCAGTGCAGCTGCCGCCCATGACATGGGTGGCGAACTGTGCATCTGCGTCAACATCCCAGGCCTCAACAGGGCTACTTCGCAGGACCTCTTCTGGCCGTCCCGCATCGGCCGGAGTGGGGGCTACCCCTGCAGCCACGTCCGCATGCCGTTTGGCTTGCTGAACGTGGCAGCCTCATACCAGCGCCTCATGTAGGGAGCCTTGGCAGCTCACGAGGCCAGGTGCCAGGCGGTCCTGACCGAGGAGGTGATGCACCCTCGCGAGCCCCCGGACCTCCGGAGCTTCCCGGGACTCAGGAGCCGGTCGGCTCGTGAGGAGCAATCTCTACAGTATGCATCTTCAGCTACTCCAACGCTTCCACAACAATGATACCAGGTGACTTTTTGGTTTGTTCAACTGAGGGCGCCCCTCGGGCTGCATTATCCTCAGGCTGCTAGGGCCCGACCCCGCAACTGTATCGTTTTGCGCATGTATCAGAACTGGCTTTGCCTTCATGAGTTTCCTAAGTATCTCAACTGCTTGTCCAGTGCTTCGTCACTATGATGTCGCTGCGCCCTCGCAAACCTGCCTGCGACCGCCTCATGATTAAGGACTGGCACGGTGTCTATGCTCGGGTTCGTCCCTGCAGCGTCAACAAACCCAAGTGACCGAGCTCTGTCCCGCGGGCCAGCTCCCATGCGCATCACCTCCCGTGGTCCTTGGTGCCTTGTTCTCACATGTGGGCAAGTACGGGCGCACGGCCCGGTTCGTACAACCGCAGTTCGGCGCTTCGCCGCAGCGGGAGCCATGCGCCGACTGTTTTTTCTGTGGGATCGTTGCATGAGAAGACTTGGCACAGCGTCTGTGCTCGGGTCTGTCCCTGCAGCATCGATAAAACCAATGGCTGAGCTCTGTCTAGCGGGCCGGCCCTATTCACGTCACCTCCTGGGGTCATTGGTGTCCGTCCTTCTCATGCGGTATACTCCGGAGGGGCATTTGGCGCAGTACCCCCCATCACCCCACAGGTTTCTTATGCGCGCCCCGCGCCGCAAAAATCAGGCGCAACCCACCTTGAGGTAGGGCCTCGTGGGTCCTGCACTGGCTCACGAGTGCTC
Source organism: Thinopyrum elongatum (assembly GCA_011799875.1). NCBI lineage: Eukaryota > Viridiplantae > Streptophyta > Magnoliopsida > Poales > Poaceae > Thinopyrum > Thinopyrum elongatum. The sequence continues at coordinate 313,319,948 of CM022297.1, forward strand.
AGATACACCTCCTCCAGTTCTGCCGTGCTAGCCATGCGTACGAACAGGGCTGTACACGCCCCATAGTCTCCCCCAGCGGGAACTCCCACCCACGTACCAGTGGAAGCCCCATGCTCCGCGCTGGCGGACGACACGGTTGAGGAGCGACTATGCCCACGCACCAGTGGAAGCCCCATGCTCCGCGCTGGCTGACGACACGGTCGAGGAGTGACTATGCCCACGATAAATTGGAAGCACCATGCTCCGTGGTGGTGAATAAACAACTGAGGGCGCCCTCGCAGCCGCACCAACCTCAGGATAGCCTCTCGGCTCTACGACCGGCAACACCCCACAGCTTCCCCCTCGGGAGGATCACGCGAGGGGGCTGGACACGGGGACTGTGCTCAGGCCCCGCCTGGCAGACGCTACCCTGCCAGGTCCGGGTACCTGGCCTTCTCGCGTTCCCCCCAGGCGAAAGCTAGTGGTCAAAGGTATGAGGGCTGCTAGCACGTCAAGGGGGACCTCCTGAGCATCGCGACTCAGGGGCCTCACTGGTCACGTAGCCCCTCGCCCCTTGGTGTCATCCTGGTGATCCGGACGCCCCAACGGCGATCGAGGTATGCGCGGGGCTGGGCCCTGCCGACGCAGAGCGCGAAGTCCTACACCCCGGCGTCCACGTTTCCTTCATGAGGGCTGCTCGGACGTCAAGGGGGAACTCCTAAGCATCACGACTCAGGGGCCTCAGTAGTCACGTAGCCCCTCGCCCCTTGGTGTCGTCCTGGTGATCTGGATGCCCCAACGGCGGTCAAGGTATGCGCGGGGCTGGGCCCTACCGACGCAGAGCACAAAAGCAAGCACAAAGGAAACTTGGGGCAATAAGGAAACCACAGGGTCCTAATAATTATTACAAGCACAGATTGTTCCACAAGCTTAAACACAAGTCTTACGCCTCCACGAGGCATGGCAAATGTTGCAGGGTAAAACTAAGAAGGAACGCCACTGCCGCCACCTGCCCCGCTCGTTGGAAGCCCCTCGTCGACAACGCTGCCACCGTCCTCACCGCTTTCGACTTCTGCAGCTGGAGCCTCAAAGATGGGAACACAGAGGAACTTCCCCAGCAGTGCGTCCACCTGGTCCCTCACGACCTCTGCGGCAGCATCGCGCGACTCGAGTGCCACTGGGTCGATCAGGGCGTTGAGGTTGAAGCTGGGGTCCTGGAGGTAGAGGTGGCTGAAGACGCGCGTTGCGGCCGCGGTGAAGAGCGAGTGGCACTCCGCCGCCAGGAAGGAGTCCACCGCAGCGGCGGCACCCTTGAGTGCCTCAGCAAGCTTGGGAAGGAGCCCTGCAAGACCATCTTCAGGAATCGCCAGTGGCTCTTTGTACCCTCCCCCGTGGATGGAGCGCAACGCCTTGTGGAACCTGAGCTCGAGGGCTAGGAAGGTCTCGTGGTCCGTGCCGCCCTCTACTCGGCGGCAATGAGGGCCTTCTCCCTGGTCTCCAGCTAGGCTGTCATCTCGGAGACATGCCGGGCGTGGGACGCCTGGGCTTCGTCTGCCTCTGCCTTCAGCTTGGCCAGACGGTCGCGCTCCGTCACCTGGTCGGCGGACACCTGTGTTGGGGAACGCAGTAATTTCAAAAAAATTCCTACGAACACGCAAGATCTATCTAGGTGATGCATAGCAACAAGCGGGAAGAGTGTGCCTACATACCCTTGTAGACTGTTAGCGGAAGCGTCTCACGACGCGGTTGATGTAGTCAAACTTTCTTCGTGATCCAACCGATCCAAGTACCGAACGTACGGCACCTCCGCGTTCAGCACATGTTCAGCTCGATGACGTCCCTCGTGCTCTTGATCCAGTTGAGGACGAGGGAGAGTTCTGTCAGCACGACAGCGTGGCGACGGTGATGATGAAGTTACCAGCGCAAGGCTTTGCCTAAGCACTACGACGATATGACCGAGGTGTGTAACTGTGGAGGGGGGCACCGCTCACGGCTAAGAGAAACTTTGATGTGCTATTGGGGTGCCCCCTGGCCACGTATATAAAGGAGGGGAGGGAAGAGGTGGCCGGCCCAAGGGGGGCGTGCCAGGTGTGGGGAATCCTACTAGGACTCCCCAGTCCAAGTAGGATTCCCCTCCTCTTTCCTATTCCAAGTAGGAGAAGGAGGGAAGGAGGAAGAGGGGAGAATGAAGGAGGGGGGCGCCGCCCCCTCCTAGTCCAATTCGGACCAGCCCATGGAGGGGGGGGGGGGCGCGGCCACCCCTTGAGGCCCTTCTCTCCTTTCCCGTATGGCCCATTAAGGCCCACTACTTCCCCCGGCGAATTCCCGTAACTCTCCGGTACTCCGAAAAATAACCGAATCACTCGGAACCTTTCCGATGTCCGAATATAGCCTTCCAATATATCGATCTTTACCTCTCGACCATTTCAAGACTCCTCGTCATGTCCGTGATCTCATCCGGGACTCCGAACTATCTTCGGTAATCAAATCACAAAACTCATAATACAAATCGTCATCGAACGTTAAGCGTGCGGACCCTACGGGTTCGAGAACTATGTAGACATGACCGAGACACTTCTCCGGTCAATAACCAATAGCGGAACCTGGATGCTCATATTGGCTCCTACATATTCTACGAAGATCTTTATCGGTTAAACCGCATAACAACATACGTTATTCCCTTTGTCATCGGTATGTTACTTGCCCGAGATTCGATCGTCGGTATCATCATACCTAGTTCAATCTCGTTACCGGCAAGTCTCTTTACTCATTCCGTAGTGCATCATCCCGTAACTAACTCATTAGTCACATTGCTTGCAAGGCTTCATATGATGTGCATTACCGAGAGGGCCCAGAGATACCTCTCCGATACTCGGAGTGACAAATCCTAATCTCGATCTATGCCAACTCAACAAACACCTTCAGAGACACCTATAGAGCATCTTTATAATCACCCAGTTACGTTGTGACGTTTGATAGCACACAAAGTGTTCCTCCGGTATTCGGGAGTTGCATAATCTCATAGTCAGAGGAATATGTATAAGTCATGAAGAAAGCTATAGCAATAAACTTAACGATCATTATGCTAAGCTAACGGATGGGTCTCATCCATCACATCATTCTCCTAATGATGTGATCCCGTTTATCAAATGATAACACATGTATATGGTTAGGAAACTTAACCATCTTTGATCAACGAGCTAGTCAAGTAGAGGCATACTAGGGACACCTTGTTTTGTCTATGTATTCACACATGTATCAAGTTTCCGGTTAATACAATTCTAGCATGAATAATAAACATTTATCATGATATAAGGAAATATAAATAACAACTTTATTATTGCCTCTAGGGCATATTTCCTTCAGTCTCCCACTTGCACTAGAGTCAATAATCTAGTTCACATCGCCATGTGATTTAACACCAATAGTTCACATCACCATGTGACTAACACCCATAGTTCACATCGCCATGTGACCAACACCCAAAAGGGTTTACTAGAGTCAGTAATCTAGTTCACATCGCCATGTGATTAACACCCAAAGAGTACTAAGGTGTGATCATGTTTTGCTTGTGAGAGAAGTTTAGTCAACGGGTCTGCCACATACAGATCCATATGTATTTTGCAAATTTCTATGTCTATAATGCTCTGCATGGAGCTACTCTAGCTAATTGCTCCCACTTTCAATATGTATCTAGATTGAGACTCTGAGTCATCTGGATTGGTGTAAAAGCTTGCATCGACGTAACCTTTTACGACGAACTCTTTTATCACCTCCATAACCGAGAAATATTTCCTTAGTCCTCTTAGGTAACTAAGGATAACTTTGACCGCTATCCAGCGATCCATTCCTGGATCACTATCGTACCTCCTTGCTAAACTCATAGCAAGGCACACAACTGGTCTGGTACATAGCATGGCATACTTTATAGAACCTATGACTGAGGCATAGGGAATGAGTTTCATTCTCTTTCTATCTTCTGCCGTGGTCGGGTTTTGAGTCTTACTCAATTTTACACCTTGTAACACAGGGAAGAACTCCTTCTTTGACTGATCCATTTTGAACTCCTTCAAAATCTTGTCAAGGTATGTGCTTTGTGAAAGTCCTATTAAGCGTCTTGATCTATCCCTACAGATCTTGATGCTCAATACTTAAGCAGCTTCACTGAGGTCTTTTTTTATTGAAAAATTCTTATTCAAGTATCCTTTTATGCTATCCAGAAATTCTATATCATTTCCAATCAACAATATGTCATCCACATATAATATCAGAAATGCTACAGAGCTCCCACTTACTTTCTTGTAAATACAGGCTTCACCGCAAGTTTGTATAAAACTATATGCTTTGATCAACTTATCAAAGCGTATATTCCAACTCCGAGATGCTTGCACCAGTCCATAGATGGATCGCTGGAGCTTGCACACTTTGTTAGCACCTTTAGGATTGACAAAACCTTCTGGTTGCATCATATACAACTTCTTCTTTAATAAATCCATTAAAGAAATGCAGTTTTGACATCCATTTGCCAGATTTCATAAAATGCGGCAATTGCTAATAATGATTCGGACAAACTTAAGCATCGATACAAGTGAGAAAATCTCATCGTAGTCAACACCTTGAACTTGTCGAAAACCTTTTGCGACAATTTGAGCTTTGTAGATAGAAACACTACTATCAGCGTCTGTCTTCCTCTTGAAGATCCATTTATTCTCAATGACTTGCCGATCATCGGGCAAGTCAACCAAAGTCCATACTTTGTTCTCATACATGGATCCCATCTCAGATTTCATGGCCTCAAGCCATTTCGTGGAATCTGGGCTCATCATCGCTTCCTCATAGTTTGTAGGTTCGTCATGGTCTAGTAACATGACTTCCAGAACAGGATTACCGTACCACTCTGGTGCGGAACGTACTCTGGTTGACCTACAAGGTTCTATAGTAACTTGATCTGAAGTTTCATGATCATCATTAGCTTCCTCACTAATTGGTGTAGGCATCACTGTAACTGATTTCTGTGATGAACTACTTTCCAATTCAAGAGAAGGTACCACTACCTCATCAAGTTCTACTTTCCTCCCATTCACTTCTTTTGAGAGAAACTCCTTCTCCAGAAAGGATCCATTCTTAGCAACAAATATCTTGCCTTCGGATCTGTGATAGAAGGTGTACCCAACAGTTTCTTTTGGGTATCCTATGAAGACGCACTTCTCCGATTTGGGTTCGAGCTTATCAGGCTGAAGCTTTTTCACATAAGCATCGCAACCCCAAACTTTAAGAAATGACAGCTTAGGTTTCTTGCCAAACCACAGTTCATATGGTGTCGTCTCAACGGATTTAGATGGTGCCATATTAAACGTGAATGCAGCTGTCTCTAATGCATAACCCCAATACGATAGTGGTAAATCGGTAAGAGACATCATAGATCGCACCATATCTAATAAAGTACGGTTACGACATTCGGACACACCATTACGCTGTGGTGTTCCAGGTGGCGTGAGTTGCGAAACTATTCCACATTGTTTTAAATGAAGAACAAACTCATAACTCAAATATTTGCCTCCGCGATCAGATCGTAGAAACTTTATTTTCTTGTTACGATGATTTTCCACTTCACTCTGAAATTCTTTGAACTTTTCAAATGTTTCAGACTTGTGTTTCATTAAGTAGATATACCCATATCTGCTCAAATCATCTGTGAAGGTCAAAAAATAATGATACCCGCCGCGAGCCTCAATACTCATCGGACCGCACACATCGGTATGTATTATTTCCAATAAGTCCGTAGCTCGCTCCATTGTTCTGGAGAACGGAGTTTTAGTCATCTTGCCCATGAGGCATGGTTCACAAGCATCAAATGATTCATAATCAAGTGATTCCAAAAGTCCATCAGTATGGAGTTTCTTCATGCGCTATACACCAATATGACCTAAACGGCAGTGCCACAAATAAGTTGCACTATCATTACTAACTTTGCATCTTTTGGCTTCAATATTATGAATATGTGTATCACTACGATCGAGATTCAACAAACCATTTACATTGGGTGTATGACCATAGAAGGTTTTTATTCATGTAAACAGAACACCAATTATTCTCTGACTTAAATGAATAACCGTATTGCAATAAACATGATCCAATCATATTCATGCTCAACGCAAACACCAAATAACATTTATTTTGCAATAAACATGATCCAATCATATTCATGCTCAACGCGAACACCAAATAACATTTATTTAGGTTCAACACTAATCCCGAAAATAGAGGGAGTGTGCGATGGTGATCTTATCAACCTTGGAATCTCTTCCAACACACATCGTCACCTCGTCCTCAACTAGTCTCTGTTCATTTTGCAACACCTGTTTCGAGTTACTAATCATAGCAACTGAACCGGTATCAAATACCCAGGGGCTACTATGAACACTAGTAAAATACACGTCAATAACATGTATATCAAATATACCTTTGTTCACTTTGCCATCCTTCTTATCCGCCAAATACTTGGGGCAGTTCCGCTTCCAGTGACCAGTCCCTTTGCGGTAGAAGCACTCAGTTTCAGGCTTAGGTCCAGACTTGGGCTTCTTCTCGGGAGTAGCAACTTGCTTGCTATTCTTCTTGAAGTTCCCCTTCTTCCCTTTGCCCTTTTTCTTGAAACTAGTGGTCTTGTTAACCATCAACACTTGATGCTCCTTTTTGATCTTTACCTTCGCAGCCTTTAGCATCGCGAAGAGCTCGGGAATTGTCTTATTCATCCCTTGCATATTATAGTTCATCACGAAGTTCTAGTAACTTGGTGATAGTGACTAGAGAACTCTGTCAATCACTATTTTATCTGGAAGATTAACTCCCACTTGATTCAAGCGATTGTAGTACCCAGACATTCTGAGCATATGCTCACTGGTTGAGCTATTCTCCTCCATCTTGTAGGCAAAGTATTTGTCAGAGGTCTCATACCTCTCGACACGGGCATGAGTCTGAAATACCAATTTCAGCTCTTGGAACATCTCATATGCTCCATGGCGTTCAAAATGTCTTTGCAGCCCCGATTCTAAGCCGTAAAGCATGGTGCACTAAACTATCAAGTAGTCATCATATCGAGCTTGCCAAACGTTCATAACGTCTGCATCTGCTCCTGCAATAGGTCTGTCACCTAGCGGTGCATCAAGGACATAATTCTTCTGTGCAGCAATGAGGATAATCCTCAGATCATGGAACCAATCCACATCATTGCTACTATCATCTTTCTACTTAGTTTTCTCCAGGAACATATCAAAAAATAAAACAGGGGAGGTATACGCGAGCTATTGATCTACAACATAATTTGCAAAAACTGTCAGGACTAAGTTCATGATAAATTAAGTTCAATTAATCATATTACTTAAGAACTCCCACTTAGATAGACATCCCTCTAGTCATCTAAATGATCACGTGATCCAAATCAACTAAACCATGTCCGATCATCACGTGAGATGGAGTAGTTTTCAATGGTGAACATCTCTATGTTGATCATATCTACTATATGATTCACGTTCGACCTTTCGGTCTCCAGTGTTCCGAGGCCATATCTGCATATGCTAGGCTCGTCAAGTTTAACCCGAGTATTCCGCATGTGCAAAACTGTCTTGCACCCGTTGTATGTGAACGTAGAGCTTATCACACCCGATCATCACATGGTGTCTCGGCACGAAGAACTTTTGCAACGGTGCATACTCAGGGAGAACACTTATACCTTGAAATTTAGTGAGGGATCATCTTATAATGCTACCGCCGTACTAAGCAAAATAAGATGCATAAAAAATAAACATCACATGCAATCAAAATATGTGACATGATATGGCCATCATCATCTTGTGCTCATGATCTCCATCACCGAAGCACCGTCATGATCTCCATCTTCACCGGTTTGACACCTTGATCTCCATCGTAGCGTCGTTGTCGTCTCGCCAACTATTGCTTCTACAACTATCGCTAACGCATAGTGATAAAGTAAAAACAATTACATGGCGATTGCATTGCATACAATAAAGCGACAACCATATGGCTCCTGCCAGTTGCCGATAACTCTGTTACAAAACATGATCATCTCATACAATAAAATATAGCATCATGTCTTGACCATATCATATCACAGCATGCCCTGCAAAAACAAGTTAGACGTCCTCTACTTTGTTGTTGCAAGTTTTACGTGGCTGCTACGGGCTGAGCAAGAACCGTTCTTACCTACGCATCAAAACCACAACGATTTTTCGTCAAGTGTGTTGTTTTAACCTTCAACAAGGACCGGGCGTAGTCACACTTGATTCAACTAAAGTTGGAGAAACTGACACCCACTAGCCACCTGTGTGCGAAGCACGTCGGTAGAACCAGTCTCGCGTAAGCGTACGCGTAATGTCGGTCTGAGCCGCTTCATCCAACAATACCGCTGAATCAAAGTATGACATGCTGGTAAGCAGTATGACTATCATCGCCCACAACTCTTTGTGTTCTGCTCGTGCATATAACATCTACGCATAGACCTGGCTCGGATGCCACTGTTGGGGAACGCAGTAATTTCAAAAAAATTCCTACGAACACGCAAGATCTATCTAGGTGATGCATAGCAACGAGCGGGCAGAGTGTGTCTACATACCCTTGTAGACCGTTAGCAGAAGCGTCTCATGATGCGGTTGATGTAGTCGAACTTTTTTCGTGATCCAACCGATCCAAGTACCGAACGTACGGCACCTCCGCGTTCAGCACACATTCAGCTCGATGACGTCCCTCGTGCTCTTGATCCAGTTGAGGACGAGCGAGAGTTCCGTCAGCACGACGGTGTGGCGGCGGTGATGATGAAGTTACCGGCGCAGGGCTTCGCCTAAGCACTATGACGATATGACCGAGGTGTGTAACTATGGAGGGGGGCACCACACACGGCTAAGAGAAACTTTGATGTGCTATTGGGGTGCCCCCTGGCCACGTATATAAAGGAGGGGAGGGAAGAGGTGGCCGGCCCAAGGGGGGCGTGCCAGGTGTGGGGAATCCTACTAGGATGTAACACCCCATGTATTAAGCTACAGTGATCACCCTTTTGATTATGCCATGTCATCATGATCAACAGTGCTTAATCATCATTAGTATCATATCTCTTTTCAAATTCAAATTCAAATGGAAATTAAACTGAAAGTGAAAATAAAAGTTGTTCAAATTTGAAAACTAAATTGTTCATAATATTGTAAATAATCCAGAGACAATTCTAAAATTATATTCAACATATACTAAATAAATTAGGTGACTCTAACAACCAAAAAAAACAGAGTTATTTAACCCTTATTCTCTTATTTAAAATCCAAATAAAATCATTTGTACTCCAAACCATTTTCTAGCAATGTCTAATATTGCACTGTAAATATTTGGGCAAGTTTCATAAAATACAAATGTCATTTTTAGGCCTAACTAATTACAAAACAAAAAATAATAAAAGAAAAACAAAACAAAAAAATATATAAAAAGAAACCCCTCCCTGGCCAACTGGGCCTCGGCCCAGCCGAACCGGCCCACCCCGCACTGGCCTACAAGGCCCCCTCCCCCCCAGCCGCACCGAAACCCTAGCACCCTCCCTCACACCACTCCCCCCCCCCACTCACTCCCTCCTCTCGATCTGATCTGGATCGGAGGGGACGAGCCCCCCCTCGACGCCGTTTGCCCCTTGCTGCCCCGGATCCCGTCAACGCCGCCTCGACCTCGACCCCATCGCGCCCGTCCCTGACCGCCTCCCGACGCTACCTCGCCGGCGCCCGTCCCCGACATCCCCCTCACCGGTCTCCATCGCCGGCCGACCCCGAGCCCGCTGCCTTTTCCCCATGAACGCCGGTGAAGCTCCGGCCTTCTCTCTCTCCCTCACCCCGCGCTCGCCAGCTCCACCGCCTGCCGCCCGCGTCCGCGCCACGCTCGTCGCACGCCGGACCGCGCCCCACGCCCCGTGCCTGCTCGCGCTCACCGCGCGCACCCTTGCCTCGCGCCGCGCATGCGTCCTCCCCTGCAGTTGCCCATCGCCGCGTGCGCGCACGCCGCCTCGCTCGGCGTCCTGCACTGCTACGCCCGCGAGCCCCCCCCCCTTGGCTGCGCTCGCCTGCTCGTGGCCTCGGGCGCCACTGCCCGCGCTCCTCTCGTGCTCTTGCCGCCGCGTCCGCCGGGCCGCACCCCTACCCCCATCGCTCGCCGCAGCCGAGCCTCGCCCTCCTCGGTTAGCGCCGTGCCCGCCGCTGCCCATTGCCCGCACCCGCGCGCTCGCTGTGGCCTCCTGGGCCACTGCCAGGTGGGCCCAAGCCCCTGTGCCACTGACCGAACGGGCCCACAGCCCAGAACATTAAAAAAAAATAGTTAATAAAAATAAACAAAATAAATATTAATTAAATAATTAATTACTAATTAACCTAATTAACTCTGATTAATTAAGACTAATTAAGTTTAATTAACTTAATGTTTAATTAAGCTAATTAACTACTGTTAATTAACTAACAGAGGCTGACATGTGGGCCCCACATGTCAGGTTGACCCAGTCAACGATACAGTTGACTGCTGATGTCATGCCGATGTCATGATGATGTCAGCATGCACTATTCTGGATAATGTTGTATTAAATAATTAAATAAATTCCAAAAAATCAATAAAACTTTGAAAAATCATATAAAATAATCCGTAGCTCAGATCGAAAAACTTTGTACATAAAAGTTGCTCAGAATTTCGAGATGAATCCGAATACGCGGTCCATTCGTCCATCACACGTCCCTAACTATCCGAACATGGAACCGTTCCCTCCGGTCATCTGTCTGACAAATGTCCGGAACCGGGAAAACATTCCCGGATGGATTCCCCCTTCCTCGGTAACGTGCAACCATACATTAGGATACACCCGGCACTGCATATTGTCATGTTGTACTTTGTGTGACACTTGTTAGCTGTGTATTTATATTGTTTCTTCCCCCTCTTCTCTCTCGGTAGACCCTGACACCAACGTCGTCCCCGAGACCGACGCAACTCAGGAGCCCGACGCCACCATTGACGACCTTGCCCTTGCCGCCGAGCAACCAGGCAAGCCCCCCCTTTGATCATCCCGATATCGCCCATTCTATTTTCTCATGCTTGCATTAGAATAGCTGCTGCTACTGCTTTACCTATTCTGATGCATAGCCTGTTTATTGTAACCTGCTATTGATACCTTACCTGCTTATCCTAAACTGCTTAGTATAGGCTGGGTAGAGACCTATCAGTGACCCCACTTATCCTGACTGCCCCGCTGGATTATCCGAAGACCCGATCAACGGGATTGAAGACAGGCCCCGGCACCACACATCACCCCCCTTAGTTGTACGACACTACTGGGTTACTATCGAGTGCCGAGGGTGATACCTCGTCAGCACTTCTGATGTTAACCTTGTAGGGTAGATAATTGGTCATGGTCATCGAGGGTGATTCCTCCTTCTCCACTGCCGATACGACCCTATCACGCAACACTTCAAGTGCGAACCTCGAGGGTGATTCCTCCGAGTTCACCTTGATGGATACATCGAGTAGGAATCCAACGAGGGTGATACCTCGGATTCCCCTGATGTTATGGACACATGCATACTTGGATTTTACACTGTTACTTGGAAAGGCGGGTCGACCCTGAGGGGTACCCGCGTGAGCCTAAGTGGCGAGTGTTGTGGAGACGGGTTGACCTGGATGGTGCCCGAGTGATGAATACGAGGCGCGGCCGGGCATTCTTAGCCCTTGCAGCAAGTCCTCGAGATGGGGCGACGGGGTCACATCGATCGTGAGTCTCTGCTCGTTACCGCAAGCCCCTAGTCCACTAACGATTTGGATATTTGATCCGAGCAGGCCTCTGGCCTGATAGCACTAACCATCACGTGGGAAGAGTTATGGGCACTTTGCATCGTATGCATCAGCCGAAAGCTTTGTCAGACGTCCAGTTCAGCCTCGTGGCCGGGCCGGGCCAGTACCATCCAGGACTGAGGTGGTGCTCGTCCCGACCCTGCACACACCGACCCGAAGTACACAGGGCGATGGCCCAAGACCCCTGAGCGCTTAGGATATAGAACGACGGGGACCTCTCTGCTGAGCTGTAGGTAGGGTTGCGGTGTATCGTTTGGCCGAGGCCGGGCATGACCCGGAAAAGTGTGTACGGCCGGACTTAAGTGAGCGTAGTGGGTAAGTTGGTGCACCCCTGCAGGGAAGAACACATCTATCGATAGCCGGTCCTACGGTAAAGGACACTCGGAGTTGTATCCCGATTGATATAGCTAGAAGTTGAGATGAGACCTGGATATGAGGCTCTGGGATTGCTTCTCGCAGGGAGTCAAGAAGGGATCTCAGGACGAGGTTGATGACTGTATGGCTCTGGGATTGCTTTCTCGCAGGGAGTCGAGAAAGGATCTCTGGGTGAGGTTGAGACTTAATGATACTGCTACATTATATGGTACTGTCTACACTCTTCTAATGCTGCAAGACCTCTGAAGATGCTAGTCTTCGATAGGACTAGGCCTCCTCTCTATTCTGGCATTTCTGCAGCCCAGTCCACATATACAGCCATTCCTTGATAATGTTGTATATGTAGTGTAGATCCTTGCTTGTTGAGTACTTCGGAGTACTCACGGTTGCTTTGCTTTCTTTTTCTCCCCATATCAGTTTGTCGTGACCAGATGACGGAGCCCCCTGAGACAGCTGCCCCCGCTGACGATCGCTACTACTACCCCGAGGGTGGATACTACTACGAGCTTGCCGTCGACCAGGAGTAGGATCGGAGGGTCCCAGGCAGGAGGCCTGCGCCTTTCGATCGTAGTGTTTTATTTTGCCCCGCCTTTCTAAAGGCCTTTCTGTTTCTCTTTTAATATCTGTACTCAGATATCTGATGCTTCCGCTGATGCTTGTATGCCATCGAGCTATGTATTCGAGCCCTCGAGGCCCTGGCTTGTAATATAAAGCTTGTATGACTTTATTTATGTTTTAGAGTTGTGTTGTGATATCTTCCCATGAGTCCTTAGGCTTGATCGTGTGCATTTGCGTGTATGCTTACTGCACGATTGAGCCGGGGGCATCACATAGGACTCCCCAGTCCAAGTAGGATTCCCCTCCTCTTTCCTATTCCAAGTAGGAGAAGGAGGGAAGGAGGAAGAGGGGAGAAGGAAGGACGGGGGCGCCGCCCCCTCCTAGTCCAATTCGGACCAGCCCATGGGGGGGGGCGCGGCCACCCCTTGAGGCCCTTCTCTCCTTTCCCGTATGGCCCATTAAGGCCCACTACTTCCCGCGGCGAATTCCCGTAACTCTCCGGTACTCCGAAAAATACCCGAATCACTCGAAACCTTTCCGATGTCCGAATATAGCCTTCCAATATATCCATCTTTACCTCTCGACCATTTCGAGACTCCTCGTCATGTCCGTGATCTCATCCGGGACTCCGAACTATCTTCGGTCATCAAATCACATAACTCATAATACAAATCGTCATCGAACATTAAGCGTGCGGACCCTACAGGTTCGAGAACTATGTAGACATGACCGAGACACTTCTCCGGTCAATAACCAATAGCGGAACCTGGATGCTCATATTGGCTCCTACATATTCTACGAAGATCTTTATCGGTCAAACCGCATAACAACATACATTATTCCCTTTGTCATCGGTATGTTACTTGCCCGAGATTCGATCGTCGATATCATCATACCTAGTTCAATCTCGTTACCGGCAAGTCTCTGTACTCATTCCGTAGTGCATCATCCCGTAACTAACTCATTAGTCACATTGCTTGCAAGGCTTCATATGATGTGCATTTCCGAGAGGGCCCAGAGATACCTCTCCGATACTCGGAGTGACAAATCCTAATCTCGATCTATGCCAACTCAACAAACACCTTCGGAGACACCTGTAGAGCATCTTTATAATCACCCAGTTACGTTGTGACGTTGGATAGCACACAAAGTGTTCCTCCGGTATTCAGGAGTTGCATAATCTCATAGTCAGAGGAATATGTATAAGTCATGAAGAAAGCTATAGCAATAAACTTAATGATCATTATGCTAAGCTAACGGATGGGTCTCGTCCATCACATCATTCTCCTAATGATGTGATCCCGTTTATCAAATGACAACACATGTCTATGGTTAGGAAACTTAACCATCTTTGATCAACGAGCTAGTCAAGTAGAGGCATACTAGGGACACCTTGTTTTGTCTATGTATTCACACATGTATCAAGTTTCCGGTTAATACAATTCTAGCATGAATAATAAACATTTATCATGATATAAGGAAATATAAATAAAAACTTTATTATTGCCTCTAGGGCATATTTCCTTCAACCTGGGCCAGCTGGGCGTCTCGATCAGCGAGCTTCACCTCACGGGCCTTGAGGCCCTCCTCCTGTTGGCGGAGCCACGACGTATCCGCGGCTTGCTCCTCCTGAAGGGCCTTCAAGCTCTCCACCGCTTCCCTGCAGCGCTTCGTGGCAGACGCAGGCTCAGCCTGCGCCGTGTCGCGAGATGCCCTGGCGTCGGCGGCCTCCTTCCTAATCTCGGCTTTGGCGGCTTCAGCCCGGCTCCAGGCCTTCTCAATGGAGGAGTTGGCCTGGGCCCACCCCGAGAGAAGCCCCAGGTGCTCCCTCATGAAGCACCTGTCGGCATCTTGAAGGTCCGCCCGAAGACGACCAAGCGCAACGTAGGCCTCGTCCAGGGCGCCGGGCTTGACCAAGGGACCGCAGTTCGCAAGCGCAAGGGTTGGAGGAGAAGGCGGCGCGAGCGCAGTGAGTTGCTCCATGGCTCCGGAGGAGCTGGCGAGGTTGGCTTTGGTGGCCGCGGGCTCCGAACCATGCCCGGGCGCAACGGGCGCAGACAGCTCCGCTGCCTGCTGGCCCACGGGGACCGGCTCCTCCAGGGCGGCACCACCACGTCCTGAGAGGCCCGCTCCGTCGCGAGGGGGAGAGGAACGTCCTCCCCTGCCCGCGCCAGAGTCGCTGCGCCTGCGGCAGGAGACGGCGTCTCTGGAGCCCAAGCTTCTTCCTTCCTCTTCTTCACCACGACGCCCACCCTAATCCTCAGGGCGGGAGCACTGTGAGCAAGGTGAGAGTATATGCTAAACAGAAACAAGGTAAGATGCTTACTCATTGGGATCGATGTACGCCCTCCTCTTCTCCCTCTTGGCCAGGGCGAGGGCACCCCCG
Organism: Thinopyrum elongatum; assembly: GCA_011799875.1. Taxonomy (NCBI): domain Eukaryota; kingdom Viridiplantae; phylum Streptophyta; class Magnoliopsida; order Poales; family Poaceae; genus Thinopyrum; species Thinopyrum elongatum. The sequence continues at coordinate 313,335,120 of CM022297.1, forward strand.
CTCTTCCCTGGCGCGGCCTTGGTCGGGCCGGGGGAGTTGGCGAGGCGCTCTTCGGCCGGCCTCGGGGCGGCGCTGCCTATCAAGGCGGAGGAATCGCCATGAGGAGCCGCCGCATGCAGGACCACGTCTGCCCCACTCTTCTTCGGCGTCGCCTGGCCCGGCCTGCCGAGGGCCCGAGGGGTGGCCCCCGACTTCGTGAGGACCCCAGTGGAGCCCGGGGGTTTCACGGCCGGGGGCTCGTCGACTTCGTCGTCAGAGAAGCCTCGGAGGAGTTCACCTCGTGATGGGGAAGAGATCTCCGCTACGTCATCCTCAGTCGCCTCTGAGTCCTCCTTGCCTTCTTCGCCGACGCTGTCGCTGGAGGACACCGGCACCGGGGCGTTAGGGAGCTCGGGCGGCACGAGCCCCAGCTCGTTGAAGACAGGCATGGCGGCGACCAATGCCTCCGTGTCGGCACGGCGGTACAGCGGGCGTAGGCCTCCGGATGGTTGCCCGACTCACCCCCGAGCAGGGTGTTCATGGCCTTGTCCAGCTCCTCGCCCGTCAAGCCCTCCGAGCGTAGCCTGATGTCGTCCATCGCGCCCTGGTACTCCCACATGGGGCGCGTGTGCGACTGGAGCGGGGCCACACGCCGCACCAGGAACTCCTTCACGAGCATGCCCCCCGTCAGCACCCTGGCGTCCAAATCTGCAGTCATCCTCCTCAGGATAGGTGCCGCCCGGGGATCGGAGAACTTCTCGTGACCCCACCTATCTAGCTTCTCCGGCAGCTGGGTCGGTAGTTCCAGCCGCGCGTTGAGGCCCTTGGCGTCCATGAAGACCCACCGGCGCTGGAAGTTGTCCACCTTCTTTCTGGAGCTCATGAGCAGGTTGTTCTTGTGGACCACGATGAAGGACACGTAGCCGGAGCACTGGGCTGGATCATGCAGTCGCAGGTAGAAGAAGTGCCGGAGGAGCGGTACGGAGGGCTTCACGCCCACGAATGCCTCATAGTAGAAGGCAAAGATGGACATGACAAGGATGGAGTTGGGTTGAAGATGCAGGGCCTGAACCTGGTAGTGGTTTAGGACGGCAACGAAGAACGCGGAGAAAGGCGGGACGAGCCCCGCAAAGACGCTGTGGAGGAAGAAGGGGTAGAACATCTCTGCCAAGGTCATTTGCTCGGCGGAGCCGGCCAGGAGCGTGGTCTCTTTCCACTCGTTGTGATCACTCGGCGTCAACGGGAGCGCATCGGCGAGGTGCCTCTCCTCGGTGATGGAGGATGTGCCGAGGGCTGGTGCATGAGAGGGGGAAGGGCTTGCAGCCTAGGTGGCCGGCTTCGTCTTCCCAAACGCCATTCGTGAGATCTTGAAGGAAGGGGGAGGAGCGCGGCCAGATCTGGAGATGTTCTCGGCTGGGAGAAAGGGGATCTGGAGCAAGGCGAAGGGAGAGCAATGATGGCTCGGTAGTAGGCGGCAGCCTTTTGTCAGCCTGGGCAGTTGCCGAGGCGTCGTAGGAAGCGGAGACGCCCACGTCCCATCAAGCGCCACGCGTCAGCCTGGCCCGTAGGCGATTGGGGCCCACGGCGCTTCACCCTTGCCCTTTGGCTTCGCCTCGAAGCCAAGTCCGAGCGCGCCTTGGGCCCGGGGGCTACTATCGGCGTTCTGGGAACCAGGGTATCCAGACTTGCCTGCCTGCGGCCCACGACGTGGCTCCATCGACGGCCTGGTACGGCCCATCTACAAGACCACCAAGACAAGACCCTCACGAGGGGCCAAGCCTCGTGAGGCGGATGACGCCAAGACCTCCCAAGGGAGCGGCCTCCCCAGGCTGCCTCCTGAGGAGCGGAGATTTCTATGCAGGTACCCAACCTCATGAGGTTGTGATGATGCAAGCCATGACGACCAAGGCCAGGCGGGCGCCAGCAGGCGGAGAGGAGGCAGTTTCCTCTTTGGTGCTAAGGAGGCAAGCGCAGACGCGGGTTCCCAAGGAGCCCGGCAAAAGTTTCCATTCCAGTGCTACAAGACCAAGAACACCAGGACGGCAGGACGGATGTCATCGTCGAGCCCACTGTTGCGTCACGACCAGAAGCTTTGCAGACGAAGACCACCTTTCATCAGGATAAGATGTACTACTTGTCCCCTTTCAAATTGGCCACTGTGGGATCCCTTCCTGCCTACATTTGGGGGAAGAGGACCGAGGGCACTATAAGTATAGGTTATCCGCCATCGTTGAAGGGGATCGGACCCGGATCCGAATCTCGTCGACTGATTCCCTCACCCACTGACCTCATCCTCAGCCCCTCGTGAGGCCAATCCACCACAAAGCAAGAGTAGGGTCTTACACCGCAAGGTGGCCTGAACATGGGCAAACTTTCGTGTTCACCTTCTTCCTTGTTCGTGTGCATCGAGCTAGGCCGTAGGGCGATGAGCTGGTTGGCTGGATAGGTTGAGTCCTTCGCACACGCCCCAGAGTTCGAACCTTTCTTGGGTCTGCGGAGCCCTGAATCCGACACTCCTTCTTCTTCTTCGCCGTGCCACCATCTCGCCAGTGCATCCATGGCACCAGTGAGGAGGTTCTCGGCCACCGAGAAGGGAAAGGCCCCCAAGGAGGGACCAGGCTCACCACCGCCCAAGAGGGGCCGTGCCGTCCCCACAAGTACGCCGCGACGCCGGCGGTGGCTCCCCGAGGGCGTGGGCGCACCCCCTTGAAGGCTGGCACCACCTCTAGCAGTCGTGGGAAGGCTCCCTCCCGCGTCGGAGGCTACCGCGGCCGAGGCGGCCGCAGCCAAGGAGGGAGGCATGTGGCAGCCATTCGGCCACCACACCCGCGATCCCATTCGGCCGACGCATCCTCGGAGTTCGTGGTGTGGGCGGAGAGGCCTGCAGGCGTCTGGTTCCAGCTCCCGTGCTTCTTCGCAGGCGCCCTGCCGGCCGGGGGACCTGGCGGCCTCTGGCTGCAGGCCGATGGTTGCTGCAGCAAGGCCTCGTGGGTGGAGGTCGAGGTCACCCCGAACGGTAACATGTTCCTAAACTGCGGGTGGCAGCCGTTTGCCCGCGCACGTGGCCTGCACGGGAGGTGTACTCTCCACTTCAAGCATGACGGCGTTGCGACCCTCTACGTCAGGGTCTTCGGGGAGGATGGCAGGTGTCGGGGGTGTTGCCCCAAGGACAACGATGATGATGACGACGTCCATTCCTCTGACGGCGACGACCTGGGGGGCCGCCGGCATCCTCGGGGGAGAGCTCGCCCTTGGAGATGGTCGCGACGCCTCCAGCAACGGCGGCTCCCCCTCTGGGGAGAGTACGAGCGACGGTGACTACGATGAGCCGCCACGCCACCGAGCTCGGACCGGGGAGGGCGACGAGCCACCTCGCCGTCGCGCTCCGGTGAAGCAAGAGGAGGACTCTGGCTGAGCGCGGGCGTCGCTGGAGCCGGGCCTCGGGAGCTGTGGTGGTCGCGAGGCTGCTTTTTTTTCTTTTCCCTGCATCAAGAAGTAGAAAGCCCTGTCGGGGCATGTAATGGACCATGGCGCTTGCGCCGTTATATTAATGTTTTTATATCGCATCCTGGCATTCGTGTCGCTACTAATTGATGGGTTCTTGCCGATCATGATTAGGATAACTTAGCTTAGTTTTCTTGCGGTAGACTCCCATGCCGTGAGGGCGTGCTTCTCTGGAGCTTGGATCTCCTGCGCGCCCCTCGTTCCAGAGGGATCCTACCAGGGGTTTCCTTCTTGAGGATCCAAAGGTCCTCAGGCCTTAGGAGGCACTCGGTGGCCGCGAGGTTTCTAGCGAGCCATAGGGCCTCCGGAGATGTTCCACAGGGCGCCGCGCCCCATGAGGACCGATCGCCACTGGTACGCCAGGTCGCGATGCCAGGCGAGGCCAGGGGATGAGGGCTCATGGGGAATGCACACGCCCATTGGCTCGTTCACGAGCTTCGCGCGAGGATCAACATTGTCAGCATTCTGGGAACCAGGGTACCCAGACTTGCCTGCCTGCAGCCCATGACGTGGCTTCATCGACGGCCTGGTACGGCCCATCTACAAGTCTACCAAAACAAGACCCTCGAGAGGGGCCAAGCCTCGCGAGGCAGACAGCGCCAAGACCTCCTGAGGGGGTGGCCTCCCCAGGCTGCCTCCTAAGGAGCGGAGATTTCTATGCAGGTATCCAACCTCACGAGGTTGCGGTGAGGCAAGCCATGACGACCAAGGCCAGGCGGGCGCCAGCAGGCGTAGAGGAGCAGGTTTCCTCTTTGGTGTTAAGGAGGCAAGCACAGGCGTGGGTTCCCGAGGAATCAGGAAAAGGTTTCCATTCCAGTGCAATGAGACCAAGATCGCCAGGACGGCAGGACGGATGTCATCGCTGAGCCTACCACGGCGTCATGACTAGAAGCTTTGCAGGCGAAGACCACCTTTCGTCAGGATAAGATGTACTACTTGTCCCCTTTCAAATTGGCCACTTTGGGATCCCTTCCCGCCTTTGTTTTGGAGGAAGAGGACCGAGGCCGCTATAAGTATAAGCTAGCCACCACTGTAGAGACGGGAGAACCGAAGGACGACTCACCCTCATCCCAGAGCAGACCTCGCGAGGTTGTTCATCCCTTGTACTAGTTCATCCCCAGCCCCTCGTGAGGCAAATCCACCACAAAGCAGGAGTAGGGTCTTACACCGCAAGGTGGCCTGAACCTGGGTAAACTGTCGTGTCCATCTCTTTCCTTGATCCATCGAGCTAGGCTGTAGTGCGACGGGTTGGTTGGTTGGATAGGTTGAGTTCTTCGCACACGCCCCAGAGTTCGAACCTTCTTTGGGTCTGCGGAGCCCTGAATTCGACATTTGGCGCGCCAGGTAGGGGCGTGTTGAAGCTTCTCTCCCACCACTCGCTCCGCCGCCGTTCCGCCGTTCCAATGGCCGACGCTCGCCATGTTCGAGCCGAGCGTCGGGCCGCTCGTGTCGCCCAAACGGCACCCACGGGCAACGGTGCCCCTCGCCGCTCTGCCTCCCCGGTGGCTAATGCCGCCACCGACCCTGCTGCCCACAAACAGTAGGACTCGTCGCTGCCACCGTTCGTGCGGCGCGACGGCCGCACCGCTACTCCATCACCCACACCGGCTGCGGCATCGTCTTCTCACGTTCATCGTGGGCAGACGAATGCGCAGGCTGCACTGCTCATGGCGCGTGAGCTTCTGTGCTATTGTCCGGCCAACGACCTCTACGACGACTGGCTCGCCCGAATCGCCGAGCTTGTCAACGCCGCCGGTGAGGCCCCTGCACCGCCTCATTCGCCTCGTCCCCCGCCGTCCCTGGCAGGCGACGTGGCCCATGGCGCTCCTCCTCCTCCTCCTCCTCTACACGGCGTGGACCCTGAGCCCAGGGGTGAGGCACCTCAGTGCGACCCGCCGCGCAGAGCACCGGCGCGTGATGAAGAAAGCTGCCAAGTGGTGCAGCGGCCCCAAGGAGAGGCGCGCGCTCCCAGCGCCGCCGCGTCAAGACCGCGTGCCGCCAAAGGCGGTGGCGCGTGGGCGCCAAGACCAAGCTCCTCCCATGCGACCGGCCCCTGTGTGTGTGGCAGGCCGTCGTGCTTTCACCCTAGAGCTGCACCGTGTTGTCTGGCCCGGCAAGTTCAAGCCGGATCTGCCTCCACTCTATGACGGCACTCCTGACCCCGTTGAGTTCCTCCAGCTCTACGAGCTGAGCATCGAGGCGGCGAACGGCAATGACAAGGTCATGGCGAACTGGTTCCCCATGGCTCTCAAGGATGGTGCGCGTTCTTGGCTCTTGAACCTCCCGGTGGGGTTGATCTCCTCCTGGGACGAGCTACGCGAGCGCTTCATCGCCAACTTCCAGGGCACTCTGTGGCGGTCGAGAACTCAGATGGCGAGGGTGCCATCCTGCCTCTTGAGGCCATCCCCAAGAAGAAGAAGCACCTCCTCCCAAAGGGCCGTCAGGAGGCTGGGACACCCGATGGTTGTGCCTCAGGCCCCACGCCCTCTGCTGAGGCGTCCTTCCCACTCGCATAGTAAGGCGCGTCCGGTGCCCCTCTCGGGACGGGCTCGGGGGCTCTCATCTGGAGGGCCTCTGACCTGACCAGCGTCACGAGGGAGGCGTTCGGGCACCACGTGGGTGCGTGCTTCGACGCGCGCCTCCATGAGCAAGGCGCAAGGCGCCAGGCGCCAGGCGCTCAGGAGTTCATCACCAAGGCGATCGAGGAGCTTCAGGAGGCGCGAGCCATGCGTGGCGAGCGTTGCCCCACATCATCCAGTGCAGCTGCCGCCCCTGACATGGATAGCGACCTGCGCGTCTGCGTCAACATCCCAGGTCTCAACAGGGTTGCTTCTCAGGAGCTCTTCTAGCCATCCTGCGTTGGACGGAGCGGGGGCTGCCCCCGGAGCTACGTCCGCATGCCGTTCGGCCTGCTGGGCGTGGCTGCCTTGCACCAGCACTACATGCAGGGCGTCCTGGAGGCTCGCGAGGCCAGGCGCCAGGTGGTCTTGATGGAGGAGGTGTCGGACCCTCGCGAATCCCCCGGACCTCCGGAGCCTCCCGGGGCTCAGGAGCCGATCGGCTCGTGAGGAGCGATCTCTACAGTACGCATCTTCAGCTACTTCAACACTTCTACAACGATGGTGCCAGGTGACTTTTTGGTTTGTTCAACTGAGGGCGCACCTCGGGCTGCATCATCCTCAGGCTGCTAGGGCCCTTCCCCGCAGCTTTGCCTTCATGAGTTTCCTAAGTATCTCAACTGCATGTCCGGTGCTTCGTCACTATGATGTCGTTGCGCCCTCGCGAATCCGCCCGTGACCGCCTCATGATTAAGGACTGGCACGGCGTTTGTGCTCGGGTTCGTCCCTGCAGAGTTGACAAACCCAAGCGACCGAGCTTTGTCCCACGGGCCAGCTCCCATGCGCTTCACCTCCCGTGGTCCTTCGTGCCTTGTTCTCGCATGAACTAATTGCGTGTGGGCAAGTGCGGGCGCACGGCCCGGTTCGTACAATCGCAATTCGGCGCTTCGCCGCAACGGGAGCTGTGCGCCGGCTGTTTTTCCATGGGATCATTGCATGAGAAGACTTGGCACGGCGTCTGTGCTCGGGTCCGTCCCTGCAGCTTCGATAAAACCAATGGCTGAGCTCTGTCTGGCAGGCCGGCCCTGTTCACGTCACCTCCTGGGGTCATTGGTGTCCGGCCTTCTCATGCGATAACCTCCGGAGGGGCATTCGGTGCAGGACCCCCATCGCCCCGCAGGTTTCTTATGCGCGCCCCACGCTGCAAAAATCAGGCGCAACCCGCCTTGAGGTAGGGCCTCGTGAGTCCCGCGCTGGCTCACGAGTGCCCAGATACACCTCCTCCAGTTCTGCTGTGCTAGCCACGCATACGAACGAGGTTGTACACGCCCTGGAGTCTCCCCCAGCGGGAACTCCCACCCACGTACCAGTGGAAGCCCCATGCTTCGCGCTGGCGAACGACACGGTCGAGGAGCGACTATGCCCACGATAAAGTGGAAGCACCATGCTCCGCGCTGGTGAATAAACAACTGAGGGCGCCCTCACGGCCGCACCAACCTTAGGATAGCCTCTCGGCTCTACGACTGGCAACACCCCACAGCTTCCCCCTTGGGAGGATCACGCGAGGGGGCTGGACACGGGGGATGTGCTCAGGCCCCGCCTGGCACACGCTACCCTACCAGGTCCGGGTACCTGGTCTTCTCGTGTTCCCCCCTGGTGAAAGCTGGTGGTCAAAGGTATGAGGGCTGCTCGCACGTCAAGGGGGACCTCCTGAGCATCGGGACGCAGGGGCCTCACTAGTCATGTAGCCCCTCGCCGCTTGGTGTCGTCCTGGTGATCCGGACGCCCCAACGATGGTCGAGGTATGCGCGGGGCTGGGCCCTGCCGACGCAGAGCGCGAAGTCCTACACCCCGGCGTCCACGTTTCCTTCATGAGGGTTGCGCGCACGTCAAGGGGGCCCCCTCCTGTGCATCGGGACTCAGGGGCCTCACTAGTCACGTAGCCCCTCGCCCCTTAGTGTCGTCTTGGTGATCCAGACGCCCCAACGGTGGTCGAGGTATGCGCGGGGCTGGGCCCTACCGACGCAGAGCACAAAAGCAAGCACGAAGGAAACTCGATGCAATAAGGAAACAACGGGGTCCTTATAATTATTACAAGCACAGATTGTTCCACAAGCTTAAACAGAAGTCTTACGCCTCCACGAGGCACGGTAAATGTTGCAGGGTAAAACTAAGAAGGAACGCCACTGCCGCCACCTGCCCCGCTCGTTGGAAGCCCCTCGCCGACAACGCTGCCACCGTCCTCACCGCTTTTGACTTCTGCTACTGGAGCCTTAGAGATGGGAACCTCCGGAGGTAGGATCATGAGCAGCTTCGCCAACACCTCGCCACCGCGAAAGGATACCGCGCTACATGCCATGGGGCGCAACGCCTCCTAGGTACCCCCTCGGAGCCAGCCACTCTTTTCTCACACAAGTCGCTTGCATGTTAAAGGGGGGCTCTTGAGCATCGCGCCTCAGGGGCTTCTACCGGCTCTCGAGCCCTCACCCCTGGCCTTGACCACGACATCACGACCTGGCATACCAGCGGCGGCTGAGCCCCACTCGAGAGCCGGGTCCCGAGGACGTAGAGCACCCTGACGAGCGGGAGAAATGGAGTCGGTAGGAGCCCTGCGGGGGGGTGCCATTAGGAGAAGGGCATGGCCTAACGTCGCACAAGAAGCCCTTCCATGCAGCAAAGGAACCACCGCAGGCTCATCAAGATAAGTCACCTCACACGCGCAGGCGTGAACCTCATGACCAACGTTATGTCCCTCGCAATCTCGCTTGGGCAAGGAAACTTCCCTTTCAGTTCTTCGGGGGCCGTTTGTGCGCCAAAGGGGACCTCCTGAGCATTGCGACTCAGGGGCTCTTATCGGACCTCGGGCCGCTCGCCTCCTGGCCTTGACCACAGCATCGCGACCTGGCATACCAGCGACGGCCGAAGCCTGCCTGGGGACTGGGTCCTGCCGGCGTAGAGCACCAAGCTACCGCGAGAGTGAAAGGGGGAGCCATGCCAAGGCGAGAGACGCAAATGCGACATCGAATCAGGAATGGTAACGTTAAAATGCGAGCGTCACAGTTTCTTACACACCCCCGCGGGGCCCTTCATGACTTTTCACCGGAATGAAACGAAAGGAAAGGACCTCCTGAGGATCGCGACCCAGGCGGTGTCGCCCATGACACCTGGCCAGCGCCATTCCTCCCTCAAGCCCGAGCGCGGCAGTGCGGCAGCTCGTACCTGTCGTTGTCGCTTAAGCTTGGTTCGGAGGAGGCGTCGCTGCTGCTGGAGGAATCGCGGATAAGGCCAAGGGCAAGTTCTCCACCAGAGGCCTCGCCATCTCGCCGGCCTGAAAGGGGGCCGCCGTCTTGTTCGCCTCCCCTGGGGCAGCACTCCAGGCATCGGCCATCCTCCCCGAAGACCTTGAAGAAGATCGTCGACGCCCATGTCCCATCAAGTGCCACGCGTCAGCCTGGCCCGCAGGTGATTGGGGCCCGCGGCGCTTCGCCCTTGCCCCTTGGCTTCACCTCGAAGCCAAGTCCGAGCGCGCCTTGGGCCCGGGGGCTACTGTCGGCGTTCTGGGAACCAGGGTACCCAGACTTGCCTGCCTACGGCCCATGACGTGGCTTCAACGATGTCCTGGTATGGCCCATCTACAAGGCTACCAAAACAAGACCCTCGCGAGGCAGACAGCGCCAAGACCTCCTGAGGGAGCGGCCTCCCCAGGCTGCCTCCCGAGGAGCAGAGATTTCTATGCAGGTATCCAACCTCACGAGGTTGCGGTGACGCAAGCCATGACGACCATGGCCAGGCGGGCGCCAGCAGGCGCAGAGGAGCAGGTTTCCTCTTTGGTCTTAAGGAGGCAAGCACAGGCGTGGGTTCCTGAGGAATCAGGCAAAGGTTTCCATTCCAGTGCAATGAGACCTAGACCGCCAGGACGGCAGGACGGATGTCATCGCCGAGCCCACCACGGCGTCATGACCAGAAGCTTTGCAAGCGAAGACCACCTTTCGTCAGGATAAGATGTACTACTTGTCCCCTTTCAAATTGGCCACTGTGGGATCCCTTCCCGCCTTCGTTTTGGAGGAAGAGGACCGAGGCCGCTATAAGTATAAGCTAGCCACCACCGTAGAGAAGGGAGAACCGAAGGACGACTCACCCTCACCCCAGAGCAGACCTCGCGAGGTTCTTCTTCCCTTGTACTAGTTCATCCCCTGCCCCTCGTGAGGCAAATCCACCACAAAGCAGGATTAGGGTCTTACACCGCAAGGTGGCCCGAACCTGGGTAAACTGCTATGTCCATCTCTTTCCTTGATCCATCGAGCTAGGCTGTAGGGCGACGGGTTGGTTGGTTGGATAGGTTGAGTTCTTCGCACACGCCCCAGAGTTCGAACCTTCTTTGGGTCTGCGGAGCCCTGAATCCGACAAAGACGCCAAAGTCTACGGCACCAAGGCTTTGGCGAGGTTTGTTCGTGGGCGGACCCAGACGTACATATCGTGCCCAGCCCCGCTCGCGAGACGCGCGGGGAAGAGCGACGGGCAGCTGCCGCTCTCCGAAAGCATGGTTGAAAAAGTAAATGCTGCAAGGAGAAAATTTCTCATCCCTTTCAAATAAAGACGATAGAACTTCGAATTTCATTCCAAGAAGTGGCAAACCAGCTACAGAAAGCAAGCAAAAGAACAGCCGCGTCCGGCACCTATACTAGTCTTCTGGTCTTCCCACCAGAGAGGAGCATGGGGCTTCCACTAAGACATGGGTGGGAGTCCCCGTGAGGCTCAGGGGTAGCACTCAGGAGACTCCGGGGCGTGTACAGCCCCACTCATTATTACGTGAGAGTGTCACGAGCAGAGACTTGAGAGGCGCATGGCGCTCGTCTGTTATGGGTAGAACTTCCGAAGGTGCTAGATGTTCCGGGCATTTTGGATGCGGACCCCGTCCTGCGTCTCCACGGGCGCGGCACCAGGCCTGGAGACACGGGCGATCCTGAACGGGCCCTCCCACATAGGAGAGAGCTTGTGAAGCCCCTCCTTGGAGAGCACCCGCCTCAGGACGAGGTTACCCACCTCGAGGGTCCTGGAGCGGACGCTGCGGTAGTGATACCACCGCAGCGCCTGTTGGTACCTCGCGGCACGGAGCGAGGCTTGGCGGCGGGCCTCCTCCACGTGCACGAGATCTGGCCCCCGCGAGGTGTCCTGGCGTGCCTCGTCAAACGCCAAGACCCTCGGGGAGCGATGTTTGACTTCGTGTGGGAGGACCGCCTCAGCCCTGTAGACGAGGAAGAACGAGGTCTCGCTGGTGGGATTAGTCGCGGTGGTGCGGATGGACCACAGCACGGACTGAAGCTCACCGAGCCAACCCCTACTGCAGGCCTCGAGTTTCTTCTTGAAGCTCCTCGTCTTGAGGCCCCTCAGAACCTACGCGTTGGCGCGTTCGGCTTGGCCGTTACTCCGTGGGTGCGCCACTGAAGCGTAGCATATCTGCATTCCAAGGTTAGCACAATATGTTTTGAAGAGGTTGCTCGTGAACTAAGAGCCATTGTCAGTGATGATACGGTTGGGGACCCCGAAGCGGCTCACGAGGCCCTTGATGAACTTGACGGCCGAGCCAGCTGGGATGGTGTGCACGGGCTCCACCTCTGCCCACTTGGTGAATTTGTCGATGGCGACGTAGAGGTAGTGGTAGCCCCCAGCTGCTCGGGGAAACGGGCCCAGGATATCCAGCCCCCAGACCGCGAACGGCCATGAGAGTGGGATGGTCTGGAGCCCCTGAGCGTGCTGGTGGATCTGTTTGGCATCGAACTGACAGGCCTCACATGATCGCACCCGCTCGGCGGCATCGTTGAGCGCCGTGGGCCAGTAGAACCCGCTGCGGAATGCCTTGCCCACGAGGGTGCGCGATGAGGAATGGTGCCCGCAATCCCCGCCATGGATGTCAGCCAGGAACTCGCGCCCTTGATCCTTGGAGATGCATCGCAGCGAGACGTCGTTTGGGCGCCTTCGGTAGAGCTCATCGTCCTGCAAGCAGTAGGCGGTGGCCTGACGGGCCACGCGTTCTGCATCTTCCTCCTTCTTCGTCAGGGTGCCTCGGAGCAGGTACGCCTTGAACTCTTCGGTCCAGCACCCCTCTTGAGGTTCGAGTGCCAGGAGTAGGCGGGCTCCTGAAGTCGGATCGCAGGACAGGGCGCCTCTGGAGGGGGCCAGGGGCGGCTCCTCCCGAAGCAGCGCCGGGCCTGCAGCGGAGGAGGGGGGGAGGGGCTGCCGATGGCTTGAAGAGCCACTCCTGGAAGACACCAGGCTTCTGGGGCTCGCGTCGGGACGCCCTCTTGGCGATGTCGTCCGCCTCCTTGTTCGTGCCACGCGGGACGTGCTCCAATTCCAAGCCCAAGAATCGTTTTTCAATCTTGCATACCTCTTCTAGGTATGCCTCTATGTGCTCGTCCTTAGGATTGTATTCCTTGTTGGAGAAGTTGACGAGGAGCTGAGAATCGCCATTGATGGTGGGACGCTTGACCCCCAGGGCCGCCGTGGCCCTGAGGCCAGTGATCAGGCCCTCGTATTCCGCGATGTTGTTGGAGACCTTCCCACCATGCTGAAAGTAGAGCTGCACGGCGTAGTATAGGTTGTCCTGGGTTGGCGAGATGAGTACTGCCCCAGCCCCTGCTCCCTGGCGTGCGAACGCGCCGTCGAAGTACATGACCCAGCCATCGGGCGCCTCGTCTCCGGGCGCGAGGGAGCGATCTTCACCCATCCCCCGATCAGGGGCGTCAGTCCATTCTGCTACAAAGTCAGCGAGGGCCGTGCCCTTGATGACCCTGGTGGTGCTGAAGCTGGAACGCCTGCAGCTTGATGTTCCACTCGGCAACCCTCCCCACGGCATTGGGCCTACGGAGCACCTTCTCCAGGGGGTACGCGGAGACGACCTTGATGGGGTGGCCTAGGAAATAATGGCGCAGTTTCTTGGAAGCAATGAGGAGCGCGAGCAGGAGCTTCTATGGCATGGGGTAGCGCGAGCACGCGTCACGCAGCACCGTGCTGACGAAGTACACGGGGTGCTCGATGAGGGTAGAGGTGTCGACGGCATCCCGCTCCGCTTGAGACGAGGGGGCCTTGGGAGCCTTGCCGCCAGACGAAGTAGCTGACGCCTCAGGAACACCACCTTGAGGCAGCGAGGGCGCGACCGTGCGGCAGGCGCTACGCCACGCACCCGCACCTGCGCACTCCTCCCTGACTGCCACGAGCGCAGCACTAGCCGAGTGGGGCGTGGCGACCAAATAAAGCACCAAGGGCTCAAGAGGGCGAGGCGCCACCATCACTAGCGGGCTCGTGAGGTACCTCTTGAGGTCTTGGAAGGCCGCCTCGGCCTCCGAAGTCCACTCAAAGGGGCCCTTCTTCTTCATCAGTTTGAAGAACGGGAGGGCTCGCTCACCAAGCTTGGAGATGAAACGCCCCAGCGAGGTCACGCCGCCCGCGAGATTCTGCATCTCCTTGAGGGTCTGTGGCGGACTCATCCTTTCTATCGCCTTGACCTTCTCTGGGTTAGCCTCGATCCCTCTATGCGACACCAGGAAACCCAGCAACTTGCTAGACGGGACACAGAACACGCACTTCTCCGGATTGAGCCGCAGGTTTACCTTGCGTAGGTTGGCGAACGTTTCTTCCAGGTCTTCGACAAGGGTCCTTGCTTCCCGCGACTTGACCACTATGTCATCGACGTACGCCTCGGTGTTCCTCCCGAGCTGCTGGCCGAGGGTGATGTGCATCAATCGCTGGAAGGTCACGCCAGCACTCCGCAGCCCGAAGGGCATGCAGGTGTAGCAGTACACCCCGCACAGGGAAAGGAAGGCTGTCTTCTCGACGTCCCGCACCGCCATCTTGATCTGGTGGTAGCCTGAGAAGGCGTCCAGGAAGCACAGCAAGTCGCACTCAGCGGTGGAGTAAACGATCTGATCAATGCGTGGAGGGAATGGGTCCTGAGGGCACGCCTTGTTGAGGCTCGTGAAGTCGACGCACATGCGCTCCTTCCCGCCCTTCTTGGGGGCGATGCCCGGGTTGGCCAACCAATCAGGGTGCCGTACTTCCCGAATTACACCAGCTTCTTGCAGCTTGTGGACCTCCTAGACGATGAACGATTGCTTCTCCGGGGCTTGCCGCCGCGCCTTCTGCTTCACCGGGCGCGCACCGGGGCACACCATCAAATGGTGTTCGATCACATCTTGTGGGACACCGACCAGGTCCATCGCCTCCCATGCAAACACATCCTTGTTTGAACGGAGGAAGCCGACCAGTGCCTCTTCCTGATCTGGGGGAGGCCGGCGCCTATGGTGAAGGTGGGGCCTGAACCCTCGCTGTCGATGGGGACTTGCTTCGTCTCGGCCTGATCCTGAGAGAACAATTGCTTCTTCTTTGCGGGTGCGGCTTCCAGGATCTCTGGAGTGTCTTTAGTTCCTGGTTGTGTGGCTGCCGCGGCCTTGAAGGCAAGCTTCAGGGCCAGGAGTGCATCCTTGGCATCCCCCACCATGGTGATGATGCCGCTACTTCCTGGCATCTTAACAACGTTGTAGCCGGGGTGCGTCGCCGCCATGAACTTGGCAAGGGACGGATACCCAAGGATGGCATTGTACGAGAGGCCGATGCGGGCGACGTCGAAGTCAATAAGCTCTGTGCGGTAGTTGTAGCGCGTGCCAAACGTGACTGGGAGGCGGATCTGCCATAGGGGGACAGTGGAGCCGTCAACCACCCCTGAGAAGGGCCTGGTGGGGGGTGAGCTGGTCGTAGGGCACTTGGAGCAGATCGAAGGCTTCCACGGAGAGGACGTTGAGGCCAGCACCACCGTCGATGAGGGTCCTGGTGACCGCAACCTTGCTGATGGTGGGCGTGCACAGCATGGGGAATCGGTCGGCGCCGACCGTGGTCCTGGGGTGATCCCTGGAGACGAAGGTGATGGCGGTCTCACGCAAAACCCGGCCCGGAGGAGCCCCCTGCCGCGGCTGAGCAGCTCCTAGCCAATGGAGGAGTTGCTTGACATGGCGGCCCGAGGATGGCGCCTGCGACCCGCCGAGGATGGACGCAACGACGTGGGGCGCTGGCGCCGCAAAACGCGTGCTGAACAGACCGCGCAGCTCCTCCCAGGAGTCCACCGAAGACTTCGGCAAGCTGAGCATCCAGGAGCGCGGCGCGCCCAAGAGGGCCATAGGGAGCCAGTTCGCCATGACCTTGTCGTCGACGTACGCCTCCCAGATGGCATGTGCGTATAAATGGAGGAACTTCTCGGGGTCCCCTGTGCCGTCGTACCGTGGGGGCAGCGCCGGCCTGAACTTCTGTGGCCACCGCACCCGCTGCAGGTTGGGGGTGAAGGCCTGGAGGCCCGCCATGAGAGCCGCGAAGCGCGAGCAGAGCACGGTTGATGAAGAGGTTGAACTTCGACACGCCCCTACCTAGCGCGCCAAATGTCGGATTCAGGGCTCCGCAGACCCAAGAAAGGTTCGAACTCTGGGCGTGTGCGAAGAACTCAACCTATCCAGCCTACCAGCCCGTCGCCCCACTGTAACACCCAGGTTTTTGCGCCCTGTTTTTTTTCCTTCGCGGGATTTGACTCCCGTCTTTTTTCTCGGTGTTATCGGATTTCTCTAGCTCTTGGGAATATGAAGATGGTCATATAGCCTTGCCTTTCCTATCCAGCGAGAGATTCTCTTCAAATCAACCTTGCCACCCAAGATCTATTCTCAGGACGTTGCCGTCGGAACCCTACCTTCCGGATTACCGGAAGGGAAACCCTGATCCATCCCGTTACAAAGGAACCCCAATTTCCTTTGATCTGTTGAGTCCCAAACTTCTCCTAGTGATCATCCTTCATCTATAAACCCTGGATATGCAAAAATATTGCCAAGTCATTTGCAATATTTTTCATTTATAATTAATTCCTTTTTCTGCCAGTTAAAGGAATTAAATCCAGGAAAATATCTATCCATCTCCAAAGTTCATGAAAACTTGTGGAGATATTCTTTGTGATCATATTGAGCTTCCATAAAAATATTGGCCATAATTAAATAGGTGAAATTGCATTTTCCTATTTAATGCCAATACTACATTTTGGGTAGTTTCTAAAGGAACTACCATTTTGGTAGCCAGGGAAAATCCCAAATAAATTGTGGAGCTTCTCCTATTCATATATTCACAATTTACATCAAAAACCAAGTTCCAAAGTTCAAAGTTTGAGCACAGCATCCATTTGCAAATTCTGCTCAGATTTTCAGTTTGCAAAGGAAGTGCTTGAACCCTTGATCCATTTGATATGAAATTTTTCATGGTGGTTAACATTGACAAATCACTCACGGAAACCAAAAATCAGCTCAATCCATCTATCCATTTGTCCACAAAAAATTCTCAAGTTTCTGTCCATTTGGAACTGTTGTGAAGGAAGTACCATATAGGCATTTCCAAATGATCTAAAACTTTTCCAGTACCTTAATATGTTCAAATCATCACCCTCCACAAAAATTCAGCTCATTTCATCAAGCCAGATGAGTGCAGCTTCAAAATCCCTTTTCTGGACCAAATTTTGCATTGTGAAGGAAGTATGTGCAAATGAGGTCCAAATGACCTCAAATTCTGCCAGCACTTAGTCCTTCCTACCCCATTTCACCTTGACAAAGTTTCAACCCCCCACTCTCATCCATTTCTCCTATAGAATCCAGTAAGGTTTGCTGCTAGAAACTTGTTCAGCAAGTTTCCCTCACCTCCCAGCCTTCCAGTGCATTCCAGATGTATGAGTCAACTCAGTGAAGGAGGGAGAACGTCCCAGACACGGTTTGGCTTCGTGTGCGGCGTGGCAACACCGTGGCCACGCGGTGACCGCGTGCAGTGCACGCCAAGGCAGTGCACTGTGTGACAAGAGGCTTCGGGAGCCCTCTTCGGCAGGCTCCGGCTTGTCCGGGAGCACCGGCGAGCTGCCCACTGCACACGTACACTGTCCGGAAGACTCCCCCTCGTCCCCTAGCTCTTGTACGGCCGTGCCAACAGTGGGTGCTCCGCCGGATTGCCGCCACGGCACCGAGCTCTGGAAGCTCCGGCCGCCGTCGTGTAGCCCTTCCCGCAGCTATATAAGGCGTTCCCCGAGCCCTCCTCCTCTCAAGCAAGTCTCCCCGCCCCTCCATCAAGCTCCCGAAGCTCACTGCCACCCCAACGACCGAACGATGTCACCGGAATCCCGCGGCCAACTTTTGCCCATGAACCTCCCTTTCCCTTCTCTGGCCGCCTAGAAGAGCCTTGGTGCCCACCGGAGCCGCGAATCCCCAAGCAGGACCTTGGCTGACCCGGTGGATGCCATGGACGCCTCCCTCCCAGGCCTCCCTAAGCTCCTGCGTGGCTCCTGCTAGGCGCGGGGGAGGAGCGCCTCGAGCACGCCTAACTCGTCTGCGGGCACCAACGGTGGAGGAGCACCGGCGTCGGGCCGGCTGAGCGCCCTGCCTCTCCTCTGTTCTGTGTTGGAGGGAGGAGAAGATGACCGGGAAGAGAGAAAGAGGATAGGGTGGGCCCCCCGTGTAAGCCTCTAAGGCGCTGATGCAGTCGGACCCACCGGTCATATTAAGTGAAAACGTACTCCCCAGAGTACGCTTCCTATTCATCGAAGGCGTATTTCTCTTACACTTCGACTGAGAGTGCGCTTTCCTTTTCAGGAAGCGTAATCTGCCAAGTACGCCTTCGGTTTAAGCCACCAGGGGCCTGTCGGTGAATATTTTATTTATAGAATAGTCCCTGAACTTCAAACGGCTATAACTTTTTACCCAGAACACCAAATCAGGTGAATCCAACGCCCACGTCTTCGTCTCGTCGAGCCCGTTCTGATGAGGTCACTTTCATAATGTCTACACATTCTAAAAATGACTATTTTGACCTTGCCCCTTATCAGCCCCCTCCGAGAGAGAACGGTTTCCGGCGATTCTTCCGCAGCTTCACCGCACTTCCTCCCAGAGTAATTCTTCGACCCCAAGCAAGCCGACCATCTGATATATGCCCTAAAGCATTGCTCTATGTTATTCTTGTGTGTTTAACCTAATAATGATGCCCGTGCTAGAACTACTTGAATTCCTGTTAGTTTGTATTCGTCATTCATAATACCGGACCATGTTTATCATTACCGCACTAATGACTCATTATGATGTTATATGGAAATAGGTTGTTATGTTTATGCAGTTGTTACCTCATACATAGTTAACACCAGGTCAAGCTATTCATGATGGATATACCTACCGGTAAAGTGCTTGCTAAAACTAAACCTAGTCGGTTGATCTTGAGTCACCTGTCCGGGCTTATTCGTGCAACCACATTTGCCGATATGGGACGGCCTTGACTTGTTCTGGCTCCGTGCTCTTTCACCGGTACCTCCATGCAGGGAGGGTTATGCGTGCGTGCTACCCTGATCAGGTAGACGGCGATAACCCTGTGAGCCCAGTTGGTTGTTTGCGCGCGGTCCCCGTTTAGGACAGTTTAGTTTGGCCACGGCGGTGGCAGGTGTCACGGGGTGACACAGGGGCCACCCAGGGCTTGACTTCGGGGGAGGATGATTGTCGGTGGTACGATGGGAGAGTCACGGGTCAGGCAGGTTTCGTTGGAGCAACGCTGGTCCACCCGAATGGGATCACAAGGTCAGGTGCTCCATAGTGTGGGTAAAGTGCGCAACCTCTGCAGAGTGTAAAATCTATTCTAATAGTCGCGTCCATGGTATTGGACAGCCCGTCCAGACCTCACTAGGTGGTCAACCGTAATGATGATAATAATGGTGGAAGAACCGGTCCTGCATAGACATCAGATGTTGTCTGGAATATGGTATGTTAGCCATGGGATGGCTATGGAAGAGATGGTCAGATGACCGAAAGACTTGGATTGGGTTTAGATCGGATTCAGATTGGATCATGAGATTATTCGGAGTATGGATTATTTACTTGATATGCTTTACTTTACTGTATTTTACCTTAGTAGTTATCTTGCTGGATAAACCTGTTATGACTTGATGGTTAATCTTAGTAAATAGGTATGCTATGCCATGTCATGATAATTAATGATGCTCTAATAACTTATGCATGCTTGAATGCCATGGATGCATTGCTTGGTGTATATGTTAGTTTGGTTTGCTTGCGAGTACATTCAAAAGTACTCAGTGGCCTTCAATGTGGCCAGGTTCACGTAAGGATCCGTCGTCGAGGAGCCGGAGCGTTCGTGGGCTAGGAGAGTAACCCAGTCAGATCCTTGTGGATTGGAGCCGCACCAAGACCCTGCTACCTTAGATAGAGCTTTTCCGCTGCCACCCCTTTGTAACTATCATGTAAGACTTATATACCCATTAATAGAAATGCCTGTGTTCATGATACTTGTTGTAAAAACGCATGCCAGAGTGATTTCCTGGGCTGGTATGCGCGGCGACCGTCTGGCTACAGTGGTACTCTGGCGGGGCGCCACAACGGATGGTATCAGAGCAGCCAGGCTGACTATAGGTTACCCCTAGCTGGACTTCATTGTCATGTGCTTAGTAGAAAGCCCAGATGGATTTCAGCCATCTTTTGCCAACCTGGCATGGCTACTATTGATCATAAGGCAACCCCTAGGTTTTTGGCTCCACCAGACCCAACTCTCGTGGCCTTTGCCTCCGGTGTGAAATATCCGCACCCGGCAACGACCCGTGAGCCCTAAACCCCTAGGTGAACCAGATATCCTTACCCTGCTTGCTAACCATGGCATTTCCCTTCTTAACTCTAGTTTCCTCTGGGAAACGCTTATAAATTCTATCTTTCCCCGTCAACCCTAGGATCGTTGACTAAGCCACTTTGGCTATGGTCCTGCATCGAGAGTGTGATGTTCCCTAAGGAAGTAGTAGGAGCTTGACACCGGTGCTACCAGGAGCATTGTGTGGTTTTGCTTCTAAATCCTTAGAGGTGCATCGAGTGCGCAATACTAGTTATACTAGTGAATCTTTGGCCACATGTGTAAGGTCCGCAAATATTTGAGCTTTATTTGCTTTTGGTTTCTCGCGGTTTTTGTTTCTTTTGTCAGTTCCGTTTCTTCGCTCCGACTGGATCCATCCGCAAGTGTCATCAAGAAGACCAGCATGCAACTGGGATAATACCCAATAATCCAAATTCAGCAAGAGTTAAGACAAGCCAATTGCCTAATATTCAGAATAGCGTCACTGGATCTGTCAAGAATAAAGAATGGGTCAGAAGCAGAATCCATGTGCACCAGACAAGGCTAGAGCATACCTGAGAGAGTTTGCCTCAGAATGGATCACACCTAAGGAGCAGCCAAATGGGCTACCAAGAATGAACACCAACAAGGACAAATTATTCCGCCCGCGATACAAGGACTATTTCAGTCAGTGAGGTGAACCGAGCCTTTTCCCAATAGGCCCAAGAATCATTCATTCCCTACCAAAGACATATTTCAAGAATGTGAATATGCCAAGAGCAGCAACAAAACTCCAGTACATTGGTACAAATTTCAAAGCATATTCTGAAGTTCACCGATGCAAATACAAAACTTTCCGGGCACTGTGAACAAGGTTTGCAAGGAAAATGGATGAGTTCACGGTTACCCAGAATCACTGAGATTCCAAGCATCCAGAATCAAGGAGCACCTAACATGATTGGAAACTCTGCTGAACCGAATGGAATTATCGGCAACACTGGGTTTGGATACAAAGGGTATTCTGAATTAATTATCAACATGAAGTCTGCATCAGTTGTGCAGCGTTTACAGCAGAAATGAGCGGACCAGCAGAAGGACAAGCGATGTGTGTGACCGATGGAATATCTTCAGGCAAGGTATGGCCTATCCCAAATTTGGCTCCGCCATGGAGTAAATTCCGGATACTTCGGAAAGAAGCCAGAATCGGCCATAGATCCGACCGCATATCACCGTAAAAGGCTTCTGGTATATGAAACCCAGCCTTCCTCCACAAGCTACCGAGAGAAGCTTACGACGCAAGACTGCCAATCTTCCTTGGTACGCCACTTGGTGAGAAAATCTTCTGGGGTACGACACTCCCATCTTCCACAGTGTGCTACCACGGAAAGCTTCTGGCATAAGGCGCCTAACCATCCGCAGTAAGCCACATGAAGGAAAGCTTCTGGGGTACGGTACCCAGCCTTCTTCAGAACACTACCCTGGCAAAAGCTTCGAGCATAAGGAATTCAGCCTTCTTCAACACGCTAGTGTGCCTACAACAAGCTTGTCAGAAGCAAGAACTAGTCTAGACCAACATCCGCCTCAGAACTTCATGGTTATAAAAGGATTCATCCTACTCCTGCATATGTTGTGAGCATGCAGTCCAGTGAATTAGTTCATGCGAGCCACTCGTGCACGGGAATGACTGTGTTCAGAGAATCGTTGGCCCCATATTTCAAGGAAGGATATGAGCACAGCAACCCCTACGAGATATGCAATAGTAAGTTGTGAGAACTAATCCGACGAGCCGGGAAAACAAACAAGAAGTCATATTGGCAGGTCATGACAGGCCATCAAAGGAATCCTCAAGAACAAAGAAGTTGAGGATGAACAACCTCCGTGATGGTCAGCAAGATACAGTTTCACAGACAAGGTATTACTACCAATCCTTGCCAGACTCTTGCATATACGGCCACAACAATGCAGCCAGCATGTCATACCACTCTAAATATGGGCCATCAACCAAGACAAAGGACTACACTCCGAAAGAATACACCAGATGATAGCGATACTATGCTTAGCTCAGTGGATATAGCAAGGACTACATAGGCTATATATGACAGAACCCTTTCCACAAGCGACAGAATTTGAAACAAGACATTCAGATAGAATGGCTCAAAGCACATCAACATCAACAGCCCGTAGGCATCATTGGGATAAGAGATTACTGTCTATGATTACTTTGTGATCATGCCTGACATTTCAGTTGGGGATATAGTAGCAATAGCTCGGTTATATTGTTCCTTGAATTGCGAATCACCAAAGGACAACGCCCGAATGCATAAGGCAGAAGGAAACATCAGCATGGAACCCACAGCCAGACTGAGCATTCTGACATGGCAAAGAGAAAGTCACCTCTAGCCATCAAGGCCATACGAGCATGTGGGCCTGGTACTAGGAAAGGATGTCTTGCCCTGATAGTCAGAGTACGAAGTATCGCAATAAAACCCGAAGTAGTTGCTTCCGAAACATGGAAACTAAGCTGTTTGTTGGTATTACCGCTACCCCACTACCAGGACAAGAGGTTTACCTGACAAGAAGGAGAAGGGTTCAAGGAAGTTGTGTACAAAGACAACACATGACCCATCAGAAGAGGCAGTTAAAAGGTCAGTGAACCAATGAAGACAAGACCGCTGATGGATCCAAGTCGCACACGGGTAAGTCGCCCTTTCCCGGGAGGTAAGCCTGAAAATCTCGAGGATGAGATTTTCTTAAGGGGGGTAGGTTTGTAACACCCTGGTTTTCAGTCCCTGTTTTTTTTCCTTCGCGAGATTTGACTCCCGTCTTTTTTCTCGGTGTTATCGGATTTCTCTAGCTCTTGGGAATATGAAGATGGTCGTATAGCCTTGCCTTTCCTATCCAGCCAGAGATTCTCTTCAGATCAACCTTGCCACCCAAGATCTATTCTCAGGACGTTGCTGTCGGAACCCTACCTTCCGGATTACCGGAAGGGAAACCCTGATCCATCCCATTACAAAGGAACCCCAATTTCCTGTAATCTGTTGACTCCCAAACTTCTCCCAGTGATCATCCTTCATCTATAAACCCTGGATATGCAAAAATATTGCCAAGTCATTTGCAATATTTTTCATTTATAATTAATTCCTTTTTCTGCCAGTTAAAGGAATTAAATCCAGGAAAATATCTATCCATCTGCAAAGTTCATGAAAACTTGTGGAGATATTCTTTGTGATCATATTGAGCTTCCATAAAAATATTGACCATAATTAAATTGGTGAAATTGCATTTTCCTATTTAATGCCAATATTGCATTTTGGGATTTTTCTAAAGGAACTACCATTTTGGTAGCCAGGGAAAATCCCAAATAAATTGTGGAGCTTCTCCTATTCATATCTTCACCATTTACATCAAAAACCAAGTTCCAAAGTTCAAAGTTTGAGCACAGCATCCATTTGCAAATTCTGCTCAGATTTTCAGTTTGCAAAGGAAGTGCTTGAACCCTTGATCCATTTGAGATGAAATTTTTCATGGTGGTTAACATTGACAAATCACTCATGGAAACCAAAAATCAGCTCAATCCATCTATCCATTTGTCCACAAAATTTTTCTCAAGTTTCTGTCCATTTGGAAGTGTTGTGAAGGAAGTACCATATAGGCATTTCGAAATGATCTGAAACTTTTCCAGTACCTTAATATGTTCAAATCATCACTCTCCACAAAAATTCAGCTCATTTCATCAAGCCAGATGAGTGCAGCTTCAAAATCCCTTTTCTGGACCAAATTTTGCATTGTGAAGGAAGTATGTGCAAATGAGGTCCAAATGACCTCAAATTCTGCCAGCACTTAGTCCTTCCTACCCCATTTCACCTTGACAAAGTTTCAACCCCCCACTCTCATCCATTTCTCCTCTAGAATCCAGTAAGGTTTGCTGCTAGAAACTTGTTCAGCAAGTTTCCCTCACCTTCTAGCCTTCTAGTGCATTCCAGCTGTATGAGTCAACTCAGTGAAGGAGGGAGAACGTTCCAGACACGGTTTGGCTTCGTGTGCGGCGTGGCAACACCATGGCCACGTGGTGACTGCGTGCAGTGCATGCCAAGGCAGTGCACCGCGTGACCAGAGGCTTCGGGAGCCCTCTTCGGCAGGCTCCGGCTTGTCCGGGAGCGTCGGCGAGCTGCCCACCGCACACGTACGCCATCTGGAAGACTCCCCCTCGTCCCCTAGCTCTTGGACGGCCGTGCTGACAGTGGGTGCTCCGCCGGATTACCTCCACGGCACCGAGTTCTGGAAGCTCCGGCCGCCGTCGTGTAGCCCTTCCCGCAGCTATATAAGGCGTTCCCCGAGCCCTCCTCCTCTCAAGCAAGTCTCCCCGCCCCTCCATCGAGCTCCCGAAGCTCACTGCCACCCCAACGACCGAACGCCATCGCTGGAATCCCGCGGCCAACCTCTGCCCGTGAACCTCCCTTTCCCTTCTCTTGCCGCCTAGAAGAGCCTTGGTGCCCACCGGAGCCGCAACCCCCTCCAATTTTGAACCGTGTAGCCCGTGCCCGCGAATCCCCAAGCATCACCTTGGCTGAACCGGTGGATGCCATGGACACCTCCCTCCCAGGCCTCCCTGAGCTCCTCCGTGGCTCCTGCTAGGCACGGGGGAGGAGCGCCTCGAGCACGCCTAACTCGTCTGCGGGCACCAACGATGGAGGAGCACCGGCGTCGGGCCGGCCGAGCGCCCTGCCTCTCCTCTGTTCTGTGTTGGAGGGAGAAGAAGATGACCAGGAAGAGAGAGAGAGGATAGGGTGGGCCCCCCGTGTAAGCCTCTAAGGCGCTGATGCAGTCGGACCCGCCGGTCATATTAAGTGGAAACGTACTCCCCGGAGTATGCTTCCTATTCATCGAAGGCGTATTTGTCTTACACTTCGACTGAGAGTGCGCTTTCCTTTTCAGGAAGCGTAATCTGCCAAGTGCGCCTTCGGTTTAAGCCACCAGGGGCCTGTCTGTGAATATTTTATTTATAGAATAGTCCCTAAACTTCAAACGGCTATAACTTTTTACCCACAACTCCAAATCAGGTGAATCCAACGCCCACGTCTTCGTCTCGTAGAGCCCGTTCTGATGAGGTCACTTTCATAATGTCTACACATTCTAAAAATGACCATTTTGCCCTTGCCCCTTATCAGCCCCCTCCGAGAGAGAACGGTTTCCGGCGATTCTTCCGCAGCTTCACCGCACTTCCTACCGGAGTAATTCTTTGACCCCAGGCAAGCCGACCATCTGATATATGCCCTAAAGCATTGCTCTATGTTATTCTTGTGTGTTTAACCTAATAATGATGCCCGTGCTAGAACTACTTGAATTCCTGTTAGTTTGTATTCGTCATTCATAATACCGGATCATGTTTATCATTACCGCACTAATGACTCATTATGATGTTATATGGAAATAGGTTGTTATGTTTATGCAGTTGTTACCTCATACATAGTTAACACCAGGTCAAGCTATTCATGATGGATATACCTACCGGTAAAGTACTTGCTAAAACTAAACCTAGTCGGTTGATCTTGAGTCACCTCTCTAGGCTTATTCGTGCAACCACATTTGCCAGTATGGGACGGCCTTGACTTGGTCTAGCTCCATGCTCTTACACCGGTACCTCCATGCAGGGAGGGTTATGCATGCGTGCTACCCTGATCAGGTAGACGGCGATAACCCTGTGAGCCCAGTTGGTTGTTTGCGCGCGGTCCCCGTTTGGGACAGTTTAGTTTGGCCACGACGGTGGCAGGTGTCATGGGGTGACACAGGGGCCACCCAGGGCTTGACTCCGAGGGAGGATGATTGCCGGTGGTACGATGGGAGAGTCACGGGTCAGGCAGGTTTCGTTGGAGCAATGCTGGTCTACCCGAATGGGATCACGAGGTCAGGTGCTCCATATTGTGGGTAAAGTGCGCAATCTCTGCAGAGTGTAAAATCTATTCGAATAGCCGCGTCCACGGTATTGGACAGCCCGTCCAAACCTCACTAGGTAGTCAACTGTAATGATGATAATAATGGTGGAAGAACCGGTCCTGCATAGACATCAGATGTTGTCAGGAATATGGTATGTTAGCCATGGGATGGCTATGGAAGAGATGGTCAGATGACCGAAAGACTTGGATTGGGTTTGGATCGGATTCAGATTGGATCATGAGATTATTCGGAGTATGGATTATTTACTTGATATGCTTTACTTTACTGTATTTTACCTTAGTAGTTATCTTGCTGGATAAACCTGTTATGACTTGATGGTTAATCTTGCTAAATAGGTATGCTATGCCATGTCATGATAATTAATGATGCTCTAATAACTTATGCATGCTTGAATGCCATGGATGCATTGCTTGGTGTATATGTTAGTTTGGTTTGCTTGCGAGTACATTCAAAAGTACTCAGCGGCCTTCATTGTGGCCAGGTTCACGTAAGGATCCGTCGTCGAGGAGCCGGAGCGTTCGTGGGCTAGGAGAGTAACCCAGTCAGATCCCTGTGGATTGGAGCCGCACCAAGACCCTGCTGCCTTAGATAGAGCTTTTCCGCTGCCACCCCTTTGTAACTATCATGTAAGACTTATATACCCATTAATATAAATGCCTGTGTTCATGATACTTGTTGTAAAAGCGCATGCCAGAGTGATTTCCTGGGCTGGTATGCGTGGCGACCGTCTGGCTACAGTGGTACTCAAGCGGGGTGCCACACCCATGGCCTAGCTCGATTCACACGAACAAGGAAGAAGATGAACACGGCAGTTTACCCAGGTTCGGGCCACCTTGCGGTGTAAGACCCTACTCCTGCTTTGTGGTGGATTGGCCTCACGAGGGGCTGAGGATGGACTAGTACAAGGGATGAACAACCTCACGAGGTTCGGGGGTGACGGAATGAGTTGACCTCTTCTACGGTGGTGGCTAACCTATATTTATTGTGGCCTCGGTCCTCTTCCCCCAAAACGTAGGCGGGAAGGGATCCCACAGTGGCCAATTTGAAAGGGGACAAGTAGTACATCTTATCCTGACAAAAGGTGGTCTTCGCCTGCAAAGCTTCTGGTCGTGACGTAGCAGTGGGCTCGGCGATGACATCCGACCTGCCGTGCTGGCAGCCTTGGTCTCGTTGCACCGAAATGGAAACCTTTGCCAGATTCCTCGGGGAACCCATGCCTGTCCTTGCCTCCTTAGCACCAAAGAGGAAACTACCTCCTCTGCGCTCGCTGGCGCCCTCCTGCCTTCATCGTCATGGCTTGCGTCATGGTAGCCTCATGAGGCTGGGTACCTGCATAGAAATCTCCGCTCCTCGGGAGGCCGCTTGGGGAGGCCACTCCCTCGGGAGGTCTCGGTGTTGTCCGCCTCATGAGGCTTGGCCCCTCGTGAGGGCCTTGCCTTGGCGGTCTTGTAGACGGGCCGTACCAGGCCGTCGATGGAGCCAAGCCGTGGGCCGGAGGCAGGCAAGTCTGCGTACCCTGGTTCCCAGAACGCCGACTAATACCAAGACGACGGGCACGTATGGGGGAGGTCATTCCCGAGCGCACCGGCGCGTCATGGATGGTGGCTTTGCAGGCGAAGACCACCTTTTGTCAGGATAGACTGCGCTCCTGTCCCCCTTAAAACTTGCCGTTGTGTGGCAACCCGTCCCGCCAATGTTTTTGGGGGAAGAGGACCAAGGCAGGCTTAAAAGGAGGGCAGGGTGCCGCTGTAGAGAGGATCGACCCCTTCATCCTCAACCTTTGTACTCTCTCTCTCTCTCTCTCTCTCTCTCTCGCTAGAGCAATCACAACCAACCAGGAGTAGGGTTTTACACCGCAAGGTGGCCTGAACCTGGGTAACCGTTGTGTCACCGGCCCGCTCCCGCTAGCTCGCTCCCGCTGTAGCCTCGTCGTGGTTAGCTGTTGGCAAGGACGGGGCGGTAAGAAGGAGCTCATCCCAGAGTTCGAACCTTTGGGTCCCCGGAGCCTAGTTTCTGACAGAAACATTTGCTCCTGTTGCTCGCCTTGAGTCCATTCGCTTGTTGCTTGCTTATGCATCTCATCATGATTTTAAGTTGCAACAAATGGATGTGAAAAGTGCATTTCTTAATGGTCCTCTTAATGAGTTGGTATATGTCAAGCAACCCCCGAGGTTCAAGGATCCCAAGTTCCCGAATCATGTATACAAGCTCGATAAGGCACTCTATGGCCTTAAACAAGCCCCACGTGCGTGGTATGAGCACCTTACCGAGTTGTTGCAAGACCGTGGGTTTGAAATTGGGCAAATCGATCCCACTCTTTTTACTAAGGGGGTTAAAGGGGACTTGTTCATATGCCAACTATATGTTGATGGTATTATTTTTTGTTCTCCTAACAAAGCTTTAAATGATGAGTTTGCCGCACTAATGACCGAGAAGTTTGAGATGTCTATGATGGGAGAGGTTAAGTTCTTTCTCGGGTTCGAAGTCAAGCAAAGAAGAGAAGGAACATTTATCAACCAAGCCAAGTACACCCAAAACATGCTCAAAAGATTGAAGCTAGATGATGTTAGGCCGGCCAAGACTCCAATGTCAACCAAGTGCCAACTTGACATTGATCCCAATGGTAAAGCAGTGTATCAGAAGGTATGTCGCTCCATGATTGGATCCTTGCTTTACCTTTGTGCATCTAGACTGGATATCATGTTGAGTGTGGGAATGTGTGCAAGGTTCCAAGCCGCACCTAAGGAAAGTCACTTTGTGGCGGTTAAGCGAATCTTTTGATATTTGGCTCATACCCCGGACTTTGGCTTATGGTACCCCAAAGGAGCAAGCTTTGATCTCGTGGGATATTCAGACTCGGATTGGGAAGTAGACCGTGTGGATAGGAAGTCAACTTTTGGAGGGTGCAATTCCTTAGTCGCTCTTTGGTGAGTTGGACTTCGAAGAAGCAAAATTGTGTGTCTCTCTCCACCACCGAGGCCGAGTATGTAGCCGCCGCAAGTTGTTGTGCACAATTGCTATGGATGAGGAAAACTTCAATGGATTATGGTGTCACTTGTGACAAAGTGCCTCTTGTATGTGACAATGAAAGTGCTATCAAGATCTCCTATAATCTGGTGCAACATAGCAAGACGAAGCATATTGAGATTCGTCATCATTTCATCCAGGATCACATCAAGCGTGCAGAGATTGATATCATCTATGTCAACACTCAAGAGTAACTAGCGGACATCTTCACGAAGCCTTTTGATGAAGCAAGATTTTGCGAGTTAAGGCATGAGCTAAATATCATTGATTCAAGCAATGTGGCTTGAATCTAGGCACACCCCACCGCATTCATCATGACATAGGGGGAGTGTTGTTCTCTCAGTGAACTCTCCCTCCCCCATTATGCATGAATCGATCAAGTCTTTCACATTAGCCATTTTTTATGGTACTTGTGCTTCAAATATGAGTTTTGGTCATGGGCCCAAAGTTAAAATATTTGCAGTGCCATACCAATTGAGTCAAACATAGGTGGCTTCGGCCACCCCCATCCTTGTGAGGTGTTTGCTCGAGTTGGCTTGTTTTGTTTTTTCTAGTCTTTAGGGGCTTTGTGCTCTGAGTCACTTCAAGTTTGATCTCCTTTTGTTTGTCTTTTTGAACTCGGAGTGTCTCTTCCCATTTGCTCGTCTTTGTGTCTCCAACCCAAGCCTTTTTCTCATCTACAACCTCTATATATTGCATCCTATAGACGGTACTATCGCTGGGTCTGGGGCGGTACTACCGCCGCGTCCCACGGTACTACCGCTGGAGTGGTACTACATGGCCCCCTGCCGCGTTGTAGTACCAGGGTGGCACTACCGCTTACCGAGCAGTACTACCGCTCTGCGGGACATGAGTGGGGGTTATGAGTCGGGCAGGGGAGTTCCATCTCCCCCATACCCATTCATCTCTTTCTCCCCTCAAGCTCTCTCTCTCCAGGCGAAGAACTTACCCTGGCAGCCACCACGGGACCGCCGATTCTGGACCGTCTTCTGCGATTCCGACCGTTGGAATCGATCCCCACCCTCTCCTCTTGCCATGGATGCCGGTATTGCCCTCGTTTTCCTCTCCTGCGGTTCTATCTTTTGAATCTAGGTTCTAGGGAAATATGTGTAGCATTTGACAATTTTTGGCTAAATGGAGGCATGAGTAGGACGTGGAAGACTGCTAGAGTAGGAGAATATAGGTTTTATTGGAGAAATTTTAAATTTTGGCACCACCGGTAGTGCCGGATCTTGTCGCGGTCGTAGTTGTGCCGGCAACTTCCACCTCGAGCGGTACTACCGCTCTGTGCTGTCAACTTTAAATTTCCTCCAATCAAACTTCCATTCTTTGTGATTATTCCTTTCTAGCTTATGCAACTTCTTTAGACATGCTTTTCCGTCGCTCTGTGTTGTGGGTTCCAGGTGGTAGTAACTCTGGGCACCAGGTCCGTCGGAAGAATTCGGATTATCAAGGTGGCTCAAAGCATTACCGTACATCAGAGGATGCCAGTTCCACTCCCAGTGCTCAGCTAATGCAGTGGTCCAAGCAGGTTGCCAGCAAGCGAAAGGAGAAAGCCAAGTCCATGAATGAGTTCTCTGCCAAGGAGTGTTGGGGATCGTAGCAGAATTTTAAAATTTTCTACGCATCACCAAGATCAATCTATGGAGTCATCTAGCAACGAGAGAGGGGAGTGCACCTACAGACCCTTGTAGATCGCGAGCGGAAGCGTTCAAGAGAACGGGGTTGATGGAGTCGTACTCGTCGTGATCCAAATCACCGATGACCGAGCGCCGAACGGACGGCACCTCCGTGTTCAACACACGTACGGTTGGGAGAGACGTCTCCTCCTTCTTGATCCAGCAAGGGGGAAGGAGAGGTTGATGAGGATCCAGCAGCACGACGGCGTGGTGGTGGAAGCAGCGGGATCTCAGAAGGGCTTCACCAAGCACCAACGAGAGGGAGAGGTATCACGGGAGGAGAGGGAGGCGCCAGGGGCTAGGGTGTCTCCTCCCTCCCACCCCTCCACTATTTATAGGGGGAAGGGGAGAGGGGGCCGGCCCCCTCAGATCCAATCTGAGGGGAGGGGCGGCGGCCAAGGGGGTGGCTTGCCCCCCAAGCCAGGTGGAGGCGCCCCCCACCCCTAGGGTTCCCAACCCTAGGCGCAGGGGAGGCCCATAGGGGGGCGCACCAGCCCACCAGGGGCTGGTTCCCTTCCCACTTCAGCCCATGGGGCCCTCCGGGATAGGTGGCCCCACCCGGTGGACCCCCGGGACCCTTCCGGTGGTCCCGGTACAATACCGATTACCCCCGAAACCTTCCCGGTGGCCGAAACTGGACTTCCTATATACAATTCTTTACCTCCGGACCATTCCGGAACTCCTCGTGACGTCCGGGATCTCATCCGGGACTCCGAACAACTTTCGGGTTACCGCACACTAATATCTCTACAACCCTAGCGTCACCGAACCTTAAGTGTGTAGACCCTACGGGTTCGGGAGACACGCAGACATGACCGAGACGACTCTCCGGTCAATAACCAACAGCGGGATCTGGATACCCATGTTGGCTCCCACATGCTCCTCGATGATCTCATCGGATGAACCACGATGTCGAGGATTCAATCAATCCCGTACGCAATTCCCTTTGTCTATCGGTACGATACTTGCCCGAGATTCGATCGTCGGTATACCGATACCTTGTTCAATCTCGTTACCGGCAAGTCTCTTTACTCGTTTCCGTAACACATCATCCTGTGAACAACTCCTTGATCACGTTGAGCTCATTATGATGATGTCCTACCGAGTGGGCCCAGAGGTACCTCTCCGTCACACGGAGTGACAAATCCCAGTCTCGATTCGTGCCAACCCAACAGACACTTTCGGAGATACCCGTAGTGCACCTTTATAGCCACCCAGTTACGTTGTGACGTTTGGTACACCCAAAGCACTCCTACGGTATCCGGGAGTTGCACAATCTCATGGTCTAAGGAAAAGTTACTTGACATTGGAAAAGCTTTAGCAAACGAACTACACGATCTAGTGCTAGGCTTAGGATTGGGTCTTGTCCATCACATCATTCTCCTAATGATGTGATCCCGTTATCAATGACATCCAATGTCCATGGTCAGGAAACCGTAACCATCTATTGATCAACGAGCTAGTCAACTAGAGGCTTACTAGGGACATGTTGTGGTCTATGTATTCACACATGTATTACGATTTCCGGATAACACAATTATAGCATGAATAACAGACAATTATCATGAACAAGGAAATATAATAATAACCATTTTATTATTGCCTCTAGGGCATATTTCCAACAAGGAGTTATGTATGTTTCACCATCGCAACCAGTACCGCAATGAGCAAGATCCAGCTCTTATTAGTTGTCCCTTCTTGACCAAGCAGCAACACTCCATCTATCATGATGTGCTCAAAGGAAAGAAGAATCTATTTGTGTGTGTCAGGTCTATTGATCGGGATCATATGCAGAAGGATCCCAAGTACTTTGGTGAAGCTCTTGATCTGTGTGCCCAGCTGGATACCATCAGGCTTGTGACGTTCAACAAAGACTTTGATGCCGAGCTTGTGGCCCAGTTCTATGCCACGGTCCACCTCAGAACTGATGTTGAGAGGACATTAACATGGATGATAAATGGAAGAGTGATTTTTGCAAAGTGGAAAGATTTCATGGCCCTCTTGCGCTACGATGATAAGGGGCTTAAGAACCCGGTTGGGTTATGTCCTCACAAGGAGACCGCCGCCATGCACAAGTCTGAGCTCTAGCCCTATAGTATGGAGAATATTTCTCCCGCAACCAATAAGAAGACCTATGAGTTATGCCCGTTCCTGGATATCATGCATCGTATCTTTAGACACACGGTCTTTCCTCGCATTGGGAATTTGGATCAGGTTCACTCTTACCTCGTGGACATGTTCCTCATCTACCAGAAGGAGAACAACATGGGGCAAGTTTTGGATGTGTCCCATGTCATGTGGTTGGAGCTTCACTCGGCCGTGATGGAGTGCAAGTGTCCCATCTCTGGTCCCTTCTTGATGGTTCTCATTAATAAAACATGGGAACCTACCTTTCCGGATGAGATGTTTGTGACTGGTGATCTGACTACTCATGCTGTGGTTCGACTGAGGCAGAAGGACAACTGGGGTACTCCTGCTGCTCCTGAGATGGAGGCTCCTGAGCATGAGGATGAGGGTGGTGATGAGCCCGATTATGCCCCATTTGGCGAGGAGCCATCTTGGGCTAAGAATCTCAAGAAGAAGATGAATAAGCTATTTCGTATTGAGGCACATGGTCAGTACAAGGCTCATATCGCAGCGAACAAGGCCCACAGTCGTGAGAAGGCCTTCATGAGGCAGATTGGGATGGAGGTTGCCAGCGGGTCCGAGGACAAGATCACGTCAGAGGAGGAGTGAACGTCCAAGCATTGCCAATGGACGAACTCAGAGGTTGACCAGCCTGCTGCTATAGAAGAAGAGTCCTGCAATCACGAGGAGTGGTGATGATGATCTCAGGTGTTGCTACCACCCTGGACCGTTGTAGTGCTCTTTGCCATTTTGGTGTCTCAATGCCAAAGGGGGAGAGAGCTTAGGGATTTGTCGAGTCACGAGTGCGTCTTATTTGGTTGCTTTCTTCGCTCGTGAACTCTTTTATCATTTTCTTTGGTTTGTGGTTTGTGTTTGTGAGACCTAGAGACCGAGTCATATGGTGTGAGACATATGCTACCCTTCTACTTATCTATGTATGTCTAAGTACTTTGCTAGTATGTGAGTTTATGCTTATCTTGTGCCCTATCTTTATGCTCACATGCTATCTCTTGCATCCATTCTTATCTCTCATATTATGTTGATGCAAGTGTTGCCGTGTCTATAAAATATAGGGGGAGTGTTGATCCTAGTGTGTGTGCTTTGCATTCCAAAAGCATACCTAAATAGTGCACACATCTAGAGGGAGCCCGTCAATATTTTATAGATGTTGGGTTTGCTTACTATCTTGGTATATCTTTTGTGCAAACCCCGTGTTGTCATCAATCCACCAAAAAGGGGGAGATTGTTAGGGCATATTTCTCCCTTAGTGGTTTTGGTGATTGATGACAACACATTTGCGTACTAACCGTGTGCATTGAGCATTTCAAATAATCTATCATATGGCACAAGGCGATTCGAGCCCCTCGGAGTTTCAAAAATGAAGACGGTTATTTTCCCGTGTTTCCTTTTCGGTGGATTTGAGTTGTAGGAGAACCGTACTATTAAGAGGGGGTCCATTTCTGAAAGGTTTGTGTGGAATCAACACGTACAAATTTTCATTTGCACCCTCATTCCTTTCCCGCGTCGATGGAGTTTGCTCCTCTGTTTTCTGTGCGTGTGTCCTGAAGGCCTCAAGCAGTAGTACCGCTCTGGGCAGTGGTAGTACCGCTTATAAGCGGTAGTACCTCTTATAAGCGATAGTACCGTTATCCAATACCGCGTGTACTACCGTTATTCTCGGGACTCGACTTTTCATGTCGGGTTTGCATGGCAGTGGAACGGTATACCGCTTACAAGCGGTAGTACCGCCCACCCACTAAGGCTCCACTTCCGCTTCCTTCTGGACCCGTCGCGATCTCAACGGTGGTAGGGCGGTAGTTGGTGCACAACACTATGGCTTGTAAGTCGTAGTACCGCTCTCTCTGAGCGGTAGTACCGCTGTTGCGGTACTGCCACAATCCCCTGTTCCTGCCCTGCGTCTGTGGGCTCCTGAGCTGCAACCCCAGTGGTAGTACCGCTGGGGCGAGCGGCAGTACCGCTCCGGCGGCACTACCACCTCATGGCTCTGTGCCATTGCACTGCTTTGCGAGTACTTCCGCTTGAGCGGTAGTACTGCTCTCCAAGCGGTAGTACCGCTTATGTGCGGGCTGTGAGCAAGATAACGGTTGGATTCCTTCCCACTATAAATAGAGGGTCTTCTTCCCCAAGAAGACTAACCTCTTCCTCCCCAAACTCCATTGTTGCTCAAAGCTCCGTTTTCGCCCGATCTCTCTCCCTGGCCAACAAAACTTGTTGATTTTCTAGGGTTTGGTTGAGAGGGCCCCGATCTACACTTCCACCAAGAGTAATTTGATTCCCACCACTAATCCCTTGCAGATCTTGTTACTCTTGGGTGTTTGAGCACCCTAGACAGTTGAGGTCACCTCAGAGCCACAATCCATTATGGTGAAGCTTCATGGTGGTGTTGGGAGCCTCCAATTCAGTTGTGGAGATTGCCCCAACCTTGTTTGTAAAGGTTCGGTCGCCGCCTTCAAGGGCACCACTAGTGGAATCGCGACATCTTACAATGTGCGAGGCCGTGAGGAGAATACGGTGGCCTTAGTGGCTTCTTGGGGAGCGTTGTGCCTCCACACCACTCCAACGGAGACGTACTTCCCCTCAAAGGGAAGGAACTTCGATAACACATCCTCGTCTTCACCAGCTCCACTTGCGCTTACTTCTTACCTTTACTTTGTGCAAGCTTTATTTGTGTTCTATCCTTTGCTTGCTAGAGTTGTTATTGCTGTTATTAGCATCATATAGGTTGCTCACCTAGTTGCATATCTAGACAACCTATTTGTTGCTAAACCTAATTTGTTAAGAAAAGCCAAAAATTGGTAGTTGCCTATTTACCCCCCTCTAGTCAACCATATTGATCCTTTTAGGAGGATAATCACCTCGTATAGAAACAGCTCGAGCCGCCCATAGACTAGGCACAATCGTACCTACCCCCCCAGCAATGTATACGAGTCTAGCTCGTCGGTTGGTTCCCCTTTCCCCATTTCGGCCCCTATCTCAGACAGCCAGAATTTCCCGCATTCTAATCTAGGCATTTGGTGAGCTCTCACTCCTCCAACCCCCACCGCCGCCGATGTCGGAGGCACCGCCCATAGAGGCCGCGGAGGCTGCTGAAGCCGATAGACCATATGCCTCCCCGACTATCAAAGGAATCAGAACCCTTCGACACAGGGGGGTTCTGCCATAGCGCTAGGGGCGGCCCATAAGATGAAAACACCGTGGGTCGGCAACCTGCCCATGTACATAGGCGAGGACGACATCACTGCGGCCTTCGCCCCGCACAGCGCACTCGACTGCGTCGTCAGGCACGCTGACTCCCGCAGCTACTTATTTGTCCTCTTTTGCTCCCTAGCCGAGTCATAGGCTACCCTCCAGCCCCTACACAGGTCCAAGGTCAAGGGCTCCTTCATCTGGATCAAGTTTTTGCGGCCTGTAATCTCTCCCCTTCCTTCTCCACCGCCCGGATAAGCTCCAACCTTGGACCCCTCCTGTGATCTGGCTATAGGTTATCACCCTAGAATTAGATTTTTTAGGTAACTACGGTTTCGGTACTTGTGATTTAGCCTGACGCCCCACGAGATGGAGAGTTATTATCGTGTGGGCTCGCTCTTTTATGTGGTTTATACTATGTCAGATGATATATGTTTCAATATTGTAACAGCCCGAGACCGATTTCTTTCCATGATTGCTATTATATTGTCTACCCTATGTTATTTTTGCATTTCATCATGTCATTAATTTTGCAACTCAAATAAATAAATTGCATAGATTTTTTGATCTATTTAAATTGAGGAAATTCATATGGTGATTTCTTTTTAAAACACATCCTCCCAATATTTAGGGAGCTATTATAAAATATTCCATTTAATTTGGAATTAACCACAACCCACTTGCAATTTAAAGTTCCTTCTGTTTCCAAATATTTAAAATCCTTGATCTTTCTCCCTTTTGTCCAATTCAAGTTGTGGAGCTTTGATTTATGTCAAGGTAGCCACCCACAAGTTTTCATCAATTGTGGGGAATCCTAAACCCAACTTCTAGTTCAAATCCATTTGAAATAAGTTCAAATGAGTTTGTTTTCCAAACCCTTCAACTTGTCTCTTTGCAATTTTCCTGGACCAAACACAATTTTGTGTGTCTAGGAAAATAACCCCATGCACAAATTCTTTCACCAACTCTTTCCTCTTTCCTGTCCTTTTTCTTTCTTGCTACTTTCTGTGGATGGAGTTAGAAAATGAATATAAGGGAGAGAGAGAGAGCCCAGCTTAGCAGGGTGGATGTCGTTCTTCGTTTTCATCCGTAGTCAGATCCTGCTCTTCTATATGATGATTGCTATGTATTGATGTATTAATATATTTCTGTTGTAGCTTGTGGTGAGTGTAAGCCTTTATCTGGTATTCTCATCTATTCAGTACATGGTATGTTGTAATGATATCCACCTTGCGAAGCGTCTCTGATATGCGCTTCTATCCTTGGCGGGACTTCCAAGTTCCTCGAGGATAGGACCGCATATTGGGCGCGATAAGTTGGTATCAGAGCCTTACCAACCGTAGGAGCCCCCTTGATTGATCGAACTTGGTCGTGTCGAGTCTAGAAAAAAAACTATTTTGGGTCTAGTTATATACTAGAGTGTAGGAATTCTTTTTACTCCTCATCCCCTTCATCGCTCTGGTGAGGAATTGTGACGTAGGTGTTTTGATTCTACTCCTCTTCCCCATTGCGATATCGGTGTGATGGAATTCTCTCTTGGTGCCTCCTATCTATGGGTGGTGGCCGGGGGAGTTGAGCTCCAAGGGGTTCTTGTCACATTCGCTATCATTTATGTTCCTGAATACCAGAGGACGCCGACATTGAAAACGCTGCTATACTGTTTGTGGTGAGAGGAGTCTGGCGCCACCTAGTGGAGGGATATCAGATGTACTGCCATAGTTAGTATACCTGTTGATTTTCAAAGGTCTGAGGTACACGAGTTTTCAAGGTTCTTGGTTAATTATGTATTGATGGAGGCGATACATTTGGAGCGTAGTATCATGTTAGGAGTTGTGTGAGGATTTTTGCTCCATGTACTCGTTGGACCGGATTGCATAACCGAAAATTTTGGCAGTTCCTAGCTGGGAATTCAAGTAGTTACCCAGGAAATCTTTTTGACAAATGCATGCTATGAGATTGGGGTTCGACGTCTAGTGGTTCACTTGTCACGGTCAGTTTTACAGTGGGTCTCGTTCTTTCTTAAAGAGCACTCGTAGCTTTGCTACGGCTCGGGGACGCCTCGTAGCCACTGTACGATCGAGCCCGTGGGGCCTCACCACAAAAATTTTGGACAAAATCTCTATCATATGTTTGTTTCCGGCTTATTTCGCAAGCCCAACCCTTTATTTGAGTTCTGGTATTCGAGTTGCTTCGATGTCAAATGTTGATTCCATACCTTTTCGTAAGCGGTGTTGTCATATTTTCTGTGTGGGTGCTAATTCCTTTAATCGTTCGAGATTGTCATGTCAACTCTTTTCAACCGGTGTGCTTTTCTTCAAGTTAATCCGATCCTTTCAACATTTGCAAGATCAATTCTCAGTTTTCTCAGCAGTGTCCGTTTTATCCGTCCCAAGTTGCCTTTGTTTTTCCCACCCTCCCACCTTTTTTCTTCAAGGAGTCAAAAATTCTCAAATCATGTATCCTTTTTTATTGACGAGAAGTCTCTCCATTCTTTTCCTTCAATGTTCTTAGTCGGTGATTCCGTGTGAAGTTGCTAAGGAAGCTTCAAGTTCATCATTCTTTGTTCTCCTTTTCTTCTCCGATGGATTCAATTCAATCTTTCGGTGTTGAGCATATTCCTTTCAGTTGTCCAATATTTTCCCAAGCTGGCGCACCTCTTAATCATTCCGCTCTTGCTATTCAATTGTTCCGGAGTGCTGAAGATTTATCAGGAGATTCGTGTTTCCACTCAAGATCTGTTAATGCTAATTCGAGGTTGTTACCTCATTCAAGCCATTTAAACAACCGGTGCAATCTCTCTTTCAAACAATCATTTCAACAGTGTTTCTTTCAGTGGGCCCATAACCCATAGGTCTTTCCCAGGATCTTACCTGGCTCTTCTCTTTTCCGGAGTTATTCTCAAATTCTTTTCAAAGTTTGACGTAAGAATGAATTTTCATCAGTCAAATGCCTCCTCCAAGATCGCTTTCAAATTATTTTCATCTTTGGTTCAACATTTCTATTCTTCGTTGTTTCAGAGTGTTCCAATAATTTTGGTGGTGTTCCTCATCGTCTTTCTTAGTGTTGAAGGCGGAAGAAGAGTTTTCCTCCAAATCTTGTCTGTTCTCTCGAAGATTCGTGATTCAAGCTTGATGTTATCCTCTTAAATCATTTTTGATCGTGAAAAGTTCTTTTCATATCCATCCGAAGCATTTTAGAGCGGTTTTCATATTGATTTATGGAGGCCATCATCTCAGAATATTTATTCCTTCTCAGCTTTTAGCTCTCGTTCACCAATTCTCCTAAATTGTTATTTCTTCATTCATCTCCAAATTCTTACCGGTGGATCATTCAAGTATTCTCTACTCATCTTGTGATCTCTTCGTTCTCTTGTATCTAAATTCCCTAAAGTATCTTTATGCGATCTCTAATTCTTCTCGGTGATTTGTTCCCTTTGCTTCTTTCATTTTCAATTCTTACGGTGGTTCATTCTAGATTTCTCTTCCTTTGTTACCGTATCAATTAATTTGTTCTTTCCAAAATCCTACCGGTGGTTCGTTGAAGATTTTCCCAAGTTTGTGCTATATCTCTCTTTAATCATTTTCAAGAAGAATAAGTGGTATGCAAAATCCATTGTTTGCATCAATTTAAGTTGATGAAGGATAAGCATAACATAATTCTTACTCTTGTTTTCCTTGAGGTGTTTAAATTCCCTCTTCCGGAGTTTGTCTAAGATGAAGAAATTCTTGGTTCTAAGTGTTCCATCTCTCTTTCCAGAGTTCCAAGTATTATTGATTATCTGATCACGAAACTCCATCTAAATCATTGCAAGGCTTCATCTTGTTCTTTTCAACTTTTCTCTCATTTAGATCATCTTGTTATCTATCTGGAGTCTTCCGAGAGTTTTATTCATGGTGGTTCGTTAAGGATTTACTTCATTCTCGAAGTGTTCATGGAGATTCTTGTTCGAGTAGCTCAAGTATTCTTCGCCTTGCATGTCGAAGTGGAATTCTTTCTACATGATCTTTTGAGGTGTTGTTATGTCATTCTTGACAATTTCTCTTCGTGTTTCATGATTCACAGTTGTCAGAAATGAGATATTTTAAATCCATCATTTTCTCTTCGTTTAGGAGATCTTTCCAACCCATCAATCTCTTCGTTGTTATTGTGGTGCTTATCAATGATACAATTTTCTCCTTCTCATCTTGGTGAAAAAGTTGTGCATCTCTTGTTGCTCTCAACCAATCAATTCTTTCCGTTAGTGGCAGGTTGTAATCTCAAAAGGTTCGATAATTCTCCCTTTTGTCCAATTCAAGTTGTGGAGCTTTGATTTATGTCAGGGTAACCACTCACAATTTTTCATCAATTGTGGGAAATCCTAAACCTGACTTCTAGTTCAAATCCATTTGAAATAAGTTCAAACGAGTTTGTTTTCCAAACCCTTCAACTTGTCTCTTTGCAATTTTTCTGGACCAAACACAATTTTGCAAATGCAGGAAAATAACCCCATGCTCAAATTCTTTCTCTAACTCTTTCTTTCCTCTCATTTTTCTTTCTTGCTACTTTCTGTGGATGGAGTTAGAAAAAGAATACGAGGGAGGGAGAGAGAGAGAGAGAGACCCGCCTAAGCAGGCCTCCTCGCCTTTTTTCATCTCCATCGAACCAGCCCGCAAGGCCCAAACACCACTGCCTATAACCCTAGCCCGATCCCCTCCACTCTCCTCTCGATCCCTCCTGCGCCGCCACTCTCCCTCGTTCCCACATCGCGCCAGGGAGAGGAGCTCCTTCTGACCGATCCCTTGCCGTGCCTGCGGGCCCTTGCTCCGGTGTCTGTCGCCACCCTCCGTCGCGCCGGACCTTCCCCATCCTTCTTCTCTTTCTCCTTCCTCTCTTTGCCCTC
Source organism: Thinopyrum elongatum (assembly GCA_011799875.1). Taxonomy (NCBI): domain Eukaryota; kingdom Viridiplantae; phylum Streptophyta; class Magnoliopsida; order Poales; family Poaceae; genus Thinopyrum; species Thinopyrum elongatum. The sequence continues at coordinate 313,375,694 of CM022297.1, forward strand.
TCTCTTTTTCTCTGCGCCTAACCCGCCATGGGTGCCCTCTGCAGGAACTCCCTCACCGCAGCCCTTCCCGTGTCGTGCCCCTGCGTTTGCTCTCTAACGCCTACTCCACCTTGCGCCCGATCTCGCTTGCACGACCACCTCCCGCCACTGCGTTGCTGCGTCGCCTCCTCTTACCAACAACACCTTGCGTCGCTCGCCATGGACGCCGCCCCGCCTTTTGCGCGTCCGCTGCCGCCAGTAGCAGCAGCGCATCCACCTCTCCACAGCGGCTCCCACGACGGCTCTGTCCCCTGCCTCTCCTGCCGCCGTTCCCTGCTTCGGTTCCGCGACCCCCTATGCAACAACATGGCCAGCCACCTCCAAGACCTTGCCTCTGCCTGGCTGCTCCGAGCCCTTCACTTCAGGCACACCAGCCGGCTATGCTCCTGCTGACTTCTGTCACGTGCCACGACCAAGTCCGAAGACCGCCCTGGATTGAGTGAAGTCTGTTTTGAACCTTAAGATTGTAGAGCGCGGTACAAATGAACGCTCACGTTCAAATCCTGAAGTCGGTACCCTGTACTTCTCGTTCCCGGTCAATCTAAACCCTATGGTGATCATATACTTGTTTGGAAGGACAATCCCGACCGGGTTTGGTTGTTTCTCTCGCTTACCACACGGACCTACATGTCATATTTTATCTTCTTCCTCAATCTCCTCTTGTTTCTCCTAGCGTTCATCTTCTTCCTGGAATAGCATGTACGGGGAGCACGGCCGGGCCAGCGCGTGGAGCTGCGCATGTAGAACGCTGGAACCCGAGCTGGACGGTGCCCTAGAGATCTTTCATGCGGCGCACCCGTCGATTTTTTCAGAGGTCTCTGACCTGCGGCTTCACCTCGGCGCGAGCGTGAGGAGCACGACAGATGTCGTCACCTCCCAGCTTGTGGTCGCTTATGCGTCCCTCCTTTGTCTACGTCGGTTGCACGCGGCCTCCCCTCCGACCTCCGTCCGCCTTGCCCCACCCCCGCCGCGGGGTTGGGCACGGCGCGCGGCTCTCGGCCAATGCGCCCAGAGCGAGCAAAGGTGCGGCTACACGGGCATGGTCGTCCTGCTCCAGCAGCAGCATGTGGGTCAGTCGGCCCAAATCATGAATCTTGTTCATGATGCACGCATCAGGGCCGTCCTCGAGTACGCCGGGCGTGTTGGGCTCGCCGTCGACTTGGACGAGCTGGACTTGCTAGTATATCGCTGCTGTCGGCGCACACTACGTCTTGGGTGCATGCGTTGCTTGTTTGTTTCCAGCAAAGAATCGATCAAGGCAGGGGCAGCTTAGGACATAATCGAGCTAGCTCCAGATTGTGTATGAGCTCCGCGTTCCGTATTCCTCCGGCGGCGATCCTCGATGCTGCAGGGGTCGTGGACCCACAAGTCGAGGTGGACTAGGGGCCCGCCACAGAGCCAGCCGTTGTCGTCGCCGTGGCGAACGGGGCTCGCCGGCGAGGCCACGGACGCCTACGTCTACCCGCAACCCGTACACAGCCTTGAATGATTCCGCTCACGCACGTATACAAATCAGTTCTCCAGTTCTCCTGGAACAAACGGGTAGTTGATGGCTACACGACGAGCATTGGTTGCTGAGAGAGACACAGAGATTGAGAGATGGAAGATGGAAGAGGAAGATGACATATGGACCCGGGTGGCCAGTGACTGTCGAGAGTAATCCCGGCCGGGATCGTCATTTTCCCGGTGTGCCAAACGGAGTCAAGGTTTAAATTGACCGGAATCAAGAAGTATAGGGTATCAACTTCAGGGATTTAGACGTGAGGGTTCGTTTGCATCATGGTCTACAACCTCAGGGTTTAAAATAGACTTCACTCCCTTGGATTCGCCAGGTTTAAAATAGACTTCGCTCCCCTGGATTCGCCAAGTATCGCACCGAACGCCAAGTGCAATGGTAACCCGTGAAGACCCCTGGGCGCCAAGTTCCTCTTCTGGAGCGTCAAAGTGTACAACGACCCGTGTACGACCACCACAACGAGCGCCAAGTACCACCGACCAGAGGCCATGATTTTTGCTGAGTCCCTGATGACCCCAAATGCCAAGACCGGACTGACAAGTACCCCGACAACCTGTGTAACACTACCATCGAGAAGACCGCCCATGGACGTCAAGTTCCTCGCCGCGACAACATCTACGGAATATGAAAGACTACAAAACGTGTACCACTACTTCCCACGACGACCCGTGAACATCTACTTCCGGTGATGACTCGGTCTGCCCCGAAACGCATGCTCCGAAGGTATAACGTCAAGACGGTCGCCAGTGGACGAACGCTTGTGATGTATGAGATGCACCGCTTGTTTGCACTGTATGCGATTTGTCACTTGCACATCCCTCGTTTTGCACCGTCGTTGGCACGTGGGAACCCGATACTCGGGATCACCCCACCATCTTACACGCTCACGCCACCCTTCTTTTGCACCGGTATCTCAAAGAGTTGTCGGATCATCGGAATGTTGCTGTGGCATCATTTCCGTTATCGCCACCATGGCACCCCTTTCTTTTCGTCATGGCAATAAATACTCTATATCATCCTTCATGTCAACATTTTCATACAATTTGCATCACCTTGAAAATGTCATCCTCATGCATATAATAACTCACAAACCGTGCATCGTAATAAATCATGTCATATATGTAAAATACTTAGAATTTCATGTAGTTTCATAATATGCAACTTTCACCCATGATAAAAATGTTCAAAAAATTTGTTTACATTAATTTGCATAAATGACATGTTAAAATGGTTTATTTCATAACTAAATAACCGTCGCTTAAAATGGTACACTTTATTTTGCCGCTTAACAACTTTAAAATTGTGTTTTAGGCGGAACAATAGCAAATTCAAAAATAACATATGGGGATTTTCTGGAATTGTTATTTGTTGTTTCCGGTCTCATTTAAGCTTGCCTAAATAGATTGTTTACATATGCTTCATCTCTTGCCATGTTTAACAACTTTTAATCTTGTCATATACATAAACGTGAGTGAACTAAATATTTGGGTGTGAAGTTGTCAATATCCAAATCACTGCATATTGAGCCTCACTTAATTTGTAGTATTTGGTTGTTGCATTTTGCCATGCCATGCCTCCTTAAACCGAACATGCATCATACTAGGTTGTGCATCATGCCATGATTATGCTTGTTTGTTTACCATGTTGTTTGCTTCTTTCCGGTTGTGCTTCTTCTCGATAGATTCCAGAAACGTTACGAGTGTGAGGATTCGTTCGACTACGCTTGTTCGACTACTTCATGAATTTGATCTTCTTCCTAGCGGGATTCTAGACAAGATGATCATTACCTTGGATATGACTACTATCTTTGCTTGTTAGTTGTCTCGATGCTATCGCTATGTCTCGCTATCTATCACTTGTTTGTCAGCCTTCCAAATTGCCATGATAAGCCTCTAAACTCCACTATCCTTGCAAACCGTTGTTTGGCTATGTTACCGCTTTGCTCAGCTAGCCCCTCTTATAGCGTTGCTAGTTGTCAGTGCAGTTGCAGGTTGTTCCATGTTTGGGACATGGATATCATGTGATATCACAATATCTCTTATTTAATTAATGCATCTATATACTTGGTTGTGTGTGGAAGGCTCGTCCTTTTGCCTGGTGTTTTGTTCCACTCATGCCGCCCTAGTTTCCGTCATACCGATGTTATGTTCCTTGATTTGTGTTCCTTACACGGTTGGGGTTTATGGGCCCCCTTGACAGTTCACTTTGAATAAAGCTCTTCCAGCAAGGCCCAACTTTGGTGCTAGCATTTGCCTAGTAACAACTAGAACTTGCATAGGGACCTGCTAGCCCCCATGGATAATTAATCAACAAACCGAGCCAATGCTCCTCATGAGTGTTGGTCCAAACTAGAGCAGCTTGTGGCGCCACCTGGGGTAACTCGTGGACTTGGTCCCTGTAAGCATAGCTCATTCGTCGTGGCCTGAGACGAGATACGTGTGGCTACTATCAGGGTGTCGGCACGTCGGGAGGTCTTGCTGGTTTTGTTTTACCATTGTCGAAATGTCTTGTGCATCGGGATTCCTAGGATACTTTATATCTAGTCCCTATGGTATGGTTTGGTTTCAGTTTGAATGGTGTACAAATACTGTATTATCCTTTGTTGGTGGTAGTTATTTTTTTCTTGAGTCAAATTGCTCCATTCATCTGTTGCTGTTGTGTAATGTGTTGTGCACAAGTGACACAATTTGATGTTATTCAGGCAGTGATTTGGTATAACTTTGAAGTGCATGCTATCTCTGATATGTTTCACTTTAATTTAGACCGAGTAAATTCATAGCTACCTCGTAAGTTTTGTTGCTAGGACTGCTTGGATGATGATTTTATTCTTCTATTTCATTACATAATAGTATGCCTTCTGATGGCTTGTGTTTGTTGGTTGGTTTTTACAGCTAGAGCTATTAGGAACCTATGCGTTGGAGGAATTAATTCAAAGAAGGAGGTAGACGAAGAGTTTTTCAAATATTGGGACGATTGAAGGTGTTAATTTCTTTAGTGATCAAACTTTTGTAAACATCGACTTTGAGAAGCCCTAAATGGGACATATTTTGGGGGCCGCAGGACGCAACATTCCTCTTCGGCGTATAGTTTGGTGGGACGGGCGAAATCCATACGGGTTAATAAACCATGCATGGTTAATATAACTTTAACATAAACAAGAATTTGCATGCTTGTATGATGTACAAAAATGATGTTACCACACTTAAATAAACTTATGATTATTTGTGTTGTGGTAGAGACACTTCTCTTCATTAGGGTCATTTACTTTATATCTATTTGTGCAGTGAAGTGTATTATGCCAATGAGATATTGTACGCATTCCTTCTTTTTGAGTCATTTTGAAGAGAGAAAGTTATTATTAACCAACTCGTCGAATTCAATTAAAAGGTGTCTGTGAAGGCCACGTTTTTGCGAGTATTTTTCTCAAGCGGAGGATAATCTGTTGGGAGCCGCCACGCACAAGGCGAATCCGTCCCTGCCCATTCGTAAATATATACGAGTCTGGCCCCACAGGGAACGTGCGGAGAAGAATATGTCATGGAGAGGATAAGGTTGAGAGAGATTGCAGTGGGCGGGCCCCACAGTGAACGCGTGTCGACCGGAGGATGAGGTGTATGGGAGGAAAAGATAAGTCGGTTGAGGGTTTAGGGTTTTCCATCTTTGAGATGTTCTAAAGAAGGAAAGTGTATGCGTTATCATCCCCTAAATTTTAAATTGATGTGTCTATATAAAGGCCATTATCTGGTGAGTATTTTTCTCAAGTGAAGGATAATCACCTCATAAAGAAACGACCCAAGCCGCCCATAGACTTGGCGCAGCCGTACCTACCCCGTCGCAATATATAAGAGTCTGGCTCATGGGTCGATTCCCCTTTCCCCATTTCGGCACCCGTCTCAGACAGGCAGAATTTCCTATATCATAATCTAGCGTTTGGCGATCTCTCCCTCCTCCAACCCCACCATTGCTGATGTCGGAGGCACCGCCCACAGAGACGATGGAGGCCGCCGAGGCCGATAGAACATCAGCCTCCCCGGCCACGGAATGAATAAGAACCCTCCGACAGAGGGGGTGCTGCCGTCGCGCCAGGGGCATCCAATGAGATCAACACGCCGTGGGTCGGCAACCTGCCCACGCACGCGGGCGAGGATGACCTCACTGCAACCTTCGCTCCGCACAACGCACTTGACTGCATCGTGAGGCATGGTGGCTCCTATAGGTATGCATTCGTCCTCTTTCGCTCCCTCGCCCAGTCATAGGCTGCCCTCCAGGATCTCCATGGGTCCAATGTCAAGGGCTCCTTCATCCAGATCAACTTTTTGCGGCCAATAATATCTCCACTTCCTTCTCGACCGCCCGGATAAGCTCCAACCTTGTATCCCTATTGTGATCTAGCAGCAAGTTGTCACCCTACAATTAGACTTTTCGGGTAATTACGGTTTTGGTGCTTGAGATTTGGCCTGACGCACGAGAAGGAGAGTTATCATCCCGTGGTCTCGCTCTTTTATGCAGTTTGGACTATGCCGGATGATATATGTTGTAACATACTCCTAGATTGGTGATTGTTCCTTGTTCTAGGGTGAAATTGTTATGTTGGCGTAGTTTATAAATTTTATGCCCTCATGATATTTACTTGTGTAATTTCAGCTATAATTGCTATGAAATATGGAATAGGTGAATATCTAGTCCCTATGGTATGGTTTGATTTAAGTTTGAATGGTGTACAAATACTGAATGTCGGGATACAAAAACAGGGGTGTATGTTTTCCCCTGACTTGTGCACGGACAGTGAGCCACGAAACCCGACAAGGTTACAACATCCAAGACCAGTCCAAGTACTGGAGATAGGCTCTTTGAGGAATCAAAGGGCAGGTTCAGAAGATCAAGTCAAGCCAAGGAGCAAGGTACTGCTAAGGGAAAAACCTCCCTTGCCGGGCAGGAGAGCCTGGCGAGGTCAATGTTGCCCCGGAAGCAAATCTCAAGATCATCCCGGCAGGCTTGCCGGGGCATATGAAGGCGAAATACCCCACCAAGGCTCCACCGCTCCACCTCACGGCAACGCAAGTCATCGATCGGTGCGGTGTCAAGCCCCAAGATGATTAAGTGGCTGCCTTTTGCCACATGGCGACCACTTCCTACAGGAATCACCTCCAAATGACACCCGTCCAGTGACGTGTCATGCAGACAGGAGAGAAGGTGGCCAAACAGCCCGGTAAGGCGTGCGGGGCAGGCCGTGATGTGACACTAAGCGGCGCATTTAATGCGTACTGCTCTGTCTGTAGAGTAGATATGATAGCACTGTTCGCTATCTAATCAGTACACAAATGACTAATTTGCCACTGTGGTGACCCCTTGATCTATAAAAGGAGGCCCATGGCAACCATAGAAAGGATTCGGACCCTGGTACACCCGTACGCGCGTAGCTGCCCTCACCCCGAGGCACCCTGCCGGGCACGGGCACTGCGTTTCCGCCACCTTCCACCATCTTCATCAGCAGTTTCACCATCCGTGGAGTCGAGAAAAGGCGGGAGGCGATGGGAACGGAGAAGGGGAGCAATGTTGCTTTCCCCACACTCCGTTCGAATCTCCACCGCTGCCCTCTGCCATAGCTGCTGCAGCGGCGAGAATCGATAGCGGCGACGGCAAACCAACCCTTGCGGTCCGGGCGGCGCAACCGCCATACGAGCCCCGTCCAAGGAAGGAGGCAAAGCGCGATGGTACCAGGTTTTCTCCTTCCACCACTCCTGCTTATCGACAATCGAGCCACTCTGGGTTTTAGCATCGTCGACGTTGATGAGTACCGTGCGAAACTCGGTTCAGTATTTACCCTACTTAGGGAAATCCTGAGTAAGGCGCTGGTGCGAATCCGTTGATCGACGCGCTGGCAAGTGTGCTCTGGCGAGGCCATCCGCATTTAGTGTGACTTCTGTGCTGGCCGCCGCCAGATTGTTTGAAAAAGTGCGGAGTGGGAGATAGAGAAACCGGTCGTACCTTGCACCATGCCATGCCGCACGCAAGATGTATAAGATTCTTACCGGCCCTTGCCGGATGCTGGGAATCGATATACGTGCGACGCCATCTTTCCTGGGGCATGTGAGCCCGGAAAACGGTCGCATATGAAAGGAACAGATGAAGGCGCGAATAAGAGCTAAGTCCTTACAGTCTTTGCTCCGCCTATCAAATCTGGAATTTGCAAATTGTTTATCCCTTGAATGCCGAAGTGTTCGTGCGAAGGAATCCTTCACAGGATGGTACCTTTGCTAGATTCTTGCCTGCACCCTCATTCCATTCAGAGCCTGCTCGCGGGATGAGTGGCTGCGTCGAAAACTACAAAGGACAAACCTGTTGGGACGCATCCACGCCAAGATAATGTTAAGGGCCAGACCCTTACGACCTTCGCGGCAATATGATACTGGCAGGCAACCAGAACGTGCATAAAGATTAATCGTGCGAACACCGATGGGTTACATTCAAAAGGGATAGACACACAATTCAGAATTAATAAAAATATCCAGCTTCGCACAAAGCATAAATAGTACGATGTCTAAACGTAGGACATGCATCATGTTTTGTTACAGGACAGCACAGCAACAAAGGTAGTTCAAGACCGGGCCTGGCGGCCTCGGGGAGCGGTAGGGACGCGAAGAACCCTGTCGGCAAGAGGGGCGGCCTTCTCCTCAGTGGCAGGAACGTCTACGCCTATCAGCGGCTTTTTGAAGACGTCGGAGAGGTCGAGGTCCGGGTGATGGCAGGCGAAGTTGCTCAAGACCATGAGGAGGGCGTTCCGGGCAAGCTTCCGAGACTCGGTCGCGAAGCGGCCGGCCCTCCCCTCCTCGTGTGTCTTCAGCTTCCCGATCAACTCATTGAAGAAAACCCCTAGCTTGGCGCTGGGGATCTCTTGCCTGCTAGCGGAAAAGACCGGTCCATCTATGCCCATCACTGCAGTCTGAGCAGTGAGGCGCTCCGCAACATCAATCAAGCTCTTGATCCAGAGGCCAACCTACTCAGACTGGTTTGCCAGTTTGTCATCAGCATCCTTCCGGAGACGCTTCGCGGTGTCCAGGTCTTTCGTCAGCTGCTGCTCATGGACCCCACTGGATTCTGCCAAGCTCTCCAAGGTGCCGATCCTAGCCTTCAGATCTTCGATGGTACTGTTGGTGCTCTCGAGGTTTTGGCTCTTGGAAGAGAGCTGCGATTGCACATCCTTTAGGAGGATCTCTACTTTCCGCGTCTCCTCCCTGAGAGTCTCGACCTCCTTGGCGCTCCCAGCAAGCCTTTCTGTCAGCTCGACCACCCGCCGGTCGAGATCCACCTTGGCGGAAGAGGCAGCGGCAAGGTCATTGGCGAGCTTCTTCAGCCGAGCGGCAGAATCGACAGTAAGGGCGTCCAGGGCAGCTTTGTGCTTGTCTTCCAGCTCTCTGGTGCGCTGCTGCACAAGGACCTCCAGATCATCGTCCTTGGCGTGGAGAGCAGCCTCGAGCCTCTCCTCCCAGAGAGAAATGTCCTGCTCCCTGGCATCCAGAAGTGCTTTGTGGTCCGCCAGGCGCGCCTTCCGGGCAATGACATCCTCCCTCGCCATCGAGACTGTCTCCTGCTGCTTCAAGAGGACCTGGAATTGCTTGCCGTGCCAATCACGCAGCTCAGCGCCTTTGTCCTTCAGCTTCTGGCCTACCTCATTGGTGGACCTGCGCTGTTCCTTGAGCTCCTACCATTTCTGGTTGTGCCGATCCCGCATCTCCTTGATGCCCGTCGCCATGGACTCCATGAAAGACAAATCCAGAGCAACGGTGACGGAGTCATCCACCTCTTCGACCCCTTGGTATAACGACGCCAGAATGCGCTGAAGCTCTTCGTCATGCTCCGTGTTCGCCGCCCTTGGCAAACCGGGGGCTCTAAGTCCAGGCTGTGCAAGCACCAGCGCCAGATGGCTCGAAGATGATGGCGGAGCCCCCGCCGGGGGGCCAAACAGGGGAAGGGGACCCATGGATTGGAGAGGTATCTTCTCTTCAATCACCACCCCTGACCCAGATGTGCTGCCGGGGGATTTCTTGGACTTCTTCAGGGATCCCAGGGCACCCCCGGTAACATGTTCCTGCCCTTCCGTGGCGGCAACCCTGGCGGCCTCCTCCGCGGCATCCTTCCCGATGCCGGCCACCTCATCCAGTAGATCTGGTTCCTCACTTAAAAGGACTGCAAGCAGATCCAGTAATCAATGACGAAAGTACAAGATTGTTAACAAGTCAAGAGTACGAAGCAAGGTAATAAGAGGAAATGGGAAAGGAAGAGCGAATAAGTTACCCGGAGAGGTCTGTCGGGCGGAAGCTTCGGTCTCTCCAGCAACGTTAATTGCTGGGCCAAGGCCGGACTCTTCCATGGAGACCCTTGGCGGGGATCCCTCAACCCGGTCAAGGGGCGGAGTGGGCCCCTCCTGGAAAGGCTCGTCCGGGGTGGTTCCTTCCCCTCCTTTGGCTTCAGCAGTGGGGAGCTCTCCACCGTCGCTCCCGACGGGAGGAACCGCCCCTGCACGGTCGAGCTGGGGGCTTGGTGCCGGGGGACTCACAGCGTCCCCTGCCAGGCCCGTCCCTTCCATCGTCATCGGTGGCTCCGTGCGTTTGAGTTGCTTGGTCCGGTGGATGAGGGGTTGTTCTTCTTCCTCTTCCTCCCTAACAAAGACATCGAGCAAAGATCCGTCAACAAGCAAGGAGACATGCGGAAATAACAGCAAGAAAAGGAGGGAGTTCTTTCTTACTCCTCGCCGATGAGCATAGAGCTCAGCACAAACTCAACAGGCGGAGAAGGTGCCCTGCTTCTCTTCTGGGGTGGAGGAGCTGAGCTCTCCGACAACTCTGGGCCCTGCTGGGACGTAGGGGGCTCTGACGAAGACGAGTTCTACGAAGAGCTCGAATCCAACTGAGAGAAGGAGTCATCTTCTGTGGCTGTCGGCTGCTTGGCGAGAGGGGCCCTGGCCCCAGAGAGCCGAGGGGAATGGCGGCGCACAGCTTCGGGGACGCTGCTCCTGGAGGTGGTCTCCTTCACCTTCTTGGTGGCAGGTGCAGGATCGGAGACTACCACTCCCCGGTTGGCTGCCCGCCTACGAGGGCGTTGATCCAAGACAGGCTCGGGGGCTTGAGGGCCTACCGTGAGCCACTCTTCTCCAGGTTGCTCCGCCTCCTCAACCTCTTCTTCCTCTAGAGCCTTTGCCACTGTGATATATAGGGCCTCGATCCTGGCAGGCTCGTCCCCGGCAACCTCTTCCGAGACTTGCATCTCGTCTCTGCCATGGGAAGAACTGTCATCTCCGACCTTTTCCTTTCCCCTTGCTGCCTTCCCGGCCTTCGCCGCTGCTGCAGCGTGGGATTCCCTGTCCTCATCAAGCCGCTTCTTGATTACGCCTCCTCCACCCTGGAGGTGCGCTTGTACATATTGGCCTCTACCTTGGTGGCCCTTTCCACCAGGGTGGAGGACCATGCCAGCTCTTCGTCAAGCGAGGGCAGCTGCTAGTCACTTGCGACTCCTTGAGCATCGCAATGCGGCATCCATTTCAAGATCTGGTCCTTGGCGGAGTTGATGTTGGCGGGAAACTTGAAAAGCTCGAAGCTGCCGAACAGCTGGTCGCACAACCAGGCATGGCCGTAGACTGACAAGTTGTTAGCCAGGCCAGGGAGTAACCTCATCCTGTCTGCAGCGTCCCCATAGAGCCAGGCAAACCTATCCCTCTTCTGCAACGCCGCAATACGGCGGAGAAGGAAGGCGGCCCCCACATGCTCGACGGTCAGCCCGGCAGCCTTCAGACGGGTGATCCTGTTTATTGTCGGGCGGAGCCTGTCATCAGTAAGGCCAAGCTCCCTCCAGTCATTGCCGCGCTCAATGCATTCCGTCCGCACCTGGCAGAATTCTGGGGCCTCCTTGTCCTGGATCCAACACCAATCTCCTCTCCACTCCTCCCATCTGCTGTGTTGTTGGCCAGAGATGTAATCCCAGTTCTCCCTTGGCACTACCCGTGGCATCCAACTTATATTTCTGTAGCGGTGGTTTTTGTTCTCCACTCGCGGAACGAAGTAATGCCTGAACAGATCAACATTGGGGGCGACTCCAACGAAATTCTCGCACAAATGAGCAAAGATCGCCATGCACGCCATTGCATTTGGCATGAAATCCAAGAGATGGAAGCCATAAATCACCATCATTGCTTCCAGGAAATTCGAGAAAGGGGGACAGAGGCCACAGATGAAGTACGCGCAAAAGAATCGGTATGAATCTAGCGGGTCCTCTTCACCCTCCGCCAGAACTTTGGGCGCGCCGTGCCCTTTCGGGACTTCCCTCCCCCACAGATAACCATACCTGGCCTCAAGCACTTCACCGTCCAGATTCGATGGAAAGAAGACGACATCCGCCCTCCGCTTCCTTTCTAGCTCTGACGCCCTCTTTCTCCCCTTAGCGGCCGCCTCCTTTGCAGCGGTCGCCCGCTTCCCCCTGGCGGTGATTTTCTTCCCCATGGCTCCAAGATGCAGCGAGGATGTGGGAAGGGAATAGAGAGGGGATTGGCGGTGAGTGCGGGCGAGGAAGGAGAGCAGTTGCTTAGCTTGCGGAGGAAGATGGTGGGGACACGAGGTAGACGATGAATGAGCAGTACCCTTCCGCGTTTCCCTCTTTTAAGGAAAGGGCGTGGGGAAGGGCGTGACTCTTCAGAAAGTTACCATTTTACATTAACTGCAACAAGTCCGACGCCCCCATGGCCCACGGTAATTACGCGAAGTGGACGTTGGATTTACTGATCATCATAACAAACCGCCATGCGCGCAGCCTTCTTTCGCCACGTGCCCATGCACAGTTGGGGGCCTAACCCAACGTGCCCAGCGACACGTATGGCTCAGGCCCTGGGGCTTCTGTCGGGATACACAAACAGGGGTGTATGTTTTCCCCTGACTTGTGCACAGACAGTGAGCCACGAAACCCGACAAGGTTACAACATCCAAGACCAGTCCAAGTACTGGAGATAGGCTCTTTGAGGAATCAAAGGGCAGGTTGAGAAGATCAAGTCAAGCCAAGGAGCAAGGTACTGCTAAGGGAAAACCCTCCCTTGCCGGGCAGGAGAGCCTGGCGAGGTCAAGGTTGCCCCGGAAGCAAATCTCAAGATCACCCCGGCAGGCTTGCCGGGGCATATGAAGGCGAAATACCCCGCCAAGGCTCCACCGCTCCACCTCACGGCAACGCAAGTCATCGATCAGTGCGGTGTCAAGCCCCAAGATGATTAAGTGGTTGCCTTTTGCCACATGGCGACCACTTCCTACAGGAATCACCTCCAAATGACACCTGTCCAGCGACGTGTCATGCTGACAGGAGAGAAGGTGGCCAAATAGCCCGGCAAGGCATGCCGGGCAGGCCGTGATGTGACACTAAGCGGCACATTTAATCCGTACTGCTCTGTCTGCAGAGTAGATATGATAGCACGGTTCGCTATCTAATCAGTACACAAATGACTAATTTGCCACTGTGGTGACCCCTTGATCTATAAAAGGAGGCCCATGGCAACCATAGAAAGGATTCGGACCCTGGTACACCCGTACGCGCGTAGCTGCCCTCGCCCTGAGGCACCCTGCCGGGCACGGGCACTGCGTTTTCGCCACCTTCCATCATCAATCCACCAAAGCAGGAGTAGGGTTTAACGCCTCGTGGCGGCCCAAACCTGGGTAAATCAGCCCGTGTGATCTTTGTCGTGCTGCGCTGCGCTCCTCCGCTCTTTGTGCAACGTGCTTAGTCCCCCTGCCGAACCAAAAGGGGCCCCTGGCCCCATAGGTGGCCGTGGTTTCCCACGACACTGAATTATCCTTGGTTAGTGGTAGTTGTTTATTTATCGATTCAAATTGCTCCATTCATCAGCTGTTATTGTGTAATGGGTTGTGCACAAGTCGTGCAATTTGATGTTATTCTGGCTATGCTTTGATATAACTATGAAGTGTATGCTATCTCTTATATGTTTCACTTTAATTTAGATTGAGTAAATTCATATCTATCTCATAAGTGTTTGTTGTTAGGTCTGCTTGGATGAGGATTTTAGTCTTCTATTTCATTACATAAATATTATGCCTTCTAATGGCCAGTGTTTGTTGCTTAGTTTTTACCGCTAGAGCTATTAGGAACCTATGCATTGGAAGACTTAATTCATCTATTTGAAAGCAGGAGGTAGACGACGAGTTTTAAAAGACTCGAAAGATTGAAGGTGGGGGTTGATTTCTCTAGTGATCAAACTTATACAAACTTCAACTTTCAGAAGTTAGAAGATGCCAGTTCTGCCCATAAAGCCCTGAATGGGACATAATTTTGGGGGTCTCATGATGCAACATTTCTCTTCGGCGTATAGTTTAGTGAGATGGGCGAAATCCATACAGGTTAATGAACCATGCATGCTTAATAAAACATTAACATAAACAACAATTTGCCTGCTTGTATGATGTAAAACATGTTGTTACCACACTTTCATAAACTGATGATTATTTGTGTTGTGGTAGAGACACTTTCTTTCATTAGGGTCATTAACTTTATATCCATTTGTGGCAGTGAAGTATATTATGCCGATGAGATATTGTATGCATTCTTTCTTTTTGAGATGTTTTTAAGAGAGAAAGTTATTACTAACAAACTTGTTGAATTCAACTAAAATGTTTCTATGAAGGCCATGTTTTTGCGAGTATTTTTCTCAAGCGAAGGATAATCTGATGCGAGTTGCCTACGCACAAGGCGAAGCCGTCCCTTCCCCGTCCAAAATATATACGAGTCCGGCCCCACAGGGAATGTGTGGAGAAGAATATGTGGTGGAGAGGATAAGGTTGTGGTGGGCGGGCCCCACAGTGAATGCGTGTCGAGCGGAGGAGGAGGTGTACGGGTGGAAAAGATTAGTTGGTTGAAAAAAAGGGTTTTCCGTCTTTGAGACTTTCTAAAGAAGGAAAGTGTATGTGTTATCCTTGGCTAAATTTAAATTGATGTGTCTATATAAAGTCCATTATTTGGTGAGTATTTTTTCAAGAAGAGGATAATCACCTTGTATAGAAACGGCTCGAGCTACCCATAGACTAGGCGCAATCGTGCCTACCCTACCCGCAATATATACGTGTCTGGCTCGTGGGCCGGTTCCCCTTTCCCCGTTTTAGCCCCCGTCTCAGATAGCCAAAATTTCTCCCATCCTAATCTAGGAATTCGGCGATCTCTCCTTCCTCAAACCCCCAGCACCGCTGATGTCGGAGCCATCGCCCGCAAAGGGGGCGGAGGCCACCGAAGCTGATAGACCATCAGCCTCCACTACAAAAAAACACTTCCGTGATGATATGTGTTTGTCACAATAGGTCATGTTTTCTATCATTCATGTACATCCATGATGATTTTCTGACAGAATCCAGATAGTCATACATGTGCTGTCATAGAAGTGTTCCATGACAATACTCAAATTATCATCACGGAAGTGTCCACTTCCATGATGATAAATGGCATGTCGTGGAAGTGTTTTCGTCAAGGGTCACCGACACGTGGCATCCACCGTAACAGGTCGCTGTTAAGCTATCGGGTGGCGGCGTTGGATCCGATTATCCGTTAATAGCCCGGACCAATGGTGATTTTCCACATGTAAAATTCTCATTCGCTAATGGAACCACATTTTGCTCTAAGTTGCGACAAGTGTCATCCATCCAATTGACGAGATGAGCCTATGAAATGTTGACACATGGAACGGCCCAACAGTGGCCCATTTACATAAAAAGGTCAGCCCATTCAAAGTTAGCGGATAGGCCCATTAACGACCCACTTGCACACGGCCCATTTAGAGGTACGACCCGCAAGAATAGTGTAAATTCGGCCCGTCTCCAGCCCGTTGTGGATTTCTCATCATTGTGGCCCATGGTCACTTCTGGCTCATTAACAGTCAGTTATGTATTTGGGCCCAATTATGGCATGGTGTGTTTCCGGCCTATTTGAGGTCCTGCTACATTTGGGCCCATTTGTTTCCCGACGATACTCTCGACCGATAAACGACCCATGCTGGAATTGGGCCATTTTCGGTGAGGTCTGACTTTCGGCCTGTTAGCGGCCCACTGTAGACTTGGGCCACTTCCAGCCCGTTGTGATTTTCGGCCAGTTAAAGGCCGGCGCAACACATGGGCCATATGTGGCCCGACGTGACATCCGGCCTATTAACGACCCATATTCTCGATGACACAAATCCAGCCCGCCCGCACTTTCAGCCTGTTAACGGCCCGTGTAGTAGGTCGGCGCATTTACGGTTTGTGTTGTCTTTCATCCTGTTAACGGCCTGCTGTGTTGACTTTTATGCTAAACTGGTTGAAGTTATTGGTTTCTCTGCCAAACTTTCTTGGTCTGCCAGACCAGGAAAGAGATTATGGTATATTCATGATTTACACTAATAGAGTTGGGGGAGGGGTGTATTTTAGAAGACTTTTAAGCTGAAGTTGTTGAAGTTATATGTTCCACTGCCAACTTTGTTGGTCTATAATAACGAGGAAAGAGATCATGGTAGATTCGGGTTTAAACAAATAATGTTGATGGTATTTTAGAAGAATTTTAAGCTGAACTGGTGGAAGTTATAGGTTCCTCTGCCAAACTTTTTTGGCCTTTAAGAATAAGTACGAGATCATGGCAGATTCATGTTTTAAACTAATAACATTTGTGTGGGTGTTATTTGAGAATACTTTTAAATTGAACAGGTTGAAGTTGTAGGTTCCTCTACCAAACTTTGTGGGACTACAAGAACCAGGAAATAGATTATGATAGTCATGTTTTAAATTAATTGTGCTGGGTGGGGGGTATTTTAGACGACTTTTATGCTGAACTGGTTGAAGTTATAGGTTTTTCTGCCAAACTTTCTTGGTCTGCAAGAACGAGGGAAAATATTACGATATATTCATATTTTAAACTAATAGAGCTTAGGGGGGAGGGGATTATTTTAGAAGACTTTTAAGTTGAATTCGTTGAAGTTATATGTTCCTCTACCAAACAGTGTTGGTCTACAATAACTAGGAAAGAGATTATGGTAGATTCGTCTTTAAACTAATAGCATTGGGGGGTATTTTAGAAGACTTTTAAGCTGAACTGGTGGAAGTTATAGGTTCCACTGCCAAACATTGTTGGCCTTTAAGAACAAGGAAAGAGATCATGGCAAATTCATGTTTTAAACTAATAGCGCTCGGGTGGGGTTATTTTAGAAGACTTTTAAGCTGAACAGGTTAAAGTTGTAGGTTCCTCTGCCAAGCTTTGTGGGTCTAGAAGAACCAGGAAATAGATTATGGTAGTCATATTGCTGGGAGGGGGGGGGGTATTTTAGACGACTTTTATCCAGAGCTGGTTGAAGTTATAGGTTTCTCTACCAAACTTTGTGGGAAAGCAAGAACCATGAAAGAGATTACGGTATATTCAGTTTTAAAACTAATAGCATTTGGGGCGTAATTTAGAAGACTTTTAAATTGAACTTGTTGAAGTTATAGGTTCTTCTGCCAAACTTTGTTGGTATGTAATAACCAGGAAAGAGATTATGGTAGATTCATGTTTGAACTAATAGCACTGGGGAGTATTTTAGAAGACTTTTAAACTGAACTAGTTGAAGTTATATGTTTCTCTGCCAAACTTTCTCGGTCTGCAAGAACCAGGGAAAATATTATGATATATTCATGTTTTAAATTAGTAGAGCTTAGGGGGAGGGGATTATTTTAGAAGACCTTTAAGTTGAATTGGTTGACGTTATAGGTTCCTCTACCAAACATTGTTGGTCTACAATAACTAACAAAGAGATTATGGTAGATTCGTCTTTATACTAATAGCGTTGGGCGATATTTCAGAAGCCCTTTAAGGTGAACTAGTGGAAGTTATAGGTTCCACTGCCAAACATTGTTGGCCTTTCAGAACAAGGAAAGAGATCATGGCAAATTCATGTCTTAAACTAATAGCGCCCGTGTGAGGTTATTTTAGAAGACTTTTAAGCTGAACGGGTTGAAGTTGTAGGTTCCTCTACCAAACTTTGTTGGTATACAAGAACCAGGAAATAGATTATGGTAGTCATATATTAAACTAATTGTGTTGGGTGGGGGGTATCTTAGACGACTTTTATGCAGAGCTGTTTGAAGTTATAGGTTTCTATGGCAAACTTTGTGGGCATGCAAGAACCATGAAAGATATTACAGTATATTCAGTTTTCAAACTAATAGCGTTAGGGGTGTATTTTAGAAGACTTTTAAGTTCAACTGGTTGAAGTTATAGGTTCTTCTGCCAAACTTTGTTGGTATGTAATAACCAGGAAAGAGATTATGGTAGATTCATGTTTGAACTAATAGCACTAGGGAGTATTTTAAAAGACTTTTAAACTGAACGGGTTAAAGTTATAGGTTTCTCTACCAAACTTTGTTGGCCTACTAGAACCAGGAAAGAGATCATGGCGGATTCATGTTTTAAACCTATAGCGCTCGGGTCGGCATTATTTTATATGACTTTTATGCTGAACTGGTTAAAGTTACAGATTCCTTTGCAACACTTTGTTGGTCTGCAAGAATGTGGAAAGATATTTATGGTAGATCATGTCTAAGCTAATAGCGCTGGCTATTTTATAATACTTTCAAGCTGAACCATGCATGCTTAAAAAAACATTAACATAAACAACAATTCGCCTGCTTGTATGATGTAAAAAAATGGTGTTACCACACTTACATAAACTTATGATTATTTGTGTTGTGGTAGAGACACTTCTTTCATTAGGGTCATTAACTTTATATCCATTTGTGGCAGTGAAGTATATCATGCCAATGAGATAGTGTATGCATTCTTTCTTTTTTGAGACATTTTTGAGAGAGAAAGTTATTACTAACCAACTCGTTGAATTCAATTAAAATGTGTCTATGAAGGCCACATTTTTGCGAGTATTTTTCTCAAGCGGACAATAATCTGATGTGAGCCGCCTACGCAGAAGGCGAAGCCGTCCCTGCCCCTCCTGAAATATATACGAGTCTGGCCTCATAGGGAATGTGTGGAGAAGAATATGTGGTGGGGAGGATAAGGTTGCGGCTGGCCGAACCCCAAAGTGAACGCGTGTCAAGTGGCGGAGGTGTATGGGAGGAAAAGATTAGTTGGTTGAAAAAAGGGTTTTCCATCTTTGAGATGTTCTAAACAAGTAAAGTGTATGCATTATCATCGGCTAAATTTAAATTGATGTCTATATAAAGTCCATTATTTGGTGAGTATTTTTCTCAAGGGGACGATAATTACCTCGTATGCAAACAGCTCGAGCCGCCCATAGACTAGGCGCAACCGTACCTACCCCACCCGAAATATATACGAGTCTGGCTTGTGAACCGGTTCCCCTTTCCCCGTTTCGGCCCCTTTCTTGGACAGCCAAAATTCTGCACATCCTAATCTAGGCATTCGGCTATCTATCGTTCTTACAACCCCCACCACCGCCGATGTTGGAGCCACCGCCCACAAAGGGGGCGGAGGCCGCCGAAGCCGATAGACCATCAGCCTCCACTACAAAAAAACACTTCCATGATGATACGTGTTTGTCACAGTAGGTCACATTTTCTGTCATGCATGTACATCTGTGATGATTTTCTGATAGAATCCAGATAGTCATACATGTGCTGCTGTAGAAGTGTTCCATGACAATACTCAAATTATCATCACGGAAGTGTCCACTTCCATGACTATAAATGGCGCGTCATGGAAGTGTTTTTGTCAAGGGTAACCGACACGTGGCATCCACCATAACGGGTCACCGTTAAGCTATCGGGTGGCGTCATTAGATCCGATAATCCGTTAACAGCCCAGACCAATGGCGATTTTCCACGTGTAAAATTCTCATTCGCCAATGGAACCACGTGTTGGCTCTAAGTTGTGACAAGTGTCATCCGTCCAATGGATGAGACGAGCCTATGAAATGTTGACAGGTGGCACGGCCCAGCAGCGGCCCGTTTTCATAAAAAGGCCAGCCCAGTCAGAGTTAGCAGGCAAACCCATTAACGGTCGGTTTGCACACATCGCATTTACAGGTACGGCCCGCAAGAATAGTGTAAATTCGGTTCGTCACTGGCCTGTTGTGGATTTCACATCATTGCGGTGCATGGTCACTTTTGGCTCGTTAACAGTCCGCTATGTATTTGGGCCCAATTATGGCATGGTGTGTTTTCGGCCTGTTTAAGGTCCTGCTACATTTGGCCCCATTTGTTGTCCGATGATACTTTCAGCCCTTAAACGACCCGTGCTAGAATTGGGCCATTTTCAGCTAGGTCTGACTTTCGGGCTGTTGGCGGCCCACTGTAGAGTTGGGCCACTTCCAGCCTGATGTGATTTTCGGCCAATTAATGGTCGGCACAACGCATGGCCATATGTGGCCTGACGTGACATTCAGCCTATTAACGACCCATATTCTCGATGACATAAATCCAGCCCGCCTGCACTTTCGTCCTGTTAAAGGCCCGTGTAGTAGGTCAGCGCATTTATGGCCCGTGTTGACTTTCGTCCTGTTAACGGCCCGCCATCTAAATGGGCCACCATGGGCATATGCTTTGGGTGTCTCTCTTCAGGAGCAGCCTGCACTTGGTTGGGTGGTGACGTCGCTGCACAGCCAAGCGGTTGTCTGCCACCTTTGAAGTGGTGACTTCTACTACAATGTGCACCGATGCTAGCACCACCTTCAATATCTTGATATGGTACTTAACATCATCATCTACCTCCATTTGGTGTAGTTGGGGGGCTCCAAAAGTTTTATGTTTTCAAATGCCACCTCATTTTTCTCCTATTTGTGTTGTATCCCATGTTTGAAACTAAAGGGGTAAAGAGCTATAGAAATATATGAAATTTAGCTCCAGTAAATGATAACAAGTCGAGTAGTCGTTTGGTTTTTTTTTCATGTGCTTTCACAAGGCACTGTTGACTTATTCACTTTCTTTTTATCTCTTTTTGATCTGTTTGGCAACTAGCACAACATCTTGGGTTGAAGTGGTTGAGTTCTACTTGTAGTTGCAACAAATTGTTGAATAATAGAAACTAAGTCGATTATGTGATTCAATTGTATCTTTCTACATATCAATAATGGTCTAGGCCATTTATTATTTGATCATGTGATTGTGTTGGTGGCTTAGTTTTTATGTTTTTAGAAAGGCACTAATAGTATCAACTCTATCTAATTAAAGTTCAATCACTTCACATATGCACATGCGTATTTGCTGCTAATGGTATGTATTATCGCATCAGTTCACTTGCCTAATAACGAATAGGAGCATCCTCATGCCTTACTACTCTCTAGCCTCCATCCACCTATGGAAAATCCATGCTCCAGGTACACGATTGTTTGAATACAGATATGAAATTTGTAAACCAAATCATGTCATAAAATATAATCCAGGGACCACTATAGTATTTTTTATTTAGAGAAAACACTTGATAGGTGAGGATTTAGAAGAAGCCATTGATAGATAGGGCAAACCTTGCATATCTATAAAGAAATCCTTCTTGTGGGTCTCAGTTTTCCTTTTTTTGTGTAATACTGTCTGTTTTACACATGTTTCTGAATTAGTATACTCTGTTTTGATAAGCCAAGAAAAAGGCATCCAAGAGGTCATGATATTTATGGGAAGCATTATGATGAGTGACTGGTATATTACATAGTTCATGTATGTGTTTATGGTTGTGGTGCAAGCCACATTTTAGACTGAGAGGAGCAGCTTTGAAGCATGTTACCTTTGCTATTTGATAAAAAATTATTCAGAGTTGAGTAAACTACATATGGTCTTCCAAAACATATCTTCTGATCAAATATATGTATTTACTGAAGTCTTGAAGATTTTCATTTCATTGCTGGAGTTGGCCACGTAAAATCATATACATCGAGTTCTTCACACTACAAATCCCACTTCAAAATGACAACCATGAATGCTTAATAGTTTTTGGTATATGAAAAATACATCCTACCGCTGGGTGTAGTTACACCCATGTCGCATATATATGTATATAGTTTTGTGGCATCTAGGCTTATGTGTTCGTATATAACCAACATTCAGTTGGTAAATATAATGATTTTGTTTGTGTTATATAGGTGAGGGATAAGCTTGATCCATTGGAGCTTCTGAAACTGTGAGAGGTTTTGAATCCCCACAAGAAGCCCATGAGTCTGGCAAGTATCACATGCCACTTTGACATTCAATGTCTCTGTTCGGACTTGTCAACTTGGGGATGACATGGACTGAGACATTCGATGGCAGTGTAAGGACTTGCCAACTTTTGGTCTTTATGGAAGGCTGAGCTTCAACATTGTCCATAGTACCTTATGTTTACAGGACATATTTTTTCTTTGTATGTTGATGCAATATGGTGTATTTTATGAGATAATTTTACATTTTGACACATTGGTGTATCAATTTTCGTTTTGTTTCACCGTGTTACTGACACATTTTATCTTTTGGTTTTGGTTTAGATACTAAAGGCTTCTTATCTGTGAAAAGGAAAGACACTTCATGTTTTGTATGTAAGAGTAGGACTTCGGTTTAGATTTCAGTTTTTCTAGGGGCTTTCCATATGTCTAGACTTTAGATTGTTTTATTCTTCTCATAGTGATTAATAGTAACACCAAGTGGAATTCCTTACCATGTTGTGCCCTGCCAGAAACTCGTGTGACGGCCATCAACAATTTGAAGAGCTCTATGTGATAATTTGAATGTAAGTAGTGTCCTTCTCTTTGCATGTGTGCTTCTGCGTATTTTCAGCTTTATTCTCTGTCTATGGAATGATTATATTAGCTTTGTAGTATGCGTTCATTTCCATTTGTATCTTGATGCATCGAAAATAACATTAATTGGCTAATAAGCCTTTCCATGATACATGCTCATTATTTTATTACTAATGTGGCTTCTGTATTTACTTTGAGAAGAACTTCCATCATGTTTCTCCAATGTGCACTACACCTCCAGTCTCATGGCATGTGATTTCAGCCATAGTTCTTCTCTAGGTTGGGCATCCATAAATAAATAGCACTTTCAACTTGCTATAATCATTAGTATCGTCTTCTCTGACTATTGTGCCTCTTAGTTTCCATTATATTTCTAACAAATGATGTTGCTTCCTATTTTTTAGTAGTGACCTAAAACGTCTTATTTTAGTTTATAGAGGGATACAATATAGCCTGATAGATATTCATATTTTTCTCTCAGTCTTTATTATGGTTTTCAACTTAGCTGCGTTCAACGTTATGTTTTACAACCATGTATCTACATGAGGGTCTTCCCATTGATTACATATGTGAAAGGCGGGTGACACATGTCAAGCTACGGGGAGCTCATGGCATAATCACTAGCTTCAGCTACATCAATGCATCTTTAAGTCTCCTTAGAATTTGTACTCAACTCAAAATACAAAATATCAAGTGTATGCTCTTCATACATGAAATTGACGAAAGCTGAAATGCCTACTGCAATCCGATCGAATTACAGATCAAGAAGTTCAAGGAAGAGCTCGCAAAAGAATGGACCAGACATGTGTAACCTTTGCCTGGCACGGGGCCCGAGGAGTCTGAGCTCTTGGCTGTGGCTGCAAACAAGGCCCTGCAATTCATCTACAATGAGAAGTCGATGCTTGTTCCGATTGCAGAAGTCATCATGATGCAAGCTAATGCAATTGGGGTCCTCATCCCCTCTGGAAGATAGTAGTTGAGACAAGTGAATTAGTAGTTTAGAGACAAGTGAATTTGGACATTTCTATACATATTTTTTTCTGTTGCTGTGTGTTGGCATAATTATAGGCTAATATTTTAGATTTTATTGGTTGCTCTGCCTAGCATGATGACCAAAGTTATGTCTCCCGAGAAATAAGATAACAACTAATTATGTATGTTTCTATTTATGTGTGTTTATTTTGCTAGATTGGGGCGATGCAAACTTGAATTATGAATGAACTATCTGTCCTTGGTTATTGAGGCATAATGAAAACTTTGAACTATATGGTGAGTAAACTTGCTTATTTTGAGAAAGTATATACTCATATGTTCTTGCTGAAGGGATAGTTTTTTTTTAGTGTCCGGTGATGCGAATATGTTTTTTTTTCTTTGAGCGGTGATGGGAATAGGTGCCGTGTCTGGATGATATATTGGAGCAGGGATAGAAATGGTGCCGCCCACGGACTCGCCACAGGCGCGCAACCGTCCCTGCCCCACCCGTAGTATAATAGAGTCCGACCCACGAGCCGGTTCCCGACGCCCTGTTTCGTTCCCCATCTCAGACAGCCGAAATCCCCACATACTAACCCTAGCTCTCTCCCTGCCCTGATCCCCACCATTGCCGATGTCATTGGAGTCACCACCCGGGGAGCCCTTCAAGGCCGCGGAGGTCGCCAGGCCATCAGCCTCCCCGCCGATGGAATCGAAGCCCGCCGGCGCTGGGGGCATCGCCGCCACGGGCGCCCACGAGATGAACATGTTGTGGGTCCGCAACCCGCCCGCGCACGCGGGCGAGGACAATGTCATGGCGGCCTTTGCCCCGCACAAGGCGCTTGATTGTGTCATCATGCGCACTGGCTCCCGTAGCTATGCCTTCATCCTTTTCTGCTCCGTCAACAAGTCCCAGTCTGCCCTCGAGGCGCTCCGTGAGTCCAAGGTCAAGGGCACCTTTATCCGGATCGAGTTCGTTCGACCGGTAATTTCTCACCCCCACTTCTCCCCCACTAGTATCAGCTCCCACCTTGGATCCCCCCAGGATCTAGCTGCAATTCGCGATGTGAATTTTTCGGTAAAATTAGGACTTCAGTGCTTGTGATTTGCGATTTATTTAGGTGGTGTGGGCTGAGGCCTCTAGCAGCTCTGATATACGTAGTTATTCGAGCGGTGGCAGACGGGATCAACAACGACGGGGTGGTCTGGTGGAGGCTCGTAGGTGGCTGGGGGTAGCGCCACAAAGGGTATAGGGGAGCACGGCGTGCAAGGCCTTTGAGATGGTGGATGAGCATGTGGAGAGCCGATGGCAACTGGAAACCTTGACACCGGTGAATGGCATAGTAGGAACTGGTGGCAGTGGGTTCCTGGGCAGTGGCGACGGCCACCGCGGGGAGGTTCACGTGGTGGGAGCCGTCGGCGCCACGCGGGGAGACCGGGCCGTCCGGATTTTCTTTGTATCTGCAGGCCATCTGGATTGGGGGAAGAAGGGTTGGGTTGGGCAATTTTTTCTGTATCCTTAGCCAATCATTTTCCGGACTGGGGAATAATGGTCGGGTCTGGCATTTCTTTTTTCTATTGGATCTTAAGCGAATCGTTTTCTACCACTTATGGATGGCAGCGGTGGGTAATTGTCTTCCGGATCTTTAGCAAATATTTTTTTGGATTGGCGAACAATGGTCGGGTCGGGCAGCTCATTTTTTTGGATCTTTAGCAAATCGTTTTCTACCACTTATGGATGAGAGTGGTGTGTAATTGTTTTTCCAGATCTTTAGCAAATCATTTTTCGGATTGGGGAACAAGGGTCTGCTCGGGCAACCCTTTTTTTCTGGATCTTCAGCGAATCATTTTCTACCACTTTTGGATGGAAGTGGTGGGTAATTGCTTTTTCTGGATCTTTACCAGATTGTTTTCCGGATTGGGGAATGAGGGTCGAGTCGGCAAGATTTTTTCTGGATCTTAAGCAAATCATTTACTACAAGTTATGGTTGGCAGTGGTGAGTAATTGTTTTCTCTGGATCTGTAGCAAATCGTTTTCCTGATTGGGGAACAACAGTCGGGTCGGGCAGCTCTTTTTTTGTCTGGATCATTAGCAAATCATTTTGTACCACTTATGGATGGCAGTGGTGGGTAATTGTTTGCAACTTCATGGGCAATGTTAGGACGGACGGCCAGAAGGAGGTATCCCTTTATCAGTGTTCAAGAAAATGTTGTGGTAGTGAAGTATATTATGGTCATTTGTGTTGTGGTAGAGACACTTTCTTTTATTATGGCCAGGAAGGACGGGCAGAAGCACGCACACAGATACATAAACTTATGATTATTTGGTAGAGACACTTTCATTTATTAGGGTCATTCACATTATTTCTATTTGAGTTAGTGAAGTATAATATGCGAATGAGATATTGTATGCATTCCTTCTTTTTGAGACGTTTCTAAGAGGGAAAGTTATTACTAACCAACTCCCCGAATTAAATCAAAAGGTGTCTATGAAGGCCATGTTTTTGCGATTATTTTTCTCAAGCGGGCATAACCGGATTCGGGTGGCCCATGCACACGACAAAGCCATCCCTGTCCCACTCGCAATATATACGGGTCCGGACCCACAATGAACATATGAAAAAGAATATGTCATGGAGAGGATAAGGTTGGGAGAGTTTGCGGTGGGTGGGCCCCATAGGCAATGCATGTCCAGCACAGGAGGAGGTCTATGGGAGGAAAATATTAGTCGGTTGAATAAGGGTTTTCCATCTTTCAGACGTTTTAAAGATGGAAAGTGTATGCGTTATCATCTGCTAAATCTCGAATTAATTTGTCTATATGAAGGCCATTATCTGGTGAGTATTTTTCTCAAGCGGAGGATAATCACCTCACATAGAAATGGTTCAAGCCGCCCACGGACTCGGCGTAGCTGTTCCTACCCTGCCCCCAATATATACGAGTCTGGACCATGGGACGGTTCCCCTCTCCCCGTTCCGGCCCCCATCTCAGACAGCCAGAATGCCCAGCATCCTAACCTAGGCGTCCGACGATCTCTCCCTCCTCCCACCCCCACGGCCGTCGATGTCATCAGAGCCACCGCCTGTAGAGGCGGCGGAGGCCACTGAAGCCGCCGGGCCATCAGCTTCCTCACCGAAGGAATCAAAACCCTATTGCACAAGGGGTGCTACCGTCGTGCCAGGGGCGGACCTCGAGGCGAACACGCTATGCATCGGCAACCTACCCACGCACACGGATGAGGACGACAGCACTATGGCCTTCGCCCTGCATAGGGTGCCTAACAACGTCGTCACGTGGGGTGACTCCCGTAGCTATGCCTTAGTCCTCTTTTGCTCACTCGCTGAGTCCTAGGGTTCCCTCGAGGCGCTCTGCGGGTCCAAGGTCAAGGCTCCTTCATCTGGATAATCTCTCCTCTCCCTTCTCCACTGCCTGGATCAGCTCCCACCTTGTATCGCCCCGTGATCTGGCTGCAGGCTGTCACCCTGCGATGTGATTTTTGGGTAATTACAATTTCGGTGCATGTGATATGGCATGGTGGCGCACGAGTGGGAGATTTATCATTTCGTGCACTTTCCATTTTATACATTTCTGGTACTGTCGACTGATATATGTTTTTAGATAGTTCTAGATTGGTAGTTGTTCTTGCTCTAAGGTGATATTGTTATGCTGGTGTTGTCTAAAGATTGATGCCCTCATGATACTTACTGGTGTAATTCTAGCTTTGCTTTGCCATGGAATAGGTCAATATCTAGTTACTACGGTATGGTCTAATTAAAGTTTGAATGATGTACTAATACTGAATGATAATTTGTTAGTCATAGTTGTTTATTTCTCGAGTGAAATTGCTCCATTCATGTGCTGCTGTTGTGTAATGAGTTGTGCACAAGTGACACAATTTGTTGTTATTCAGGCTGTGATTTGATATAACTATGCTGTGTATTTTATCTTAGATCTGTTTCACTTTAAGTTAGACCATTCATAGCTATCTAATAGTTTTTGTTGCTAGGACTACTTGGATGAGGATTTTATTCATCTATTTCATTACAGAAATAGTATGCCTTCTAATAGCATATGTTCTTTGATTGGTTTTTACATGATAGACCTATTAGGAACCTATTATTTCAAAGCAGGAGTAGGCGAAGAGTTTCAAAGGATTGGAAAGATTGAAGGTGTTGAATTATCCATTGATCAAACTTTTGCATACATCAACTCTGAGTAGCTGGAAGATGCCATTTCTACCTATAAAGTCTTGAATGGGACAAATTTTAGGGGCCTCATTATGCAACATTCCTCTTCGCCGTATAGTTTGGAGGGATGGGTCAAATCCATACGGGTTAATAAAACATGCTTAATAAAACATTAACATAGACAACAATGTGCCTGCTTGTATGATGTAAAGAAATATTGTAACCACACTCACATAAACTTATGATTATTTGTGTTATTGTCGA
Organism: Thinopyrum elongatum; assembly: GCA_011799875.1. Lineage (NCBI taxonomy): Eukaryota > Viridiplantae > Streptophyta > Magnoliopsida > Poales > Poaceae > Thinopyrum > Thinopyrum elongatum. The sequence continues at coordinate 313,403,379 of CM022297.1, forward strand.
GATACTCGCTTTCATTAGGGTCATTTACTTTATTTATTTGTGGTAGTTAAGTATATTATGCCAATGAGATATTGTACGCATTCCTTCTTTTTGAGATGTTTTTAAGTGGGAAAGTAATTACTAACCAACTCCTTGAAATAAATTAAAAGGTGTCTATAAAATTCATGTTTTTGCGAGTATCTTTCTCAAGCGAAGGATAATCGGATTCGAGCCAGACACGCACACAAAAATGTTGTTCCTCTGCCACCACCCCCGGTAATACGTACGAGTCTGGCCCCATGGGGAATGTGTGGAGAAGAATATGTCATGGGGAGAGGATAAGGTTGAGAGAGGTTACGGTGGGTGGGCCCCATAGGGCACGCGTGTCGAGTTGAGGAGGAGGTCTTTTAGAGGAAAAGATTAGTTGGTTGAAAAAAGGGTTTACCATCTTTGACATGTTTTAAATAATGAAAGTGTATGCGTTGTCATCCGCTAAATCTCAAATCAATGTGTCTATATGAAGGCCATTATTTGGTGAGTATTTTTCTCTAATGGAGGATAATCACATCGCATTGAAATGGTTGAGCCACCCATGGACTCGGCGCAGCCGTCCCTACCTTGCCCGTGATATATATGAGTCTTGCGCATGGGTCGGTTCCCCTCTCCCCATTCCGGAAAACGTCTCAGACAGTCAGAATTTTATGCATCCTAATCTAGGCGTCCAGCAATCTCTCCTTCCTCCCACCCCACACCATCGTCAATGTCGTCGGAGCCACCGCCCGCAGAGGCGGCCAAGCCGTTGGCCTCCCCATCAAAGGAATCAGAACCCTCTGGCAGAGGGGGTTCTGCCACCGCGCTAGGGGCGTCCCATGAGGAAAACACGCTATGGGTCGGCAACCTTCCCACGCATGTGGGCGAGGACGACGTCACCGCGGCCTTCGCCTCACAAAGGGCACTTGAATGCATCATCACACGCGCTGACTCTCACAGCAACGCCTTCATCCTCTTTAGCTCACTCAAGGCACTCTACGGGTCCAAGGTCAAGGCCTCCTTCATCTGGATCAAGTTTTTCCAGCTAGTAATCTCTTCACTCACTTCTCCATCGCTCAGATCTGCACCCACCTTGGATCCCCCATGATCTGGCTGCAGGTTGTCACCCTGTGAAGTGATTTCTTGGGCAATTACGGTTTTGCTGCTGGTGATTTGGCATGACGCCGCATGAGAGGGAGATTTATCATCCCGTGGTCAAGATCTTTTATGCGTTTTAGGATGTATTGGCTTGTTATATAGTCCTAGATTTGAGATTGTTCCTTGTTCTACGATGAAATTGTTATGCTGGTGTTGTGTAAAGACTGTTGCCCTCATGATACTTACTATTGTAATTCCAGCTTTAATTTGCCTTGGAATAGGTCAATATCTAGTTACTATCGTATGGTCTGATTTAATCTGAATGGTGTACTAATATTGAATGATCCTTGGTTGGTCGTAGTTGTGTATCTCTAGAGTGAAATTGCTCCATTCATGTGCTACTGTTGTGTAATGAGCTGTGCACAAATGACACAATTGGATGTTATTCAGGTTGTGATTTCATATAACTATGTGTATGTTATCATTTATCAGTTACACTTTAAGTTAGACCATTCATAGTTATCTCATAGTCTTTGTTGCTAGGACTACTTGGATGAGAATTTTATTCTTCTATTTCATTACAGAAATATCATGCCTTCTGATGGCTTGTGTCTTTTGATTGGTTTTGACACGCTCGAGATTTTAGGAACCTATGGGTTGGAGGAATTATTCATCTATTTCAAAGCAGGAGGTAGACGAAGAGTTTCGAAAGTTTGGAAAGATTGAAGGTGTTGAATTCTCTAGTGATCAAACTATGGCATACATCGACTTTGAGAAGCTAGAAGATGTCATTTATGCCCATAGAGCCCTGAACAGGATAGATTTAGGGCGCCTCACGATGCTACATTCGTCAATGACGTATAGTTTGAAGGGATAGGTCAAATCCATACGGGTTAATGAAACATGCTTAATAAAACATTAACATAAATAAAAATTTGATTGTTTGTACGATGTCAAAAAATGTTGTTACCACACTTACATAAACTTATGATTATTTCTCTTGTGGTCGAGACACTTTCTTTCATTAGGGTCATTTACTTTATTTTTATTTATGGTAGTGAAGTATATTATGCCAAAGAGATATTGTATGCATTCCTTATTTTTTTAGTCCTTTTAAGAGGGAAAGTTATTACTAACGAAATTCTTGAATTAAATTAGAAGGTGTCTATGAAGGCCATGTTTTTGCGAGTATTGTTCTCAAGAGGAGGATAATCGGGTTCGGGCCACCCACGCTCACGGCGAATCCTTCACTGCCCCACCCGCAATATATATGAATCAACCGCCATAGGGAACATGTGGAGAAGAATATGTCATGGAAAGGATAAGGTTGAGAGAGGTTGGGGATGGTGGCCTCCACAGGGAACGCGTGCCAAACGGAGGAGGAGGTCTACACGAGGAAAAGATTTGTCGGTTGAAAATAGGGTTTCCCATCTTCGAGTAGTTTCAAAGATGGAAAGTGTATGTGTTTCATCCACTAAATCTCAAATGAATGTGTCTATATGAAGGCCATTATTTGGTGAGTATTTTTCTCAAGCAGAGGATAATCACCTCGCATAGCAGTTCAAGCCGCCCACGGACTCAGCGAAGCCGTCTGTACATCGCCTGCAATATGTACGAGTCCGGCATGTGGGCCGTTTCTTGTCTCCCTATTCCTGCCCCGTCTAAGACAAGTAAAATTCCCCGCATCCTAACCTAGGTGTCTGGTGATCTCTCCATCCTCCCACCCCCCATCGCTGTCGATGTCGTCAGAGCCGCCGCCCGCAGAGAGGCAGCGAAGGTCGCCGAGGCCGCCAGGTCGTCGGCCTCTCCCCGAAGGAATCAGAACCCTCTAGTGCAGGAGGTGCCACCGCTGTCACGCCAGGGTGGCCCACAAGAAGAACAAGTTGTGGGTCGGAACCTGCTCATGCAAGTGGGCGAGGACGACGTCATGCCAGTCTTCACCCCACATAGGGCGCTCGACTGCATTGTCGGGCGCGTCGGCTACCTTAGCTATGCCTTCGTTCCCTTCCGCTCCCTCGAGGCACTCCACGGGTCCAAGGTCAAGGGCTCCTTAATCCAGATAGAGTTTGTGTGGCCAGTAAAATCTCCCCTCCCTACTCCCCCATCCTGATCAACTCCCACTTGGATCCCCTGTAATATGCCTCATGTAACCCTGCGATGTGATTTTTACTGTAATTACTGTTTTGGTGATTGTAATTTGGGCTGACACCACATGAGAGGGAGATTTGTCATCTCGTGTTCCTGCTCTTTTCTGTGGTATGGGTTGTTGAAAGCACACTTGCTTCCTTGGTGGTTTTGGTAATTCATGCCAACATACATATTGTTGGACTAACAATTTTACCCAGTATATTTTAGACAAATTGAACAATGGCATGGCAAGGACATGAGGATGTGGAACCCTTCAAAATGCTAAGGACAAGAATTGGCAAAGCTCCAAGACTCTACATTTTTGGTTAAGTGATCCAAGATCACATTGAGTCCATAGGAAAGCCAATACAATTAAAAGGGGATGAGGTTTTGATCATGACTCAATTGCTCAAGGGCTTAGTGATATTGCTCCAAAACCCTCAACCAATTTCTCCACATCACATCTGTCCAAAACCCTAAAGTATCATCTCAGTCCCACCGAAATTCTCTATCCCGGACTCACCAAGTTGATCACATACACTACCTAAGCCAAACCCTAGCATTTCGGTTCTACCAATATGGATCTCGGTCCCACCGAGATGGCATGACCAAGTTTCTGTGATGAAGTTGCTTCATTTTGGAATTACCGAGATGAAACGATCGGAACTACCAAAACAAGGTCTTGCCCTAGCCATTGCACTTCGGTCACATCGATATGTTCTGATTCGGCCTCACCGAAACTTCCAACGTTCGAATATTTTACACTAGTCGGTCTCACAGAGATTTTGGTCTGGTGTCACCGAGTTGGATCAAAAGGCTTGTAACGGTTGGATTTTGGGTGAAGCCTATATATACCCCTCCACCCCCACTTACTCTCTGTGAGAGCCATTAGAACATAACACTACTTCCATTACTCATTTTCTGAGAGAGAACACTACTTCCATTACTCATTACTCATGTTGAGATCGAGAGATTCCAATCCTACCATTTGAACCAATTGATTTCTAGCCTTCCCCAAGTTGCTTTCCACCTTGTAGGAAGAAGAACTACAAATGAAAGGGTTCCTCCCAACTTCATTCCATGAGCATCCACCACAAGTTCAACTACATGATGGACATTAACACCAAAACCCAATGTAAGTGCTCACATCTGAGAGAGGCTTTACACAGACTTGAGTCAAAGCAACTCAACAATATGTGAATACATTGAAATGCTTAGACGAAAAGTAGTAACCCCATTTTGAGCTTTGTGATGAGTATGATGTGGCACCCTGGCTCAGAGCAACCGGTTTACCTTGCATTGCCAGCCCATGGATCATGTCTTCTGGCAACACACAACAACTTGGTACAGAAAGACAACCGCTTTATTGATACATAGGTTCGAAGGTACATCAAGTAACGAGGCCAAGCGGAACACACGGTGCTACTTCACTTATGTACATTATTTAGTGGACATGATGGGGGCCTCGAGCACAACGATACAACTACACGGCAGCGGAAAGACGACGTAGTAGGACTCCATCTCACAGGGATGCTGATAGACTGCGATGCGCGATGCAACTCCAACTCCGTTACGGCTTCTCTTGAAACTAGCATGACACGCCAGGTGAGTACTTTGAATGTACTCGCAAGCTCACAACAAATAATGCAACAATGGCAAACAACAACATGATATTTAAGCAGATTATATGCAAGAAATAGACATGCTCCTCATGAAGTGAGAGTGCTTGCAAACAGGGTCCCTCGGACCCGCTTACCATCTTGGTTACCTCGTAACCACGAACATCATCTTACAACGATGATCACCTCTAGATCACAAAAGAAACCATCTCTATGGCTCCAACAACTTCACCATCATAGCCAGTGCCATAAGTATAACTTTAGTGTGCAGGTTTAATATTTCTGTTGACCCATGGTGTGACCTACTACGAACTGTGTCCATGACCGAGGATGCGGCTATCGATAGATTAAACACACTCTGCAGAGGTTAGTACACTGTACCCACACCACGGAACCCATGACCTCGAACTCCCATTCGGGTGGACCAACGGCGTTCCGACAGAACCAATCTATCGCCATGACACTCTCCCGGCCACTCCGACCAACTCCCCTTTGGGCTAAGTCCTGGGTGGCCCCGATGTCACCTCGTGCCACCCAACGGCCACCGTCGTGGCAAAACAAAACGGTCCCAAACGGGGACAATGGTACCAAAACAACTATGGGCACACAAGGCTATGCCTGCCTACCGGGCCTAGGTAGTGCAAGGGAATAACCTTCCCTAGTTGGAGGCACCGGCGAGAGGCATAACAATAGACCGAGAAAGGGCCTTCCCATAAAGGCAAATGTGGTTGCACTGGGAAGCTCAACTCGGTGGCACCATGACTCGATCAACAGCATGTTCAAGTTGAGTTAGCATCATGTTTTAACTTGAAATGAAATATATCCAAGCCATAGTATGCCATGAAAATGCAACGAGCTACATATGCACCATTTCAACATAATGCCGGTATTAACCTACACATGCTCATGATCATACTACTCTATTGCATAGGCTTGACCAAACAGCTCAAATACTACTGAACACAGTAAGCATAGCATGAACATGAAACTAGCACATGTGAGATTATTTTAATTAACTATATGCATTAAATGAGTTCATATTCAAGTAAAAATCATAGTCATTGAAATGTCACTCTTGAAAATACTTGTGATGGCTTGCCTTAGTTCAGAGGAGGTTCACAATCCTCCTGGTTCTCCTCAAGGCAGCAAGATCCTTCTGAAAATAATTAAAAGGGCATAAAGAAAATGTCACATAACACATTTAATTGCACCAGAAAATATCTACAGCAAACAAAAATCTAAATTTTTGCATGCTGAGAGAGGAGCTCAAGACAAAACCAATGCAAAAAGAATAAACTAATTTGGACTTATAGAATAAAAGTTAGAGCTAGTCAAAGTTGGGTCAAATTTCTGAATTAAAATTGATTTTTGAATAAACAGATAGGGGTGACGTCGAAGGCGTATATGAGGAATACGCTTCCACTTATACTACTTCGGTGGACGAACAGAGAGGCTGGCGGGTGGGCCCCTCTGTCAAGGTTAAAAGAGAGAGAGAGAGAGAAGCAGGGGACGGCGGCTCGGTCGCCGGTGTTTCTCCGGCGAGGAGGCCATGGCTGCCGCTGGCGAGGGGATGGATAGATGCGTCTCTGCACGGCGAACACGTACGTACCCGCAGCTTGGTCGGAGCTGGACGGACAGCGTCACGGCGAGCTTCTCCAGAGGCGGCGGTGGAGGAAGCTCGTCAGAGTAGGCGCGTCCGGCGAGGTAGAGGCGCTCCAGCAGCTCCAGCAGCACGGGCACGACCAGGAGAACACCACGAGCATGCCGGAGGGGTTGGAAGAAGTCGAGGAGCGCTGGAGGAAGGAGAGCACTGAGAGGGGATCGGCGGAAAACTCCGGTGTAGAACGGCGGCCAGAGGCCCGCTTGGCCTGGCCGCAGCCTTCTACTGGATGATTTGAGGTCAGAGGAGGTGGGTGGTGTGGCCAGAGAAGCTCGGAAAGGGGCCTATATATAGGCGCGGGTGAGGAGGGGCTTGAGATCGCCGGAGAGGCTTCTGGAGCAGCGAGCGGCGACGAACGGGGCTCAGGATGGATGGGAGAGGTTGAGGAGCTCATGCGGCCACAGTGGAGGCAAGGAGCCAAGCACAGGGCGCGGGAGGGAAACGACACGGGTGCACGGGTGCACTGTGCTCACTGCCCCGCTGTGTCCGCGTCTGCAGCGGCTGTCGCCGGCGTCGGAAGCTCCAGTGAGTGGTCAGGTGGAACAGGACGAGATAGAGGAAGATGAATGACAAGCTAGAATGGCCGCAGGCGAGCGCACGGGCCGAACAGAGGAGCTGCCGGCGCTCAGAGCGCGTCGAACACCTGCCTGGCATGTTGGATTCACGCGGTCACCGTGTGCACTAGTGCAACGCGGTGCGCCTGTGGAGTTAAATCATGTCTGGTGGCTTGTTCTTACAAGGTTTAGTCACTCTGTGGTGTTTGATCAAAGCCAGGTCGACAGGAATAGACTTGAGCTTCTTGGCAAGTTTCTGGACAGAAACTGTTGAGGCCATTTGAGAGAATTCTAGAGAGAGTTAGGAGCTGAAACTTGGGGGTTAAGGGTTAGTTAGGAAGGTCATCAAGCCATAAAAATATCAGCTCAAGGAGATTAGTCAAAAATATACTTGCTTCACAAAGTACCATTTCTGACCAGAATGAAAATGATTTTCTATAGCAAAAATATTCCTCATGACCATAGGATATTTTTGCATAGGATGATGATGCATGTTCCAAAGAATATTAGGGAATTTTCTCAGATTTTTGGGAGCAAGAAAAATGAGGGTTGCTTTGGAGCAGAAGTGAAAATAATTCATTTTCAGAGGGAAAATGAATATTTTGCCTTTGAGAAAAATATTCCCATGGCAATATTTTGAGAGATCAGACATCAAGAGATGTATTGGGATTGAGTGGAGTCACTTGGGTGAAAATCAAAATAATGCCCAAGTGTGAAGTCCAAATGAGTTAATTCAAAAACTCAGTTTCAAACCAAATTTGCAATAAACTCCACAGAAAGAATTAAAGCAAAAACCAGGGTGTCACATATGACCTACGATCAAGTGACCTCACTTGACTCCTAAGTCAATATACTCAATCATAGGTGACCTAGTTGCTGACCCTCCTCTAGATGAAGTTCTCTAGTGTCTCTTTAGTTCGCTTTCTTTCTTGTTAGAGTGTTCATCTAGACCACTTTTTTTGTGTTCTTTTTTTCTTTAGCTAGTTTCTTCTCTTCTAGTAAATTCATTGCAAATCTGATTCGAATTCCTTGAATATCTTTGTGAGAACTTAGTGCCAAGTGAGCTGAGTTGACAAAAGTTTCTCTTTGCATTGAAGTCGGTACCTCTGACTTCAAACACATCAGTCATACCGAAGTGCAATTAAACACTGCACATAGTTCATCGGTACAACCAAATAGGACTAAATCGGACCAACCGAAGTGATCTATATGTGAACTTCATATCTCAGAGTCACCGATCGAAACAACTTGGAGTCACCGACTTCACTTCTGAAAGAATCTTTTGCTAAATCATATACTTTCTTTCTCCAGCCAGCTTCACTCAATGATTCTTCCCCCTGCCTGCATCTAAAATTACATCATGCCTAGTTGTGCCTCTCCAGGACCACACCAACTTGACCAATAACCTTGAAGCTAGACCCTTCATGGAAATTGATGTCAAAGGGGGAGAGGGATGCACATCAAAGCTTATTACAAACCTCCTTTATATTAAAAGAGATACCCGAGAGATGCATTTTACAAAAGAGGAGAGAACCTACATATTTCTAAGAGGGGAGAAACATGTTAAAAATCCCAGTTGGGTCTTTTGCTAGAACTTGCTTAGTTTTTGCTCTGACTCGGTTTGCTTTGATTTTTTCTCACCCTACGTACACTGGTACAGCGAGGTGCTATACAAACGGTTTTTAACCACTTTCCGCGACGGCATTCTGAACCGTCGCCGAGTGAGTGTGTGCGATAGGGAGGTCCTTCCCACACGACCCAAAACCGTCGGGGATAGGCCCTCCCGGCACACACGCTCGGCAAAATGAGGTCGTGTGCGACAGGTGAGCGATCAAATATGTGCTAAAAAAATACAATTATACAGGCCAAATCATTTCTGGTCGTAAGTACATCTCACATAGTCAGCCCTGGCTAAACGTTTCCGTTCATATGTACATTCCACATAGTCAATCCAAGGAATACGTTTCCGTCAGTATGGACATCCCACACAGTCAATCTAACAAGTACGTTTCCATTCGTATATACATCCCACACAATCACTCCAAGGAAAACATTTCCGTTCGCAGGTACATCACACACAATTTTCTCCATTAAATCGTTTCTGATAGCATTTCCATTGCACACGATATTAACAATTTTATCGGTTGCGTTGTTGAATGCATCACACACGGTGCGTAGAAGAAACTGTGTGGCATAGGCTGTCCATCACACACACTTTTTATGTGGTAAACGTTTGTGCATGGTGGCCTAACGCAAACAGTTTTCAAGGGGAAGTCGTGTGTGATTGTTCATTGATCCAACATGTTTTATTCCTACAAACTATGTGCGTTGTCTGAGGTCATTGCCCACGATGTTTTTTCAATAACCGTTTGCAATAGAAAAACCCAATTAGCAGGCTAATTGGCCATTAGCAGGCAAATTGGCCATTAGCAGGCTAATTGGCCATTAGCAGGCTAATTGTCCTATTATTAATAATCCATTTATTAATCTAATTGACATTTCATATTCAGCACACAATATATTTCATTTTCGTATTAAGGAAGCAGGATTTCATAATTGAAATACATCAGAGTACAACATCATATAGCTTCAGCACTCAGCTACCCCATTACACAACTGCACCAGCAGCAAGTTTCGCATGCAACATCTATAATCTTTCGAAATTAGCATCATAGATGGTACATAGACAGATGAATCTCATCTGGAAAACTGCTGAAGCAGAAGGCGAGTATTGAGCCTTCATTGATGTTGAAGGTCTTTGCAACTTTAGGACAGTGTCTATGGATGATTGACCGTCCATCCTTCGTCCTCTTCAGGAACACTTCAATATTGAACCGTGGGTGTTGTATGAATACCTTCCTCGCCTCCTGACCATACAGGTGGTTTGAGAGGTAATCATCAGTGAACTTCTTTGGAAAGGCCTGAAAACAAGGATGTGCATAAATATCTTCTCTAGAGTGGAAATGGGGCAAAGGAATAAAAAAGCCAAGGTATAATAGTTAATACCATCCTGTAGTGAACTGATGTCTTCTTCATTGTGTAGACAAAGATCTTGTTGTTTTGTGTCGCTAATTTCTTTATCCTAACAATCTTTCTGAGTTTCTTGACTTGACTGATATTCATGGACAACTCATTTCCCCATATGCAAAAGGGTCGAACAGTGGGTCAAAACCTCTGACAACAGGACCTACATGTGCAAGACCAAATTGTTAAAAACCTAAATATTAGAATGGTTCCTGCAATTGCACAATAATTTGCTATTAGACAAAGGACCATGCATGTGCGAACTTCGATTGTAAACCTCGGTGCTTCCCATTGTTTCCCTGCAACACATATAAGGTAGTTAGTGATCAGGTTAAGTGAGGGTTCGCATGCTATCAATAAAATATGTTGATGAAAAATAAGCACATTGCAGATTCATCAGATTAATTCGAGCCACATGGAAAAAACATTTATCCAAACCAAGCATGATTAAGAACTAGGAAATATAGCAATTGTATATGTTTCTCATGTATTAAGTGCAGCCAAATTCGATTTATTCCTCACATGCACAACAATACAAAATTCTACCAACGACAATTGGACATCGCATTGCAGAATTGACCCAAGCAGTTAACTAAACACCACAAAAAATTAACCAAACATTAACTGAGTACCACATTGCACAATATAACATACTCCTAATAGAAGAATAGACAGTTAACCAAACCAAGCATGCTTAACATCTTGGAAATATAGCAATTGTATTTGTTTCTCATGTATTTAGTACAGCCAAATTCGATTTATTTCTCATATGGTATACAATAACAAAATGCACCCACAACAATTGAACATTGCATTGCAGAATTGAACCAAAAAGTTAACTAAACACCACAACAAATGAACCAAACGCTAACTGAGCACCACATTACACAATATATAACATACTAGAAGATCAGACAGTTAACCAAACCAAGCATGCTTTACAACTTGGAAATATAGCAATTGTATTTGTTTCACATGTATTTTGTACAGATAAATTCGATTTATTTCTCACATGGAAGACAATACAAAATTGCACCCTGAAGAATTAAACATCACATTTGCAGAATTGAACCAAACAGTTAACTGAACACGACACCTAATTAACCAAACAGTTAATAAGTGAGCACCACATTGCACGACATATAGAACATATACACTAGAGCAACAGATTGCATGGTAAAAGTAGATAGGACAATTCACTAGAATTTGTTAAGGAAAGGTAGGAGCAGCACATGCAACGGGTAAACCGAGCATGCTTAACCGGCATAGCTAGCAAACTGAACATAAGGTCCTATAGTGAGCTAATAAGACAAGCTACTCCTCATCGTCGGAGATATCGATGATGATTGGCTCCTTGGACATGGAAGAGGGCGAGGCCTCCACATCGTGGGTGCCCTCGTCATAGTGGTGAGTTGCCTGAGCCGCTTCGGGCACCAACCTGCTGGCTCTCGAGTTGAGGTAAGCACGGCACGCTAAGAAAACACCTTGTAGTCTTCATCGAAGGCACCGATGGTGGCCTCGAGAAAATGCCACAAACTATCGTTTAAAGCAGCCAACCACGTCGCGGCGTCGGCGCGTGAGGCGTCGACGGTGGGGTCGATGGCGAGGTGCTCCTCCAAGATCTGGGGGCCGGCACGAATGGCAGCCATCGCGACCTCATCCGCGCGTGCGGCCGCGATTTGCTTCTCCGCTACCAAATGCTCCTTGAGCTCCTGGCTATACTGCGTGCACCATGGCTTAGGGCGGCGCTTATTTGGGGGAGGGGTCGGTGATTTGGGTGGAAGGTGTCGCGCCGGCGGTCGGGGCATGTGTGGTGTGGAAGGAGGAGGAGGATGGGGGTCGGGTGTGGATTACCTGCGTGGATCGACGAGGTGGAGCAGCGTGAAGGAGGGTCGCCGGCGAGGAGGCGGTGCTGCAAGCAAGGAGTGAAGGTTTTAACTTGGAAAGGAAGACAGAAACAGGGAAAATGTGGCTTTTGGTAAGGGGGAGGGGGCGGGGAGGTAGATATTTCCGCGGAAGCCGAAAATTTGGATCGGTCCAGCGAAAAAACTGGCGCGCAAAGTGTCATCGGACACGGTCCCTTATTCAGCAATGTGTACGATATGTGAACATCACAAATGATTCATATAGCTTACCCCATGTGTGATGAGTTTGAATGTGCAAATTTTGGTCCCAATTTCCCTGGTTACAGTGGTCATCAACGTCATTGCATAATTTGGGTACAGAAAGGAGACTACAGCACACCCACACTTCTTAATCGAGCAAGTTCAACAATTAAACAGAGCTAGCTGACCTAAACATTAGTCTAACAAATTAAAGACCGGCGTTCTTAATTAAACAAAACAAAGAGTACTACTCCGGCTGGTGCTCGTCGATCTCCGCCGCCTCCTCAATGTCCAGCTCGCGCCCGACGATCTCCTAGGGAAGGGGCTCCATGGCATCCATCACACCATACTCGGCAAGCATCTCGCCATCCGTGTCCACCATCTCTTTGGAAAAGGCCGCCATGAGCTGGGCGTGGGCGGTCGCGATCTGGCTTGGACGGGCTCCGTCGTGGCAAGGTATGCCGCGGAGGAACGGGCAGCTGCTCGAACGCTCTCGATGATTGCCAACTCTTCAGCCGTGGGTTGCCGACCATTGTCCGAGAAGCTTCGTTCGATTTGTGCGGTGACCGCCAGGAGTTGGGCATGGGCGGCCTCAACATGGTTGTGGGTGGCCTCCATCAAGGCTAAGGCCGCCGCTGCGGAACGGATAGCTGCTCTGCCGCTCTCGCCAGTTGCTATCCCCGAGGCAGATGTTGCTGCCGCCACCTGAGAAGCAACAGGGACCGTTTGGGCTGCCTTGGCCGCCCGGTCACAGATTGTGGCCGTGCTCACGCAGCCTATTATCCCATGCATGGCGACTGCGGCCGTGCTCTCGCCGGAGTGGGCCGCCGAAGTTGCCCTCACGACGCGGGCCTACGTCCCCATCTTTCACCGGCAACGACTGAACAGTGAAATGATATTTGGGGAGCGAGCTAGTGTGCTTGACACGCCGGCTGTGGACTGTAGCCGACGCACCTTCTCGCGTAAGCCATATGCGTACTATACTCCGACGGTGCTCCAAGATATTTTGTACTACATCTCACACGGTTGGTGATAATAAACTGTGTGCGATCTACTTGATTTGAATTACATAATGGGGTCACAGTGGCAAAGGAGGGTGTTTGAATTGCTAGAACTTTTATCTGCGGTGAACATGCAACTATAGGTGTGTCGTAAAAAAAATTGGAATTATTCAGGGTTCGTTTGGACATTTTTATACATTAACTTGGTTTTCTAGGCATTTATGTGCATAATTCAAATTTGAACTACATGCACATGCTCCAGTGCATAAAAATTGGTTGAAAAATCAAATGTGTGTCCTTGGTTGCATGCTTAGGTCACATGCAAGAAATGAGAATGAATGTCAAACACCTTGACACTGTCGCTAGGCCGCTAACATTGAGATACATGGTTTTAAAATTCTAGTGAATTGAAAACACGTATGAAATTCATGAAACCTGACATGATATCATGGAACGGCATTAACATGTCGTGGTAAAAATATTGTCCCATTTCGGGCAGATTTGGGTATAAGCTTCTCACAAACCAGAGCTTCTCACAACAAGCATGATGGTTTCGGTAGGGAACGTGCCACCTTTGTGAACGAAAAAATATCCGTTGCCTCTTCTTGCTCTCAAAATTTTTCTAGTGTCAACATAGAACAACAGGAGTGTTGTGTCAATTTTTGGGGTTCGCTTGGACATTTTTATACATTAACTGAGTTTTCTATGCATTTATGTGCATAATTCAAAATTGAACTACATGCACATGCTCCAGTGCATATAAATGGGTTCAAAATTCAAATGTGTGTCCTTGGTTGCATGCTTAGGTCCCATGCAAGAAATGGGAATGAATGTCAAATACCTTGCCACCGTCGCTCGGCCGCTAACATTGAGATACATGGTTTTAAAATTCTAGTAAATCGAAAACACGTCTGAAATTCATGAAACTTGACATGATATCATTGAACGGCATCAACATGGCGTGGTAAAAATATTGTCCCATTTGGGGCAGATTTGGGTATAAGCTTCTCACAAACCAGAGCTTCTCACAACATGCGTGATGGTTTTGATAGGGAACGTGCCACCGTTGTGGACAAAACAATATCCGTTGCCTCTTCTTGCTCTCAAAATTTTTCTAGTGTCAACATAGAACAACAGGAGTGTTGTGTCAATTTTTGGGATTTTTTAGGGTTCGTTTGGACATTTTTATACATTAACTGAGTTTTCTATGCATTTATGTGCATAATTCAAAATTGAACTACATGCACATGCTCCAGTGCATATAAATGGGTTCAAAATTCAAATGTGAGTCCTTGGTTGCATGCTTAGGTCCCATGCAAGAAATGGGAATGAATGTCAAACACCTTGCCACGTCCCTCGGCCGCTAACATTGAGATACATGGTTTTAAAATTCTAGTAAATCGAAAACACGTCTGAAATTCATGAAACTCGACATGATATCATAGAACGGCATCAACATGCTGTGGTAAAAATATTGTCCCATTTGGGGCAGATTTGGGTATAAGCTTCTCACAAACCAGAGCTTCTCACAACAAGCCTGATGGTTTCGGTAGGGAACGTGCCACCTTTGTGGACGAAACAATATCCGTTGCCTCTTCTTGCTCTCAAAATTTTTCTAGTGTCAACATAGAACAACAGGAGTGTTGTGTTAAATTTTGGAATTTTTCGGGGTTTGTTTGGACATTTTTATACATTAACTGAGTTTTCTATGCATTTATGTGCATAATTCAAATTTGAACTACATGCACATCCTCTAGTGCATATAAATTGGTTGAAAAATCAAATATGTGTCCTTGGTTGCATGCTTATGTCCCATGCAAGAAATGGGAATGAATGTCAAACACCTTGCCACCGTCGCTCGGCCGCAAACATTGAGATACATGGTTTTTAAATTCTAGTAAATCAAAAATTCGTCTGAAATTCATGAAAATTGGCATGCTATCATGGAATGGCACCCGACATGCTGTGGTATTTTTAATGTCCATTTTGAGAGAAGGCGCACTCGAATAACAGCCAACAAAGGCATTTTGAAACAAATAGCTGCCACTTTAACATCTCAAACATTTCTATAATTTAAATCGTGTGCGTTCTGTTAACCATTCACGTGACGCCACGAGTCACACTTTTAACGGCTAGGAGGTGCCGTGCGAACAGCTATTTGACCGAACGGGAGGCGTGCGAGCGCAGTCCGCTGCACAGGCTGACCAAGAGCGCGTGCAAGCTGTCCTCCAATGTGCAGGCTCACCGGGAAGCGTGCGAGCTGTACGCTGCGCAGGCTCACTGGGAAGCGAGCCCTTTGACTTCCATGGCCGCCCGCCTTGCTTGCATCCTCTCCATTAATGGCGCCCGAGCCACTGTTTAATACAGGCGGCCTTACTATTCGCCTCCCATTCCCCTCCCGCAGACCTCCACCAACGCCATGGCGCAGAAGGATCATCTGCCACTAGTCTTCCAGTTTGGTGAAGTCGACTCTGAGCCAGAGGAGATAGAAAAGAAGGAGGAATGGGGCCTCATGGACATGGCCCTGAACGAGCTGGCCGCTGCAGTTGCTGCCCCCACGCCCGTCCCAGCTCCCATCCCCGCGCCAGCGACCATCCCCGTAGCATTGACGGGCTGGTCGTCGAGCACTATCACAGAGCTGGAAGCCGTGGGCGTCAGCGAGGTCTTCGCAGACCCGCGCGAGCTCGTGTACATGCCAGCGCCAGCGCCCGTGCGCGCCCCTGCATCCACCGCAGCGCCAGTCCCCGTGCGTTTGCATGCACCCGCTGCGCCCATGCCCATGCGCGCCCCCCCCTCAGCGGCATGGGACGCCGCCGTCGACCGCTACCTCGCAGCGCTGCGAGTTGCCATCCTCCCATGCCCCGCCCGTCGATCGCGCGACGACATAATGTTTGATTTCCAAGTGAAGAACATTCGGTGCTGCCTTGAAGACTTCAACAACAGCGTCCTGGAGGACGACAACGCCGGCGCGGCACGCCGCCTCCGCCGCCGCCGGAATTATTTTTTTGTGTTCAACACTGTACCTCGATCATATGAATATGAATTCGCAGTGTGACTGAATGAAAGATATGGTTTGAATGAACTTGCGTTTTTCTCTCTGAATGTACAGACTTATTAAATGATTTTCTTTAAAAAAAAGGGTCAATGGTTTTTAAATATAAAACACGCATCGCAAATGTTTTAGTTAGAACACCCGTATGCAAACCGACAGCTTCCCCAGGAAGCCAAGGAAAAGTGTGCCGAGCAGGATTTGTGCAACTCTTGATCGCAAATGTTTTAGATAGAACACCCGTATGCAAATCGACAGCTTCCCCAGTAAGACAAGGGAAAATGTGCCGAGCAGGATTTGTGCAGCTCTTCATCGCAAACGGTTTAGATAGAACACCCGTATGCAAAGTGAGAGCTATGGTCTTCCCCAGTAAGCCAAGGGAAAATTCTCCGCGCAAGACTTGTGCATCTCTTCAACGCAAACGGTTTTTTCGGATGACCCGTGTGCAACCACGTACAGACAATTTGGTAAGATTTGCATCTGTCATATTGGGTATATTGCCATTTGTCATATTGGAAATATTGACATTTGTTGATCTAGTAACATTGCCCTTTGTCAACCTTGTAACACTGCCATTTGTCAAAATATGCAGCTAAAAATCACTAGCACTATCTAATTTTTGCAACTAAAATTCAGTAATTAAGCATAGATTTCATTCATAGATTAAGCAGTCGTTCATTATACAAACAGTTCAACCAGACAGCTGAACCGACCAAACTTTTCCCCAATTGTTGCCAACCACGTACTGAAATAGCTAGTTCAACTATATATACTAGCTAATTTTAAGTACGTTGTACAGTTCCACCACATCTATAGTCAGACGAACTGAACAAAATAGCCCCTAAATACTACTACTACGGAGGGGCTTTGTACTACTTCCGGCAGCCTCTCCTCTGCCGAGCGCGATCAGTAAGAGGCAGAGGAGGAGGAGCCTACCGACGAGCTAGACAAGTGCAGTACGGTGCCTGCCGCTGCTGCACCTTCAGCGACGCTCACCTCGAACGCCCTCTGCCGCTCCAGATGACCACTCTCGAAGCGGCGGGACTCCTTGTAGATCTCCTGATTGCTCGCCTCTGCGGCGGCGTGTGCTGCGGCCATGGCGGTGGTAAGGCTTTTTGTGTGCTTGACAAGGCGCTCCTCCTCCTCCTGCAGGAACTCGATATAGCGCGCAAGGTCGCTGGCACATGTGTGGTCCTCCACCTCCGCCCCCCGCCTTCGTGCGGTAGTGGCGGAGTAGGTCATGACCCCGGCGGTCGACGGTGGGCTGGCGGCCACGGCGGCTGACGATGGGGTGGCGGCCACGACCACCACCTCCCGCCTTCGGGCCGTGGTGGTGGAGCGGGTGATGGCCACGGTGGCCGAAAGTGGAGTGGCGGCCACGACGGCCACCACCCGCCTTTGGGCCGTGGCGGCAGAGCGGGCGATGGCCCTGGCTTTCGACGGTGGTGTGGTGGCCACGGCGGCAGATGGTGGGGTGGCGGCAACGGCGGCCGGCAACAGCTGCCGACAGGCAGCAGCGGCAGAGCGTGTGGTGGGTGTTCCGCGAACACCCAACAGGGACGCCACGCGCACTATAGTACGCCAGGGACTGCGCCGCCGCCGTGGTGTAGCCTCCTAGCTGGAGCTGTCCTCTGATGACGGTGGAGTGCTGAGCGATGACGATGGACCGGTGCCATTGGTGATTGTGGCAGAAGCAGACGAGATAAGCTACTGGGAGGGAGGGGAAAATACGACACAGGACTCGCCGGTCATGAGGGTTTATATAGCAGGCCGGTAAGCATTGGGATTTCGGGCTATTTCACCGAGTCGGGCGGAAAGCTTGCGTGGGAACCTGCGAGATTGCGCGGGAACGGGTTCACCGATGATTCATTTGTGCCACTTCGAGACACCGTTTGGCGAAAAGAATGCCCCCGCGCGCTGCGCAAGCTTGCGCTATAAGCCGTCTACGGCAGCGGGGTGACAAGACATGCGAGAGGAGGACGAAAGGACACATACACATACGGTTAAGAAAAAAACGTTTGTGATTTAATTACCTACTACCCCCGTCCTGGTTTATAAGTCATCTATGTATTTTTGTGCCAAATTTTGACTATAGATTTAACAAATAAAATGTGAATGCATGTTGCCAAAGATTATATCATTGGATTCGTATTTGAACATACTTTCCAATTATATAATTTTTATAACATGCATCATCATTTTGTTGGTTAAATTTAAGGTCAAAATATGGCACAAATTTAAAGGGGACTAATAGACGAAGATGGAGGTAGTAGCACACGGCCGCTCTCTACGCAGCGTCGCTACTCCCGGCCAGCTTGTAGACGACCATTCTCTACATGTTCAACTGCTCTATGCGTGTGGGTACTCGCGGTTGAGGCGGCCGCGACGCGCTCTGCTCGCGTCCCGCCGCGCGCGCTGTGCTCTCGCGTCCCTCCGGGTGCTCTGCCCTCGTCCCTCCACGTGCGCTGCTAGTGTTTGGGGCCGACGCATGATCACGTACGTTCGTGCTGCCATTATGAATGCGGTTGCGCGGTGCCACGATGGAGTTACCCGCTGCAAAAACTGCCATGCGGACGTGCCGAGAATCCAGGCCGCCCGGCCCCCATTTATTCCTGCGGCCATTTACCTTCATCTCTCGCGCCACACAACACATTAACCACACCCACGATGACACATACAGAGAGGGCATCCAGCGGTTCCAATGGCGCTCCCCGTGGCTCCAATGGCGCTCCCAGAGGCCGACGACGACAACGGGGGGCAGTTCACCACGCATCACATAGTGGACACCCACGTGAGGGGGAAGACCCTCTCGGTGGTGTACACGAACGAGCCGGTCTCGGTGGAAAGCTCCATCCAAACTATGGAGCAGTTGCTTACTAAGGACAAGTACTAAGTGGTCGGCTTCGACCTCGAGTTCACCATCGGTCATGCCGGGCACGATCAGAAGGTTGCCGTCGCCCAGGTGTGCGTGCGACATGACGTCCTCGTCTACCACTACCACCTGGCCACAAGGCCTTGCGAGCATTTCTCCAGGTTTATCAACAGCTCCGACTACAGTTTCACTACGGTGGACACCACCAACGATCTAAAAGCGCTCAAGGTTTCGGGCTTGACCTGCCGGAATCTTGTCGACATCCATGACCACTACAAGGTCTGGGGCAGCGACGACAACAAACAGAACTCCCTGGTTGACCTCACCTCAGCCATCATTGACCCCTACTACATGAAGATGAAGGATGAGAGCAAGAAGGACAAGAATGCCTGGCACAGTGTCTGGCATCAGAGACTGGATGAACAACATGTCAAGTACACGGCCAAGGACACATACACAAGCTACGAGATGTATAGGCGGATCGTTGACATGAGGAAGTGTCTTCTTCCTGCCCCAGACAAGGGATCGAGCCACAGAGCAGTGGCGGGAGCATCACAAGAAGTAGATGACTATACGATCATTTGTCCTAGTTTAGAATGCATGCAATTGTTTATTGAGGTGTGTGCGAATGATCTGTATAGTCACTTATGTAATTGGATGTTTATTTCAGTTATATATATATATATATATATATGTTATTCTTCTATAGACAGAGCAAATCACCCGGCTCATTAGCAGCAATCGTCTGTGTTATTATTGGTCTTCGCACACATTTATGATTACGGACCTGTTTGCCGCGTATCACACACATCTTGTTCAGTTGAACTATTTCTGTTATCTTGGCTCATCGCAAATAGTTCATCCGAGTGAACTGTATGCCCTTCATCGCACACACCTTGATCTGGCTAACCGTTTCTATTGTGTTACCTAATCGCACACAGTTCATCCTAGTGAACTGTATGCCGTATATCGCACACACCCTCATCAGGCTGCCCGTTTCTGTTGTTCTGCCTTGTCGCAAATGGTTCTGCTAGATTAACCATTTGCCACGCATCACACACGCAACTCTAATCTGAACCGTGTTTGATGTCACCGCCATCGCAAACGTTTTGTATCTTTTTTGACGGTTTTATTACATCACCGTTTGTGATTAATGCATCGCACACAGTTTTGTCGAAGGGTCTCTGATTGGACTATCGCATTTGAACCAACCTGCAATAGTGGTACTCCCATTATCCAATGCTAGATGCAGGGGGAGAGGAATTTCAAGCTTAGGGGAGAAAAATCACTCTTGGAACTCTATTTGAAATCTTGTTTAGTCTTTTGGGGACATTATTACTCCTAAAGAATTATTC
Organism: Thinopyrum elongatum; assembly: GCA_011799875.1. Classification (NCBI taxonomy): domain Eukaryota; kingdom Viridiplantae; phylum Streptophyta; class Magnoliopsida; order Poales; family Poaceae; genus Thinopyrum; species Thinopyrum elongatum. Next base: position 313,423,852 of record CM022297.1, read on the forward strand.
ACCTAGTGATACTTATCTCACACATGTCATCCCAATCTTGGTACTCATGTTGGTCTTGTGTCTTTACTCTTGTTGAAATTATCTTGTGTTATCTAAGCTTGTTTTCTCAAGCTTATTTCTTCAAGAATTTGATAAAGTACCTCAAGGTAAGTATATGCATCACACTCATGTGCATGATGATCTCTTGCTTATTGTACATATTGTTTGCAAGAAAGAATCGTGAACATGAAAGTACTCCATTCATCACGTTGCTCTGATGCATATAGCCAAGATACATGTAACTCATTACTCATTCCTTCCTGTTGTGCACTCACATTTCATGAGTTGTTATCACCTATATGTTTGCACACTTGTAGGGGGAGCATATGCATGTTACATGTTCTGTCAAAGCTTTCATACATTATCTGCTATATCCTTACTTGAATCTTTGATGTATGTTGTCATCAATTACCAAAAAGGGGGAGACTGAAAGCACACTTGCTTCCTTGGTGGTTTACCTTGATCAGAGCAACCGGTTTACCTTGCATTGCCAGCCCAGAGATCAAGTCTTCTAGCAATACACAACAACTTGGTACAGAAAACAACCGCTTTATTGATCTCTTGCGGGTACATAGGTTAAGATATTACATGATAGTCGAGGCCAAGCGGCACACACGGGGCGGCTGCACTTATGTACATTATTTAGTAGACATCTTAGGGGCCTCGACGAGAGGGGAAACTCCTACTCGGCAGCAGAGCGACGAAGTAGCGGGATTCGTCTCCACAGGGACTCTACTAGGACTTGGCCTAGATCGTGACGCACCGAATGACATTGACTCCTTGCACAGCTTCTCTTGCATCTGGCATGACATGCCAGGTGAGTAATTTGAATGTACTCGCAAGCTCACATCAAGCAAAGCAAAATGACAAACAATAACAAGGCATTTAACAAGTTTAATGCATGAGCATGAACATGATACTATCTCCATGAAGTGTGCATGGATCATGATCACGGTCCCTCGGACCAACTTACCAACTTGGGTTACCTCATAAGCATCATCAACATCTTACCATTGTGATCATCACTCGATCACGTCAAACCAACCATAGTGATCCTCACAAGATCACCAACATCTGCATGTGCCAACTTGGTGTGATTAAGTGTGCAGGTTATTTCTTTCTGTTGACCCACAGTGTGACCTACTACGAACTGTGTCCATATCCGAGGACGCGGCTATTAATTGATTATACACTCTGCAGAGGTTAGCACACTATACCCACACCACGGAACTCATGGCCTTGTGCTCCTATTCGGATGGACCAATGACATTCCAACAAAACCAATCTATTGCATGACACTCTCCCGACCACTCTGACAAACTCCCCTTTGGGCTATGTCCTGGGTGGCCCCGGATGCCAACTCTTGACATCTGCCACCTATTTGGTCGACCACCATCATGGCAAAACAAAACAAACAGTCCCAAACAGGGACAATGGTACCATACAACTTTGGGCACACAAGGTTATGCCTGCCTACCAGGCTAAGGTAGTGCAAGTGCATAACCTTCCCTAGTTGGAGGCACCAGCGAGAGGCATGACAATAAACCGAATTAGGGCCTCCCCATCCAGGCAAGTGTGGTTGCACTGGTGAACTCGATTCGGTGGCACCATGACTCGATTTACAACTTGTTCAAGTTGAATTTAACATCATGTTTAACTTGAATTTGAAATGACTCAAGCCATAGTATGCAATGAAGTGCACGGGTCATGTCAATATGAATGTGGGTGATGAAAGCACCATATTCAATATAAGCATATGATATGATCTATACTGCACATATTACCAAGATGACAAGTACTCTACTGCATAACTAAAATATAACATGGATCAACTATTATGCAACAAGTTTCATAAAGCAAATCATATTATAAATATGCATAAAATGGATTTAATTCAATTAAAACCATTGCCATTGCAATGCCATCCTTGCAAATGAATGTTGTGGCTTGCCTTAGTTCAGAGGAGCGTCACAATACTCCTGGTCTTCTCCAACACAATTAGATCCTTCTAAAAATAATTTAAAATGCAAAAGAAAATGTCACATAGAGCATTTTATTGCACCAGAAATTCTACATAGCAAGAACAATTCTCAAACTTGTTATACAGAAACTTTAGCTCAAGACAAAACTAATGCAAAAAGATTCAACTCATTTTGACTTACAGAATAGAATCTAGAGCTGGTCAAAATTTGCATTTAAATGGCTGAATTTCCAGAGAGGGCCACGCCGAAGGCGTATTTTCCAAATACGCCTCCACTTAAAAAATGGTTCGGGAGGGGAGAGAGAGGGTGACAGGGGGTCCCACTGTCAGGGTTAGAGAGAGAGAGAGAGAGAGGAAGGGAGAGAGAGAGAGAGAGAGAGAGAGGGAAACTTGGCACGACGGCCTTGTTGCCGGTGGTTCTCCGGCGAGGAGGCCATGGCGGTCGCCGAAGAGAGAGGGGATGGGTCCAGCACGTCACAGTGATCACATAAGTACCCGGAGTGACAGATGAGGTGGATGGACGGCGGCTCTGGGTTCTTCTCCAGAGATGACAGGCAGCGGAGCTCGTCAGAGATGGTGATTCCGGCGACGATCAAACGAACCAGCAGCACCAGCGCACTCAGGAGAGCACCACGAGCACGACGTGAGCAGAGAACGAAGACAGAGATGACCAGAGTGAGTGGACGGCCGTGGGGGATCCGCGGCCACCTCCATCGATGATCGGCGGCAGGAGGCCCTCCCGGCCTTGCCACCCTAGCTGGGGGTTCGATTTGTGGCCAGTGGAGTCGAGTGCAATGATTGGAACGGCTCAGGGATAGACCTATATATAGATGGAGTGGTGATCATGCGCTATGCTCTGCCGGAGAGGAGCTGCTGGCAACTGGGAGGGAGAAGAGCTCGGGCGAGTCTTGGAGACGAAGTAGATCAACATGGAGAAGCTATGCGTGCATGCGGGCATAGTGCAGCGCACTAAGTGAGGCAGGCGCTGCACTAGCGCACACTGTTCCACCCGGTAGTGCCTCGACCATGTTCAGCATTTGTCATGCGTACGACGACCTATGGGACCAGCAAAGGCCCCTTTGCGGTTCAACTGGGGAAATCAACAAGCACAAAGAGCAGAATCAGCAATCGACACAGTGGTTTCCCAGGTTCGGGCTGTTGTGAAGCATAATACCCTACTTCTGCTTTGGTGGAATTATGTGGAAAGCACAAGTACAAGTTGCGCAACTTCCGGCAAGGTTGCACGGGAAGTGCTGCTACACGCGTAAAACTGTGAAGTGTCGACCCCTGTAAAGGTAGCCATGGACCTCCTTTTATAGGGAAAGGGTTTACCAAAGTGGCAAAACAGTTTTTAAATAAGGTGAATAGTGGATACCATGCCAAATACCTAACTTTGACGGGTTAGGACAAACGCATTAAATGCGCCGTGAGGTGTCACGCTGGTGAGGCTCCCCGCCAAGAATTGTCTCTCCTTCTGTGCCGTTCGTACAGCTACCTTGTATTCCTTTGACACGCTCCTGGGATGGGTGTCATTAAAGCTGTCTCTTTGGCGGCGAGCTGACATGTGCCCAGACAGAGCTCACCAAACTGCCTGCCCACTCAACACCTATACGACAAGTGACAAGATGGTCGCTGAGGTGGAGCGATGGCAGAACAGTGGGATCTTGCCGGGCTCGGAGCTTGCCGGGTCTTCACTTGCTTGCTGGCAACTCCAAGCTTGCTCTTCTGTACTTCTCCTTAGCACATTCGATCAACTGCTTGGATGTCTTCTTCGTAGTTTAGCTAGTCTTGTACTTGTCTTGAATTGTCCTCTGGCAAGCCTTGCCATTGGGAAGGCTGCCACTACCTGTGCACAAGTCTGGGGGACTAAAGTACCCAAACTTTAGTACACTGACAGGAGCCCCCGGGCCTGGGCGACACAGCATGCGAGGCGTTGTTGGGCTAGGCCCAAACAGTGCACAGGCACACGTGGTAGAGAACAACAGCCATTATCTATCATAATCTCCGCTTTAACCACGCCCCCCACGATGCGCATTAAAAGCGGAACGTGGGAGACGTGGAAAGAAATGGCTACATGGATAGTGCGCCTCCAAAAGCGCATCCGCGTCGGACAGTAAAGAGCCAGCCTCCACGCCTTCCCCATAAAAAGGCATTTGCGGAGGGCGCTGCTCATTTACCTCCTCTGTTTCCCATTCTAGCAGCCATCATCTTCTTCCTCGCGCCGAAGTAGAGCGCACCTCACCCATCTACCACTCTTGCCCTCTCGCCAACTTCAGCTCCAATTCCGTACCACCATGGCACCGAAAGTGAGCAACGACAAGGCGGAGAAGGTCGTCGACCGGGAGGGGGAGGCGAGGAGAAATGCCTTGGCGGAAGCACGGAGGAATCACGTCGTCTTTGACCCATCCCTCAACAGACGCGACCTAATAGACCGGTACACATATATGTGGGGGAGTAAGACGAGAGCTCACCTCGGCCCTCGTGTGTTTCCTGGATCTGCCAAGGGCAACACAGATAGATTCCACTTCTTTGTTGCTTACTCCTACTGCGGGCTCTACTCCCCCTTTTCTGATTTCTTCAATGACATCATGTATTCCTTCGGCTTCCATCTTCTTGATTTCATGCTGAATGCTGTTACTTGCATGTCGGTTTTTGCTCATCTTTGTGAGAATTTCGCCTACATCATCCCCAATACAACCCTCTTCTGCAACTATTTTATCCCCTGCATCGAGACAGGAGATGCCCTCTCAGGTTCCATCACTTGGATTCCAAGGGGCTGGAAGAAGGATATCTACCCAAATGGTAATATGCACAAGAAGTGGGAAGAATGGCGGGAAGAATGCTGGATTGAAGAGAAGGATTTCTCGTCGTTCTTCTTGCCTCGAAAGGTGAAGGCGTCTCACGACAAGGATTGGAGCGATATCGACCCTCGGGACAACAAGCTCACAATCGCCGTAACCAGGATTCACCGTCTCAGGTCTGCCGGGCTCACCATTGAGATGGTGGGCGCCGATTTCCTTCACCACTAGATCGCCACTCTGCAGAACAAGGGAAGGCCAGTTTGGGACCTCAAGAACTCTACAGATATCATGAGGCTGGATCCAGGCTTGAACAACAACTTGAGTTCCTGCAACATACAGCCCTGAATGGGACATGATTTGGGGGGTCTCATGATGCAACATTCCTCTTCGGCGTATAGTTTAGTGGGATGAGCGAAATCCATACGGGTTAATGAACCATGCATGCTTAATAAAACATTAACGTAAACTACAATTTGCCTGCTTGTATGATGTAAAAAAATGGTGTTACCACACTTACATAAACTTATGATTATTTGTGCTGTGGTAGAGACACTTCTTTCATTAGGGTCATTAACTTTATATCCATTTTTGGCAGTGAAGTATATCATGCCAATGAGATAGTGTATGCATTCTTTCTTTTTGAGACGTTTTTAAGAGAGAAGGTTATTACTAACCAACTCGTTGAATTCAATTAAAATGTGTCTACAAAGGCCACATTTTTGCGAGTATTTTTCTCAAGCGAAGGATAATCCGATGCGAGCTGCCTACGCACAAGGTGAAGCCGTCCCTTCCCCACCCAAAATATATACAAGTCTGGCCCACAGGGAATGTGTGGAGAAGAATATGTGGTGGAGAGGATAAGGTTGTGGTGGGCGGGCCCCATAGTGAACGCGTGTCGAGCGGAGGAGGAGGTGTATGGGAGGAAAAGATTAGTTGGTGAAAAAAGGGTTTTCCATCTTTGAGACGTTCTGAAGAAGGAAAGTGTATGTGTTATCATTGGCTAAATTTAAATTGATGTGTCTATATAAAGTCCATTATTTGGTGAGTATTTTTTCAAGCGGAGGATAATCACCTCGTATAGAAACGGCTCGAGCCGCCCATAGACTAGGCACAACCGTACCTACCGTACCCGCAATATATACGTGCCTGGCTCGTGGGCTGGTTCCCCTTTCCCTGTTTTAGCCCCCATCTCGGGTATCCAAAATTTCTCACATCCTAATCTAGGAATTCAGAGATATCTCCTTCCTCAAACCCCCACCACCGCTGATGTCGGAGCCACCGCCCGCAAAGGGAGCGGAGGCCGTTGAAGCCGATAGACCATCAGCCTCCACTGCAAAAAAAACACTTCTGTGATGATACGTGCTTCTCATAATATGTCATATTTTCTGTCATGCATGTATATCCGTGATGATTTTCTGACAGAATCCAGATAGTCATACATGTGTTGTCACAGAAGGTTTCCATGACAATACTCAAATTATCATCACAGAAGTGTCCACTTCCATGACGATAGATGGCGCGTCATGGAAGTGTTTTCGTCAAGGGTAACCGACACATGGCATCCTCCGTAATAGGTCGCTATTAAACTATCGGGTGGCAGCGTTGGATCCGGTAACACGTTAATATCTAAGACCAATGGCAATTTTCCACATGTAAAATTCTCATTCGCCAATGGAACCACATTTTGCTCTAAATTGCGACAAGTGTCATCCATCCAATGGACGAGACGAGCCTATGAAATGTTGACACGTCGAACGTCCCAACAGTGGTCCGTTTACATAAAAAGGTCTGCCCAGTAAAAGTTAGCGGATAGGCCCATTAACGACCCGCTTGCACACAGCCTATTTAGAGGTACAGCCTGCAAGAATAGTGTAAATTCGTCCCGTCACCAGCCCGTTGTGGATTTCTTATCATTGTGGCCCATGGTCACTTCTGGCTCATTAACAGTCAGCTATGTATTTGGGCCCAATTATGGCATGGTGTGTTTTCGGCCTGTTTAAGGTCGTGCTACATTTGGGCCCATTTGTTGCCCGACAATACTCTCGGCCCATAAACAACCCATGTTGGAATTGGGCCATTTTCGGTGAGGTGTGACTTTCGGCCTGTTAGCGGCCCACTGTAGACTTGGGCCACTTCCAGCCCGATGTGATTTTCGGCCAGTTAAAGGCCGGTGCAACACATGGACCATATGTGGCCCGACGTGAAATCCGGCCTATTAACGACCCATATTCTCGATGACACGAATCCAGCCCGCGCGCACAATTGGCCTGTTAACGGCCCGTGTAGTAGGTCGGCCCATTTACGGCCCGTGTTGACTTTCATCCTGTTAACGACCTGTCGTGTTGACTTTTATGCTGAACTGGTTGAAGTTATTGGTTTCTCTGCCAAACTTTCTTGGTCTGCCAGACCAGGAAAGAGATTATGGTATATTCATGTTTTACACTAATAGAGCTGGGGGAGGGGTGTATTTTAGAAGACTTTTAAGCTGAAGTTGTTGAAGTTATAGGTTCCTCTACTAACTATGTTGGTCTATAATAACAAGGAAAGAGATCATGGTAGATTCGGGTTTAAACAAATAGCGTTGGGGGTATTTTAGAAGAATTTTAAGCTGAACTGGTGGAAGTTATAGGTTCCTCTGCCAAACTTTTTTCGCCTTTAAGAATAAGGAAAGAGATCATGGCAGATTCATGTTTTAAACTAATAGCATTTGTGTGGTGGTTATTTTAGAATACTTTTAAGCTGAACAGGTTGAAGTTGCAGGTTCCTCTGCCAAACTTTGTGGGTCTACAAGAACCAGGAAATAGATTATGATAGTCATGTTTTAAATTAATTGTGTTAGGTGGGGGTATTTTAGACGACTTTTATGCTGAACTGGTTGAAGTTATAGGTTTGTCTGCCAAACTTTCTTGGTCTGCAAGAACCATGGGAAATATTACGATATATTCATTTTTTAAACTAATAGAGCTTAGGGGGGAGGGGATTATTTTAGAAGACTTTTAAGTTGAATTGGTTGAAGTTATAGGCTCCTCTACCAAACATTGTTGGTCTACAATAACTAGGAAAGAGATTATGGTAGATTCATCTTTAAACTAAAAGTGTTTGGCGGTATTTTAGAAGACTTTTAAGTTGAACTGGTGGAATTTATAGGTTCCCCTGCCAAACATTGTTGGCCTTTAAGAACAAGGAAAGAGATCATGGCAAATTCATGTTTCAAACTAATAGCGTTCGGGTGGGGTTATTTCAGAAGACTTTTAAGCTGAACATTTTAAAGTTGTAGGTTCCTCTGCCAGGCTTTGTTGGTCTACAAGAACCAGGAAATAGATTATGGTAGTCATATTGCTGGGTGGGGGTATTTTAGACGACTTTTATGTAGAGTTGGTTGAAGTTATAGGTTTCTCTACCAAACTTTGTGGGCATGCAAGAACCATGAAAGAGATTATGGTATATTCAGTTTTAAAACTAATAGCATTGGGGGCGTATTTTAGAAGACTTTTAAGTTGAACTTGTTGAAGTTATAGGTTCTTCTGCCAAACTTTGTTGGTATGTAATAACCAGGAAATAGATTATGGTAGATTCATGTTTGAACTAATAGCACCGGGGGGTATTTTAGAAGACTTTTAAACTGAACTAGTTGAAGTCATAGGTTTCTCTGCCAAACTTTCTTGGTCTGTAAGAACCAGGGAAAATATTATGATATATTCATGTTTTTAACTAATAGAGCTTAGGGGGAGGGGATTATTTTAGAAGACCTTTAAGTTGAATTGGTTGACGTTATAGGTTCCTCTACCAAACATTGTTGGTCTACAGTACTCCCTCTGTTCCTTTATGTAAGGTGCATTATTTTGGGCACGGTGACCAAGGTGCACAATTATGGAGGTGTTAGGACAAAAGTACCCTTGGCAAATTTGTGGGTTAGTGGCAAGTAAATCAGTGAGTCTAGGAAAGTAAGAGATACATGCAATCGAGAGAGTGATAGTTTCCTTCTTTTGATACAAGGAGAGATATAGGAAATCAGGAGAGACATACTTTCCTTTTTCTAGAGGGATAAAAAGGGAATTATGAGAATTTAGAAAAAAATGCACCTCACATTGTGGAATTTTATCAAAAAACTAATACACCTTATATAAAAGAAAGGAGGGAGTAACTAGGAAAGAGATTATCGTAGATTCATCTTTAAACTAATAGCGTTGGGCAGTATTTTAGAAGCCTTTTATGCTGAACTAGTGGAAGTTATAGGTTCCACTGCCAAACATTGTTGGCCTTTAAGAACAAGGAAAGATATCATGGCAAATTCATGTTTTAAACTAATAGCGCCCGTGTGGGGTTATTTTTAGAAGACTTTTAAGCTGAACAGGTTGAAGTTCTAGGCTCCTCTGCCAAACTTTGTTTGTCTACAAGAACCAGGAAATAGATTATGGTAGCCATATATTAAACTAATTGTGTTGGGTGGGGGGTATCTTAGACGACTTTTATGCAGAGTTATTTGAAGTTATAGGTTTCTATGCCAAACTTTGTGGGCATGCAAGAACCATGAAAGAGATTACGGTATATTCAGTTTTAAAACTAATAGCGTTGGGGGTGTATTTTAGAAGACTTTTTAGTTCAACTGGTTGAAGTTATAGGTTCTTCTGCCAAACTTTGTTGGTATGTAATAACCAGGAAAGAGATTATGGTAGATTCATGTTCGAAATAATAGCACTAGTGAGTATTTTAAAGGGATAATTAGACTTATGCCCCTAGTTGAGTCCCACTCGGCTGTTTTACCCCTAATTTCCAAAAGTCACTGGTTCTGTCCAAGTCACATCACTCCTCTTATGCTTTTGCCCTTTGACCGTTTGACCATCAGTTTGAAAACTTCATAACTAATTCATACTAAATCATAAAATTGCAAATAAGATACCAAAATGTTTGAAAAAACATCACCTATATGTCAGTGTCATTTGCATTCATGAAAAAAGTGTCGGGAAGTGCCCATCCTAGTTTTAGCTCTTATGATACCACCATGAATAGTAAAATTGAAAAAAATTCAAAAAACATGTGGTGGCAAAGAATGACAAATGTTTTAAGTGCTTGCCAAGTTTCATCAGGGAATGACATTCGTGGATGTCATGGCAAAAAAACAACCAGCACTCCAAAATAGATTATTTTTTTGCCACGATTTCCACAAGTGTCGTTCCTTGATGAAACTTGGCAAGCACTTAAAACATTTGTCATTCTTTGCCACCAATGTTTTTTAGAGTTTTTTGATTTTTTTTAGATTTTACTGTTCATGGTGGTATCATAAGAGCTAAAACTCGGCTGGGCACTTTCCAACACTTTTGTCACGAATGGAAATGGCACTGACATATAGGTGATGTTTTTCCGAACATTTTGGTATCTTATTTGCATTTTTCTGATTTAGTATGAATTAGTTATGAATTTTTCAAACTGACGGTCAAACGGTGAAAGGGCAAAAGCATAAGAGGAGCGAAGTGACTTGGACAGAACCGGTGACTTTTGGAAATTAGGGGTAAAACAGCCGAGTGGGACTCAACTAGGGGCATAAATCTAATTATCCCTATTTTAAAAGACTTTTAAACTGAAGAGGTTGAACTTATAGCTTTCTCTGCCAAACTTTGTTGGCCTGCAAGAACTAGGAAAGAGATCATGGCAGATTCATGTTTTAAACCTATAGCGCTCGGGTCGGCGTTATTTTATAAGACTTTTATGCTGAACTGGTTAAAGTTACAGGTTCTTTTGCCAAACTTTTTTGGTATGCAAGAATGTGTAAAGATATTTATGGTAGATCATGTTTAAGCTAATAGCGCTTGGCTATTTTATAAGACTTTCAAGCTGAACCATGCATGCTTAATAAAACATTAACATAAAGAACAATTTGCCTGCTTGTATGATGTAAAAAAATGTTGTTACCACACTTACATAAACTTATGATTATTTGTGTTGTGGTAGAGACACTTCTTTCATTAGGGTCATTAACTTTATATCCATTTGTGGCAGTGAAGTTTATCATGCCAATGAGATAGTGTATGCATTCTTTCTTTTTTGAGACGTTTTTAAGAGAGAAAGTTATTACTAACCAACTCATTGAATTCAATTAAAATGTTTCTATGAAGGCCACATATTTGCGAGTATTTTTCTCAAGCGGAGGATAATCTGATGCGAGCCGCCTACGCATAAGGCGAAGCCGTCCCTGCCCCGCCTGAAATATATATGAGTTTGGCCTCACAGGGAATGTGTGGAGAAGAATATGTGGTGGGGAGAATAAGGTTGCGGCTGGCCGGACCCCAAAGTGAACGCGTGTCGAGCAGAGGAGGAGGTGCACAGGAGGAAAATATTAGTTGGTTGAAAAAAAGGTTTTCCATCTTTGAGACATTCTAAAGAAGTAAAGTGCGTGTGTTATCATCGGCTAAATTTAAATTAATGTGTCTATATAAAGTCCATTATTTGGTGAGTATTTAGGGGAGGATAATCACCTCGTATAGAACCAGCTCGAGCCGCCCATAGACTAGGCTCAACCGTACCTAACCCACCCGCAATATATACGAGTCTGGCTCGTGAACCGGTTCCCCTTTCCCTGTTTTGGCCCCTGTCTCAGACAGCCAAAATTCTGCACATCCTAATCTAGGCATTCGGCGATCTATCCTTCCTCCAACCCCCACCACCGCCGATGTTGGAACCACCGCCCACAAAGGGGGCGGAGGCCGCCTAAGCCGATAGACCATTAGCCTCCACTACAAAAAACCACTTCCATGATGATACATGTTTGTCACTGTAGGTCACATTTTCTGTCATGCATGTACATCTCTGACGATTTTCTGACAGAATCCAGATAGTCATACATGAGCTGTTGTAGAAGTGTTCCATGACAATACTCAAATTATCATCATGGAAGTGTCCACTTCCATGACGATAAATGTCGCGCCATGGAAGTGTTTTTGTCAAGGGTAACCAACACGTGGCATCCACCATAATGGGTCACCGTTAAGCTATCGGGCGGCAGCATTAGATCCAATAATCCGTTAACAACCCGGAACAATGGCAATTTCCACGTGTAAAATTCTCATTCGCCAACGGAACCACTTGTTGGCTCTAAATTGCGACAAGTCATCCAACCAATGGATGAGACGAGCCTATGAAATGTTGATCTGTGGCATGGCCAAATAGTGGCTCATTTACATAAAAAGGCCAGCCCAGTCAGAGTTAGCAGGCAAACCTATTAACGGTCTGCTTGCACACAGCCCATTTACAGGTATGACCCGCAAGAATAGTGTAAATTCGGCCCGTCACCGGCCTGTTGTGTATTTCTCATCATTGCGGCCCATAGTCACTTCTGGCTCGTTAACAGTCCGCTATGTACTTGGGCCCAATTATGGCCCGGTGCGTTTTCGGCCTATATAAGGTCCTGCTACATTTGGGCCCATTTGTTGTCCGATGATACTTTCGACCCATAAATGGCACGTGCTGGAATTGGGCCATTTTCAGCCAGGTCTGACTTTCGGGCTGTTAGCGGCCTACTATAGAGTTGGGTCACTTCCCTCGATGTGATTTTCGGCCAATTAATGGTCGGCACAACGCATGGCCATATGTGGCCCGACGTGACATTTGACCTATTAACGACCCATATTCTCGATGACATAAATCCAGCCCGCGCGCACTTTTGGCCTGTTAAAGGCCCATGTAGTAGGTTGGTGCATTTATGGCCCGTGTTAACTTTCGTCCTATTAACGGCCCGCCATCTAAATGGGCCACCATGGGCATATGCTTTGGGTGTCTCTCTTCAGGAGTAGCCTGCACTTGGTTGGGTGGTGACGTCGCCGAGCGGCCAAGCGGTTGTCTAGCACCTTTGAAGTGGTGACTTCTACTACAATGTGCACCGATGCTAGCACCACCTTCAATATCTTGATATGGTAATTAACATCATCATCTACCTCCATTCGGTGTAGTTTGGGGGCTCCAAAAGTTTTATGTTTTCAAATGCCACCTCATTTTTCTCCTATTTGTGTTGTTTCCTATGTTTGAAACTAAAGGGATAAAGAGCAATAGAAATATATGAAATTTAGCTCCAGTAAATGATAACAAGTCGAGTAGTCATTTAGTTTCTTTTTTTTCATGTGCTTTCACAAGGCACGGTTGACTTATTCACTTTCTTTTTATCTCCTTTTGATCTATTTGGCAACTAACACAACATCTTGGGTTGAAGTGGTTGAGTTCTACTTGTAGTTGCAAAAAATTGTTGAATAATAGAAACTAATTCGATTATGTGATTCAGTTGTATCTTTCTGCATATCAATAATGGTCTAGGCCATTTATTATTTGATCCTATGATTGTGTTGGTGGCTTAGTTTTTATATTTTTACAAAGGCACAAATAGTATCAACTCTATCTAATTAAAGTTCAATCACTTCACATATTCACATGCTTATTTGCTGCGAATGGTAGGTATTATCGCATCATTTCACTTGCATAATAACGAATAGGAGCAACCTCATGCCTTACTACTCTCTAGCCTCCATCCACCTATGGAAAATCCATGCTCCAGGTACACGATTGTTTGAATACAGATATGGAATTTGTAAACCAAATCATGTCATACAATATAATCCAGGGACCACTATAGTATTTTTTATTTAGAGGAAATACTTGATAGGTGAGGATTTAGAAGAAGCCATTGATAGATAGGGCAAACCTTGCATATCTATAAAGAAATCCTTCTTGTGGGTCTCAGCTTTCCTTTTTTTTGTGTAATACTGTCTATTTTACACATGTTTCTGAATTAGTATACTCTGTTTTGATAAGCCAAGAAAAACGCATCCAAGAGGTCTTGATATTTATGGGAAACATTATGATGAGTGACTGGTATATTACATAGTTCATGTATGTGTTTATGGTTGTGGTGCAAGCTACATTTTAGACTAAGAGGAGCAGCCTTTGGAGCATGTATTGCTATTTGATAAAAAATGATTCAGAGTTCAGTAACCTACATATGGTCTTCCAAAACATATCTTCTTATAAAATATATGTATCTACTGAAGTCTTGAAGATTTTCATTTTATTGCTGGAGTTGGCCACATAAAATCATATACATCTTAGTTCTTAACACTACAAATCCCACTTCAAAATGACAAGCATGAATGCTTAATAGTTTTTTGTATATGAAAAATACATCCTACCACTGGGTGTAGTTACACCCATGTCGCATATATATGTATATAGTTTTGTGGCCTCTAGGCTTATGTGTTGGTAAAAAACCAACATTCAGTTGGTAAATATAATGATTTTGTTTGTGTTATATAGGTGAGATATAAGCTTGATCCATCAGAGCTTTTGAAATTGTGAGAGATTTTGAATCCCCATAAGAAGCCCATGAGTCTGGCAAGTATCACATGCCACTTTGACATTCAATGTCTCTATTCGGACTTGTCAACTTGGGGATGACATGGACTGAGACATTCGATGGCAGTGTAAGGACTTGCCAACTTTCGGTCTTTATGGCAGGCTGAGCTTCAACAATGTCCATAGTACCTTATGTTTACAGGACATATTTTTTCTTTGTATGTTGATGCAATATGGTGAATTTTACGAGATAATTTTACATACTGACACATTGGTGTATCAATTTTAGTTTTGTTTCATCGTGTTACTGACACATTTTTTCTTTTGGTTCTGGCTCAGATACTAAAGGCTTATATTTCAGTTTTTCAGTTTTGTATGTAAGAGTAGGACTTCGGTTTATATTTCAGTTTTTCTAGGGGCTTTCCATATGTCTAGACCTTAGATTGTTTTATTCTTCTCATAGTGATTAATAGTAACACCAAATGGAATTCCTTACCATGTTGTGCCCTGTCGGAAACTCGTGTGATGGCCATCAACAATTTGAAGAGCTCTATGTGATAATTTCAATGTAAGTAGTGTCCTTCTATATGCATGTGTGCTTCTGCCTATTTTCAGCTTTATTCTCTGTCTATGGAATGATAATATTAGCTTTGTAGTATGCCTTCATTTCCATTTGTATCTTGATGCTTCGAAAATAACATTAATTGGCTTAGAGGCCTTTCCATGATACATGCTCATTATTTTATTACTAATGTGGCTTCTGTATTTACTTTGAGAAGAACTTCCATCATGTTTCTCCAATGTGCACTACACCTCCAGTCTCATGGCATGTGATTTCAGCCATAGTTCTTCTCTAGGTTGGGCATCCATAAATAAATAGCACTTTCAACTTGCTATAATCTGTAGTATGGTCTGTTCTGACTATCGTGCCTCTTAGTTTTCATTATATTTCCAACAAATGATGTTGCTTCCTACTTTTTAGTAGTGACCTAAAACGTCTTATTTTAGTTTACAAAGGGATACAATATAGCCTGATAGATAATCATATTTTTCTCTCAGTCTTTAGTATGGTTTTCAACTTAGTTGCATTCAAGGTTATGTTTTACAACCATGTATCTACATGATGGGCGGGTGACGCATGTCAAGCTACGGGGAGCTCATGGCACAATCACCAGCTTCAGCTACATCAATGCATATTTAAGTCTCCTTGAAATTTGTACTCAACTCAAAATACAAAATATCAAGTCTATGCTCTTCATACATGATATTGATGAAAGCTGAAATGCCTACTGCAATCCGATCGAATTACAGACCAAGAAGTTCAAGGAAGAGCTCGCAAAAGAATGGTCCAGACATGTGTAACCTTTGCCTGGCACGGGGCCTGAGGAGTCTGAGCTCTTCGCTGTGGCTGCAAATAGGGCCCTGCAATTTATCTACAACGAGAAGTCAATGCTTGTTGCGATTGCAGAAGTCATCATGATGCAAGCTGATGCAATTGGGGTCCTCATCCCCTCTGGAAGATAGTAATTCGAGACAAGTGAATTAGTAGTTCAGAGATAAGTGAATTCGGACATTTCTATACATATTTTTTTCTTTTGCTATGTGCTGGCATAATTATAGGCTACCGTTTTAGATTTTATTGGTCACTCTGCCTAGCATGATGACCAAAGTTATGTCTCCCGAGAAATAAGATAACAACTAATTATGTATGTTTCTATTTATGTGTGTTTATTTTGCTAGATTGGGGCGATGCAAACTTGAATTAGGAATGAACTATCTGTCCTTGGTTATTAAGGCATAATGAAAACTTTGAAATATGTGCTGAGTAAACTTGCTTATTTTGAGAAAGTATATAATCATATGTTCTTGCTGATGGGATAGATTTTTTTGAGTGTTCGGTGATGTGAATAGTTTTTTTTTAGCGGTGATGGGAATAAGTGTCGTGTCTGGATGATATATTGGAGCAGGGATAGAAATGGTGCTGCCCACGGACTCGGCATAGGCGCGCAGCCGTCCCTGCCCCACCCGCGATATAATTGAGTCCGACCCGCGGGCCGATTCCCCACGCCCCGTTCCGTTCCCCATCTAAGACAACAGAAATCCCCACATCCTAACCCTAGCTCTCTCCCTGCCCTGATCCCCACCGTTGCCGATGTCGTCGGAGTCACCACCCGGGGAGCCCTTCGAGGCTGCGGAGGCCGCGATGCCATCGGCCTCCCCGCCGAAGGAATTGGAGCCCGCCGGCGCTGGGGGCGTCGCCGCCACCGCGCCACGGGCGCCCATGAGACGAACACATTGTGGGTCCGCAACCTGCCCGCGCACGCGGGCGAGGACGATGTCATGGCGACATTTGCCCCATACAAGGCGCTTGACTATGTCATCATGCACACTAGCTCCCGCAGCTACGCCTTTGTCCTTTTCCACTCCATCACCAAGTCCCGGTCCGCCCTCGAGGCGCTCCGTGAGTCCAAGGTCAAGGGCACCTTTATCCGGACCGAGTTCGTCCGGCCGGTAATTTCTCTACCCCCCTTACCCCCCACTAGTATGAGCTCCCACCTTGGATCCTCCCAGGATCTGGCGCAGTTCGCGATGTGAATTTTCCGGTAAAAGTAGGACTTCGGTGCTTGTGATTTGCGATTTATTTAGGTGGTGTGGGCTGAGGCCTCCAGTAGCTCTAATATATGTAGTTATTTGAGCGGCGGCAGACGGGATCAACAGCGATGGGGTGGTCTGGTGGAGGCTCACAGGTGGCTGGGGGCAGCGGCGCTAAGGGTATAGGGGAGCGCGGCGCGCGAGGCCTTTGAGATGGTGGATGAGCACGTGGGGAGCCGATGGCAACAGCAAACCTTGACAGCGGTGAATGGCATAGTAGGAATCAGTGGCAGTGGGTTCCTGGGCAGCGGCGACGGCCAGCGCGGGGAGGTTCACGTGGTGGGAGACGTCGGCACCACACGGGGAGCCCGGGTCATCCGGATTTTCTTTTTAACTGCGGGCCATCTGGATTGGGGGAAGAAGGGTTGGGTTGGGCAATTTTTCTGTATCTTTAGCAAATCATTTTCTGGACTGGGGAATAACGGCCGGGTCTGGCATTTGTTTTTTTTCTTCTAGATCTTTAGCGAATTGTTTTGTACCACTTATGGATGGCAGCGGTGGGTAATTATTTCTGGATCTTTAGCAAATCGTTTTTCGGATTGGCGAACAATGGTCGGGTCGGGCAGCTCATTTTTTTTTATCTTTAGCGAATCGTTTTCTACCACTTATGGATGAGAGTGGTGTGTAATTATTTTTCTGGATATTTAGCAAATAGTTTTTCAGATTGGGGAACAAGGGTCTGGTCATGCAGCTCTTTTTTTCCGAATCATCAGGGAATCATTTTCTACCACTTTTGGATGGAAGTGGTGGGTAACTGCTTTTTCTGGATCTTTAGAAGATCATTTTTCGGATTGGGGAACGAGGGTAGGGTTGGCAAGCTTTTTTTCTAGATCTTTAGCAAATCCTTTACTACCACTTATGGTTGGCAGTGGTGAGTAATTGTTTTCTCAGGATTTGTAGCAAGTCATTTTCCTAATTGGGAAACAACGGTCGGGTCGGGCAGCTCTCTTTTTTTCTGGATCTTTAGCAAATCGTTTTCTACCACTTATGGATGGTAGTGGTGGGTAACTGTTTGCAACTTCATGGGCAATGTTAGGATGGACGGGCAGAAGCACGAATCCCTTTATCAGTGTTCAAGAAAACATTGTGGTAGTGAAGTATATTATGGTCATTTGTGTTGTGGTAGAGACACTTTCTTTCATTACGGCCAGGACGGATGGGCAGAAGCACGCACCACAGATACATAAACTTATGATTATTTGTGTTTTGGTAGAGACACTTTCTTTGATTAGGGTCATTTACATTATTTCCATTTGAGGTAGTGAAGTATATTATGCCAATGAGGTATTGTATGCATTCCTTATTTCGAGACATTTTTAAGAGGGAAAGTTATTACTAACCAACTCCCCGAATTAAATTAAAAGGTATCTACGAAGGCCATGTTTTTGCAATTCTTTTTCTCAAGCGGGTATAATCGGATTCGAGTGGCCCATTGATACGTCTCCAATGTATCTATAATTTTTTATTGTTCCATGTTGTTATATTATCAATCTTGGATGTTTTATATTCATTTACTAGCAACTTTATATCATGTTTTGGGACTAACCTATTGACATAGTTCCCAATGCCAGTTGTTGTTTTTTGCTTGTTTTTTACTTCATAGAAAATCAATACCAAACGGAGTCCAAATGCAACGAAACTTTTTGGAGATTTTTTTCTGCCTAGAAGACACCCGGGGAGCCCAAGAAGTGCAGCAGAGGAAGCCCGTGGGGCCCACAAGGCTTCAGGGCACGCCAGAGGCCCCTGGCGCGCCCTGGTGGGTAGTGCGGCCCACGGGAGGCTTCTCCACCAACTATCAGCTCTATAAATACTCTAAAATCCCAAAAACCCTAGGGGAGTCGAGAGAAAACAGTTTCCGCCACCGCAAGTTCTAGAACCACGAGATCCAATCTAGTGGCCTTCTACGGCACTCTACCGGAGGGGTCAATGATCACGGAGGGGTTCTTCATCAACACCCTTGCGCCTCCGATGATGCATGAGTAGTTTACTACAGACCTACAGGTCTGTAGGTAGTAGCTAGATGGCTTCTTCTCTCTTTTTGATCTTCAATACAATGTTCTCCTCGATGTTCTTGGACATCTATTTGATCTAATGACTTTTTGCGGTGTGTTTGTTGGGATCCGATGAATTGTGAGTTTATGACCAGTTCTATCTATGAATATTATTTGAGTCTTCTCTGAACTATTTTATGCAAGATCTTTATAGCCTCATATTTCTTCTCCGAAACTTTGGTTTGGTTTGGCCAACTAGATTCATTTTTCTTGCCATGGGAAGAGGTGCTTTGTGATAGGTTTGATCTTGTGGTGCATAATCTCAATGACAGAAGGAGACATGACACGCATGTATCGTTGCCATTAAGGATAAAAAGATGGGGTCTATTCCTACATGAACAGATCTTGCCTACATCATGTCATCGTTCTTATTGCATTACTCCGTTTCATCATGAACTTAATACACTAGATGCATGCTGCATAGTAGTCGATGTGTGGAGTAATAGTAGTAGATGTAGGCAGGAGTCGGTCTACTAATCTTGGAGGTGATTCCTATATACATGATCATTGCATTGGACATCGTCATAACTATTCGCTTTTCTATCAATTGCCCAACAGTAATATGTTTACCCACCATATGCTATTTTCTTGAGAGAAGCCTCTAGTGAAACCTACGGCCCCCGGGTCTATTTTCCTATCATATAAAACCAAAAATACCTTGCTACAATTTTTCTTTATTTATTTTGTTTTGTGCTTTTGTTAGATCTATTTATCCAATCTCATACAATTTAATCTATCTCGATACCGAGGCGGGATTGACAACCCCTCTAACGCATTGGGTTGCAACTATTTGTTATTTGTGTGCAGGTGCTGTTTACATAGTGTGGGTGGATCCTCCTACTGGATTGATAACCTTGGTTTCATATCTGAGGAAATACTTATTGTTGCTATGCTGCATCATCCTCTCCTCTTCGGGGAAATACCAACGTAGATACAAGCAATCAGGAAGAATTTCTGGCGTCGTTGCCGGGGAGGATTAAGTCTTTTGTTCATGTGTCAATCTCTGGCACAAGGGGGACGCCATCAACATCTATCAGGTACACAATCACAAATCGCATCTCCTTGCAATTTACTTTATTTGCCATTTGCCTCCCGTTTTCATCTCCCCCACTTCTAAAATGTTTTTGCGAAAAGCACGAAAATATATTCCTTTTTATTTTCGTTTTTTTGTTTGCTTGCAATCTTGTTTGCGTAGTCACGATGCCTCAAGAAAATAACAAATTGTGTGATTTTTCAATACTAATAATAATGATTTTATTAGTACTCCGATTGCTTCTCCCACCGCTAGTGAGGAGTCTTACGATATTAATGTTGGTGTTCTGGCATCGGGGGTACCCAGACTTGCCTGCCTGCGGGCCAGCGCGTGGGCCCATCGACGGCCCCGTACGGCCCAGCTGCAGGACCACGAGACAAGACCCTCGCGAGGGCCCCTAGCCTCGCAAGGCGAACGACGCCAAGGCCTCCAGAGGAGCGGCCTCCCTAGGCTGCCTCCCAAGAGGTGGAGACTTCTATGCAGGTACCCGGCCTCACGAGGCTCATGATGACGTGAGCCATGATGACCAAGGCCAGGCGGGCACCAGTGAGCGCTGAGGGGACAGTTTCCTCTTCGGTGCTAAGGGAGCAAAGGCAGGCGCAGGTTCCCGAGGAAGGCCCCAAAGCTTTCCGTTCCGGTGCAACGAGACCAAGACCACGAGCTCGGCACGACGGATGTCATCGCCGAGCCCACCACTGCGTCATGGCCAGAAGCTTTGCAGGTGAAGACCACCTTTCGTCAAGATAAGATGTACTACTTGTCCCCTTTCGAAATTGGCCGTTGTGGGATCCCTTCCCGCCAGTTATGAGGGAAGAGGACCAAGGTCACTATAAAGATAGGCTAGTCTCACTACTGCAGGATGCTGCTAACGCGACACTACAATCAGAGACCCTGTGACGAAACTGTGTGCTATGCATTAATCGCAAACGGGGATGTAAAAAACCATCAAAAAAGATGCAAAACATTTGCGATGGCGGAGACATCAAACACGGTTCAGATTTTATTTGCGTGTGCGATGCGGGGCATACGGTTCAGTTCAATGAACTGTTTGTGATGAGGCAGAACAACAGAAACGGGCAGCCAGATGAAGGCGTGTGCGATATATGGCATACAGTTCACTCTGATAAACTGTTTGTGATGAGGCGGAACAACAGAATTGGGCAGCCAGATGAAGGTGTGTGCGATATACGGCATACAGTTCACTCGGATGAACTGTTTGCGCTTAGGCGACACAAAAGAAACGGTCAGCCAGATCAAGATGTGTACGATATACGGCATATGGAACAATATTTTTTACTGTGAATAGTGTGCTTTGTTGGGCACACAAGTATATGATCATAGCCTTGGTCGAGCGATGTGCCCGCACGCGTCGTGCTAGCTCGATGTTCCTTCTATGCTAAGTTTCCATTAATTGATGGCGTTTTATGAACACGCCACCGTTTCCCACCATTTCCTCACCGGTTTCCCGCCGCCACCCAGCGATATTGTGCGTGGCGCTCAACGCACGAAGGCAACAAGCGTAGCCTGTAGCACATCCACATTTTCCAAGCATACCAACCCACCAAAGCGCCGCCTCTGCCATCAACCTCCTCGACGAGGAAAACGAGAAGGCGCCACCGCCCGTCGAGGCCAAGGTGCTCCCCGGCAACGAGATGGACGACGCCGTGATGCGCGTCATCGCCAGGGTTGAGAACACCCTTGGTGCATGGCGTTTCAGCGCCGCGGATCAAGATAGGCAAGTTAGCGTCGAGAGGCTGCAGCTCGCCGCACAACATGATCGATGGCGCACCGTAGAGCAAGCTAGGCGCGTCCGTGCCGATAGGCTATGGCTCACCGCACAGCGAGACCGTTGGAGCGCCGCAGTGCGAGAGGCGCGGCGCGCCGCACAGCAAGAGCGGATCCATTGGTGCTTGCCTGCTGTCAACAGGGTGTCGCAGCTGGGTACACGTCCCGTCAGTACCCCCATTCCTCGCCAAGAGTGGGCAGAGGCTGTCTGCGCCATACTTGCACCAGAGGCCGGCCGCGCCGGACTTGCACCGGACGCCCGCCACACCGTTTGCATGGGTCGCACCGTTCGCCTTGTCCGCGGCCCGCTCGATGCCAACACGCTGGTCGCTAGGCTCGACCGCCTCCTTGGCCCAGGTGTCCACCTGGGCGCAGTAGAGTAACATGGCCGTCGCATCCTCGAGCTGGTGATCTCCGATGAAATAGCCAACTTGGAGCTCGAGATCGCGCTCCAGATGTACCACGAGCGTGTCGACCGCTTGGACGAATGCCTACATGAGTTCAGGCAGAGCCAAGAGCTACTGTAGGCAAGGGCTGCTGGTCATGGTCTCGTGGACGCGTTTTATTTTGTTGAGTCATTTCGACTTGGATCGCTATGTATTCACAGCAATCATAATATTGCTCTGTTTCAATGTGTGTACTCTATTTTGCGTTCTTATATGTTATGTTTCAATGTGTGTGTATATGCTTTCCATTCTGTATATGTGGATGATAACAGCCAGGTACAAATTAGTATACAAAAACAGATAGAAAATGGAATTCATAATATATATTAATTGTTCATTACTTCATCACAGAATATATATAATATCATCACATATACGTGATGATACTTAACTACTAGGTACAATGCATAAAATTAAAAACGAACAATACTAAAACTAATAATCCCTCCTAGGGGCAGTATTCTGGCAGCCCCTCGCCATCAGCTCCCTGGTGCGCGGCGTCTTCCTAGCGCGGAGGTAGTACTTCGCCTCCTCCGCCTCGCAGCGCTTGACGTACCGATCTGCCTCTTGCTGGCGGACGAGCGTGAACGATCTTGCCATTTCGTTGGGCGCCCATTGGAGCTCCTCGTCGGTGGCACGCTGGAGCTTATTGGCCCACGTCCACGCATCGATGAGGCGCCTAGCGCCTTTGACCTTCCTCGCGAAGTACCCGTCTTCGTACACCTCCTCCGCACGACGACGAGCCCGCGCCCAAAGCTCTAGTGCCTCCTTTTTCCAGGCGGCATCACAGGCTTCACAGGCTGCCTGGTACCTGGCTTCCTCCTCCGCCATCTCCTTCTTGAATGCCACTTGCCTGGCTTTCTCAGCCGGCGTCAGCGACTTCCACAGACAAAGATTGTACAGGCCCCAAAACCACTCCAAAGTTGGGGGGTCCGGCGCAACCTCGCCCAGCGGCGCGTAGGGGTCCTCCTCGTTGCTGCTCTTCGACTAAGCATCCTCGGGTGGCGGTGCCTCCTCGTCGCTGCTCTTCGACTGAGCATCCTCGGGGGGCGGCGCCTCCTCGTCGCCGCGTGGGCAGATCGGCGGCGCCATGGCAGAGATTTGAGAGAGAGAGAGAGAGAGGGCGAGCGAGGGGAGGATGTAGATGAGAATGCAGGTGGGACGACATGAGGAAGGTAGTATTTATTGGCGGCCAGAATCTAGATCGACGGGAACAATACACGAGCCGGTCGCCGGAATTTACGAGTACTGTAGTTTGAATTACACACGATTCCCGCAGCAAAAGCCGTGTGTGAACTTAATAGCTGACAGTTTCCAATATAGAACCGTGTCTGATTAATATCCCGCGGCCCCGCGCCACTCACCTTCCAAACCTCGATGCACGAAATAGAGTGCCAATTGTGTGGGGCCTAGTTGTCTTGCTAGATCTTTACATTTTCTTTTTTGAACACCAGATATTTACATCGTCTGATCATTTTTCAATTTATTTGGAATTTAAATGCCATGGCACTCCATGCATGTGTCCAAGCCTTTATGGTTAGCCGCTGCATGTAGACGTAGTTCAAATTTGGATTACGGTCATTAAATGGCTAGAAAATCACTTAAATGTCTTAAAAAGGTCAAATGACCCCTGAAATTTTCCAAATTTTGACATGACAGTTGTATTACTACATGTTAACTGTAGAAAATTTTTGAAGCCCATAAGAGGAAGCTATCGTCGATTCATCATCAAAGATGCATTGTTCCCTCTCGGAACCACGAGCCTTCTAGTGAGTTGCTCCGGTTTGTGTGGGGTGTGTGTCCAAACTTTCGTCAAACAGGCCAATTTTTTTACCACATCATCTTGGTGGCATGACATTACGTCAAGCAAGGTTTCATGTGTTTCTGATCATTTTTTTAATTTTTTGGAATTTAAATGGCATGGCACTCCATGCATGTGTCTAGGCCGTGACACCAATATGTTTGAAAATTCCTTCCAATTTACTGCATATGGAATTAACTCGCACACAAGTACACAAAAATATGATTTTTCAAACCATTATGGTTACCCATTGCATGGAGATGTAGTTCAAATTTGAATTACGGTCATTAAATGGCTAGAAAAACACTTAAATGTCTTTAAAAGGTCAAATGACCCCTAGAATTTTCCAAATTTTCACATGACAGTTGTATTAGTGCACGTTAACTGTAGAAAACTTTTGAAGCCAATAAGAGGAAGCTATCTCCCGTTCGTCATCAAACATGCATTGTTCCCTCTCGGAACCACGAGCCTTCTAGTGAGTTGCTCCGGTTTGTGAGGGGTGTGTGTCCAAACTTTCGTCAAATAAGCCAATTTTTCTTACCACATCATCTTGTTCGCATGACATTACGTCAAGCAAGGTTTCATGTGTTTCTGATCATTTTTTAATTTTTTGGAATTTAAATGCCATGGCACTCCATGCATGTATCTAGGCCATGACACCAATATGTTTGAAAATTCCTTCCAATTTACTGCACATTGAATTAACTCGAACACAAGTACACAAATATGATTTTTCAAACCGTTATGGTTAGCCGTTGCATGTAGATGTAGTTCAAATTTGAATTACGGTCATTAAATGGCTAGAAAATAACTTAAATGTCTTTAAAAGGTCAAATGACCCCTGG
This sequence comes from Thinopyrum elongatum, assembly GCA_011799875.1. Lineage (NCBI taxonomy): Eukaryota > Viridiplantae > Streptophyta > Magnoliopsida > Poales > Poaceae > Thinopyrum > Thinopyrum elongatum. The sequence goes on from CM022297.1 coordinate 313,448,619, forward strand.
AATTTTCTAAATTTTCACATGACAGTTGTATTAGTGCACGTTAACTTTAGAAAAAAATTTAGGCCCGTAAGAGGAAGCTATCGCCCGTTCGTCATCAAACATGCATTGTTCCCTCTCGGAACCACGAGCCTTCTAGTGAGTTGCTCCGGTTTGTCAGGGGTGTGTGTCCAAACTTTCGTCAAACATGCCAATTTTTTTACCACGTCATCTTGGTGGCATGACATTACATCAAGAAAGGTTTCATGTGTTTCTGATCTTTTTTTTTAACTTTTTGGAATTTAAATGCCATTGCACTCCATGTTTTGTGTCATAGCCGTGAGACCAATATGTTTGAAAATTCCTTCCAATTTACTGCACATGGAATTAACTCGCACACAAGTACACAAATATGATTTTTCAAACCGTTATGGTTAGCCGTTGCATGTAGATGTACTTCAAATTTGAATTAGGGTCATTAAATGGCTAGAAAATCAATTAAATGTCTTTAAAAGGTCAAATGACCCCTAGAATTTACCAAATTTTCAAATGAAAGTTGTATTAGTGCATGTTAACTGTAGAAATTTTTTGAAGGCCGTAAGAGGAAGCTATCGCCCGTTCGTCATCAAACATGCATTGTTCCCTCTCGGAACCACCAGCCTTCTAGTGAGTTGCTCCGGTTTGTGAGGGGTGTGTTTCCAAACTTTTGTCAAACATGCCAATTTTTTTACCACGTCATCTTGGTGGCATGACATTACATCAAGCAAGGTTTCATGTGTTTCTGATCTCTTTTTTTAACTTTTTGGAATTTAAATGCCATGGCACTCCATGCTTTGTGTCAAAGCCGTGAGACCAATATGTTTGAAAATTCCTTCAAATTTACTGCACATGGAATTAACTCGCACACAAGTACACAAATATGATTTTTCAAACTGTTATGGTTAGCCGTTGCATGTAGATGTAGTTCAAATTTGAATTACGGTCATTAAATGGCTAGAAAATCACTTAAATGTCTTAAAAGGTCAAATGACCCCTGGAATTTTCCAAATTTTCAAATGACAGTTGTATTAGTACTACAAATTTTCTCGTACATTTAAAACACCATCCATTGCCACTTCACTCCAAATTCGTCTTTCACAGCAAATAAAAAATATCAACAACATCACACACAGTTGTTTTGCAGGAACCATTTGTGATGAAAATTCGTGGGTCTATTTAAGTCTTCGTCCTTAAGCTTCACCGGCTCATCTGCTCCAGTGCCGGCAACCCCCGAATCCACGAATCCCGATCCCCATTCCCGCAACCCCTTCTTGCAAAAGATGACGCCGTGGAAACGCTTCGTGAGGGCCCGTACGGTGGCCGCGTCCTCCCCGAGCGCCGCCGCCTGAGCCGAGAGCGCGGCCGCCTACGCCGAGAGTGCCACCACATCCGCATTGAGCGCGGCCGTATCCACCGAGAGGGCGTCTACGGCAGCCGATAGGGCAGTTGCAGCAGCCGAGATGGCTGCAACAGCTGCGACGGCGGCTGCAAATGCCGAGAGCGCTCGAGCTACCGTCCGTGCCGCTGATGTCGCCCTGGCCCGGGTCGAGGACTTCCACGCCAAGATCAAGGACACACACGCTAAGATATTCCAGGCCACCTCGGAATCCACCATGCAACCCATGTCCGAAAAGGCGACGGTGGCCATGGAGCACCTGCTTCCTCATGAGATCGTCGAGCGGGAGCTAGAGATGTAGGAGGCGGCGGAGATCGAGGAGCGCCGGGAGGAGGAGTTGTGCGTGGCCGAGGTCAAGGTAGAGAAGAGTCTGTCCATCGAGGAATCAGTGGTGGAGTACCAATGCGAGCTTTGGCGCAGCCACTACTATGAGTACTACAACCTTGAAGGCGGCGCCGAGGATGAGGATGAGGACGAGGATGCGGTCGACTTCGGCAGGGGGGACGCGGAGTCCACCAACGGCGGCATGTCGCCAGGATAAGTCATCGACGTCTCATCTCACACCGGCGATGCATAGGGCAGCGTGGGGGCGGCTTTGTTAAAATTATGCGTACTAAGGCTTTCTTTTTAATGCTGGTCTTTTGTTAGAGCAATGTTTAGGTCAACTGGCTCTGTTTAATTACTAGAATTGCTCGATTCAGTAAGTGTGGTCTGTGTGCTATACGCTCTTTTGTGTGCCCAAATTAGCAAGCGATGTTAAATTATGCAATGACGTGGATGAGGACAGTACCCAGAGAAATTTCCACCAAAATTTGAATTATCAAACTCATCCCATGCGCGTAAAGCAGAAGAATCGTTTGCGATGCACACAATCGTTCAAAGTGAATGGTGTCCAGCGGCACAGTGCGCAAAGTTTCCCTCCACATTTCGAAAATTTTGGCCTACCACCGAAATATATACCCCGCCCCCCTTCCCCACCCCCTTTTCTCCCCGACTAGAAGTCACATTTCCCCTATTTCCTCCTTCCTTCCTTCGTAAGCTATAGCCGCTTCCTCGCTTGCTTCCTTGCTCTCGCCATCTCGCATCCTACCGCCGGGGTCGCCATGGTCTTCTTCAATGACCTCTCCAGCGGTTCCTCCTCCGACGACGAATGTTTCAGCACCCGGGTATGCCTCTCTTCTCTCTCTCGGGTTATGACTTGGAATGAAGGATTTTAACCCAGCTGTCGGTTTGAGCCATTTCTTCCTCTTGTAGTTCCCTAGGACCATCAGTTGCAACGAATGGAGCGGGGTGGCTCAAGATCTGCCTGCTCGTTGTCACCATCAATCTCCATGCGTGAAGCTAGTTGCGTTTGAATCTGTGGACAGTGGGAGGAAGTTTTTGGCATGTGCAGAGAAGGTTAGCCCCACTTTCGTTGTTACAAATCATTTGTTAGATGTGATTCAGACGCTGTCACTGTGCTATGTTATTGTGGATGTTAAGACAGTGTCACAGTTTGTACCTAGTATCTAAAAATGTTGCCATCTCATCAGCGGTGCCATTAGAAAATTATTTGGTACCGCTTCAACAGTTTGTGCAGCCAACTTTGGTCCACACGTCCGAGCAGCCAAATAGTAAAATACTAAATATTTATGACACGAAGGAACTAGGCATCGGAGCAACTAGGTGCTCCGGAGTCCGGGTCCCTGATTTTTTTCCGCTGCATCGGCTCGCCAATGCAGGGCACCGGTGCCAAATGTAGCAACAGTTGTCTTTACACCGGTTTTGGCATACACAGTGGACGGCCTTAGTGCTATTAGTTCTATGTTACTAAATTTGTGCATGTACACACCTGTTAGTATCAATTTGCTGTCATCCAAACACTGTCGCTATGCTGTTGCAGTTATATTTAGCTTCCTCATAAAATGTTCAATTTGTTATTTATGGTACATGACTAAGAACTTGTAGCATTGTTGTAATTAATTATAGCTTCTAATATTTTAGAATTTGGTTGTTGTCTCAGTAGCAATTAATCTATTTGCACATTGATCTTTTTGAGAAGAGATGTCATAATTAACCTGTTTCTTCTACTTATCAAAATATGTATTTGGTGATTTTCTATGTTGCTAGAAACCCATTTCCCCTACAATTGTTACTGATCTAGTTTTAAATATTATAGGATGAACGGAAGTGTTCTTACCTGGAGTGGGTTGATCAAGAGTGGCCACAGTCTTTGAAGATGTGCCTAGCAAAGCTCTGGAGCATGTATGAGGAAGAGAACAAAGGTAGGCTTAGAGAAAGTGTTGTTAACGCTGAAGAATATTTGAAGATGCGGGATAAAAAGAGGAAGATGGAGAATGAGCTCAGATTTTTTAAATCAGACTTTGCTAAGATGGTGTTGGTGAAGGAGGAGGCACTTTCCCAGTTAGCCAGTGCAAAACAGGTTCTTACTGAACTGAAAGCAAAGGTGGATAAGACGAGCCTGGATGATCTCGATTAGGGAAATGAATATATTGTTCTAATATTGTTCTTATGAAGGTGAACTAGCTATATGATGTACTGTGATGTTTTCAGGTTGCTATCATACTGTGATGTTAAAATATATTTATGTGCCTGATATGAAATTGGCAAATAGTTGTTCGATATGAAATGTGAATTTGCGTAATACTAGAATTATTAATTATAAACTAATAAACCTGCTAAATGGGTCATGGAACTTTGCAAACGGTTCTAGCAGTAAAAGCGCTTGTGATGGATAGCCCAATGCCATACAATTTTCTTCATCAAATCGTGTGTGATGTAGTTGAATAAAAGCAAACGGTTAACCAAGGCAGAGCGTGTGTGATAGTTATACCTATCACACACGAGGCTATACATAAAACTATGTGGGATGTATATACGAACGGAAACATTTTCCCTGGATTGACTGTGTGGGATGTATATACGAGCGGAAACGTTTTCCCTGGATTGACTGTGTGGGATGTACATAAGAACGGAAATATATTCCTTGGATTGACTGTGTGGAATGTACATAACAAACGAAAACGTTTGTTTGGGACTGACTGTGTGGGATGTACTTACGACCGGAATCGATTGGGCCTGTATAATCATATTTCATCGCTCGCCCGTCGCACACGACCTCATTTTGCCGAGTGTGTGTGCCAGGAAGGCCTATCCCCGACGGTTTCTGGGTCGTGTGGGAAGGACCCCCCTATCGCAGTCACTCACTAGGCGACGGTTCAGAACGCCATCGCGGAAAGGGGTTAAAAACCGTTTGTATAGCTCCTCGCTATACCAGTGTCTCCACCATAGAGGAGGATCGGATCCATTCCACCCTCTCCACTCGAGCCCTCACGAGGCCGCTCGTCCACTATACTAGTTCATCCACCACCTCCTCGGGAGGCCAATCCACCAAAAGCAGGAGTAGGGTTTTACACCGCAAGGTGGCCTGAACCTGGGTAAACTATCGTGTCCATCTACTACCCCGTTCGCACGAACTCGACGAAGCTAGGCCCTGGAGCGATGAGCTTGAGTTTGGAGCTGGCTGAGATCTTCGCACACGCCCCAGAGTTCGAACCTTCTTGGATCTGCGGAGCCCTGAATCCGACATTTGGCGCGCCAGGTAGGGGCGTGTCGAAGATTCGTCTCTTCACCGGCCACGCTCCGCCCTCGCCTCATGGTTCCCATGGCGGATGCCGTTTCGCCGGCTTGGCCGCCCGAAGCTTATAGGAGCACCACAGGTTGCCTGGCCTTCACCCCGAGCCTGCGTCGGATGCAGTGGCTGGCGAGGTTCAGGCCGGCGCTGCCCCCGCGGTACGACGGTGCCTTGGACCCCGAGGAGTTCCTCCAGTTGTACGCGCAGGCCATCCAAACGGCGGGTGGCGACGCTAAGGCCATGGCGAACTGGCTCCCTCTGGCCCTCACGGAGAGGCCACGCTCCTAGCTCTGCGGCCTCCCGGAAGCCTCGGTGTCCTCCTGGGAGGAGCTTCGCGGTTGATTCATCACGTGCTTCGCGGCCCCGGGACCCCACGCAGTCACTTGTATCCTCGGCGGGTCGCAAGCGCCTGCTTCTGGTCGCCATGTCAAGAAGCTTCTCCGCCAGGTGGGCCCTGCTCGGCCGCGGCCCGAGGCCCCGCGGGGCCATGCGAGGCCGGAGAGCGACATCGCCTTCGACTCCAGAGGCCATCCCAGGACTACGGCTGCCGCTGGTGCGCACCCCATGCTGTGCACACCCACCATCAGTAACATGGCAGTCACCCGGACCCTCATCGACGGTGGCGCTGGCCTCAACGTCCTCTCCCTAGAGGCCTTCGACATGTTACGAGTGCCCTACGACCAACTCGCGCCCACCAAGCCTTTCTCGGGGGTGACCAAAGGCTCCGCCACCCCCTTGGGACAAGTGCACCTTCCCGTCACCTTCGGCACTCGCGACAACTACCGCACCGAGTTGATCGACTTCGACGCGGCCCGCATTGGCCTCCCGTACTACGCCATCCTGGGGTATCCGGCCCTCGCCAAGTTCATGGCGGCGACGCATCCGGGCTACAACGTCATCAAGATGCCCGGCAGCAGCGACATCATCTCTGTGGTCGGGGATACCAAGGACGCGGTCCGGGCCCTCAAGCTCGCCTTCAAGGCCGCGGCGGCCACGCGCCCCGACGCCGGGGGTGCCCCGGAGGCTTTGAAGGCCGCGCCCGCAAAGAAAAAGTAGTTGTTTTCTCAAGACCGGGCCAAGACAAAGCAGGTACCTGTCGACAGCGGGGGCTCGAGCCCCACCTTCACGATCGGCGCTGGCCTACCCCTAGAGCAGGAGAAGGCGCTGGTCGATTTTCTCCGGGCAAACAAGGACGTGTTTGCGTGGGAGGCGTCCGACTTGGTTGGCGTCCCGAGGGGAGTGATCGAGCACCACTTGGTGGTGTGTCCCGGTGCGCGCCCAGTGAAGCAGAAAGCGCGGCGTCAGGCGCAGGAAAAGCAAGCGTTCATCGTCTAGGAGATGCGCAAGCTACAAGAAGCCGGTGTCATTCGAGAGGTGTGGCACCCAGATTGGCTGGCCAACCAGGTCGTCATCCCCAAAAAGGGCAGGAAGGAGCGCATGTGCGTCGACTTCACGAGTCTCAACAAGGCTTGTCCCCAGGACCCCTTCCCGCTCCCGCGCGTCGGCCAGATCATGGACTCCACCGCCGAGTGCGATTTGCTGTGCTTTCTAGATGCTTTCTTAGGTTATCACCAAATCCAGATGGCGGTGGAGGATGTCGAGAAGACGGCCTTCATTTCCCCGTGCGATGTGTACTGCTACACCTGCATGCCCTTCGGGCTGCGGAACGCTGGTGCAACCTTCCAGCTGGTGATGCACATCGCACTGGTGCAGCAGCTCAGGAGGAATGCAGAGGCATACATCGACGGCATCGTGGTCAAGTCACAAGAGGCGAGGACCCTGATCGACGACCTGGAGGAGACATTTGCCAGCCTGCGCCAAGTGAACCTGAGGCTTAACCCGGAAAAGTGCGTTTTCAGGGTTCCATCTGTCAAGCTACTTGGTTTCTTGGTGTCGCACCGAGGAATCGAGGAAAACCCCGAGAAGATCAAGGCAATTGAGAAGATGCGTCCGCCTCAGACCCTCAAGGAGATGCAGAAGCTGGCGGGTTGCGTGACCTCCTTGGGGCGATTCATCTCCAAGCTCGGCGAACGCGCCCTCCCCTTCTTCAAGCTCACGAAGAAGAAGGGTCCATTCGAGTGGACCCAGGAAGCGGAGGAGGCTTTCGAGGACCTCAAGAGGTACCTCACGAGCCCACCTGTTATGGTGGCGCCCCGTCCACGCGAGCCCCTGGTGCTCTACTTGGCGGCCACCCCCCACTCGGCCAATGCGGTGATTGTGGCGGTCCGAGAGGGTCGTGCTGATGTCGGAGTGGGGTCAGGCGCCCCGCGAGGGGTCGCGCCGCTATCATCACCTCAGGACAGTGCCCCAGAGCCCCCAGCCGATGGGGCGCCCGAGTCCCTCGCGCCCCACACGAGGAAGGATGCCATCGACGCCTCATCCCTTGTCGAGGACCCGGTGTACTTGGTGAGCACCGTGCTGCGAGATGCGCGAGCGTGCTACCCTATGCAGCAGAAGCTCCTGCGCGTGCTCCTTGTCGCCTCGAGGAAGCTGCGCCATTATTTCTAGGGCCACCCCATCAAGGTCATCTATGCATACCCCTTGGAGAAGGTACTGTGCAGCCCCAACGCAGCAGGGAGAGTTGCGGAGTAGAACATCGAGCTGCAGGCCTTCCAGCTGGAATTCAGTACCACCAGGGTCATCAAGGGGGCGGCCCTTGCTGATTTCATGGCGGAGTGGACGGACACTCCCGATCAAGAGCTGGGCGAGGGCCAGTCCCTCGCGCCTGGCAACGAGGCGCCTGATGGCTGGGTCATGCACTTCGACGGTGCCTTCGCGCGGCAGGGCGCGGGGGCTGGAGTGGTGCTCATTTCACCGACCAAGGACAAACTCCTCTACAACGTGCAGCTTTGCTTTCAGCGCGGCAAGAAGGTCTCCAACAACATCACAGAATATGAAGGCCTGATCGCCGGCCTCAGGGCCGCGGCCGCTCTGGGGGTCAAGCACCTCACCATCAAGGGCGATTCCCAGCTACTCGTCAACTTCTCCAACAAAGAGTACAAACCGAAGGACGAGCACATGGAGGCATACCTAGAGGAGGTACATAAAATTGAAAAGAGCTTCCTGGGCTTGGAATTGCAGCACATCCCACGCAGCATGAACAAGGAAGCTGACGACATTGCCAAGAGGGCATCCCACCGCAAGCCTCAGAAGCCTGGTGTCTTCGAGGAGAGGCTCTTCAGGCCATCGCGGCACCCCCAGCTACGGGCCTGGCGCTGCTCCGGGAAGAGCCGCCGCCGGCCCCGCCCTCGGGCGCCCCAGCCTGCGGCCCGACCTTGGGAGCGCGCCTGCTCCTGGCACTGGAGCCTCAGGTGGGCGACTAGACCAAGGAGTTCAAGGCGTACCTGCTCCACGGCGCCCTACCGGAGAAGGAGGAGGACGCGGAGCGCGTGGCTCACCAGGCCACTGCTTACTGCTTGCAGGATGGTGAGCTGTACTGTATGCACCCCAATGACGTATCGCTCCGGTGGATATCCGAGGAGCAAGGGCGTGAGCTGCTGGCCGACATTCACGGTGGGGATTGTGGACACCACTCCTCATCTCGCACCCTCATAGGAAAGGCGTTCCGCAGCGGATTCTACTAGCCTACAGCGCTTCACGACGCCACCGAACTGGTTCGGTCTTGCAAGGCCTGCCAGTTCCACGCCAAGCAGATTCATCAACCCACGCAAGGCCTGTAGACCATCCCGCTCTCGTGGCTCTTCGCGGTCTGGGGGCTGGATATACTAGGCCCGTTCCCTTGGGCGGACGGTGGTTACCGCTACCTCTACGTCGCCATCGATAAGTTCACCAAATGGGCGGAGGTGGAGCCCATGCGCACCATCCCCGTCGGGTCAGCAGTCAAGTTCATCAAGAGCCTCGTGAGCCGTTTCGGTGTCCCCAATCGTATCATTACTGACAATGGCTCCCAATTCACGAGCAACCTCTTCAGGACATATTGTGCTAACCTTGGAACGCAGATATGCTACGCTTCAGTGGCGCACCCGCGGAGCAACGGCCAAGCCGAGCGCGCCAACGCGGAGGTCCTGAGGGGCCTCAAGACAAGGAGCTTCAAGAAGAAGCTTGAGGCCTGCGGCAGGGATTAGCTCAGTGAGCTTCAGTCCGTGCTGTGGTCCGTCCGCACCACTGCGACTAAACCCACCGGCAAGACCCCGTTCTTCTTCATCTACGGGGCTGAGGCAGTCCTCCCGCACGAGGTCAAGCATCGCTCCCCGTGGGTCTTGGCATTCAACGAGGTGCATCAGGATGCCTTGCGGGGAACTGATCTCGTGCTCGGGGAGGAGGCCCGTCGCCAGGCCTCTCTCCGCGCCACGAGGTACCAGCAGGCCTTGCGGCGCTACCATTGCTGCAACATCCGCCCCCAAACCCTCGAGGTCGGGGACCTCGTCCTGAGGAGGGTCCTCTCCAGGGAGGGCCTCCACAAGCTCTCGCCCATGTGGGAGGGCCCGTTCAGGGTCGCCTGCGTCTCCAGGCCTGGCGCCGCGCGCCTGGAGACGGAGGATGGGGTCCCCGTCCAGAATGCCTGGAACATCCAGTATCTCCGCAAGTTCTACCCGTGACACTCTCATGTAATAATGAGTGGGGCTGTACACGCCCCGGAGCACCCAGTGCGCCGCCCCTCGGCACCGCGGGAGCTCCCACCCATGCCCAAGTGGAAGCCCCATGCTCCACGCTGGCGGACGACACGATCTTACAACGACTATGCCCACGCTTAGTGGAGGCCCCAAGCTCCGCGCTGGTGGGAAGAATAGTATAGGTGCCGGACGCGGCTATTTTTTGCCCTCTTTTGTAACCAAATTTGCCACTTCTTAAATGAAGTTTGAAGTTCTCGCGTCTTTATTTGAAAAGGGGTGGGAATTTTTTCTCCTTGCAGCTTTTTCTTTCTTGAATTTCATTCTCTAAGGAAGTGGCAGCTGCCCGTTGTTCCCCCCATCGCATCATGCGAGCGGGGGCTGGGCACAGTGTGCGTGCCTGAGCCGGCCTAGGCCACCAGCCTCGGGCCCGCCGATGCGCACACCTCGCCAAGACCTTGGCGACTGAATCCTCACGCGACGCTCTCGAGCGAGCCAATGGGCACCTATTGCCTGCGGCTCCTGGCCTCAGGAGCGCTCATCTCCTGGCCTTGTGGAGCATCACGACCCGCATACCCGCGACGATCGACCCTCGCTCGGGGGCTCTAAGCCCAAAGGGGGCTGCCAGAGAATGACGACTGAAGAAAGAGCAGTCACGATTGGGCTTGTTACCAAGGAAGCGTACGTAAGGCGCGTTTCGGCATCCTTACGGAGTTCGACGCCAGGCGGAGGCATCCTTGTGAGGCCTTGAACCTTCGTGAGTCCCCCAAGGGCTTCGCGAGTGGCGAGCCCTTCGAGGCTCCGGAGCCATCTGTCCCGCCAGAAAGAAACCTCCCCGACAAGCTCTCCAAACTGACTCAGCACCCCAACAGTATCCCCGCAGGAGCGAGAGGCGAGTCTCAGAGGAGCGCGCCCTCGCTACGCAAGAACCCACCACGAGCGCGCCAAGCTAAGTTATTCTAACTGCGTCAGCAGGAACCTTTTCAATTAGTAATGGGACAAATGCTAGGATATGAACGAGGAACATTGATATAAAAGGCGCAAGCGCCACAGTTCATTACACGCCCCGCGGGGCTCTTCATGTTTCTTGATGCAGGAAATAAAAAAAGGGCAAAGAAGCGGCCTCCCGAGGACCGCTACTCCTGAGGTCTGGCTCCGATGCCGCCCATGCTCAGTCGGATTCCTCCTCCTGCTTGACGGGGGCGCGGTGGTGTGGTGGCTCAACGCCCTCCTGAGCGGGGGTACAGCGGTGTGGCGGCTCACTGTCCTCCTTGGTCCCGGTGCGGTGACGTGGTGGCTCGTCATAGTCGTCGTCGCTCGAGCTTCCCCCGAAGGAGGTGCCACTGCTACTGGAGGTGCCGCGGCCGTCGCCAAGGGCAAGTTCACCACCGAGGACGCCGTCGCCGTGATGACTGTCACCGTCGGAGAAGCGTCGCCGTCGCCATCTGGGCAGCACTCCACGCGCCTGCCGTCTTCCCCGAAGATCCTGACGAAGAGCGTCACCTCCCCATCGTACTTGAAGTGGAGGGTATGCCTCCCTTGCAGGCCGCGAGTGCGGGCAAACGTCTGCCACCCGTGGTTCAGGAACACGTAGCCCGCGGGGGTGACCTCGACCTCCACCCATGAGTCCTTGCTGCAGCAGCCATCGGGCTGCAGCCATAGGCCGGCGGGCCCTCAGGCCGGCAGCTCCTTCGCGAAGAAGCGTGGGAGCTGGATCCAAGTGCCTACCGCTCTCTCCACCCACACCACGAACTCCCGGGCCATGTCGGCCGAGTGGGATCGCGGGCGGGGTGGCCGGGCGGCCACCGTGAGCTTTTCCCCTTGACCGCGGCCACTATGGCTGCCGCAACCGCCTCCGCAGGAGGGACCCTTCCCACGGCTGCCGAAGGCAATGCCAGCCCCACGCGGAAGTGCGCCCGCACCCTCGGGGGACCACCGCCGGCGTCGCGGTGTACTTGTGGGGACGACCACGCCCCCTCTTGGGCGGCGGTGAGCCTGGTCCCTCCTGGGGCCTTTCCCCTTCTCGGTGGTGGAGAACCTTCTCACTGGCGCCATGGTTGTCGAGGTGGTGGTTCGGAATGGGAGTGCCGGCGCCCCTCCGCGTTCCAAGCGATGATGGCCCCGCTGCATGCATCAGGCTGTTGTCAAATTGGAGCGGTTGCCGAGGCAATGTGGGGAAGTGGAGGCATCCGCGCCTAGTCGTGCGCCACGCGTCGAGCCTGGCCCGTAGGTGATTGGGGCCCGCGTCGCTTCTCCTTGCCCCTTGGCTTCGCCTCGAAGCCAGCTCGAGCGCGCCTTGGGCCCGGGGGCTACTGTCGGCATTCTGGGATCGGTGGTACCCAGACTTGCCTACCCGCAGGCCAGTGTGTGGGCCCATCGATGGCCCGGTACGGCCCAGCTGCAGGACCACGAGACAAGACCCTCGCGAGGGCCCCTGGCCTCGCGAGGCGAACGACGCCAAGGCCTCCAAAGGAGCGGCCACCCTAGGCTGCCTCCCGAGAGACGGATACTTCTATGCAGGTACCCGGCCTCACGAGGCTCATGATGATGTGAGCCATGACGACCAAGGCCAGGCGGGCGCCAGCGGGCGCAGAGGCGACAGTTTCCTCTTTGGTGCTAAGGGAGCAAAGGCAGGTGCAGGTTCCTGAGGAAGGCCCCAAAGCTTTTTGTTCCGGTGCAACAAGACCAAGACCACGAGCTCGGCAGGACGGATGTCATCGCCAAGCCCACCATTGCGTCATGGCTAGAAGCTTTGCAGGCGAAGACCACCTTTCATCAGGATAAGATGTACTACTTGTCCCCTTTCGAAATTGGCCGTTGTGGGATCCCTTCCCGCCAGTTATGAGGGAAGAGGACCAAGGTCCCTATAAAGATAGGCTAGTCTCCACCATAGAGGAGGATCGGATCCATTCCACCCTATCCACTCGAGCCCTCACGAGGCCGCTCGTCCACTGTACTAGTTCATCCACCACCTCCTCGGGAGGCCAATCCACCAAAAGCAGGAGTAGGGTTTTACACCGCAAGGTGGCCCGAACCTGGGTAAACTGCCGTGTCCATCTACTTCCCCATTCGCATGAACTCGACGAAGCTAGGCTCTGGAGCGGTGAGCTTGAGTTTGGAGCTGGCTGAGATCTTCGCACACGCCCCAGAGTTCAAACATTCTTGGGTCTACGGAGCCCTGAATCCGACAATTAATGCCCCTTTATTGAATCTTGTTATGAAAGAGCAATTTTCTGGTAGTCCTAATGAGGATGCCTCGTCCCATCTAAACACTTCCGTAGAATTGTGTGATATGCAAAAGAAAAAAGATATGAACAATGATATTGTGAATTTGAAATTATTTCCTTTCTCTTTGCGTGATCGTGCAAAAATTTGGTTTTCATCTTTGCTTGGCAATAGTATTGATTCGTGTGATAAGTGCAAAGAAGCTTTTATTAATAAGTATTTTCCGCCCGCGAAAATTATTTCCCTTAGAAATCAAATCATGAATTTTAAGCAACTTGAGCATGAACATGTTGCACAATCTTGGGAAAGAATAAAATTAATACTAAGAAATTGTCCTACTCATGGTTTAAATATATGGATGATTATACAAAAAAAATTATACGGGATTGAATTTTATTTCTAGAAATCTTTTAGATTCTGCCGCGGGTGGTACTTTTATGGAAATTACTTTGGGTGAAGCTACTAAATTGCTTGATAATATTATGGCAAATTATTCACATTGGCATAACGAAAGAGCACCTACTAGTAAAAAGGTTAATTCGGTTGAAGAAATTAGTACGTTGAGTGAAAAAGTTGATGCTCTTATGAAGTTTATTGTTAGTAAAAATGCTCCTATTGATCGTAATGATGTGCCTTTGTCTACTTTGATTAAGCAAAATAGTGATCCCGTAGATGTGAATTTTGTCTCACGAAACAATTTTAATAACAATGCTTATAGAGGTAATTTTAATCCTAGGCCTTTTCTTGGAAATTCCTCTAATAATTATGGCAATTCCTATGGTAAGTCTTCTTCTTATAATAATAATAGGATGCCCTCTGATCTTGAGAGTAATATTAAAGAATTTATCAATGCGCAAAAAGTTTTCAATACTACGTTCGAAGAAAAATTGAATAAGATTGATGATATGTCTAGAAGCATTGATAGAATTTCTCATGATGTAGAAAATCTCAAGATTAAAATGTTTCCACCTAAGGTTGATATTAATGAATCAATTAAAGCTTTATATGTCTCTATGGATGAAAGTAAGAAAAGAACCGCTATGCTTAGAGCTAAAAGAGAATTTTTAGAAGGAGCGTTTTGACTGATTGCTTTCATAATAATGATGAACATGTTAAGATGATTGGTGGTTCTTCTATTGATTCCTTGTTTAGTAATATTAAAATTGATGATAAGAGGACTGAAGAAGATTCACCTTTAGTTAGAAGGCGTCCTCATAATTCGGAGGGTGAAAATCTTGTTGAAAAAATTGATAAAAGTGGGTTTGGAGAGGTCAAAACTTTATCTAGTGATGTGCCCACTCTTTTGGATTACAAAGACTTTAATTATGATAGCTGTTCTTTGATTTAGTGTATTTCTTTGTTGTAATACATGATAAATTCGCCCAATTCCTATGAACAAAACAAAGCTTTTACTAAACATATTGTTGAAGCGATGATGAAAGCTTTAGAAGAAAAGTTAGAATAAGAGATTTCTATTCCTAGAAAATTATATGATGAATGGGAACCCACCATTAAAGTCAAGATTAAAAATTATGAGTGCAATGCTTTATGTGATTTAAGTGCTAGTGTTTCCACAATTCCGAAATCTGTATGTGATGTGCTTGGTTTTACCAGTATTAAAGAATGTTCTCTTAATTTGCACTTAGCGGATTCTACTATTAAAAAGCCTATGGGAAGAATTAATGATGTTCTTATTCTTGCAAATAGTAATTATGTTCCCATAGATTTTATTGTGCTTGATATTGATTGCAATCCGTCTTGTCCTAAAATACTTGGTAGACCGTTTTTATGAACTATAGGTGCCATGATTGATATGAAAGAAGGGAATATAAAATTTCAGTTTCCACTAAGAAAGGGTATGGAACACTTCCCTAGAACAAGAATTAAGCCACCATATGAATCAATCATGAGGGCAACCTATGGAGCAAAAACTAAAGATGACAATACTTGATCTATGCATTCTGCCTAGCTAGGGGCATAAAACAATAGTGCTTGTTGGGAGGCAACCCAATGAATAAAATATTTTTTGTTTTTTGTTTCTGTTTTTGTGTGTTCACACAATTATGCCTCTGTTATGATTGTTTTTTTATGTTTTAGTTAGTGTTTGTGCCAAGTAATGCATTTAGGATGGCTTGGGTGATAGTTGATTTGATCTTGTTGAAAAACAGAAACTTTTACGTCCAGTAGCAGAATTGTTAAAAATGACTGGAGGAAATAAAAACTCTGAACTTTTTACACAAGATTTATATATGAATTTTCTATGTTGTAATAATTTTTCATAATTTGTGGAGTTACAGAAGTATGCGTAAAATTCGAGTCTTTACAGACTGTTCTGTTTTTGACAGATTCTGTTTCCGTTGCATTGTGTGCTTATTTTGATGAATCTATGGACTATACCGGTGGGGTATTAGCCATGGTAAAGTTAGAATACAGTAGGTATAATGCAATAACAAAATATTAATGGGTTTTCAACAGTACTTAAAGCAAAGATTGGTTTTCTTATACTAATGGATCTCACGAAGGTTTCTGTTGAGTTTTGTGTGATTGAAGTTTTCAAGTTTTGGGTGAGATCACGATGGATGAAGGAATAAGGAGTGAAAAGAGCCTAAGCTTGGGGATTCCCATGGCACCCCAAGATAATATTAAAGAAGAACCAAGCAACTAAGCTTGGGGATGACCCGAAAGGCATCCCCTCTTTCTTCTAACGGCCATCGGTAATTTTACTTGGAGCTATATTTTTATTCGTCACATATCATGAGTTTTGCTTGGAGCGTCTTGTATTACATGAGTCTTTGCTTGTTTTGCTTTTTAGTTTTCCACAATCATCCTTTCTGGACACACCTATTTGAGAGAGCCATAATTATGCCATGATTTGTTAGAATTGCTCTATGTGCTTCACTTAAATTGTTTGAGCTATGGAATTGCTCTAGTGCTTCACTTATATCTTTTTTAGCATGGTGGTGCTTTAATTTTGAAGAAATATAATCTCATGCTTCACTTAGATTATTTTGAGAGTTATTAAAATTCTAAAGAAATATCCTCTCAATGCTTCACTTATATTATTTTGAGAGATGAAAATTGTTTTGAAGAAATATGTGCTCTCATGCTTCACTTAAATTTATTTGAGAGCTTTGTTGTTAGCAATGGTAAAATATGAAATTAGTCCTGAAGTGAGAGATATTCAAGAGGGATATAATAAAAACTTTCATGAAGATCATTGGATATTATAAACTTGATTTCTTGTAATAGTTTTGAGATATGGATATAGTAATATGTGAGTCATGTTGGTGAGTAATTATGCTTTAGTAAAATATTGGTGTTAAGGTTTGTGATTCCCTATGCAAGCACGAAAGTCAATAGTTGTGCAATGAAATTACTACTTGTGCATCCAAACTCCTTAAACAAAGTTGTGCCAAATGAGTCCACCATACCTACCTATATGCGGTATTTCCGTGTCGTTCCAAGTAAATTTGTATGTGCCAACTCTAATTTTCAAAATGAATTTCCTTTTTTTGTGCGCGTACCGCTCATGAAGCGGCAGGGGGTGCCCAATATTTTCGGTGCTAGATATTTTATTCTCAAGATCAGTGTTTATTCACTTGTCATTGCACGAGAGTGTGGCAAGGTAATAGGGATGCCCAGTCCTGAAATGAAAAAGAATTTTATTTTATGTTGTCAAATAATAAATTCCTTGGGAAGTGTTGGTATGGAAGGCACGTGGATATGGCTAGCCATGGATTGTGAAAGAATGGTGGAAAAAGGAATAAACTTTATTTTATGTTTGGGAACCGCCTATGATTTATCTAGCATGGAAAGTATTGGGAATTCTCGGTCGTTTTCATTGACGGGAAAAGCATGCCTCTCAAAGCAATTTTATCTCTCAATTTAAGCTTTGAGCTCTGGCAGCTCTACAAATCTCTGCTTCCCTATGCGAAGGGCCCATCCATTTACTTTATGCAATTTCTATTTTTTATTTGAGTCTCCATCTTCTCTTATAAAGCACCAACTAGGGAACACTATTATCATACTTGCGCATTGGGCATAGTTAATATCTGAGTGTGTTTCATGAGTGGATCAATGATTGAGCATAATGGGCTATGGATAGCTTTCTTTAGTGTTGATATTTTGAAAGACATGGTTGCTTGTTGATATGCTTGAATATTGATGTCCTCATGTCAAATATATACTATTGCTTTGAATCATCTAAAAGTCCAAATGTCCATGCTACAAAAGAAAAGAATAAGTGATAAACATGTTAGGCAACATTCCACATCAAAAATTCTATTTTTATCATTTACCTACTCGAGGACGAGTAGGAATTAAGCTTGGCGATGCTGATACGTCTCCAACATATCTATAATTTTGATTGTTCCATGTTGTTATATTATCAATCTTGGATGTTTTATATTCATTTACTAGCAACTTTATATCATTTTTTTGGGACTAACCTATTGACATAGTGCCCAGTGCTAGTTGTTGTTTTTTGCTTGTTTTTTACTTCATAGAAAATCAATACCAAATGCAGTCCAAATGCGACGAAACTTTTTGGATAATTTTTTCTGCCCAGAAGACACCCGGGGAGCCCAAGAAGTGCACCAGAGGAGGCCCGTGGGGCCCACTAGGCACCAGGGCGCGCCAGAGGCCCCTGGCGCCCCCTGGTGGGTAGTGGGGCCCACGGGAGGATTCTCCACCGACTATCAGCTCTATAAATACTCTAAAATCCCAAAAACCCTAGGGGAGTCGAGAGAAAACAGTTTCCGCCGCCGCAAGTTCCAGAAACATGAGATCCAATCTAGAGGCCTTCTCCGGCACTCTGCCGGAGGGGTCAACGATCACGGAGGGGTTCTTCATCAACACCCTTGCCCCATCGATGATCCGTGAGTAGTTTACTACAGACCTATGGGTCCGTAGGTAGTAGCTAGATGGCTTCTTCTCTCTTTTTGATCTTCAATACAATGCTCTCCTCGATGTTCTTGGAGATCTATTTGATATAATGACTTTTTGCGGTGTGTTTGTTGGGATCCAATGAATTGTGAGTTTATGATCAGTTCTATCTATGAATATTATTTGTGTCTTCTCTGAACTCTTTTATGCATGATCTCTATAGCCTCGTATTTCTTCTCCGAAACTTTGGTTTGGTTTGACCAACTAGATTGATTTTTCTTGCCATGGGAAGAGGTGCTTTGTGATGGGTTCGATCTTGCGGTGCTCAATCTCAGTGATAGAAGGAGACATGACACGCATGTATCCTTGCCATTAAGGATAAAAAGATGGGGTCAATTCCTACATGAATAGATCTTGTCTACATCATGTCATCGTTCTTATTGCATTACTCCGTTTCTTCATGAACTTAATACACTAGATGCATGCTAGATAGCGGTCGATGTGTGGAGTAATAGTAGTAGATGCAGGTAGGAGTCGGTCTACTAATCTTGGACATGATGCCTATATACATGATCATTGCCTTGGATATCGTCATAACTATTTGCTTTTCTATCAATTGCCCAACTGTAATTTGTTTACCCACCGTATGCTATTTTCTTGAGAGAAGCCTCTAGTGAAATCTACGGCCCCCGGGGTCTATTTTCCTATGATATAAAACAACAAATACCTTGCTGCAATTTTTCTTTATTTATTTTATTTTGTGCTTTTGTTAGATCTATTTATCCAATCTCATTCAATTTAATCTATCTCAATACCGATGAGGGATTGACAATCCCTCTAACGCGTTGGGTTGCAAGTATTTGTTATTTGTGTGCATGTGTTGTTTACATAGTGTGGGTGGATCCTCCCACTAGATTGATAACCCTCGTTTCATAACTAAGGGAAATACTTACCATTGATGTGCTGCATCATCCTCTCTTCTTCGGGGAAATACCAATGCAGATACAAGCAATCACCCATGGACACGACAAAGCCATCCCTGCCCCACTCGCAATATATACGGGTCCGGCCCCACAGCGAACATATGGAAAAGAATATGTCGTGGAGAAGATAAGGTTGGGAGAGTTTGCGGAGGGTGGGCCCCATAGGCAATGCATGTCTAGCGCAGGAGGAGGCCTATGGGAGGAAAATATTAGTCGGTTGAATAAGGGTTTTTCATCTTTCAGACGTTTTAAAGATGGAAAGTGTATGCGTTATAATCTGCTAAGTCTCAAATTAATGTGTCTATATGAAGGCCATTATCTAGTGAGTATTTTTCTCAAGCGGAGAATAATCACCTCACATAGAAATGGTTCGAGCCGCCCATGGACTCGGTGTAGCTGTTCCTACCCTGCCCCCAATATATATGAGTCTGGACCACGGGACGATTCCCCTCTCCCTGTTCCGGCCCCCATCTCAGACAGCCAGAATGCCCAGCATCCTAACCTAGGCGTCCGACGATCTCTCCCTCCTCCCACCCCCACAGCCGCTGATGTCATCAGAGCCATCGCTTGCAGAGGCGGCGAAGGCCACTGAGGCCGTCGGGCCATCGGCTTCCTCACCGAAGGAATCAAAACCCTCTGGCACAAGGGGTGCTACCGCCATGCCAGGGGCGGACCACGAGGCGAACACGCTATGCATCGGCAACTTGCCAACACACATGGATGAGGATGACATCACTACGGCCTTCGCCCTGCATAAAGCACCTAACAACGTCGTCACGCGGGGTGACTCCCATAGCTACGCCTTACTCCTCTTTTGCTCACTCGCCGAGTCCTAAGGTTCCCTCGAGGTGCTTCACAGGTCCAAGGTTAAGGGCTCCTTCATCTGGATAATCTCTCCTCTCCCTTCTCCACTGCCTGGATCAGCTCCCACCTTGTATCGCCCCGTGATCTGGCTGCAGGTTGTCACCCTGCGATGTGATTTTTTTGGTAATTACGGTTTCGGTGCATGTGATATGGCAGTGCGGTGCACGAGTGGGAGATTTATTATTTTGTGCTCTTGCTCTTTTATACATTTCTGGTAGTGGCGGCTGATATATGTTTTTAGATAGTTCTAGATTGGTAATTGTTCTTGCTCTAGGATTATATTGTTATGCTAGTGTTGTCTAAAGATTGATGCCCTCATGATACTTACTGGTGTAATTCTAGCTTTGCTTTGCCATGGAATAGGTCAATATCTATTTACTATGGTATGGTCGAATTAAATTTTGAATGATGTAGTAATACTGAATGATCCTTGGTTAGTCATAGTTGTTTATTTCTCGAGTGAAATTGCTCCATTCATGTGCTACTGTTGTGTAATGACTTATGCACAAGTGACACAATTTGTTGTTATTTAGGCTGTGATTTGATATAACTATGCAGTGTATTTTATCTTAGATCTATTTCACTTTAAGTTAGACCATTCATAGCTATCTCATAGTTTTTGTTGCTAGGACTACTTGGATGAGGATTTTATTCATCTATTTCATTATAGAAATAGTATGCCTTCTAATGGCATATGTTCTTTGATTGGTTTTTACATGATAGACCTATTAGGAACCTATGTGTTGGAGGAATCAGTTCATCTATTTCAAAGCAGGAGGTAGACGAAGAGTTTCAAAGGATTGGAAAGATTGAAGGTGTTGAATTATCCATTGATCAAACCTTTGCATACATCAACTCTGAGTAGCTGGAAGATGCCATTTCTACCTATAAAGTCGTGAATGGGACAAATTTTAGGGGCCTCACGATGCAACATTCCTCTTAGTCATATAGTTTGGAGGGACAGGTCAAATCCATACGGGTTAATGAAACATGCTTAATAAAACATCAACATAAACAACAATGTGCCTACTTGTATGATGTAAATAAATGTTGTAACCACACTCACATAAACTTATGATTATTTGTGTTGTTGTCAAGATACTCTCTTTCATTAGGGTCATTTACTTTATTTATTTGTGGTAGTTAAGTATATTATGCCAATGAGATATTATATGCATTCCTTCTATTTGAGACGTTTTTAAGTGGGAAAGTAATTACTAACCAACTCCTTGAAATAAATTAAAAGGTGTCTATAAAGTTCATGTTTTTGCGAGTATTTTTCTCAAGCAAAGGATAATCGGGTTCGAGCCGGCCACGCACACGAAAATGTTGTCCCTCTGCCCCCCCCCCCCCGGTAATACGTACGAGTCCGGTCCCATGGGGAACGTATGGAGAAGAATATGTCATGGGGAGAGGATAAGGTTGAGAGAGGTTACGGTGGGCGGGCCCCACAGGGAACGCGTGTCGAGTTGAGGAGGAGACTTCTAGAGGAAAAGATTAGTTGGTTGAAAAAAGGGTTTACCATCTTTGACATGTTTTAAATAAGGAAAATGTATGCATTGTCATCCGCTAAATCTCAAATCAATGTGTCTATATGAAGGCCATTATTTGGTGAGTATTTTTCTCTAACGGAGGATAATCACATCGCATAGAAATGGTTGAGCCGCCCATGGACTCAGCGCAGCCGTCCCTACACTGCCCGCAATATATATGTGTCTTGCCCATGGGTCGGTTCCCCTCTCCCCATTCCGGACATCGTCTCAGACAGCCAGAATTTTGTGCATCATAATCTAGGCGTCCGGCGATCTCTCCTTCCTCCCACCCACACCATCGTCGATGTCGTCGGAGCCACTGCCCGCAGAGGCGGCCAAGCCGTTGGCCTCTCCATCGAAGGAATCAGAACCCTCTGGCAGAGGGGGTGCCGCCGCGCTAGGGGCGGCCCATGAGGAAAACACGCTATGGGTCGGCAACTGTCCCATGCATGTGGGCGAGGACAACGTCACTGTGGCCTTCGCGTCACAAAGGGCACTTGGATGCATCGTCACACGCGCTGACATTCACAGTAATGCCTTCATCCTCTTTAGCTCGCTCGAGGCACTCCGCGGGTCCAAGGTCAAGGCCTCCTTCATCCGGATCAAGTTTTTCAGCTAGTAATCTCTTCACTCACTTCTCCATCGCCCGGATCTGCACCCACCTTGGATCCCCCATGATCTAGCTGCAGGTTGTCACCCCGTGAAGTGATTTCTTGGGCAATTCCGGTTTTGGTGCTGGTGATTTGGCATGACACCGCACGAGAGGGAGATTTATCATCCCGTGGTAGAGCTCTTTTATGCGTTTTAGGATGTGTTGGCTTGTTATATATTCCTAGATTTGTGATTGTTCCTTGTTCTACGGTGAAATTGTTATGCTGGTGTTGTGTAAAGACTGTTGCCCTCATGATACTTACTATTGTAATTCCAGCTTTAATTTGCCTTGGAATAGGTCAATATCTAGTTACTATCATATGGTCTGATTTAATCTGAATGGTGTACTAATACTGAATGATCCTTGGTTAGTCGTAGTTGTGTATCTCTAGAGTGAAATTGCTCCATTCCTGTGCTACTGTTGTGTAATGAGTTGTGCACAAATGACACAATTTGATGTTATTCAGGTTGTGATTTCATATAACTATGTGTATGTTATCATTTATCTGCTACACTTTAAGTTAGACCATTCATAGCTATCTCATAGTCTTTGTTGCTAGGACTACTTGGATGAGAATTTTATTCTTCTATTTCATTACAAAAATATCATGCCTTCTGATGGCTTGTGTCTTTTGATTGGTTTTGACACACTGGAGATTTTAGGAACCTATGGGTTGGAGGAATTATTCATCTATTTCAAAGCAGGAGGTAGACGAAGAGTTTCGAAAGTTTGGAAAGATTGAAGGTGTTGAATTCTCCAGTGATCAAACTATGGCATACATCAACTTTGAGAAGCTGGAAGATGTCATTTATGCCCATAGAGCCCTGAACGGGATAGATTTAGGGCGCCTCACGATGCTACATTCCTCAATGACGTATAGTTTGAAGGGATAGGTCAAATCCATATGGGTTAATGAAACATGCTTAATAAAACATTAACATAAATAACAATTTGCTTGTTTGGACAATGTCAAAAAATGTTGTTACCACACTTACATAAACTTATGATTATTTCTCTTGTGGTCGAATTATTAGGGTCATTTACTTTATTTTTATTTATGGTAGTGAAGTATATTATGCCAAAGAGATATTGTATGCATTCCTTATTTTTTAGTCCTTTTAAGAGGGAATGTTATTACTAATGAAATTCTTGAATTAAATTAGAAGGTGTCTATGAAGGCCATGTTTTTGCGAGTATTTTTCTCAAGAGGAGGATAATCGGGTTCAGGACGCCCACGCACACGGTGAAACCTTCACTGCCCCACCCGCAATATATATGAAGCAACAGCCATAGGGAACATGTGAAGAAGAATATGTCATGGAAAGGATAAGGTTGAGAGAGGTTGTAGATGGTGTCCTCCACAGGGAACACATGCCAAACGGAGGAGGAGGTCTACACGAGGAAACGATTTGTTAGTTGAAAATAGGGTTTTCCATCTTTGAGACATTTTAAAGATGGAAAGTGTATGTGTTTTCATCCGCTAAATCTCAAATGAATGTGTCTATATGAAGGCCATTATTTGGTGAGTATTTTTCTCAAGCGGAGGATAATCACCTCGCATAGCAGTCCGAGTCACCCACAGACTCAGCGAAGCCGTCTGTGCATCGCCTGCAATATGTACGAGTCCGGCATGTGGGTCGGTTCCCCTCTACCTGTTCCGGCCCCCGCCTAAGACAAGTAGAATTCCCCGCATCCTAACCTAGGTGTCTGGTGATCTCTTCATCCTCCCACCCCCCACCGCTGTCGATGTCGTCAGAGCCGCCGCCTGCAGAGAACCAGCAAAGGCCGCTGAGGCCGCCAGGTCGTCGGCCTCCCACCGAAGGAATCAGAACCCTCTATCACAGGAGGTGCCACCGCCTTCATGCCAGGGTGGCCCACTAGAAGAACACATTGTGGGTCGGAACCTGCTCATGCAAGTGGGCGAGGACGACATCATGTCAGTCTTCACCCCACATAGGGCTCTCGACTGCATTGTCGGGTGCGTCGGCTACCTTAGCTATGCCTTCGTTCCCTTCCGCTCCCTCGAGGCACTCCACGGATCCAAGGTCAAGGGCTACTTAATCCAGATCGAGTTTGTGTGGCCAGTAAACTCTCCATTCCCTACTCCCCCTTCCGGATCAACTCCCACTTGGATCCCCTGTAATATGCCTCCTGTCACCCTGCGATGTGATTTTTACTGTAATTACTGTTTCGGTGATTGTAATTTGGGCTGACGCCACACGAGAGGGAGATTTGTCATCGCGTGGTCCTGCTCTTTTTTGTGGTATGGGTTGTTGAAAGCACACTTGCTTCCTTGGTGGTTTTGGTAATTCATGCCAACATACATATTGTTGGACTAACATTTTTACCCAGTATATTTCAGATAAGTTCAACAATGGCATGACAAGGACATGAGGATGTGAACCCTTCAAAATGCTAAGGACAAGAATTGGCAAAGCTCCAAGACTCTACATTTTTGGTTAAGTGATCCAAGATCACATCGAGTCCATAGGAAAGCTAATACAATTAAAAGGGGATGAGGTTTTGATCATGACTCAATTGCTCAAGGGCTTAGTGATATTGCTCCAAAACCCTCAACCAGTTTCTCCACATCACATCTATCCAAAACCCTAAAGTATCATCTCAGTCCTACCAAAATTCTCTATCCCGGACTCACCAAGTTGATCACATACACAACCTAAGCCAAACCCTAGCATTTCGGTTCTACCGATATGGATCTCGGTCCCACCGAGATGGCATGACCAAGTTTCTGTGATGAAGTTGCTTCATTTTGGAATTACCAAGATGAAACGATCGGAACGACCAAAACGAGGACTTGCCCAAGCCATTGCACTTCGGTCACACCGAGATGTTCTGTTTCGGTCTCACCGAAACCTCCAACATTCGAATCTTTTACACTAGTCGGTCTCAGCGAGATTTTGGTCTGGTGTCACCGAGTTGGGTCAAAAGGCTTGTAACGGTTGGATTTTGAGTGAAGCCTATATATACCCCTCCACCCCCACTTACTCTCTGTGAGATCCATTAGAACGTAACACTACTTCTGTTACTCATTTTCTGAGAGAGAACACTACTTCCATTACTCATTACTCATGTTGAGATCAAGAGATTCCAATCCTACCATTTGAACCAATTGATTTCTAGCCTTCCCCAAGTTGCTTTCCCTTCATGTAGGAAGATGAACTACAAATGAAAGGATTCCTCCCAACTTCATTCCATGAGCATCCACCACAAGTTCAACTACATGATGGACATTAACACCAAAACCCAATGTAAGTGCTCACATCTTAGAGAAGCTTTACACAAAGACTTGAGTCAAAGCAACTCAACAAGATGTGAATACATTGAAATGCTTAGACAAAAAGTAGTAACCCCATTTTGAGCTTTGTGATGAGTATGACCTATGATCAAGTGACCTCACTTGACTCCTAAGTCAATATACTCAATCATAGGTGAACTAGTTGCCGACCCTCCTCTAGATGAAGTTCTCTAGTGTCTCTTTAGTTCGCTTTCTTTCTTGTTAGAGTGTTCATCTAGACCACTTTTTTTGTGTTCTTTTTTTCTTTAGCTAGTTTCTTCTCTTCTAGTAAATCCATTGCAAATCTAATTCGAATTCCTTGAATATCTTTGTGAGAACTTAGTGCCAAGTGAGTTGACTTGACAAAAAATTATCTTTGCATTGAAATCGGTCCCTCCGACTTGAAACACATCGGTTGTACCGAAGTGCAATTAAACACTGCACATAGTTCATCGGTACAACCAAACAGGACTAAATCGGACCAACCGAAGTGATCTATATGTGAACTGCATATCTCAGAGTCACCGATCAAAACAACTTGGACTCACTGACTTCACTTCTGAAAGAACCTTTTGCTAAATCATATACTTTCTTTCTCCAGCCAGCTTCACTCAATGATTCTTTCCCCCTGCCTGCATCTAAAATTACATCATGCCTAGTTGTGCCTCTCCAGGACCACACCCACTTGACCAATAACCTTGAAGCGAGACCCTTCATGGAAATTGATGTCAAAGGGGGAGAGGGATGCACATCAAAGCTTATTACAAACCTCCTTTATATTAAAAGAGATACCTGAGAGATGCATTTTACAAAAGAGCAGAGAACCTACATATTTCTAAGAGGGGAGAAACATGTTAAAAATCCCAGTTGAGTCTTTTGCTAGAACTTGCTTAGTTTTTGCTCTGACTTGGTTTGCTCTGATTTTATCTCACCCTACGTACTCCCATTATCCCATGCTAGATGCAGGGGGAGAGGAATTTCAAGCTTAGGGGAGAAAAATCACTCTTGGAACTCTATTCGAAATCTTGTTTAGTCTTTTGGGGACATTATTACTCCTAAAGAATTATTCACCTAGTGATAATTATCTCACACATGTCATCCCAATCTTGGTACTCTTGTTGGTCTTGTGTCTTTACTCTTGTTGAAATTATCTTGTGTTATCTAAGCTTGTTTTCTCAAGCTTATTTCTTCAAGAATTTGATAAAGTACCTCAAGGTAAGTATATGCATCACACTCATGTGCATGATGATCTCTTGCTTATTGTATATATTGTTTGCAAGAAAGAATCGTGAACATGAAAGTACTCCATTCATCACGTTGCTCTGATTCATATAGCCAAGATACATGTAACTCATTACTCATTCCTTCCTGTTGTGCACTCACATTTCATGAGTTGTTATCACCTATATGTTTGCACACTTGTAGGGGGAGCATATGCATGTTACATGTTATGTCAAAGCTTTCATAAATTATCTGCTATATCTTTACTTGAATCTTTCATGTATGTTGTCATCAATTACCAAAAAGGGGGAGACTGAAGGCACACTTGCTTCCTTGGTGGTTTACCTTGCTCAGAGCAACCGGTTTACCTTGCATTGCCAGCCAAGAGATCAAGTCTTCTGGCAATACTCAACAACTTGGTACAGAAAACAACCACTTTATTGATCTCTTGCGGGTACATAGGTTAAGATATTACATGATAGTCGAGGCCAAGCGGCACACATGGTGCGGCTGCACTTATGTACATTATTTAGTAGACATCTTAGGGGCCTCGACGAGAGGGGAAACTCCTACTCGGTAGCGGAGCGACGAAGTAGCGGGATTCGTCTCCACAAGGACACTGCTGGGACATGGCCTAGATCATGATGCACCGAACGACATCGACTCCTTGCACGGCTTCTATTGCATCTGGCATGACATGCCGGGTGAGTAATTTGAATGTACTCACAAGCTCACATCAAGCAAAGCAAAATGACAAACAATAACAAGGCATTTAACAAGTTTAATGCATGAGCATGAACATGATACTATCTCCATGAAGTGTGTGTGGATCATCAACATCTTACCATTGTGATCATCACTCGATCACGTCAAACCAACCATAGTGATCCTCACAAGATCACCAACATCTGCATGTGCCAGCTTGGTGTGATTATGTGTGCAGGTTATTTCTTTCTGTTGACCCACAGTGTGACCTACTACGAACTGTGTCCATATCCGAGGACGCGGCTATTGATTGATTATACACTCTGCAGAGGTTAGCACACTACCCACACCATGGAACTCATGGCCTTGTACTCCTATTCGGGTGGACCAATGACATTCCGACAAAACCAATCTATTGCATGACACTCTCCCGACCACTCAGACAAAATCCCCTTTGGGCTATGTCCTGGGTAGCCCCGGATGCCAACTCTTGACATCTGCCACCTATTTGGCCGACCACCGTCATGGAAAAACAAAACAAACGGTCCCAAACAGGGACAATGGTACCATACAACTTTGGGCACACAAGGTTATGCCTGCCTACCGGGCCAAGGTAGCGCAAGTGCATAACCTTCCCTAGTTGGAGGCACCAGCGAGAGGCATGACAATAGACCGAATTAGGGCCTCCCCATCCAGGCAAGTGTGGTTGCACAGTTGAGCTCGATTCGGTGGCACCATGACTTGATTTACAACTTGTTCAAGTTGAATTTAATGTCATGTTTAACTTGAATTTGAAATGATTCAAGGCATAGTATGCAATGAACTGCATGGGTCATGTCAATATGAATGTGGGTGATGAAAGCAACATATTCAATATAAGCATATGATATGATCTATACTGCACATATTACCAAGATGACAAGTACTCTACTGCATAACTAAAATATAACATGGATCAACTATTATGTAACAAGTTTGATAAAGCAAATCATATTATAAATATGCATAAAATGGATTTAATTCAAATAAAACCATTGCCATGGCAATGCCATCCTTACAAATGAATGTTGTGGATTGCCTTAGTTCAGAGGAGTGTCACAATACTCCTGGTCTTCTCCAACACAATTAGATCCTTCTAAAAATAATTTAAAATGCAAAAGAAAATGTCACATAGAGAATTTTATTGCACCAGAAATTCTACACAGCAAGAACAATTCTCAAACTTGTTATACAAAAACTTTATCTCAAGACAAAACTAATGCAAAAAAGATTCAACTCATTTGGACTTATAGAATAGAATCTAGAGCTGGTCAAAGTTCTGGTCAAAATTTGCAGTAAAATGGCTGAATTTCCAGAGAGGCCACGCCGAAGGCGTATTTTCCAAATACGCCTCCACTTAAAAAATGGTTTGGGAGGGAAAGAGAGGGTGATAGGGGGGTCCCACTGTCAGGGTTAGAGAGAGAGAGAGAGAGAGAGAGAGGGAAACAGGGCACGACGGCCTTGTTGCCGGTGGTTCTCCGGAGAGGAGGCCATGGCGGTCGCCAAAGAGAGAGGGGATGGGTCCAGCACTTCACGGTGATCACATAAGTACCCGGAGCGACAGCTGAGGTGGATGGACGACTGCTCAGGCTTCTTCTGCAGAGACGACAGGCGACGGAGCTCATCAAAGATGGAGACTCCGGCGACGATCCGACGAACCAGCAGCACCATCGCACTCAGGAGAGCACCACGAGCACGACGTGAGCAAAGAACGAAGACGGAGATGACCAGAGTGAGTGGACAGCCGTGGGGGATCCGCGGACAACTCCGTCGATGATCGGTGGCAGGAGGCCCTCCCGGCCTTGTCGCACTAGCTGGGGGTTCGATTTGTGTCCAGTGAAGTCGAGTGCGATGATTGGAACGGCTCAGGGATAGACCTATATATAGACAGAGTGGTGACCGTGCGTTGTGCTCTGCCGGAGAGGAGTTGCCGGCAACTCGGAGGGAGAAGAGCTCGGGCGAGTCTTGGAGAGGAAGTAGATCAACATGGAGAAGCTATGCGTGCACGCGGACATAGTGTCGCGCACTAAGTGAGGCAGGCGCCGCACTCCCGCGCACTGTTCCGCCCGGTAGTGCCTCGGCCGTGTTCGGCATTTGTCATGCGTACGATGACCTATGGGACCAGCAAAGGCCCCTTTGTGGTTCAACTGGGGAAATCAACAAGCATAAACAGCAGAATCAGCAATCAACACAGTGGTTTACCCAGGTTCGGGCCGCTGTGAAGCGTAAAACCCTACTCCTGCTTTGGTGGAATTATGTGGAAAGCACAAGTACAAGTTGCGCAACTTCCGGCAAAGTTGCACGGGAAGTGCTGCTATGCACGTAAAAGTGTGAAGTGTCGACCACTTTATAGGTAGCCATGGACCTCCTTTTATAGGGAAAGGGTTTACGAAAGTGGCAAAACAGTTTTAACATAAGGTGAATAGCGGATACCGTGCCAAATACCTAACTTTGACGGGTTAGGACAAACGCATTAAATGCGCCATGAGATGTCACGCTGGTGAGGCTCCCCGCCAAGAATTGTCTCTCCTTCTGTGTCGTTCATACAGCTACCTTGTATTCCTTTGACACACTCCTGGGATGGGTGTCATTAAAGCTGTCTCTTTGGCGGTGAGCTGACACGTGCCCAGACAGAGCTCACCAAACGGCCTGCCCACTCAACACCTATACGACAAGTGACAAGCTGGTCACTGAGGTGGAGCGATGGCAGAACAGTGGGATCTTGCCGGGCTCGGAGCTTGCCAGGTCTTCACTTGCTTGCCGGCAACTCCAATCATGGTCTTCTATACTTCTCCTTAGCACATTCGATCAACTGCTTGGATGTCTTCTTCGTAGTTTAACTAGTCTTGTACTTGTCTTGAATTGTCCTCCGGCAAGCCTTGCCATTGGGAAGGCTGCCACTGCCTGTGCACAAGTCTAGGGTACTAAAGTACCCAAACTTTAGTACACTGACAGGAGCCCCCGGGCCTGGGCCACACACGCATGCGAGGAATCATTGGGCTAGGCCCAAATAGTGCACATGCACGCGTGGTAGAGAACAACTGCCATAATCTGTCATAATCTCCTCTTTAACCACGCCCCCACGATGCGCATTAAATGCGAAACATGGGAGATGTGGAAAGAAATGGCTACAGGGATAGTGCGCCTCCAAAAGTGCATCCACGTCGGACAGTAAAGAGCCAGCCTCCATGCCTTTCCCATAAAAAGGCATTTGCGGAGGGCGCTGCTCATTTACCTCCTCTATTTCCCAATCTAGCAGCCATCATCTTCTTCCTCGCATCGAAGCAGAGCACACCTCACCCGTCTGCCACTCCTTCCCTCACACCCATCTTCAGCTCCACTTCTGTACCACTATGGCACCAAAAGCAAGCAATGACAAGGCAGAAAAGGTCGTCGACCCGGAGGCGGAGGCGAGGATAAATGCCTTGGCGGAAGCGCGGAGGAATCACATCGTCTTTGACCCCTCCCTCAACAGACATGACCTGATAGACCGGTACGCATATATGTTGGGGAGGAAAGACAAGAGCTCACCTCGGCCCTCGTGTGTTTCCTGGATCTGCCAAGGGTAACACAGATAGATTCCCTTCTTTGTTGCTTACTCCTACTGCGGGCTCTGACCCCCTTTTCTGATTTCTTCAATGACATCATGTATTCCTTCGGCTTCCATCTTCTTGATTTCACGCCGAATGTTGTTACTTGCATGTCGGTTTTTGCTCATCTTTGTGAGAATTTCGCCTATGTCGTCCCCAATACAACCCTCTTTCGCCACTATTTTATCCCCTGCATCGAGATAGGAGATGCCCTCTCTGGTTCCATCACATGGATTCCAAGGGGCTGGAAGAAGGATATCTACCTAGATGGTAATCTGCACAAGAAGTGGGAAGAATGGAGGGGAGAATGGTGTTGGGTTGAAGATAAGGATTTCTCGCCGTTCTTCTTGCCTCAGAAGGTGAAGCCATCTCGCAGCAAGGATTGGAGCAATATTGACCCTCGGGACGACAAGCTCACAATCGCCGTCACCAGGATTCACCGTCTCAGGTCTGCCGGGCTCACCATTGAGATGGTGGGCGCCTATTTCCTTCGCCGCTGGATCGCCCCTCTGCAGAACAAGGGAAGGCCGGCTTGGGACCTCAAGAACTCTACAGATATCATGAGGCTGCATCCAGGCTTGAATAACAACTTGAGGTCCTGCAACATACAACCCTGAATGGACATGATTTGGGGGGTCTCATGATGCAACATTCCTCTTCGGCGTATAGTTTAGTGGGACAAGCGAAATCCATACGGGTTAATGAACCATGCATGCTTAATAAAACATTAACATAAACAACAATTTGCCTGCTTGTATGATGTAAAACATGTTGTTACCACACTTTCATAAACTGATGATCATTTGTGTTGTGGTAGAGACACTTTCTTTCATTAGGGTCATTAACTTTATATCCATTTGTGGCAATGAAGTATATCATGCCAATGAGATAGTGTACCTTACATTGTGGAATTTTATCAAAAAACAAATACACCTTATATAAAGGAATGGAGGGAGTAACTAGGAAAGAGATTATGGTAGATTCGTCTTTAAACTAATAGCGTTGGGCGGTATTTCAGAAGCCTTTTAAGTTGAACTACTGGAAGTTATAGGTTCCACTGCCAAACATTGTTGTCCTTTAAGAACAAGGAAAGAGATCATGGCAAATTCATGCTTTAAACTAATAGCGCCCGCGTGGGGTTATTTTAGAAGACTTTTAAGCTGAACAGGTTGAAGTTCCAGGCTCCTCTGCCAAACTTTGTTTGTCTACAAGAACTAGGAAATAGATTATGGTAGTCATATATTAAACTAATTGTGTTGGGTGGGGGTATCTTAGACGACTTTTATGCAGAGCTGTTTGAAGTTATAGGTTTCTATGCCAAACTTTGTGGGCATGCAAGAACCATGAAAGAGATTACGGTATATTTAGTTTTAAAACTAATAGCGTTGGGGGCGTATTTTAGAAGACTTTTTAGTTCAACTGGTTGAAGTTATAGGTTCTTCTGCCAAACTTTGTTGGTATGTAATAACCAGGAAAGAGATTATGGTAGATTCATGTTTGAAATAATAGCACTAGGGAGTATTTTAAAAGACTTTTAAACTGAAGAGGTTGAAGTTATAGCTTTCTCTGCCAAACTTTGTTGACCTGCAAGAACCAGGAAAGAAATCATGGCAGATTCATGTTTTAAACCTATAGCGCTCGGGTCGGCGTTATTTTATAAGACTTTTATGCTGAACTGGTTAAAGTTACAGGTTCCTTTGCCAAACTTTGTTGGTATGCAAGAATGTGTAAAGATATTTATGGTAGATCATGTTTAAGCTAATAGCGCTTGCCTATTTTATAAGACTTTCAAGATGAACCATGCATGCTTAATAAAACATTAACATAAAGAACAATTTGCCTGCTTGTATGATGTAAAAAATGGTGTTACCACACTTACATAAACTTATGATTATTTGTGTTGTGGTAGAGACACTTCTTTCATTAGGGTCATTAACTTTATATCCATTTGTGGCAGTGAAGTATATCATGCCAATGAGATAGTGTATGCATTCTTTCTTTTTTGAGACATTTTTAAGAGAGAAAGATATTACTAACCAACTCATTGAATTCAATTAAAATGTGTCTATGAACGCCACATATTTGCGAGTATTTTCATCAAGCGGAGGATAATCTGATGCGAGCCGCCTACGCACAAGGCGAAGCCGTCCCTGCCCCGCCTGAAATATATATGAGTCTGGCCTCACAGCGAATGTGTGGAGAAGAATATGTGGTGGGGAGAATAAGGTTGCGGCTGGCCGGACCCCAAAGTGAACGCGTGTCGAGCGGAGGAGGAGGTGTACCAGAGGAAAAGATTAGTTGGTTGAAAAAAGGGTTTTCCATCTTTGAGACGTTCTAAAGAAGTAAAGTGTGTGCGTTATCATCGGCTAAATTTAAATTGATGTGTCTATATAAATTCCATTATTTGGTGAGTATTTTTCTCAAGGGGAGGATAATCACCTCATATAGAAATAGCTCGAGCTGGCCATAGACTAGGCGCAACCGTACCTACCCCACCCACAATATATATGAGTCAGGCTTGTGAACCGGTTCCCCTTTCCCCGTTTCGTCCCCCGTCTCGGACAGCCAAAATTCTGCACATCCTAATCTAGGCATTCAGCGATCTATCCTTCCTCCAACCCCCACCACCGCCGTTGTTGGAACCACCGCCCACAAAGGGGGCGAAGGCCGCCTAAGCCGATAGACCATTAGCCTCCACTACAAAAAAACACTTCCATGATGATACGTGTTTGTCACAGTAGGTCACATTTTCTGTCATGCATGTACATCTATGATGATTTTCTGACAGAATCCAGATAGTCATACATGTGTTGTTGTAGAAGTGTTCCATGACAATACTCAAATTATCATCACGAAAGTGTCCACTTCCATGACGATAAATGGCGTGTCATGGAAGTGTTTTTGTCAAGGGTAACCTACACGTGGCATCCACCATAACAGGTCTCCATTAAGCTATCGGGTGGCGGCATTAGATCCAATAATCCGTTAACAGCCCGCAACAATGGTCCAGTTGACCTAAACATTGCTCTAACAAAAGACCAGCATTAAAAACAAAGCCTAAGTACGCATAATTTTAACAAAGCCGTCGCCGCGCCGGCCTATGCTTCGCCGGTGTGAGATGAGACATCGATGACTTGTCCTGGCGACATGCCGCCGTTGGTGGACTCCATGTCCCCTCTGCTGAAGTCGACCGCGTCCTCGTCCTCGTCCTCAGCACCGCCCTCAAGGTTGTAGTACTCGTAGTAGTGGCTGCGCCAAAGCTCGCGTTGGTACTCCACCGCCGATTCCTCGACGGACAGACTCTTCTCTACCTCGACCTCGGCCACGCGCAACTCCTCTCCTGGCACTCCTCGATCTCCGCTGCCTCCTGCATCTCCAGCTCCCGCTCGGCGATCTCATGAGGAAGTAGGTGCTCCATGGCCACCGCCGCCTTTTCGGACATGGGTTGCATGCTGGATTCCGAGGTGGCCTGGAATATCTTGGCGTGTGCATCCTCGATCTTAGCGTGGATGGCCTTGACCCGGGCCAGGGCGACATCGGCGGCACGGACGGTAGCTCGAGCACTCTCGGCGTTTGCAGCCACCATCGCAGCAGCAGCTGCAGCCGTCTTGACTGCTGCAACTGCCCTATTGGCTGCCGCAGACGCCCTCTCGGTGGATGCGGCCGCGCTCAATGCGGATGCGGTGGCACTCTCGGCATAGGCGGCGATGCTCGGGGAGGATGCGGCTATCGTACGGGCCTTCACGAAGCGTTTCCACGGCGTCATCTTTGCAAGAAGGGGTTGCGGGAATGGGGACCGGGATTCATGGATTCGGGGGTTGCCGGCATTGGAGCAGACAAGCCGGCGAAGCTTAAGGAGGAAGACTTAAATAGACCCACGAATTTTCATCGCAAACGGTTCCTACAAAAAACTGTGCATGATGTTGTTGATATTTTTTATTAGCTGTGAAAGACGAATTTGGAGTAAAGTGGCAACAGATGGTGTTTTAAATTTATGAGAAAATTTGTAGTACTAATACAATTGTCATGTCAAATTTTGGAAAATTTCAGGGATCATTTGACCTTTTAAGACATTTAAGTGATTTTCTAGCCATTTAATGACCGTAATTCAAATTTGAACAACATGTACATGCAACAGCTAACCACAACGGTTTGAAAAGTCATATTTTGTGTACTTGTGTGCGAGTTAATTCCATGTGCAGTAAATTGGAAGGAATTTTCAAACATATTGGTCTCACGCCCTGGACACATGCATGGAGTGCCATGGCATTTAAATTCCAAAAAATTAAAAAAAGATCAAAAACACATGAAACCTTGCTTGATGTAATGTCATGCCACCAAGATGATGTGGTAAATTTTTTTGCATGTTTGACAAAAGTTTGGACACACACCCCTCACAAACCGAAGCAACTCACTAGAAGGCTTGTGGTTCCTAGAGGGAACAATGCATGTTTGATGACGAACGAGAGATAGCTTCCTCTTACGGCCTTCAAAATTTTTCTACATTTAACGTGCACTAACACAACTGTCATGTGAAAATTTGGAAAATTCTAGGGGTCATTTGACCTTTTAAAGACATTTAACTGATTTTCTAGCCATTTAATGACCGTAATTCAAATTTGAACTACATCTACATGCAACAGCTAACCATAACGGTTTGAAAAATCATATTTGTGTACTTGTGTGCGAGTTAATTCCATGTGCAGTAAATAAGAAGGAATTTTCAAACATATTGGTGTCACGGCATGGACACATGCATGGAGTGCCATGGCATTTTAATTCCAAAAAATTAAAAAATGATCAGAAAAACATGAAACCTTGCTTGACGTAATATCATGCCACCAAACTGATGTGGTAAAAAAATTGGCCTGTTTGATGAAAGTTTGGACACACACCCCTCACAAACCGGAGCAACTCACTAGAAGGCTCGTGGTTCCGAGAGGGAACAATGCATATTTGATGACGAATGGGAGATAGCTTCCTCTTAAGGCCTTCAAATTTTTTCAACATTTAACATGCACTAATACAACTGTCATGTGAAAATTTGGAAAATTCTAGGGGTCATTTGACCTTTTAAAGACTTTTAAGTGATTTTCTAGCCATTTAATGACCGTAATTCAAATTTGAACTACATCTACATGCAACAGCTAACGGTTTGAAAAATCATATTTGTGTACTTGTGTGCGAGTTAATTCCATGTGCAGTAAATTAGAAGGAATTTTCAAACATATTGGTGTCACGGCATGGACACATGCATGGAGTGCCATGGCATTTTAATTCCAAAAAATTAAAAAATGATCAGAAAAACATGAAACCTTGCTTGACGTAATGTCATGCCACCAAGCTGATGTGGTAAAAAAATTGGCCTGTTTGACGAAAGTTTGGACACACACCCCTCACAAACCGGAGCAACTCACTAGAAGGCTCGTGGTTCTGAGAGGGAACACTGCATGTTTGATGACGAATGGGAGATAGCTTGCTCTTATGGCCTTCAAATTTTTTCTACATTTAACTTGCACTAATACAACTGTCATGTGAAAATTTAGAAAATTCTAGGGGTCATTTGACCTTTTAAAGACATTTAACTGATTTTCTAGCCATTTAATGACGGTAATTCAAATTTGAACTACATCTACATGCAACAGCTAACCATAATGGTTTAAAAAATCATATTTGTGTACTTGTGTGTGAGTTAATTCCATGTGCAGTAAATTAGAAGGAATTTTCAAACATATTGGTGTCACGGCATGGACACATGCATGGAGTGCCATGGCATTTTAATTCCAAAAAATTAAAAAATGATCTGAAAAACATGAAACCTTACTTGATGTAATGTCATGCCACCAAGATGATGTGGTAAAAAAATTGGCCTGTTTGATGAAAGTTTGGACACACACTCGTCACAAACCATAGCAACTCACTAGAAGGCTCGTGTTTCCGAGAGGGAACAATGTATGTTTGATGACGAACATGAGATAGCTTCCTCTTATGGCCTTCAAATTTTTTCTACATTTAACATGCACTAATACAACTGTCATGTGAAAATTTGGAAAATTCTAGGAGTCATTTGACCTTTTAAAGACATTTAAGTGATTTTCTAGCCATTTAATGACCGTAATTCAAATTTGAACAACATCTACATGCAACGGCTAACCATAACGGTTTGAAAAATCATATTTTTGTGTACTTGTGTGTGAGTTAATTCCATGTGCAGTAAATTGGAGGGAATTTTCAAACATATTGGTGTCACGGTCTGGACAGACATGCATGGAGCGCCATGCCATTCAAATTCCAAAAAAAAATGATCAGAAACACATGAAACCTTGCTTGACGTAGTGTCATGCCACCAAGATGATGTGGTAAAATAATTAGCCTGTTTGACGAAAGTTTGGACACACACCCCTCACAAACCGGAGCAACTCACTAGAAGGCTCGTGGTTTCGAGAGGGAACAATGCATGTTTGATGACGAACGGGCGATAGCTTCCTCTTATGGGCTTCAAAAAAATTCTACAATTAACGTGCACTAATACAACTGTCATGTCAAAATTTGGAAAGTTTCAGGGGTAATTTGACCTTTTTAAGACATTTAAGTGATTTTCTAGCCATTTAATGACCGTAATCCAAATTTGAACTACATCTACATGCAGCGGCTAACCATAACGGTTTGAGAAAAAATATTTGTGTACTTGTGTGCGAGTTAATTCCATGTGAAGTAAATTGGAACGAATTTTCAAACATATTGGTGTCACGGCTTGGACACATGCATAGAGTGCCATGGCATTTAAATTCCAAAAAATTAAAAAATCATCAGACGATGTAAATATCTGGTGTTCAAAAAAGAAAATGTAAAGATCTGGCAAGACAACTGGGCCCCACACGATTGGCACTCTACGCGGGTTATTAATCAGACATGGTTCTGTATTGGAAACCATCAGCTATTAAGTTCACACACGGATTTTGCTGCGGGAATCGTGTGTAATTCAAACTACAGTACTCATAAATTCCGGTGACTGGCGTGTGTACTGTTCCCGTCGATCTAGATTCCGGCCGTCAATAAATACTACCTTGCTCACGTCGTCCCGCCTGCATTCTCATCTACATCCTTCCCTCGCTCGCCCTCTCTCTCTCTCTCTCTCTCTCAAATCTCGGCCATGGCGCCGCCGATCTGCCCATGCGCCGACAAGGAGGCACCATCCCCCGAGGACGCTCAGTCAAAGAGCAGGGACGAGGAGGACCCATACACGCCGCCGGATGAGGTTGCGCCGGACCCCCCAACTTTGGAGTGGTTTTGGGCCAGTACAATCATTGTCTGTGGAAGTCGCTGCCGCCGGCTGAGAAAGCCAGGCAAGTGGCATTCAAGAAGGAGATGGCGGAGGAGGAAGCCAGGTACCAGGCGGCCTGTGAAGCCCGTGATGACGCCTAGAAGAAGGAGGCGGTGGAGCTTTGGGGGCGGGCGCGTCGTCGTGCGGAGGAGGTGTACGAAGACGGGTACTTCGCGAGGAAGGTCAAAGGCGCTAGGCGCCTCATCGCTGCGTGGAGGTGGGCCGATAAGCTCCAGCGTGCCACCGACGAAGAGCTCCGGTGGGCGCCCAACAAAATGGCAAGATCGTTCGCGCTCGTCCGCCAGCAAGAGGCAGATCGGTACGTCAAGCGCTGCGAGGCGGAGGAGGCGGAGTACTGCCTCCACGCTGGGAAGACGCCGCGCACCAGGGAGCTGCTGGCGAGGGGCTGCCGGAATACTGCCCCCAGGAGGGATTATTAGTTTTAGTATTGTTCGTTTTCAATTTTATGCATTGTACCTAGTAGTTAAGTATCATCATGTATATGTGATGATATTATATATATTCTGTGATGAACTAATGGACAATTAATATATATATTATGAATTCCATTTTCTATCTGTTTTTGTATACTAATTTGTATCTAGCTGTTATCATCCACATATACGGAATGGAAAGCATATATACACACATTGAAACAGAACATATAAGAACGGAAAACAGAGTACACACATTGAAACAGAGCAATAAACAGAGCAATATTATGATTGATGTGAATACATAGCGATCCACGTCGAAATGACTCAACAAAATAAAACGCGTCCATGAGACCATGACCAGCAGCCGCCTACGGTAGCTCTTGGCTCTGCCTGAACTCGTGCAGGCGTTCGTCCAAGCGGTCGACACGCTCGCGGTACATCTGGAGCGCGATCTCGAGCTCCAAGTTGGCTATTTCATCGGAGATCACCAGCTCGAGGATGCGATGGCCATGTTCCTCTACTGCTCCCAGGTGGACACCTGGGCCAAGGAGGCGGTCGAGCCTAGCGACCAGCGCGTTGGCATCGAGCGGGGCGTGGACAAGGCGAACGGCGCGACCCATGCGAACGGCGTGGCGGGCGTCCGATGCAAGTACGGCGTGGCCAGCCTCTGGTGCAAGTACGGTGCAGAGGGCCTCTGCCCACTCCTGGCGAGGAATGGGGGTACTGACGGGACATGTACCCAGCTGCGACGCCTTGTCGACAGCAGGCAAGCGCCGATGGATTCGCTCTTGCTGTGCGGCAAGCCGCTCCTCTTGCTCTGCGGCGCTCCAACGGTCTCGCCGTGCGGCGAGCGGCAGCCTATCGGCGCAGACGCGCCTAGCTTGCTCTGCGGCGCGCCATCAATCATGTTGTGCGGCGAGCTGCAGCCTCTCGGCGCTGACATGCCTATCTTGATCCGCGGCGCTGAAGCGCCATGCGCCAAGGGTCTGCTCAACCCTGGCGATGACGCGCATCACGGATTCGTCCATCGCGTTGCCGGGGAGCGCCTCGGCCTCGATGGGCCATGGCGCCTTCTCGTTTTCCTCGTCGACAAGGTTGATGGCAAAGGCGGCGCTTTGGTGGGTTGGCATGCTTGGAAAAGGTGGATGTGCTACAGGCTGCGCTTATTGCCTCCGTGCGTCGCGCGCCGCCTAGGTTTATGCGTAATATCGCTGGGTGGCGGGAAACTGGTGAGGAAATGGCGGGAAACGGTGGCGTGTTCATAAAATGCCATCAATTAATGGAAACTTAGCATAGAAGGAACATCGAGCTAGCACAAGAAGTAGATGATGATCAGATGATCGTTTATCCTAGTTAATTATGCATGTAATAGTTTACTTTGGTGTGTGGAAATGTCATGTGTGTACTAGCCACCTATGTAATTGGATGTTTGTCGCGTATTACACACATCTTGTTTATGTGAAACATTTCTGTTCTCTTGGCTCAACACAAACAGTTTATCGGAATGAACTGTATGCCCTCCATTGCACACACCTTGATCTGGCTGAACCGTTTCTGTTGTGTTGCCTAATCGAAAACAGTTCATCCGAGTGAACTGTATGCCGTATATCGCACACACCTTGATCTGGCTGACAGTTTCTTTTGTGTTGCCTAATGACAAACAGTTCATCCGAGTGAACTGTATGCCGTATATCGCACACGCCTTTATCTAGTTGCCCGTTTCTTTTGTTCTGCCACATCGCAAACAGTTAATTGAACTGAACCGTATGCCCCGCATCGCACACACAACTAAAATCTGAACCGTGTTTGATGTATCCTTCATCGCAAACGTTTTGCATCTTTTTTTACGGGTTTTTTACATCACCGTTTGCGATTAATGCATCGCACACAGTTTCGTCAAAGGGTCTCTGATCGTAGTGCCGCGTTAGCAGCATCCTGCAGTAGTGTCTCATCTTACACCGGCGAGGCATAGGGCGGCGCGGCGGCGGCTTTGTTAAAATTATGCGTACTTAGCCTTTGTTTGTAATGTTGGTCTTTTGTTAGAGCAATGTTTAGGTCAACTGGCTCTGTTTAATTACTAAAATTGCTCGATTCAGTAAGTGTGGTCCATGTGTTGTAGGCTCTTTTGTGTACCCAAATTAGCAAGCTATGTTAAATTATGCAATCACGTGGATGAGGACGGTACCCAGGGAAGTTTCCACCAAAATTTAAATGATCAAACTCATCGCATGCGCGTACAGCAGAAGAATCATTTGTGATGCACATATTCGTTCAAAGTGAATGGTGTCCGGCGGCACCGCGCGCAAAGTTTCCCTCCACCTATCGAAATTTTTGGCCTACCGCCGAAATATCTAACTTCCCCCTCCCCACCCCCTTTTCTCCCCGACCACAAGTCACATTTCCCATGTTTCCTCCTTCCTTCCTTCCCAAGATATAGTCGCTTCCTCACTTGCTTCCTCGCTCTCACCGTCTCGCATCCGACCGCCGCGGTCGCCATGGTCTTCTTCAATGACCTCTCCAACGGTTCCTCCTCCGACGATGACTCTTTCACCACCCGGGTATGCCTCTCTCCTCTCTCTCTCTCGAGTTATGATTTGGAATGAAGGATTTTAACCCGGCGGTCGATTTGAGTCATTTCTTCCTCTTGTAGCTCCCTAGGACCACCAGTTGCAACGAATGGAGCGGGGTGGCTGAAGATCTGCCTGCTCATTGTCACCATCAATCTCCATGCGTGAAGTTAGTTGCGTTTGAATCTGTGGATAGTGGGAGGAAGTGTTTGGCATGTGCAGAGAAGGTTAGCCCCCACTTTCGTTGTTACAAATCATTTGTTAGATGTGATTCAGACACTGTCAATGTGCTATGTTATTCTGGATGTAATTAAGATAGTGTCACAGTTTCTACCTAGTATCTAAAAATGTTGCCATCTCATCAGCAGTGCTATTAGAAAATCATTTGGCTCCGCTTTAGCAGTTTGTGCAGCCAACTTTGGTCCACACATCTAAGCAGCCAAGCAGTAAAATACTAAAACTTTATGGCACGAAGGAACTGGGCATCGGAGCAACTAGGTGCTCCGGAGTCCGGTTCCCTGAATTTTTCCTCTACATCGGCTCGCCAGTGCAGGGCACCGGTGCCAAATGTAGCAACAGTTGTCTTGACACCAGTTTTGGCATACATAGTGGACGGCCTTGGTGCTATTAGTTCTATGTTACTAAATTTGTGCATGTACACACCTGTTAGTATCAATTTGATGTCATCCAAACACTGTCGCTATGATGTTGCAGTTATATTTAGCTTCCTCATAAAATGCTCAATTTTTTATTTATAGTACATGACTAAGAACTTGTAGCATTGTTGCAGTTAATTATAGCTTGTGATGTTTCTGAATTTGGTTGTTGTCTCAGTAGCAATTAATTCATTTGCACATTGATCTTTTTGAGAAGATATGTCATAATTAACCTGTTTCTTCAGTTTTTCAAAATATGTATTTGGTGATTTTCTATGTTGCTAGAAACCCATTTTCCCTACAATTATTACTGATTTAGTTTTAAATATTATAGGATGAACGGAAGTGTTCTTACCTAGAGTGCGTTGATCAAAAGTGACCACAGTCTTTGAAGATGTGCCTAGCAAAGCTCTGGAGCATGTATGAGAAAGAGAACAGAGATAGGCTTAGAGAAAGTGTTGTCAACGATGAAGAATATTTCAAGATGCGGGAAAAAAGAGGAAGATGGAGAATGAGCTCAGATTTTTTAAATTAGACTTTGCTAAGATGGTGTTGACGAAGGAGGAGGCACTTTCCCAGTTGTTCAGTGCAAAACAGATTCTTACTGAATTGAAAGCAGAGGTGGAGATGACGAACCTGACTGATCATGCATCAATAAATTAGGGAAACGAATATATTGTTCTAATATTGTTCTTATAAAGGTGAACTAGCTATATGTTGTACTGTGCTGTTTTCATGTAGTTATCGTACTGTGATGTTAAAATATATTTATGTGCCTAGTATGAAATTGGCAAACAGCTGTTCGATATGAAATGTGAATTTGCGTAATACTGAAATTATTAATTGTAAACTAATAAACCTGCTAAATGGGTCATGGAACTTTGCAAACGGTTCTAGCAGTAAAAGCGGTTGTGATGGATAGCCCAATGCCATACAGTTTTCTTCATCAAATCGTGTGTGATATAGTTGAATAAAGCAAACGGTTAACGAAGGCAGAGCGTGTGTGATCATTACACCTATCACACACGAGGCTATACATAAAACTGTGTGGGATATATATACGAACGGAAACGTTTGTCTGGGATTCTCTGTGTGGGATGTGCAGACAAACGGAAACGTTTGTCTGGGATTCACTGTGTGGGATATGCAGAAGAACGGAAACGTTTCTGTGGGATTCACTGTGTGGGATGTGCAGACGAAGGGAAACGTTTCTCTGGGAATCACTGTGTGGGATGTACCTTCGAACGGAAATGATTGGGCCTATATAATTGTATGCGATGGCTAGCCCGATCGCACACGAGCTCATTTTGCCCATCGTGTGTGACTGGAGGGCCTATCCACGACGGTTTCTGGGTCGTGTGGGAAGGACCCCCCTATCGCCCACACTCACTAGGCGACGGTTTAAAATGCCGTCGCGGAAAGGGATTAAAAACCATTTGTATAGCAGCTCGTTGTACTAGTGCTTGTTTGTGGGACTATGCATTGCATGATGACTATCCTAAAAGGTCCCTAGTCGAAAGGGTTGTGTGGACGCGCATCCGACTAGACTAGTATATCACACGGTGGATGGCTCGGTCTCACTAGCCATGGAGCATTGGATGCTAGCCGAATAATATGGACTCGAAAGGATCTGGTAGGATTCGACATAGTCGGGTCCGAGTTGAGATAAGGTCCGAGTCGGACAGACCCAACCATGAGACGCAGCGATACATCATATGTGAGTCTCTAGTACAACATACGTTCTATGTCCTAAGACCAGAGCTGCCGCATGTACTCGGGATGGTGATAGACTTGCTTTGGGCCGACCAAACACTACTCCGTGACTAGGTAGTTATAAAGTTAGGCTTTGGGCTTGTCCAGACCCATGCTGCGAGACATGGTCGAGCAAGATGGGATTTGCCCCTCCGATCAGGAGAGATATACTCTGGGCCCGTCGTGTGATCCGACCAAGATAAGCATGGCCATGCGACATGGATTATGAGATAATCCGGTTTGTGGTCGGCACACTGGAATGAGAAAGAGGTCGGGCTAGCACAAGGATGACAGATCACTCGCCTTGAGCCCGAAAACATATATCGTGTGGCAAAGGGAATAGAAGTGTGACATGTTGTACAGGTTCGCCAACCGGCTTCATTGTCTACTTGGTGGTCAGCACGCCTTGCTAGAGGCCGCTACCAGCCAGGCAGGTCGGAGGTGATCCGACCTGCGATCAAGTCGACTTGAACCTAAGGGGTCGCACGCTTAAGGGAAGAAACTTGTGAGGCCGGATACGACTCCACGAGTCAGATATGATCTTACTCGGTCTCGGATCCAGGCCGAACAGAATTTGGGCTTTAGGATCTGTGTGAGGCCCAATTATTGAGCCCACGACGGATGCCTATATATAGTGGAGGTGCGGCACACTCATGCGGTTGATCGCTTCGGAGCTGTCACTAGGTTTTGCATGTGTTGCGAATAGCCACCTCCACTCACCGCCGGCTGTGTGATCGGACCTAGCAATCCGCCACATGGTGTTCCTCCTGCACGCGCGGATACCGTTAGAGGCGGTGCACTTGTGCCGCTCCGGCGAACCTGTACGTGGGATCCGACGACCGACTGTTCGAGGGAGATCGGACGAGGAGGAGACGACTCCGGAGACGTGCTGCCTCAACTCTACTTTCGCTGCACGGCACTGCGCGTCTAGTGGTAATGATCCGTGATCCATTCCTGTAGCATGTTCCTGGTTGTTCTACGTGTAGGAAAAATTTAATTTGCAGTCGACGCACCCTACCGTAGATCCCAATAGTAGTATAAGAGCCTCTGCTATAGGATTTGGATTCA
Organism: Thinopyrum elongatum; assembly: GCA_011799875.1. Taxonomy (NCBI): domain Eukaryota; kingdom Viridiplantae; phylum Streptophyta; class Magnoliopsida; order Poales; family Poaceae; genus Thinopyrum; species Thinopyrum elongatum. The sequence continues at coordinate 313,493,029 of CM022297.1, forward strand.
GATATGTGGAGGCGGCAGATGAGATCTGTTGTCGTTTACGAGATCGGCTCTGTGCACGGTTGATGAGATCAACTGCACATGGGGATCGATGTGGCTATGTTTTCTGTCAATCGGAATCGATGAATTCGTGACACAACCTATCCCTACCGGTCGCTTTCCGCCATCGGGGTTAACAGTGAAACGTAAATCCGAATCGGATTCGCGATGATTGATGAGATTGGTCAGATCGAAAAATTCAGTGTGATCGGAGTACGGATGTGATCTGTGATTTCGGATTAATGAGTGCGAGAGATCATGAAATCTTTGTTTAATGTGTTTCCACATGGATAGGGCCTAAACATGAGAGAATATTATCGGATGGAAGGAAATCGAAGTTCGATGGAAGAGACAAGTAGACATGAGGCACAATGAGTAATCCAGAGTGCAATACGCCCGCTCGTACCGCCGCAAACTCACCGTCACACCAATAATAATGACCTTTGGTCTAAAAGAGACATATGTTGGACGTTCGACTTCACCCAACGCCGAGATGATCATTAACATAAACATGTAAAGAGGATATTAAATCTTATCATCATTCACTAGCTAATATACTAGGGTTCCTTCATATCCTCGAGAACCAGGAAAATTACTCACATATCGTGACCATAAACATCATGAGAGGAACGTGAAAAACATAGATAGAGTGTCAAATCTCTACTACTTTTTTTGAGGAAGCCAAATCTCTACTACTTAAAAGTAAGTAGTGTACCTTTTTCTATCAGGCATAACTCTTTGTCAACCAGTTTCCCTTCTCCCACTACGTCACTCCATCGACTTTTTTCATCAAGCATTTTTTTCCATCACGCCATATTTGACCACATCTTCCCGGTACGCTGCTAAACCACATTAATTTACTTATCTTATGCGGCACTACATCAACTTCACCTTAACCGACTTACCTTTTGCAATAATGTTGAATTACGCCGCCCAATTCCACGCCATATTTGACCGCTCCTTTTCGTACACCGCTCAGTGACATTAATTTACTTACCATGCATGACCCATTCTATCAAACTATAATAGTGCCAAAATCAAAATTCTAATCATTGGTGCTCCCGCTTGCCCTATGCCATACAATGTGGAATTACGTCCCTTTCTATCTTAACACATACCTCACATTTATGTATTAAAAATTTCAGGTCTCGTGGCAACGCATGGGCACATACCTAGTAATACAAAAATGGGTCCACAGGGGCTAATGTATTACAAAGAGATGGAGATGGGATGGTGATGGCGTAGACGGATGATGGTGGTGCCTCGTTGATGGGATGACGCCACTGCAGAGCCCTTTTATCATTTCCCCCTCTGAAATTCTTTTGGAGACTAGGGTTCTTCATTCTGAAGCGGTTTCTGATGGCTATAGGCATCCCTTTCACAATCCGATTGCACGGAGTAAAAAATACTAGACTAGACGGTGGTCGTAACGAGTGGTGCCAACGACGATACGGTCACGCGTGTTCGTACCGTACGTCGTCGATTGCCCTGGACCTTTCTGTTGCACTTCTTTCTTCTTCCCTTTATTTCTTTCTTGTATGGTAGTCTTTTATTATCCTTACTAACATGAATTTGACACTGTATCATTGGGATTATTTTAACACCATTTTGTTTTAATTAAGCAAAAAAATACGTTGTACTATAATTCTAAAATAATAATTCACAGACACTTTTTTGCAGGTACATAGACACATTTTTTGAATCGTTTGATTTTCTTTGAAACATGTAAACATTTTTCTACATTGTGCAGAAAAACAAAAATTATAAACATATTTTTGAAACATGAATTCACTTTTTAAATGTCACGGACTTTTTTTAATGGTATGAACATTTTTCAAAACTGCATGGACATAACTAATGCACGATGAATGTTTTTAAAAAATTTAAGTAAATTATTTTTCTAAAACATATATATTTAGAATACTTCAAAATATAAAAAATGAAAAATAAAAAATGAAAAAGAATGGACGAACATTAAAAATAACCGAATGAACGAAGAAGCAAATGCATGAACGACGAAGCAAACTGGGTCGAACCACTACAACGGTGCATGATGCGAGAGGTCCTATCTCGCTACAAGCAAAACAAAGATCCTCCAGCGAAACGCGACGCATAGCACACAATCGCCCACCCGACCCTACTTAGTGGACCGACCAATTCAGTCACTTTGTATTAATTCCACACAGGAGGCTGGCCGAATAATTTATAGACTTTCTTTTTCGAAAAAACTGAAAACAAAAATGTCCAAAAATATTTCAAACCTAAAAACTGTTCAATAATTGTGACAAATGCTTTGAATTTATAAAATATTCATGAATTCAAAAAATGATACTGAACTTTCAAATATATTCACCAATATTGTTAAAAAAAATCGAATTTTAAAACAATCGTGAATTCATAAATATACTAACAAATTCTAAATTTTATTTTGGAATTTCAAAAAATGTTCCTAATTCAGTAAAATGATCATGAGTTTTAAAACAATTCTCTGAATTTCAATGAATGGTTAAATTTAGAGAATGTTACCGAATAAGAAAATTACTGCCTATTTCAAGAAATGTTTGTAAATTTTCAAATTGTTCGCAGATTTATAAAAATGTTCAAGGATTTTCAAAATATCATGAATTTTAAAAACAATTCTCGAATAAAAAACATTCATCAATTGAAAAAACTATCTCGAATTTTAAAAATGTCCCGAATTTTTTTAAAAGGGGAAAAGTAAGAAACAAGGAAAGTAGAGAACCAGAAAAATCAGAAAAAGAGAAACATAGGAAAATAAAAACTGGTCCAAAATCGCGTGCCGGAGTGATCGTAGGTTGCATGTTTGGTGGATAGCTGTCGTGTTATGCCAGAAGTAGATTTTGTCGGGACCACCGCATAGTTGGGTCTACGCCTGAAGGGAGGATCAAATGGCCTAGTCCATTTGTCCAAGCTCACTTGAGCGTCTTTTGTTATGTTTTGTTTTGTTCGTTTCACAAAAAATAGAGGGTTTGATTGTACTTTATGGAGATAAATACATAAATTATTATTAAAGTAGAATTAATTCAAATTAGATAATGTCTATGTTATAAAAGTTCATTGAAAAAACAGTTCACACTAATAAGAAAGTTTCACCAATAATTAGAATACTATTCACTATTTATTAAAATATATTCAGTGTGTATGTGAAAATAGTTTACTGTGTAGTAAAGAATGTTTACGGTATATAGAACCACAAAAAAGGAAAAGGTGTAAAAGAAAAAAAGGAAGGAAAAAACAAAGTGTAAAACTAAACCTATAAGACAAAAATAAAAATAAAAACAAATAAAATCAAGAAAAAAAGAACTACAAAATAAAACAACAGAAGGAAGACTATGCAGCGAACGAAACACAGCTCATGAACCCCAACTTCGGTTCCCCCCGGGCGTGGCCTCGCCTATATTTCCTCTAACAAGCGTCAAATAGGATTGGCCATCCTGTACCGTTTTCCATGGAGCTATATTTAGCTTCACTTAAATAGGATTTGCCCTCCCGAACCGTATTCTATAAAGATATATCAAGCTTCGCTTAAATAGTATTGGCCATCTCAAACCGTGTTCCGCGTTATATCTGGCTTCACTTATTGCAAGATGTACCGTCTGCTCTCCTACTAGGTGTCCTGACCTTGGCCGGTCCAATATGTACATTTTTTTAAAATTTTGTTCCAATGTGGCTCGGTCGCTCCAGAGTACATCGATGTGTTCCATTACCATTTTTTGGTTTACCTTTTATGTTCTTATTTTTACTTTCGCGCTCTTCCTTTTTTATTATTATGATTGTACATTTATTTTCTACTTTTTATTTTCCTACTCTTCATTGTCGGTTTTTTTGGAAAATGATTTTCCTTTCATAATGTGTTTTTGGTCTTGTATTTAAAAAAAGCTCACGTGTATATAATAACTATCATGTATTTACAAATGCTCATCATATACCAAGAGTGTTCATTATGTATTTAAAAATGTTCATCATATATTTAAAAGTATATAATGTTTTTTAAGATATTCGACACATATAAAAAATAGTTATTGGATATTCCATAATATATTGTCAAATATTATTTCGTGTACTTTAATAATTATCCATCATGCATTTTACATATATTGATCTTCTCTTACAAAAAAATTATCATCTTGTTTTCTTTAAAAGCAAAAACTAATTTGTTGTCATTTCTTATTTCGATGCTTGTATCTTCCTACTTTTATGTTTTCCTCTGTAATATTTTTTTTGGTTCTTCATTGTTGTTCATCCTCTATTTAAAAATTTAAAATTATGAAAAATCCTGTGTACTGAAAAAATTATTCATCACATATTTAAATTTTATTTCATTGTGTATTCTATCATTTACTAAAAATGTTAAACTTGTATTCCAAAATGTTCGCTGTGTATTTGAAAATTCATCGGTATTTAGGAAATTTGATGTATTTGAAAATGTTCATTGTGTTGAAAAATGGCCATCAACTATTTTAAAAAGGATTACCATGTATATAAAAATATTCATCATGTATTTATTAAACATTCAACATGCATTTAGAAAATGTGCATCGTGTATTTTTCTTAAAGGTCGTTGATTTTAATTTTCGGTATTGAAAAAACTAAACAAATGAGAAAATTGAAAAGAAATCTGCGCGTTGGTGCGCTGTTCCTGTGATGGGAGGTGCGTGCGTCGGGCTGCTGGGCGATTTTATCTAGAATTCATTTTCTATCCAAAAGTTAGTACACATAAGAATTGTTTTCAGTACATATACAGTAGCTATTGTTGTTCAACAGGAAGATGCTACATGTGCCCCGCAAAAACAAAGTTGCTACATTTGCTCACAACCGTGAAAGCGAGCGGGGAAGTTTTGTGGACCGGCTGAGGGACCCTACGTTGGGCCCATCTTTGTGGGAACTCCTATGTGCCGCTCGTTGCGGCGAATTTCTGAGCAGACGTACATGTGACTCCAACTGGGCCGGATAAGTGCTCAAGGGAGGGATTGAACAAGGGACCTCATGTTGCTCACGCGCGCCTAGCCAACGGGGTTAATGAGCTTTGTTGGTTTAATATGGCGCGCGAAGCTAAAGATAATGTCTGGTCCGAACATCTTGTCAAATTCCAAACACGAACATTATTTTGAAAACAGTATTTTTTTTTAAAGCGAACACTTTTAAATTTGAGAAGAAAAATAAAAAAACTCAAACATTTTTTGAATATGTGCACAAATTTTTGACAAACTAAACATTTTTTGAATATGTGAACAAATTTTTGATAAAGGGAACATTTTTTGAAACTCTGAACAAAAAATTGGAAAACGCGAATATTTTTTGAATCTGTGAACAATTTTTGAAACGAGAACATTTTTTCAAACTCAGAACAAAATTCGGAAATGAGAACAAAACATGAACTTTTTTTATGAAATTACGAACATTTTTAAAACTATGAAATATTCTTAAAAAAGGAAAAAGGAACATGAGAGAATAAGCAGAAAAAACAAAAAAGTAAGATGGAAAAGAAGAAAAACAAAACTAGTAAGAAAACCGGAACAAGCAGTAAAGAAACAGCACAGGAAAAACTCTGTTAAAGAAGCAGGAGAAAATCTTCCAGAACGGCCCTAAACAGGTAGCCTGTGCGATTCGCTAGCAATTCGAAGCAACATGTGTCATACAGGGAATTCCCATCTTTGTCTCGCCCTCCGCGACGTGACAAAAGAACCGCTCACCTCTGCCGCTTCTTAAGGCTCGGTTCGGTACAAAGGGTCTTAAAACATAGGAATTTGTGAAACTGTAGGAATGAAAATGGAAGACTAGAGCAAACCATAGGATCTAGAAAACAATGGGAATCCTGAAAAAATGTGTTCGGGTGACCGCAGGAAAAACACAGGAAGCTAGCCTAATGCATTTGACATGAAGGATAGACTGGTGCATAATTTATTCGGCAATGACCACCAGCTGCCTTTGTCTCCAAACCCTAGTACAAGTAGTAGTAATTTTTTAATCTAGATGTACAGCACAACTGCCATGCTCCTCATGTTCTCAACAGGGTTTGCCTCGGTCTTCCGCCCAAAACATGAGATTGTGGTGGATTTTTAGTTTCCTCTGGAATCAGTGCTAGAGGACAAAATTTTCTTTGGTTCACTGTTCATAGTTCCTCTATCCCGAACGCAACCTAGCAAGATTTTTCATAGGAATTGGTTCCTTTAGAGTTTCCTGTGAAAATACTTTGTACCGAACAGGCTCTAAATGGGCCAGCCCAGTGCGTAAGGAATGCTAGCTCGCTACCGCACACTGCTCTTTGTTTTGTCTAAACAAAATGCTGGTTTTTGTCTTTTATTACATTCATTCATATCGCAGAAATCACAGATATTTTATTCAATTTAAAAAACTGATCACCGCACGTTTAAAAAAATTCATGCAGTGTACAATGTTTGTGCAAACTTTAAAAATGTTGATAGCATTCAGAAAAATGTTCTTGACAAACAAAAAATGTTTACATAATTCTAAAAAGTGTCAGTGATATTTTTATAGCTTTTTCTACAGTGTAATAGAATATTTGCGTAATTTTGAAAAGAGAGCGTAAAAATTGTTCACGTGTTTCAAGAATATATTTGTGACATTTTAAAAATGTTTATACAATGTAAAACAATAATGTTCACCTAATTATTATTTTTTGTTTTGTCCCATTCAGCGAAACGTTTGTGGCATTTAAAAAAATATTTGTACATTTCAAAATATATGTTTATGACCTTTAAAATGTATTAATACAATATACAAAATGTTCGCATAATTTAAAATGATGTTTTGTAGCATTTAAAAAAAATTAATGTGGAGAAAACGTTGAACATTTATTCCAAAAATGTTCAAACATGTATTTGGATAAATGTTCATCATATTTGAAAGATGTTAAAGAAAGTCATGCGTGTATTAAAAAATGTACAAACATTTATTAAATTAATAGACATGTATTTGAATTTGTTTTTAAGAAAAACTCCGTTAAAAACACCTAGAAGTAAAAATAGAAAAAAAAAACCCATACATAAAGTGCTAAAACTGGTCCATCAGATCTTCGCAAAACCAATGCATGGAGCTACAGTGTTGGATTGTTTCATTTAGTGGAGCTCCATAGACGAGGTGGAGCTATGTCTTGCAATGAGCGAGATATAACACATGTGAGCTTTATCACGCCCACTATAAACGAGATATATACGCCACATTGTGTTTGGATTATCCTGACTGTTGAATTACTGATGGGTTAAAGCATTTACAAACAATAATTCGTTGAAAATCTTAAAAGCCCATGTGGAGTGTCATGGCACGATCAAAAGTTTAGTACCAACTCAAATTTGGAGGAGAGTTGATACAAACATATAAGAGATTCTCTTCCACATGCCATTGAAGCTTAAGAAGAGGAGTGGTACGTGCGCTCCTTCGGCGCCGCATGCCTCGCCAGCGTACCGTGTTTCGTGAACGAGCCGAGCTCAAACCTATGCCATTTGTGTGCTTAGTTTTTTGCTGGTTGGGATGGATAATTAATTGGTAATTAATTGTGAGCCAATGAACGCTTTTACTATCCGAACTGTTGGTCCATCTGCTCTGCCTCCTCACGCACAACCCACCGTCATTCCTCTCGTTGTTGACGATTTCGGCGATCCCATCCCGTCGATCGCATGTATAGCTGTACGGCCTTTGGACCCTCGCCTTTTTTGATCCTTCACCGGAAGAAAGGCAATTAGGTATTTGAAGAGCATATAGGCGTGACTGCTAGCCGTTGTCCGTCTTCGTCCTCGACCTCCTCCACGATGCCATTGTTGACAATGCCTAGAAGAAGGCGGATGAAAACGTTGTTGCTGCTGTCGCAGCTTTGCCCTGCCCAACTGGAGGGTACTCTCCCGCGTTTACTAGTTCATATGCCAGCTGTACTTGTAGCAGTCAGATTTACCTCTTCCATGCCTAGTACAGGTTCACGTGTTTATATATTCATATGAGATTTATGCTGATATTGCTACCGTCAGGATTTATTTGTGGATTAAATTAATCAAAAATTGCTAATACATCCAACACTGTCTAGCTCTTTTTTTTTGGAACGAGATCTTGTCTAGCTGTGATTCCTGTGAAATCAAACAGAAAACAAACAATCAGTCAAACATGGCTTACAAACATATGCCAACTCCCCTAAACAAAAATAACTACGATTACTATGCACTTGTTTGTGATTGCTGACAAAGTTAATATACAAATCTACTGTAACAAACGAGTGTACTGTATTAGGTCAGGCGAGTCACGTCAACCAACGCAGCTGCCACCTCCTATCCTAAAAAAAACTTAGGATTCCTCGTCTTCTTGCCGGCGCTAGCGCCGGTCCGCCTTGTCTCCAGTGGTCTTAAGGCCATGTGGACGCGGTGAATCGCGGTCCTTGTTGGTGGCAGAGCTCCATTTTTAGGTGTTTTTTAGTTCTGTTAGGGTTTGTGTCCTGCTCAGGAAGACGAGACGACGACAACTCCCTGAATATAAAATGAGGTTCTCCCCGCCTAGCCCCGTCCCTTGTGGTGCATCTAGCATCGTCGGTGGATGTGTGGAGATGTGCCTCGGGTGGTTCTGTCTTTGGTGGATCTGCTCAGATTTGTTCGTTGTCTATGTTCGTGCTTCTTCAGGTTGATGTTTCCGGTCTAAGCTACTCTTTATCGGCAGTGGTTGCTGTTCTGGTGCGCTGGTCCTATAGGGTCTTAGCACAATGACTTTTTGACTGTTTAGTACAACAAGTTTTGCCCGGTATCGGTGAGGTATGTGCGATGATGGCGACGCGCTTTCGGCTCACGTGTATATAATAACATCGTGTATGTACAAAATGTTGATCGTATATAAAGAGTGTTCATTACATATTTAAAAACGTTCATCATATATTTATAAGTATATAATGTTTTTTAAGATATTCAACACGTATTAAAAAATAATTATTGGATATTCCATAATATATTGTCAAATATATTTTCGTATACTTTATTAAGTATCCATCATGTATTTTACAAAAATTAATCTTCTCTTACAAAAAATTATCATCTTGTATTTCTTTAAAGCAAAAATTAATTTGTTGTTATTTCTTATTTCTTATTTCAATGCTTGTATCTTCCTACTTTTACATTTTCCTCTTTAATATTGTTTTTGGTTCTTCATTGTTGTTCATCTTCTATTTAAAAAATGAAAAGTATGAAAAATCCCGAGTATTGAAAAAATATTTAAATTTTCTTTCATTTTGTATTTTATCATTTACTAAAAATGCTAATCTTGTATTCCAAAATGTTTGCTGTTTATTTGAAAATTCATGGGCATTTAGGTAATTTGCTGTATTTTAAAATGTTCATTGTGCTGAAAATTGTTCATCGGCTATTATAAGCATGATTACAATGTATTTAAATATATTCATCATATATTTATTAAACGTTCAACATGCATTGAGAAAATGTGTATCCTGTATTTGAAAAAGGTTGTTGATTTTATTTTATTTTTGTATTGGAAAAACTAAATAAATGAGAAAATTGAAAAGAAATCCGCGCATTGGCGCGCCATTCCTGTGATGGGAGCTGCGTGCGTCGGGCTGCTGAGCAATTTTATCTAGACTTCATTTTCTATCTGAAAGTTAGTACACATTAGAATTGTTTTCAGTAGAGATGCACACTAGCTACTGTTGTTCAACATGAAGACGCTACGTGTGCCCCGTAAAAAGAAAGCTGCTACATGTGCCAACCGTCAAAGTGAGCGGGGAAGTTTTGTGGACCGGCTGAGGGACCCTACGTTGGGCATCTTTGTCTCGCCGGGAACTCCTATGTATCGCTCGATGCGGCAAATTGCCGAGCGAACGCACAGGGGACTCCAACTGGGCCGGCCCATTAACATAACACAGTGAAAAATACCAAAAATGAGCTCGAACAAGCGACCTCCTGTTGCTTACGCACGTGTCTAGCCAACGGGATTAATGAGCTTTGTTGGTTTAATATGGCGAGCAAAGCTAAAGGTTATGTCAGATCCAAACATTTTGTCAAATTCCAAACGCCAACATTGTTTTGAAAAAAGCATTTCTTTTTAAAAACCTATTTTTTGTTAAATTTTAGTGGAAAAATAAAAAACTCGACCATTTTTTAATATGTGAACAATTTTTAAATAAATTTAACATTTTTTGAAAATCACTATTTTTTTGAATGTGTGACCAATTTTTTGATAAAAGAAACATTTTTTGAAACTCTGAACAAACATTTGGAAACGTGAATATTTTTTGAATCCATGAACAATTTTGAAACGAGAACATTTTTCAAAGTCAACTAAATTTGAAAATGAGAACATTTTAAAATTTTCACACATTTTTTGGAAAACATGAACCTTTTTTATGAAATCTAGAACATTTTTAAAATTGTGAAATATTCTTAAAAAGTGAAAAAGGAGCATGAGAAAATAAGCAGAAAAAACGAAAAAAAGAAGATGAATAAAAATGAAAAGCAAAACCAGTAAGAAAACCGGAACAAGCAGTAAAGAAAAAGAGCATAAAACTCATATAAAAAACCGGAGAAAATCTCCCAGAATGGCCCTAAACAAGAAGCCTGTGCTAGCATTCAGTGCGCGGGCCCACTCTGCTCGCGGCTATGCGATTCGGTAGCAAATTGACGCGACATGCGTCATATAGGGAATTCTTGTCTCGCCCTCCGCGACCTGATGAAAGAACCGCTCACCTGCGGCTTCTTAAACGGGCCAGCCCAGCGCGGAAGGAACGCTGGCTCGCCAAACATAAAGCGCGTGCTCTTAAGTGTCAATTCCTCTTCTGACCGAAGTGAATAACAGACATCCCTTCCATCTGGACGCTACAGCACGCTGCTGTTTTGTTTTGTCTAGACAAAATGCTGGTTTTTGTCTTTTATTCCTTTCATTCATATCTCAGAAATGAGAAATATTTTACACAAATTTAAAAATGATCACTGCACAATTAAAAATGTTCATGCAGTGCACAATGTTGGCGCAAACTTTAAAAATGTTGATAGCATCCCAAAAAATGTTCGTCGCAAATAAAAATGTTTACATAATTCAACAAAGTGCCCGTGATATTTTTAAATTTTTATTCAGTGCAATACAATTTTTTCGTAATTTTAAAAAAGTACATAAATATGTTTGTAATATTTTAAAGGTTATTCACATGTTTCAAGAATATATTTGTGACATTTTTAAAATGTTTATACAATGTAAAAAAGTATGTTCACATAAAGTGCTAAAACTGGTCCATCAAACCTTCGCAAAATCAATGCATGGAGCTACAGTGTTGGATTGTTTCATTTAGTGGGGCTCCATAGACAAGGTGGAGCTACGTCTGGCAACGAGCGAGATATAACACATGCGACACACCCGCTATAAGCGAGATATATACACCCCATTGTGTTTGGATTATCATGTTTGTTGAATTACAAATGGGTTGAAGCATTTACAAACAATAAATCATTCAAAATCTTAAAAGCCCATGTGGAGTGTCATGGCATGATCAAAAGTTCAGTACCAGCTCAATTTTGGAGGAGAGTTGATACGAACACATAAAAGATTCTCTTCCACATGCCATTGAAGCTTAAGAAGGGGAGTGGTACGTGCGCTCCTCCGACGCGGCATGCCTTGCCGGCGTGTCATGTTTCGTGAACGAGCCGGGCTCGGACCTATGCCATTTGTGTGCCTCCTCACGCACAACCCACCGTCATTCCTTTTGTCGGATTTCGGGTTCCGCAAACCCTTGAGAGGTTCGAACTCTGGGGTGCGTGCGAAGAACTCATCCTCCCCAGTCTGCCTACTCGCTAATCTCACAGCCTAGCTCGCCGAACTGTAAGGAAAAGAGGCACAACAGTTTACCCAGGTTCGGGCCACCTTGCGGTGTAAAACCCTACTCTTGCTTTGTGGTGGATTGGCCTCGGGGGGCTGAGGATGAACTAGTACAGTGGCGAACAGCCTCAGGAGGAGAGGTGTTCTTGGGCTCGGGTGAGCTGGTGAGTGTGTGGGTGATCTGGATGATCCGTCCATCTGATCCCCTTCTACGGTGGTGGCTAAGTCCTATTTATAGTGGCCTTGGTCCTCTTCCCAAATGAAAGGCGGGAAGGGATCCCACAACGGCCAAATTCGAAGGGAGACAACTAGTACATGCTATCCTGATAAAAGTAGTCTTCGCCTGCAAAAGCCTCTGGTCGTGACGCCGTGGTGGGCTCGGTGATGACCTCCGTCCTGCCGTCCTGGCGGTCTTGGTCTTGTTGCACGGGAATGGAAACCTTTGGCTGATTCCTCGGGACTCCGCGCCTGCGCTTGCCTCTTTAGCACCGAAGAGGAAACTAGTACACTGCGCCCGCTGGCGCCCGCCTGGCCTTGGTCGTCATGGCTCACGTCATTCGGACCTCACGAGGTGAGGCTTGCATAGAGATCTCCGCTCCTCGGGAGCCAGCCTGAGGAGGCCGCTCCTCGTGGAGGTCTTGGTGTCGTCCGCCTCGCGAGGCTTGGCCCCTCGCGAGGGTCTTGAGTTGTTGTCGCTGAAGCTGGGCCGTACCAGGCCATCGATGGAGCCACGCCGTGGGCCGCAGGCAGGCAAGTCTGGGTACCCCCGTTCCTAGGACACCGACAGTAGCCCCCGAGCCCAAGGCGCGCTCGAACTTGGCTTCGAGGCGAAGCCAAGGGGCAAGTGCGGAGCGCCGCGGGCCCTAACCGCCTGCGGCCTTGGTCGACGCGTGGCGATTGATGGGACGTGGGCGTCTCCGCTTCCCCACGCCGCCTCGGCAACCGTCTGACTTGACGAGACTCCGCTGCATGCGGAGAAGAACCATCATTGCGTGGGGTCGTGGAGGCCGGCGGTTGGCCTCCCTCCGGCTATAAATGAGGGGAGGGGCAGAGCCCCTCTCACTCATCTCCATCTTCTCGCTGCTCGCTCCATCTCCTTCTTCACCTCCCCGTCTTGTCGTAGCATCCATGGCGCCGACGAGGAGGTTCTCTGCCGCCGAGAAGGGGAAGGCCCCCAAGGAGGGGCCGGGTTCGCCGCCACCCAAGAGAGGGCGAGGCCGCCCCCGCAAGCATGCTGCGACCCCGGCGGTAGCTCCTCGGGGGCGCGGGCGTACTCCTTCGGGGGCCGGCGTCGCTTTGGGCGGCCGCTGCGGCGCTTCTTCTCAAGGCAGGGGCCACCATGATCGATGCAGCCCCTGTGACGGGGGGCAGCGCACCGTGGTTGCCCGGCCTCCTCGGCCGTGCTTCCACTCAGCAGATGTGCTCCCGGAGTTCATCGTGTGGTCGGAGAAGCCCGCCGGCACCTGGCTCCCACTCCCGCGCTTCTTCGTGAGCGAGCTGCCCGTCGCGGGGCTTGACGGCCTCTAGCTGCAGGCTGACGACTGTTGCAGCAAGGCTTCCTGGGTTGGGGTCGAAGTCACCGAGACGGGCAGCGTGTCCTTGACCCGCGGTTGGCAGGCGTTTGCCCGCGTGCGGGGCCTGAGCGGGAGGCACACCCTTTATTTCAGGTACGACGGCCTCGCGACCCTCTTCGTGAGGGTGTTCGGGGAGGTCGGCCGTTGTGCGGTGTGCTGTCCGGAAGACGGCAGCGGCAACGATGAGCTTGGCCTTGACGACGGCCGCGCTTCCTTCAGCAGCTGTGGCTCCTCCTCCGGCGAGAGCACCAGCAGTGGCGGCTACGACCAGCCACCACGCCACCGGGCTCGCATCGGGGAAGGCAATGGGTCGTCTCGTCGTCGTGCTTCGGTGAAGCGGGAGGAAGACTCGGGGTGAGCCCGGGGCCTCCGGAGCCTGGCCTCGGGAGGAGTTGCGGTTGTGCGGGCCACTTTTGTTTAACCTTTCCTTTCTCCTGCACTTTGAAAAAAGGTAGAGGGCCCCGCTGGGGCGTGTAATGAACCAAGGCACTCGTGCCATTATGCTATGTTTGTTATTTTGATATCGTGCCGGGATACCGATGTTCCGATCAGGTGCGGTTAGAGTAACTTAGCTTGATATGCTTGCTGTAGTTTCCCGCCTCGCGAGGGTGCGCTTCTCCAGCAACATCTGGCGAAGTTTGCTTCTTAACGACTCAAGAGCCGTCGGGCCTCAGGAGGCATTGTATAGCTGCAGAATTATTAGAAAACTTCACAGGCCGTCATGCCCTTCCTTGCGCGAGCCCCCGAGCGTGGGTTGGTTGTGGCTGGTGCACCGTGTCGCGATGCCCGGAGGCACGGACTTGAGAGGGTACGCGTGCCCACGAGCTCGTTTGAGAGCGTCTCGCAAGGATTTAAGGACCGAAGCTCTGGGGCGACAGGGCTTCGGTGAGGTGTGGTCGCGATGAGCGCCAAGCGCACACACCTACCTAGCCCTCGCGCGCGGGACGCGCGAGGAGGAGCGACGGGCAACTGCCGCTCTTCCTGGGACAAGGCTGGAGAGGCAAACGAACAGGGGAAAAGAAAGTTCCAGCTTTGGCAAACGAGAAACGCGAAAACTCCAAATTCCATTAAAAAGTTGCAAACCAACTACAGAAAGCAAGCAAATGAACAGCCGCGTCCGGCACCTAGTCTAGTCTTCTCATCAGCGCGGAGCTAAGTGCTGCCACTAGGACGTGGGAGGGAGCCCCCATGAGGCCCGCGGGCGACACTCAGGAGACTCCAGGGCGTGTACAGCCCCACTCATTATTACGTGAGAGTGTCACGAGCGGAGACCTTCACAGGCACGGGGCCTTGCTTCATGGGTAGAACTTTCGGAGGTGCTGGACGTTCCAGGCGTTCTGGATGGGGATCCCATCGTGCATCTCCAGGCGTGCGGCGCCAGGCCTGGAGACACGGGCGATCCTGAACGGGCCCTTCCACATGGGTGAGAGCTTATGCAGCCCCTCCCTGGAGAGCACCCGCCTCAGGACGAGATCACCCACCTCGACCGTCCTGGAGCGGGCGCTGCGGCAGTGGTACCGCCGCAGCGCCTGCTGGTACCTTGCCGCTCAGAGCGAGGCTTGACGGCGGCGTTCCTCCCCCAGCATGAGGTCCATCCCCCGCATGGCGTCCTGGCGTGCCTCGTCAAACGCCAAGACCCGCGTGGAGCGATGCTTGACCTCATGAGGGAGAACCGCTTCGGCTCCGTAGACGAGGAAGAACGGAGTCTATCCCGTCGGCTTGGTCGCGGTGGTGCGGATGGACCACAGCATGGACTGGAGCTCATCGAGCCAGCCCCTGCCGCAGGCCTCGAGCTTCTTCTTGAAGGTCCTTGCCTTGAGGCCTCTCAGGACTTCTGCGTTGGCGTGCTCGGCCTGGCCATTGCTCATGGGGTGTGCCACCGAAGCGTAGCATATCTGCGTTCCAAGGTTAGCACAGTATGTTTTGAAAAGGTTGCTGGTGAACTGTGAGCCATTATCGGTAATGATGCGGTTAGGAACCCCGAACCGGCTCACGAGGCCTCTGATGAACTTGACGGCCGAGCCGGCCGGGATGGTGCGTGTGACGACCCTAGCTTAATCGTGCACTAACCATACACGCAAATGCACACGATCAAGCCTAAGGACTCACTTGAAGATATCACAACACAACTCTAAAACATAAATAAATTCATACAAGCTTTATATTACAACCAGGGCCTCGAGGGCTCGAATACATAGCTCGATGGCATACAAGTGTCAGCGGAAGCATCAGATATCTGGGTACAGATATATTACAGAAATAGAGATAAGCCTTTTAGAAAGGCGGGGCAAAATAAAATACTACGATCGAAAGGCGTAGGCCTCCTACCTAGGACCCTCCGAATCCTACTCCTGGTCGTCTGTCGGCTCCTCGTAGTAGTACTCGCATGGAGGGTAGTAGTAGTAACCATAGTCGTCGACGGGGGCTGCTATCTCAGGGGCTCCGTCATCTGGCGGCGTCAAATGGATATGGGGAGAAAAAGAAAATAAAGCAAACGTGAGTACTCATCCGAAGTACTCAGCAAGCAAGGATCTACACTACATATGCAACATTTTCAAAGGGGGCTGTATATGTGGACTGGGCTGCAGAAATGCCAGAGTAGAGGGGGAAAGCCTAGTCCTATTGAAGACTAGCATCTTCAATCATCTTCATCGGTCTTGCAGCATTAGAAGAGTGTAGTTTATCATAATGTAAAGTAGTAGTAATGTTATCAACCTCGCCCAGAGATCCTTCCTCGACTCCCTGCGAGAAAACAATCCCAGAGCCATACTATCCATTTCATCTCAAGTTCTAGTTGTACCGATCGGGATACAACTCCGAGTGTCCGTTACCGTAGGACAGGCTATCGATAGATGTTTTCTTCCCTGCAGGGGTGCACCAACTTACCCACCACGCTCGCTTAACTCTGGCCGGACACACTTTTTTGGGTCATGCCCGGCCTCGGCCAAACGATACGCCGCAACCCGACCAAATGCTTAACAGAGAGGTCAGCACGCTGGACTAACCTATGCCCCCAGGGGTCTTGGGCCTTCGCCCCGGGAACTACTGCGCGTTGCGTGGGCGGCCGGAAGCAGACCTAGCAACCCCTTAATACAAGCGCGGTTGCGTAACCAGTCCAATCCAGCGCGCGCTGCTCAGTCGCTGATGTCTATTAAGCTTCGGCTGAAGTATACGACGCAGAACGCCCATACTATGCCCACGTGATGGTTAGTGCTATCAGGCTAGAGGCCCCTCGGATCAAATATCCAAACCGTTAGTGTGTTGGTAGTGCGGTAACAAGCAGAGACTCACGAAAGATGTGACCCCGTCGCCCCGTCTCGAGGACTTGCGGCAAGGGCTAGGAAGGCCCGGCCACGCCTCGTGTTCAACCCTCGGGCACCATCCAGGTCCACCCGATTCCACATCACTTGCTATTAAGCTCGCGCGGGTACCCCTCAGGGCCGACCCATCTTTATCCAGTATGAACAGTAATATCAGTAATGTAAGTCATCCGTGTGGCTACCGCACAAAGAAGGAATCCGAGGCATCACCCTCATTGGATCCCCACCTGACATAAACGTCAAGGTGAACGTAAGAGGAATCACCCTTGAGGTCCACTCTTGAGGAGTTGCACGACAGTGTCGGTTTCGGGGGTGGTGTAGGAGGAATAACCCTCACTGACCACGACCGATTAACTAACCTACAAGGTTATCATCAGAAGTGCTGACGAGGTATCAACCTCGGCACTTGATAGTAACCCAGTAGTGTCGAGCAAGTAAGGGAAGTGTCGTGCGGTGTCGGGGCCTGGTCTTCGATCCCGTTGCTCGGGTCTTCTGATCATCCAGCGGGGCAGTCGGGATAAGTGGGGTCTCTGATGGTCTCTACCCAACCTATTCTAAAAAGTTTAGGATAACAGGTAAGTATCAACAACAGGTTACAAGTGAACAGGCTATGCAGCAAATTCTAATGCAAGCATAAGAGAGAGAAGAGAATGGGCGATATCGGAATGCTCAAAAAGGGGGTGCTTGCCTGTTTGCTTGACGGCAAGAGTCTGATCGTCAGGAGCATAGTCGACCTCCGGAGATACGTCAGTCTCGGGAGCTACGTCAACGTCAGGGTCTATCGAGAGAGAAGAGGGGGAAGAAACAAATAAATGCACAGCAAACGATGCAACACAGAACATGTCATGACTAGGATGCAGTGCAAGGTTGCCTGAAGTATGTCTATGTCATTTTTAGTTATTCTAGGGTTTAAGCTGGATTTATTATCCGGTGATTATGCACTATTCATCTACCGGATATGGCCTTGAAGTTGCGGTTTCACCTACGTAGGGGGTTTCGGCATCGAAACAGACGACACGATCAGACTCGTCTCGTCGTTCTGAGCAAGTTTCATGTTTTAAGTTTTTCGATCTAAGCTACGGTTTAAAAGTTATAAATTTTCAAAGTTTAAATGACTTTCTGGAATTATTTTTATTAACAGAATTGAATTATGACGTCAGCATGATGTCACTGTGACATCAGCAGGTCAACTGGTCGGCTGACCAGGTCAAACCTGACATGTGGGTCCAGTGGGACCCACATGTCAGCCTCTGTTAGTCTAACAGTAGATTAATTAAATTAGCAGAGTGATTAGTGGGGTGGGCCCCTGATGTCAGCGACTAGTTTAAATAACAGATTAGTTTTAAGATTTAATTAGCTTAATTAAGTGCTGGGGCCCATATGTCATACTCAGCGAGTGAACAGTAACCACGTTGACCAGGTCAACATGGTCAAACGAGGCACTGGGGCTCGCTGGCAGCCTCGCAGGGCGGGCCCCACACGCCCACGTCGGTGGGCGACGCCGGAACAGCGCCGGTGAGGCCATTCGCGGCAGCGCAGCCTTGGGGTTCGTCGGAAAACACCGTCCAGCGACCAAAACAACGGCGGCTGGTCGCGTTCGAACGGGAAGAGCATGCCGCGTCGAACCGTGGTGCTAGCGCGAGCTAAATCGGCCGGAATTGAACGCTATGGCCTCGCCGGCAGCGAGATGATTTGGGCGTGCTCGGATCCGTCGCCGTAGGGCACGGCGAGCTACGGGACTAGGCGCATTGGAGCCGCGGAGAGGCACTGAGCGCGTTCCCGCGCTCAGATGGCCATGACAAGAGCTATCTCATCAGCGAAGAGCTCCACGGCGGCGACGCTTTCAGGCGGCGATGGCAACGGCGCTACGGTGGCGCAAACGGACGGGAAGGAGAGGGGAAAGATGCTGCTGCTCACCGTGGAGGCGCACAAAGGCCCGGTGGTAGCTTAGGAGCAGCAGTTCGCCGACATTCGTCGGAGTTGCGCCGGCGACCGTAGATGGGGAAGCGCTCGATCCCCGCGTTGTGGTGGCGCAGCGCTCGAACCGGCAGTCGGAGAGGAAGGAGAGGAGGCAGGCGGAGCGAAAGAGACCGGTCTCAGGCGTCGTAGAGGCCTGTGGCCACGCCGGCAAGCTCGGCCATGTCATCGGCATCGGGCGTCTCGTGCGGGAGGGAAAAGACAAGCGAGAGAGCGAGATCTGGGAGATGATAGGGTTGCGGGGAAGGAAGAGGAGCTCGCGGGCATCCTTATCCTTGCCAGGGGCCGACGGATGGCCGACAGCGAGACGAGCTCCGCCGTGTCGGCGCTCGGGCGCGACAGCGCACGATGAGGACGACGACTGTGGTTGATGGGCTGGGCCAGGTACTGTAGCACGTAGGCTTTAGTGCACAGTAGAAGTGTAGGCCTTTTCCATTTCCTATTTTCTGTTTCTGCCTTTTTCTTTTACTTCTTTTCTGTTTTGTAATAGTTAGGTCACTTTTGCATTTTTGTAAAATATGAGAGTTGTCCCCAATATTACAATGCAATATTTCCTTTCAGCAAAAATTTTGTTTGGGCAAAGTAGAATTTTATTTGAATTTGATTTAATTATAAATGGATTAAATAATTCTGTTTTGGTGCTGTTTCATGTGGCTTGAGTCATTTAGCTAATTCAACTATCATTGTTTATATTTTTATGAGTGCTTCTAGAATATTTGCTATTTAGTGAACATTTTTCCCATAGTGTCTGAGCAAATTTATTTTTGCACTTTTGAATTTGAGTTGATTTTCGGAGAAGTATTTGAATTGCTGAGGTTAACCACTATGACTAGGCACTGCAAATGAGATGACTTGGCATTATTAGCAGGTAACCACAATGGCTATTACACAGGGGTGTTACAAATTCTCCTCCTCTAAAAGAAATTCTCGTCCCGAGAATTTAGGAGGTAGAAGGAAAGAGGTCGGGATATTCTTCCCGAAGATGATCCTCGCGTTCCCAAGTGGCTTCATCTTCAGTATGATTCGACCACTGCACTTTCAGGAACTTGGTCGTCTTCTGACGAGTTCGACGTTCAGCTTCATCGAGAATGCGGATGTGATGCTCCTTATAAGAAAGATCATCTTGCAACTGGAGCATCTCGTGATCCACTGCGCGGTGTGGAGATTCCTTGAAGCATTTACGAAGTTGCGACACGTGGAAGACATCATGGATATGAGAGAATTGTGGTGGCAACTCCAATTTATATGCCACCTGTCCACGTCTAGCCACGATGCGGAAAGGACCAATATAGCGAGGAGCTAGCTTGCCCTTAATTCCGAAACGACGGGTGCCCTTCATAGGAGTGACACGAAGATAAGCTTGATCACCTGGTTGATAAGTCAGTCCCCATCGCTTGCGATCATAATTGCTCTTCTGGCGGTCCTGAGCCGCCTTGAGATTTTCTCTAAGAATTCTGACTTGTTCTTCAGCATGTTGGATAATGTCCGGTCCCACGAGAGGTCGTTCCCCAGTTTCTGACCAATTCAGAGGGGTTCGACACTTACGTCCGTAAAGCACTTCGAAGGGGGCCATTTTCAAGCTGGCTTGATAACTGTTATTATAAAAGAATTCGGCATACGGGAGAGATTCTTCCCACTTCTTACCGAACGATATAACACAAGCCCGAAGCATATCTTCAAGCACTTGATTTACTCGCTCGACTTGGCCTTGGGATTGAGGATGATAAGCTGAACTCCATGTAATGTGAGTCCCCATAGCTTCTTGGAAACTTTCCCAGAACTTGGATGTGAAAAGACCGCCACGGTCCAAACTGATTTCTTTCGAAATACCGTGGAGTGAAACGATTCTGGAGATATACAGCTCTGCTAGCTGGCTAGCAGTGATAGTCTCCTTGACAGGCAGAAAATGAGCAACCTTAGAAAGTTGGTCGACGACGACAAGAATAGCATCGTGACCTTTCTGAGACTTGGGAAGACCAGTAATGAAATCCATTTGCACTTTATCCCACTTCCACAAAGGAATAGGGAGTGGTTGAAGAATTCCAGCAGGCTTCTGATGTTCTGCTTTCACGCACCGACAAACATCACATTCAGCAACATAGCGAGCAATGTCCTGCTTCATTTTAGACCACCAGTACCTCTGTCGAAGATCCCGATACATCTTGGTACTACCCGGATGGATAGACAGCGGTGTATCATGAGCCTCCTTCATGACTTTGTCAGTCATAAGTTCGAAGCAAGGTACCACGATGCGGTCTCTGAAATATAAGGTTCCGCCTTCTGCAATCGAGAAATCCCTGTACTTCTCAAGATGAAGCTCTTTCTTCATCAGATCGATTTCAGCATCTTTGGCTTGCACTTCTTTAACAGCTTTCTCAAGGTCTGGCTGTACGACAAGGTTATTAAGAGAACCCTGCGGAACGATACAGACGTTCAACTTGTGCAGTTCTTCATATAGCTGGGGTTGAGCTTGCTTAACCATGTGGTTGTTGCAATAGGACTTGCGGCTCAAGGCATCAGCCATCACATTAGCTTTGCCAGGAGTATAATAAATACCACAATCATAGTCCGTAATTGTTTCCAACCATCGCTATTGTCGAAGATTAAGATCCGGTTGGGTGAACAAGTACTTCGAGCTTTGATGGTCAGTATAAATCTCACACCGGTTACCAAGAAGGTAATGTCGCCACTGCTTCAAAGCATAGATCACAGCAGCGAGTTCGAGATCATGCACTGGATAGTTCTCTTCATGTGGACGCAATTGTCGTGAGGCATATGCAATTACCTTTCGCTCTTGCATTAGGACACAGCCTAATCCTTGCCGAGAGGCGTCACAATATATCACAAAATCTTTGCGTGAATCAGGAGGAGCAAGCACTGGAGCAGAAGTAAGCTTGTCCTTGAGGGTCTGAAAACTCTCCTGACATTTGTCTGTCCACTCAAACTTAACGCCTTTGTGGAGCAGATTAGTCAGGGGCTTGGCAATCTTGGAAAAGTTCTCGACAAATCGACGGCAATAACTTGCAAGGCCGAGAAAACTTCGGACTTGCTTGGCATTCTTCGGAGGAGTCCAGTCAAGAATAGCCTGAACACGCTCCGGGTTAACTGCGATACCGTCCTTGGAAATCACATGTCCAAGGTAGGTCACTTCAGAAAGCCAGAATTCACATTTGGAGTACTTGGCATATAACTTGTGCTCTCGAAGTCTTTCCAGAACAAGGCGAAGATGTTCGGCATGTTCTTCCTTATTCTTCGAATATACCAGAATATCATCCAGATATAGCACGACGAACTTGTCGAGGTAATCCATGAATATATAATTCATCAGGCGGGAGAACATAGCGGGAGCATTCGTTAGGCCAAATGACATGATGGTGTATTCATAGGAGCCATAAAGAGTGACGAATGCAGTCTTGGGTATATCCTCTTCACGGACACGGATCTGGTGATAACCCAACCTCAAGTCGAGTTTAGAGAACACCGATGATCCAGCAAGTTGATCATATAAGTCATTGATCCGGGGAAGCGGATATTTTATTCTGAATGGTTGCCTGGTTGATAGGACGGTAATCTTGAACCAACCTATTCGTACCATCTTTCTTCTTGACAAAGAGAGACGGTGCTCCCCAGGCAGAGGAACTAGGACGGATGAAGCCCTTCTTAAGTGATTTATCGATTTCTTCCTTAAGCTCAAGTAGGTGGTGCGGAGGCATCTTGTAAGGACGCTTCGCAATAGGAGTAGTGCCAGGCTTCAAGTCAATAACAAACTCGACAGCTCTAGCAGGGGGTATTCCTGGAAGTTCTTCTGGGAAAACATCCTGGAATTCGCAGACGACTGGAACATTTTCGATCCCCTCAAGCGGAGAAGCGTTCAACGCATTCAAGGCATAAATCTGAGCCTCGGCGTTCTGAGTGATATGAGCACGGTAATTCACCAACTCATTTGATGGATGAAGAAGATGAATAACTTTAGTGGCACAGTTGATTGAGGCGTAGTGAGCCTTCAACCAATCCATTCCCAGAATAAGGTCAATTTTTGAAGATTGCAGAATAATGGTGTTTGCATGAAAGTGCAACCCTTCAATCTCAACAGTGACTCGGGGGCTGAATATAGAAGTTTGGCATTGTCCTGTGGGGGTGTTTACTACTAACGGATGTTGTAGCGTTTCACACTTAACGTCATGCAAGAGTGCAAAATGTTCTGACATGAATGAATGCGATGCTCCTGAATCAAATAAAATAGTTACAGGTACTGAATTAACAAGAAGTGTACCCATCACAGTTGCTGGTTGTTCCGGGTCTTCATTCATGTTGACATGGAAGACCGCGACCATAAGAAGGCCTGACATTGCTGTATCAAGGTTGAGAATTCCCACGGCCATTACCACAGCCAGCAGAAGGAAGTGCTAGTTGATTCTGATTCTGAGAACAATCTCTGGCACGGTGACCTGGCTGGCCACACTTGAAGCAGAGTCCACTGTCAGGACGTGGTGCGGGAGCTCGAGGTGGTGGAGCTCGAAGGGGCTGCCTCGATGGTGGAGGAGGCAGACGAGGTGCGGCATATGCTGGCCGGTACACTGGAGCTGCTGGACAGTACATGCTCTGTGGAATCCATATGCGGCGCTTCTGGGAAGACGAGCCCGAAGATGAGCCCGCTTCACGAGTACGTCTGGTCGCTTCCATGTGCTTCTTTAGACCAGTCTCGACCATGATAGCCTTATTCACCAAGGTGGCGAAGTCAGGATAGTCTTGGACGAGAAGGGCTAACTGAATGTCATGTTGTAGCCCTTCACGGAACTTCTCTTGCCTACGAGCATCAGTGGGGATGTCTTCTTCAGCGTAGCGAGACAAGTCAAGGAACTCTCGCTGATAGACTTCTACGGTCTTGTTGCCTTGAACAAGGTTGCGGAACTCAGCCTTCTTGCGTGCTATAACTGCTTGAGGAATATAGCGGGCGCGAAAAGCAATCTTGAATTCCTCCCATGTGACAACAGTTCCAGGAGGTAGGGTCTGTCGGTGAGTGGCCCACCATTGCGCTGCGGGACCCTTCAGGAAGTATGTCGCAAAGGTGACATAGCTGACAGGGAGAACATCAGCTGACTCCATCTCATAGAAGATGTCACGCAGCCAATCATCAGCATCCAGCGGGTTAACAGTGTTGCGGAATATCGATGGGTTGAGGCGCACGAACTCTGGCAGCGTAATTGAAGGTGGCTGCTGGTTGACATTGGGACGGGGAAACTGATTCATAATCCCAGTCATAAACTGCCGATTGAGTTCAAACTGTTGCATCATCGCTGCCATGTAGTCAGGCGGTGGTGGCGGTGGTGAATTGTTATCACCCATCCTGCTAAATCCAACAGAGGTAGTTTAGCAGATGCCGTTGCGAGTGTTTAGGAACAAACATGATGTAACACGACGGAATTTAAGTAGTACAACAGATACTTAATAATAGTCATTAAGTCATACATGTCCATACAGAGTCGGTTACATTCGGGCAGCACAACGGCGCAAATTTAAAAGCCAGACATACTAGGCGGTGCGTAGGCACGCGGTAAGGAAGTACACAACGAGACATAGCAAAGGCTACATCAACGTCGGAGAAAACCACTGAAACGGGGTAGCTGCAAGTGCGGACGACGGAAGTTCGTCGCAGAAGGATCCTGTGCTCCATGTGCACTCTGATGCAGAACCCAGTCTCGAGCTGAAAGAAGAGGTCCTTGTGCAGGTGTATGACCTCCCACAGCAGGCCAATCGATACCTGGTGGCATCTCGGTCCTGCGCGGGTAAAGGATATGCTCCGGATGTATCCCTACTTGAACAGCTGGTAGCAACTGCGTCATAGCCTCGTAGAGTCGTACTCGAGTGGCAAACAACTCGACGGCAAGAGCGCGAACAGTGCGATCCAGAGCCTAAGTACACTGAATCAGAACTCGCTGATCGTAGCGACGAGGCTCGTACGGGGCACAGATAGCCGTGTAGTATCCAGTAGCATCTCCAGCAGGGGCATACGGAATGTATCGATACTCAGAAGTATCCAAGCTGGCGTTGTGCTCTCCTCGGATACGTGCGACAGTAGAGTAGGCGGCATCATGGACTGCCATCTCAATCGTCACGCCGATACCGTGGAAAAGGTACAGCTCGGTGTCCGAGTCATCCTGCTGATCATAGATGCGAACATCAGCATAGTACTGCTCCTGGTTGAACTCGCGGTAAACCTCGTAGACCATGTACTCAGGGTACCACCGGTAGCCCAGTCTGGTCAAGAGAGCGATCAGAACAGCTGGAAACCCAGGGGCATCCCGAGCCCAAGTGCGAAGCACGAGCTGGGTCATAGGACGTGGCGGGAACAGACGATCCATCTGAAACAAAAGGAGTTCAGGGTTGTCACATGACGATGAGAAATATAACAAATCTCGGAAGGAAAGGTTAAACAAAACAATGGAAAGGAAAATGATTATCAGACTAATCAGATCAATGACAGGGAAATCGCACAGAAATCCAGCTCTCCGGGTGGACAGAATTTACGAGATCCTAAGTGTCGGTGTTAGTAAATTTATTAAACCCGAATAGAAGAGAGATTAGAGTCCCGGAATAAAGACGAGAAATAAAAGATCCTAATACCACCCAGTTGGCGACGTGGGCCCGTAAGCCACACAGCCAAGTTAGTAAAACAGTTTTTGACGACTAGACTCAACTTCGGCCAAGGAATTGGATAGGGGGATTCCTAGAGGCAGTCGGCTCTGATACCAACCTATGACGACCCCGGCTTAATCGTGCACTAACCATACACGCAAATGCACACGATCAAGCCTAAGGACTCACTTGAAGATATCACAACACAACTCTAAAACATAAATAAATTCATACAAGCTTTATATTACAAGCCAGGGCCTCGAGGGCTCGAATACATAGCTCGATGGCATACAAGTGTCAGCGGAAGCATCAGATATCTGGGTACAGATATATTACAGAAATAGAGATAAGCCTTTTAGAAAGGCGGGGCAAAATAAAATACTACGATCGAAAGGCGTAGGCCTCCTACCTAGGACCCTCCGAATCCTACTCCTGGTCGTCTGTCGGCTCCTTGTAGTAGTACTCGCCTGGAGGGTAGTAGTAGTAACCGTAGTCGTCGACGGGGGCTGCTATCTCAGGGGCTCCGTCATCTGGCGGCGTCAAATGGATATGGGGAGAAAAAGAAAATAAAGCAAACGTGAGTACTCATCCGAAGTACTCAGCAAGCAAGGATCTACACTACATATGCAACATTTTCAAAGGGGGCTGTATATGTGGACTGGGCTGCAGAAATGCCAGAGTAGAGGGGGAAAGCCTAGTCCTATCGAAGACTAGCATCTTCAATCATCTTCATCGGTCTTGCAGCATTAGAAGAGTGCAGTTTATCATAATGTAAAGTAGTAGTAATGTTATCAACCTTGCCCAGAGATCCTTCCTCGACTCCCTGTGAGAAAGCAATCCTAGAGCCATACTATCCATTTCATCTCAAGTTCTAGTTGTACCGATCGGGATACAACTCCGAGTGTCCGTTACCATAGGACAGGCTATCGATAGATGTTTTCTTCCCTACAGGGGTGCACCAACTTACCCACCACGCTCGCTTAACTCCGGCCGGACACACTTTTCTGGGTCATGCCCGGCCTCGGCCAAACGATACGCCGCAACCCGACCAAATACTTAACAGAGAGGTCAGCATGCCGGACTAACCTATGCCCCCAGGGGTCTTGGGCCTTCGCCCCAGGAACTCCTGCGCGTTGCGTGGGCGGCCAGAAGCAGACCTAGTAACCCCTTAATACAAGCGCGGTTGGGTAACCAGTCCAATCTAGCGCGCGCCGCTCAGTCGCTGACGTCTATTAAGCTTCGGCTGAAGTATACGACGCAGAACGCCCATAATATGCCCACGTGATGGTTAGTGCTATCAGGCCAGAGGCCCCTCGGATCAAATATCCAAACCGTTCGTGTGTTGGTAGTGCGGTAACGAGCAGAGACTCACGAAAGATGTGACCCCGTTGCCCCGTCTCGAGGACTTGTGGCAAGGGCTAGGAATGCCCGGCCACGCCTCGTGTTCAACCCTCGGGCACCATCCAGGTCCACCCGATTCCACATCACTCGCTATTAAGCTCGCACGGGTACCCCTCAGGGCCGACCCGTCTTTATCCAGTATGAACAGTAATATCAGTAATGTAAGTCATCCGTGTGGCTACCGCACCAAGAAGGAATCCAAGGCATCACCCTCATTGGATCCCCACCTGACATAAACGTCAAGGTGAACGTAAGAGAAATCATCCTCGAGGTCCACTCTTGAGGAGTTGCACGACAGTGTCGGTTTCGGGGGTGGTGTAGGAGGAATCACCCTCACTGACCATGACCGATTAACTAACCTACAAGGTTATCATCAGAAGTGCTGACGAGGTATCACCCTCGACACTTGATAGTAACCCAGTAGTGTCGAGCAAGTAAGGGAAGTGTCGTGCGGTGTCGGGGCCTGGTCTTCGATCCCGTTGCTTGGGTCTTCTGATCATCCAGCGGGGCAGTCGGGATAAGTGGGGTCTCTGATGGTCTCTACCCAACCTATTCTAAACAGTTTAGGATAACAGGTAAGTATCAATAGCAGGTTACAAGTGAACAGGCTATGCAGCAGATATAGGATACAGTAACAGCAGCAGATTCTAATGTAAGCATAAGAGAGAGAAGAGAATGGGCGATATCAGAATGCTCAAAAAGGGGGTGCTTGCCTGTCTGCTCGACGGCAAGAGTCTGATCGTCAGGAGCGTAGTCGACCTCCGGAGCTGCGTCAGTCTCGGGAGCTACGTCGACGTCAGGGTCTATCGAGAGAGAAGAGGGGGAAGAAACAAATAAATGCACAACAAACGATGCAACACAGAACATGTCATGACTAGGATGCAGTGCAGGGTTGCCTGAAGTATGTCTATGTCATTTTTAGTTATTCTAGGGTTTAAGCTGGATTTATTATCCGGTGATTATGCACTATTTATCTACCGGATACGGCCTCGAAGTTGCGGTTTCACCTACGTAGGGGGTTTCGGCATCAAAACAGACGACACGATAAGACTCGTCTCGTCGTTCTGAGCAAGTTTCATGTTTTAAGTTTTTTGATCTGAGCTACGGTTTAAAAGTTATAAATTTTCAAAGTTTAAATGATTTTTTGGAATTATTTTTATTAACAGAATTGAATTATGACGTCAACATGATGTCACTGTGACGTCAGCAGGTCAACTGGTCGGCTGACCAGGTCAAACCTGACATGTGGGTCCAGTGGGACCCACATGTCAGCCTCTGTTAGTCTAACAGTAGATTAATTAAATTAGCAGAGTGATTAGTGGGGCGGGCCCCTGATGTCAGCGACTAGTTTAAATAACAGATTAGTTTTAAGATTTAATTAGCTTAATTAAGTGCTGGGGCCCATATGTCATACTCAACGAGTGAACAGTAACCACGTTGACCAGGTCAACGTGGTCAAACGAGGCACTGGGGCCCGCTGGCAGCCTCACAGGGTGGGTCCCACGCGCCCACGTCGGCGGGCGACGCTGGAACAGCGCCGGCGAGGCCATTCGCGGCGGCGCAGCCTCGGGGTTCGTCGGAAAATGCCGTCCGGCGACCAAAACGACGGCGGCTGGTCGCGTTCGAACGGGAAGAGCATGCCGCGTCGAACCGTGGCGCTAGCGCGAGCTAAATCGGCCAGAATTGAACGCTATGACCTCGCCGGCGGCGAGATGATTCGGGCGTGCTCGGATCCGTCGCCGTAGGGCACGGCAAGCTACGGGACTAGGCGCGTTGGAGCCGCGGAGAGGCACTGAGCGCCTTCCCGCGCTCAGATGGCCATGACAAGAGCTATCTCATCGACGAAGAGCACCACGGCGGCGACGCTTTCGGGCGGCGATGGCAACGGCGCTACGGTGGCGCAAACGGACGGGGAGGAGAGGGGAAAGATGCTGTTGCTCACCGTGCAGGCGCACGAAAGCCCGGTGGTAGCTTAGGAGCAGCAGTTCGCCGACATTCGTCGGAGTTGCGCCGATGACCATAGATGGGGAAGCGCTCGATCCCCGCGCTGTGGTGGCGCAGCGCTCGAACCGGCAGTCGGAGAGGAAGGAGAGGAGGCAGGCGGAGCGAACGAGACCGGTCTCAGGCGTCGGAGAGGCCTGTGGCCACGCCGGCGAGCTCGGCCATGTCGTCGGCGTCGGGCGTCTCGTGCGGGAGGGAGAAGACGAGCGAGAGAGCGAGATCTGGGAGAGGATAGGGTTGCGGGGAAGGAAGAGGAGCTCGCGGGCATCCTTATCCTTGCCAGGGGCCGACGAATGGCCGACAGCGAGACGAGCTCCGCCGTGTCGGCGCTCGGGCGTGACAGCGCACGATGAGGACGATGACTGTGGTTGATGGGCTGGGCCAGGTACTGTAGCACGTAGGCTTTAGTGCACAGTAGAAGTGTAGGCCTTTTCCATTTTCTATTTTCTGTTTCTGCCTTTTTCTTTTACTTCTTTTCTGTATTGTAATAGTTAGAGTCACTTTTGCATTTTTGTAAAATATGAGAGTTGTCCCCAATATTACAATGCAATATTTCCTTTCACCAAAAATTTGGTTTGGGCAAAGTAGAATTTTATTTGAATTTGATTTAATTATAAATAGATTAAATAATTCTATTTTGGTGTTGTTTCATGTGGCTTGAGTCATTTAGCTAATTCAACTATCATTGTTTATATTTTTATGAGTGCTTCTGGAATATTTGCTATTTAGTGAACATTTTTCCCATAGTGTCTGAGCAAATTTATTTTTGCACTTTTGAATTTGAGTTGATTTTCGGAGAAGTATTTGAATTGCTGAGGTTAACCACTATGACTAGGCACTGCAAATGAGATGACTTGGCATTATTAGCAGGTAACCACAGTGGCTATTACACAGGGGTGTTACAATGCGGACGGCTTCCACCTCCGCCCACTTGGTGAACTTGTCGATGGCGACGTAGAGGTAGCGGTAGCCCCCGGGCGCCCGTGGGAATGGCCCCAAGATGTCCAACCCCCAGACCGCGAACGGCCATGTGAGCGGGATGGTCTGGAGGCCCTGAGCGGGCTGGTGGATCTGCTTGGCGTGGAACTGGCAGGCTTCATAGGACTTCACCAGCTTGGCAGCATCGTTGAGCGCCATGGGCCAGTAGAACCCGCTGCGGAATGCCTTGCCCACGAGCGTGCGTGATGAAGAGTGATGCCCACAGTCCCCACCATGTATATCGGTCAGCAGCTCGCATCCCTGCTCCCTGGAGATGCACCATAAAGAAACGTCGTTTGGACGCCTCCGATAGAGCTCACCGTCCTGGATGCAGTATGCTGTGGCCTGGTGGGCCACACGCTCCGCGTCTTCCTCCTTCTTCGTCAGGGTGCCCCGAAGTAGGTACGCCTTGAACTCCTCGGTCCAGCACCCCTCCTGAGGTTCCATCGCGAGAAGGAGACGAGCTCCTGAGGTCGGGCCACAAGCTAGGGCGCCCGACGGAGGAGCCTGGGGGAGGTCCTCGTGAGGCGGTGTTGGTTCTGCGGTGGGTGGAGCTACCGATGGCTTGAAGAGCCGCTCTTCAAAGACGCCGGGCTCCTGGGGCAGACGCCAGGACGCCCTCTTGGCGATGGCATCCGCCTCCTTGTTTGTGCCTCGCGGCACGTGCTTCAATTCCAGACCCAAGAATCGTTTCTCAATTTTGCGTACCTCCTCAAGGTATGCTTCCATGTGCTCGTCCTTCGGGGTGTACTCCTTGTTGGAGAAGTTGACGAGGAGCTGCGAGTTGCCCCTGATGGTGAGGCGCCTGACCCCCAGTGCTGCGGCAACCTTGAGTCCCACGATCAGGCCCTCGTACTCCGCAATGTTGTTGGAGACCTTCTCGCCGTGTTGGAAGCAGAGTTGCACGGCGTAGTAGAGCTTGTCTGTGGTGGGTGAAACAAGCACAGCTCCAGCCCCGCGCCCTGGCGTGAGAACGCGCCGTCGAAGTACATGATCCAACCATCTGGTGCCTCGTCGCCGGGTATGAGGGAGCGGTCCTCGCACACTTCACGGTCAGGGACGTCAGTCCATTCTGCCACGAAGTCAGCGAGGGCCGCACCCTTGATAATCCTGGTAGTACTGAACTCCAACTGGAACGCTTGCAGCTCAATGTTCCATTCGGCGACCCTTCCTGCAGTGTTGGGGCTCCGGAGCACCCTCTCCAGAGGGTAAGCTGAGACAACCTTGATGGGGTGGCCTTGGAAGTAGTGGCGCAACTTTCGGGAGGTGACAAGGAGCGCGAGCAGTAGCTTCTGTGGCATGGGGTAGCGTGCCCGCGCGTCTCGCAGCATCGTGCTGACGAAGTATACCGGGTGCTCGATGTGGGAGGAAGCATTGGTGAGGTCTTGCAACTCCTGAGTCTGCGGGTCCTCAGGAGCCTTATCATCCGCCATGGCTGCCGTGCCCTCAGGAGTATCGTCCTCAGGAGACTCACTGTCTGGGGGGTTGGCTGAGGTCTCAGGAGCGTTGTTGGACGGTAGTGGAGTCGGTGCCTCAGGGGCGCCTCCTTGAGACCGCGGCGCCCCATCTGGTGACGGGGCGCCCCGTTGTGAGCCCTTGACCAGGCTCTCCTCCCTCACTGCCACCAGTGCTGCGCTGGCTGAGTGAGGCGTGGCGGCCAAGTAGAGCACCAGGGGCTCAAGGGGACGTGGCGCCACCATCACCGGCGGGCTGGTGAGGTACTTCTTGAGGTCTTGGAAGGCTGCGTCAGCCTCCGGAGTCCACTCGAATGGTCCTTTCCTTTTCATCAGCTTGAAGAACGGGAGGGCACATTCTCCCAACTTGGAGATGAAACGCCCCAGCGAGGTCACGCAACCTGCCAGCTTCTGCATCTCCTTAAGGGTCTACGGCGGGCTCATCCTCTCTATGGCCTTGACTTTCTCTGGGTTGGCCTCGATCCCTCTGTGCGATACCAAGAAACCCAGTAGCTTGCCGGATGGGACGCCGAACACACATTTCTCCGGGTTGAGTCACAGATCCACCTTGCGCAGGCTGGCAAATGTTTCTTCCAGGTCTTCAATAAGGGTTCTTGCCTCCCGAGACTTCACCACTATGTCGTCGACGTATGCCTCTGCGTTCCTCCCGAGCTGCCGGCCCAAAGCGATATGCATCAGCCGTTGGAAGGTTGCTTCGGCGTTACGCAGCCCAAATGGCATGCAGGTGTAGCAATACACCCCGCATGGAGTCAAGAAAGCCGTCTTCTCAACATCTTGCACCGCCATCTTGATTTGGTGATAGCCCGAGAAGGCGTCCAGGAAGCATAGCAGGTCGCACTCGGCGGTGGAGTCGACGATCTGATCGATACGCGGAAGCGGAAAGGGGTCTTGAGGGCAAGCCTTGTTGAGGTTAGTGAAGTCGACGCACATACGCTCCTTTCCGCCCTTCTTGGGGACGATAACCGGGTTCGCCAACCATTCTGGGTACTGCACCTCCCGAATGACACCAGCCTCTTGCAGCTTGCGGGTCTCTTGAACGATGAACGACTGCTTCTCTGTGGACTGCCGTCGCGCCTTCTGCTTCACCGGTCGTGCGTTAGGGCACACCCTCAGGTGATGCTCGATTATTCCCCTCGGAATCCCAACCAGATCCTTGGGCTCCCATGCGAACACTTCCTTGTTTGCGCGCAAGAAGTCGACCAACGCCTTTTCTTGATCTGGAGGGAGGCTAGCACCTATGGTGAAGGTGGCACCCGACGCCCCGTCTTCATCAACCGGCACCTGCTTCATCTCGGCCCGATCTTGAGAGAACAGCTGCTTCTTCTTCGCCGGCGCAGCCCCCGGAGCCTCTGGGGCCCCTTCCTCAGTCGGCCGTGCGGCCGCCGCGGCCCTGAAGGCGAGTTTGAGGGCCAACAGTGAGTCCTTGGTGTCTCCTGCCACGGTGAGGACGCCGCTGCTTCCCGGCATCTTCATGAGGTTGTAGGCAGGGTGAGTTGCTGCCATGAATTTGGCCAGGGCCGGGTACCCGAGGATGGCGTTGTACGGGAGGCTGATGCGGGCGATGTCGAAGTCGATAAGCTCGGTGCGGTAGTTGCCGCGGGTACCGAAGGTGACGGGGAGGCGGATCTTCCCAATGGGTTTGGTGGAGCCGTTAACGACTCCAGAGAAGGGCTTCGTGGGGCGGAGCCGGCCATGAGGCACATGAAGCAAGCCGAATACTTCCACCGAGAGCACGTTGAGGCCGGCTCCTCCGTCGATGAGTGTCTTGGTGATCGCCACGTTGCAAATGGTGGGGGTGCAGAGCATCGGGAGAGCGCCGGCGCCGGCCGTGACCGCTGGGTGGTCCCCGGAGTCGAAGGTGAGGTCGGCCTCGGGCGCCACCCAACCCGGCGGCGCCGCCCGCTGCACGTGGGCGTCGCCCGCTTGGCGAAAGAACTGCTTGATGTGGCGATCCGAGAGCGGCGCCTGCGAGCCGTCGAGGATGGCTGCGACGATGTGAGGTGCCGGTGCCGCCAATTGCGCGACGAAGAGGCCGCGCAGCTCCTCCCAGGAGGCCACCGAAGATCCCGGCAGGCCCAGGAGCCAAGCGCGCGGCGCGCCCGCGAGGGCTATGGGGAGCCCATTCGCCATGACCTTGTCGTCGCCGCCGGCCGCCAGGACCGCCTCCTCATACGCCTGGAGAAACCCCACAGGGTCAACCGCGCTATCGTAGCGAGGCGGCATCTCCGGCCTGAACTTGGGCGGCCACTACACTCGCCGTAAGGCGGGGGTGAAGGCCCGGAGACCCACGGCGCCTCCGTGCGCACCCGTCGATCCAGTCGGAGAAGAGGCGCCCGCCATGAGAGCTGAACGGCGAGGGCGGAGTGCGGTGGACGGAGAGGCGAAGCTTCGACGCACCCCTACCTGGCGCGCCAAATGTCGGATTTCGGGTTCTGCAAACCCTTGAGAGGTTCGAACTCTGGGGTGCGTGCGAAGAACTCGTCCTCCCCAGTCTGCCTACTCGCTAATCTCACAGCCTAGCTCGTCGAACTGTAAGGAAAAGAGGCACACCAGTTTACCCAGGTTCGGGCCACCTTGCGGTGTAAAACCCTACTGCTTTGTGGTGGATTGGCCTCGGGGGGCTGAGGATGAACTAGTACAGTGGCGAACAGCCTCAGGAGGAGAGGTGTTCTTGGGCTCGGGTGAGCTGGTGAGTGTGTGGGTGATCTGGATGATCCGTCCATCTGATCCCCTTCTACGGTGGTGGCTAAGTCATATTTATAGTGGCCTTGGTCCTCTTCCCAAATGAAAGGCGGGAAGGGATCCCACAACGGCCAAATTTAAAGGAAGACAGCTAGTACATGCTATCCTGACAAAAGTAGTCTTCGCCTGCAAAAGCCTCTGGTCGTGACGCCGTGGTGGGCTCGGTGATGACCTCCGTCCTGCCGTCCTGGCGGTCTTGGTCTTGTTGCACGGGAATGAAAACCTTTGGCTGATTCCTCGGGATTCCGCGCCTGCGCTTGCCTCTTTAGCACCGAAGAGGAAACTAGTACACTGCGCCCGCTGGCGCCCGCCCGGCCTTGGTCGTCATGGCTCACGTCATTCGGACCTCACGAGGTGAGGCTTGCATAGAGATCTCCGCTTCTCGGGAGCCAGCCTGAGGAGGCTGCTCCTCGTGGAGGTTTTGGTGTCGTCCGCCTCGCGAGGCTTGGCCCCTCGCGAGGGTCTTGAGTTGTTGCCGCTGAAGCTGGGCAGTACCAAACCGTCGATGGAGCCACGCCGTGGGCCGCAGGCAGGCAAGTCTGGGTACCCCCGTTCCCAGGACGCCTACACCTTTCGCTGTTGATGCTTCCGGCGATCCCATCCTGTCGATTGCATGTATAGTTGTACAGCCTTTGGACCCTCGATTTATTTGTACAACCTTTGGATCCTCGACCTCCTCAACGATGCCATTGTTGATGTGCCCAGAAGAAGGCAGAAGGAAACGTTGTTGCTGTTGTCGCGGCTTTGCCCTGGGCAGCTGGAGGGTACAATCTATTTCTCCCGTGTTTACTAGTTCATATGTCAGCTGTACTTGTAGCAGTCACATTTACCTATTCCATGTCTAGTACATGCTCACGTGTTTATATATTCATATGAGATTAGTGCTGCTATTGCTATCATCATGATTTATTTATGGATTAAATTAATAAAAAAATGCTAATATATCCAACATTGTCTAGCTCTTTTTATTTGAAACGAGATATTATCTAGCTGTGATTCCTGTGAAATCAAACAGAAAACAAACA
Source organism: Thinopyrum elongatum (assembly GCA_011799875.1). Classification (NCBI taxonomy): domain Eukaryota; kingdom Viridiplantae; phylum Streptophyta; class Magnoliopsida; order Poales; family Poaceae; genus Thinopyrum; species Thinopyrum elongatum. The sequence continues at coordinate 313,528,026 of CM022297.1, forward strand.
ATCAGTCAAACATGGCTTACAAACATTGCCAGCTCCCCTAAACAAAAATAACTACGATTACCATGCACTGGTTTGTGATTGCTACAAAGTTACTACACAAATCTACTGTAACAAACGAGTGTACTGTATTAGGTCAGGCGGATCACGTCAACCAACGCAGCCGTCATCTCCTCTCCTAAAAAACCTTAGAATTCCTCTACCTCCTGCTGGCGGCGTCGGTCCGCCTCGTCTCGAGCGGCCTTAGAGCCATGTGGCGCGGTGGATCCCGGTCCTTGTCGGTGGGAGGGCTCCATTTTTAGGTATTTTTTTTTTGTTATGGTTTGTGTCCTGCTCAGAAGGACGAGACGACGATGGCTCAGTGAAGATGAAATAAGGTTCTTCCCGTCTAGCCCCGTCCCTTGTGGTGTGTCTATCACCGTCAACAGGTGTGTGGAGGTGTGTCTCAGGTGGTTCTGTCTTTGGTAGATCTACTCGGATTTGTTCGTTCGTCTATGTTCGTGTGTCTTCAAGTTGATGTTTCGGTCTACACTACTCTTTATCGGCGGCGGTTGCTGTTCTGGTGCGCTGGTCCTATGCTGTCTTAGCACGACAACTTTCTGACTGTTTAGACAACAAGTTTTGTCCGGTTTCGGTGAGGTAAGGGCGATGACGGCGACGTGCTTTCGACTCGCTTCAGTGTCTATAGTCGTCGCTAGGTGCTGTATGTATCTGAATGTATTTTTTATTATTTCTGGTATTCGTTGTAGTATGAATAGATCGGGCAAGGACAAAGATGTTAACTCTTTTTAGGGAAACAAACATGTTGACTTTGTAGAGCAGCGATACAGTCTATCCACTGCTCCGTCGCATTAATAGCGTTGAATATTTCCTCGTGTCAGTACGTGGACCATTGCTCTGTCATCTAGCAGGAAACGCAGCCTGGTTGACTTTTAGGGCTAGCACGCACGCACGTACGTACAGATCAACCTCTTGCTGCAAAGTCTGTGGTTTCATCCCTGCATGCCTGCAAGGCTGCAACGCTCCAAAGCAGTGGTTGACGCCGCGCGCCCGTGAGTTCCTCGCAAGTAGAAGATGTGGGGTTGCTCATGAGTCATGACGTGAGCGCTGATTTAGATGACACGAACAGCAATAACCTGGGGTTCACGTCTATAGTTGTTAGTCTTTCTATTTCTATAAATGTTATTTTCGTGCTGAATCCGTTTGAGCATACCCTTGGCCTGATCAGTTAAGAAACTAAACTAGCAGTTGCTTCGGAAATTATAGTATTGTTCGTATATTAAACCTAGAGGCTAGAACTACCGATTGAGATAGCCTTGGAACGTCAGCGCAGACGAGATCACAAGATGCTGCGTGCGCGCTCAAGCTTGGACCTTGGTGATTTAAATAGTCGGCCTTGTCGGATGCGCGCTTCGCGAATAAGTTCTAGAAGCCAATAAATGGGTCTGATAAAATGTTCTACTAGAAGCCAATGAACTGGCCTGATAAAAGTCCTAGAGCCAATTCAACAATACAGCAGTACATTCAGTGCATGACAGCATAAGACGTTAGTTACGCAAGTGCGATCATCATCATACGTCTATCTGTTGCTTTTAAGCTACAGCCAGCGACAGATGTGAATACGGGGTGTCAGAGACGATGGCTATTGGGCGTTGCCAGTGACTTTAGTCTCACCTCGAATATGGGAGGGGGTTAGGACCACCTTATAAGGAGGAGTGTCACACTCCCTTCAGACTAGTCTTTTGGGATGTGATGGACTCTTTGCTTGTAGTGGTGTGTCCGATGCGCACCGGAAATGTCCGAACATATGCCGAAGGTTAAGAGCTGGGTCTGGGACGCTAACAATATGACGCAGCAGGTAGAAACAGAAGGGGCCTGCGAAGATGTCACCGCAAGAGTCCCTTCCCATCTCCCGTCGGCGCTCGTGCATAATGCGTTGAAGAAATGCACTTGCTTTGAGTTCAGATGGCTGATACACTGACCCTTGTATGCACAGCCTGTCAGGTGTCAGCTGATGTATGATGGTGCTTTTCCTTTACAAGGGAGTGCATGCGTGTTGGATGTTCATGCATCATGCCACGGAGCACGGAGCCACGGAGCGGTTCATGGTCCCGTGCGTGCGTGCGAGGCCCCGGGTGCGCGGCGGCATGTCCCCAGGTCCCCCCTTGCTGCCGTTGTGCCGTGGCAACAGAGACCCTCATAAAGCACGCATTAAAAACACGTGGATGGGCCGTGGCCGGAGCCATGGAAGGAGCACTAACGTCGCGAGCTCGCAGATTCGATCGATGGGGGATCGACCCGAAATCGGGTGGGGGATCGATCGATGGGCAGATGAAAGTGAGGACGGGTCAATCATCTTCTGGGTGCAGCGCACCCGTCGACGGAGCCACGGCCCACCAGCGGCACCGGAAAGAGAACGGACAGGCCTCGCCGTGGCGCCGCTCATTAATTCGCCCCGGCCTAGCTAGGCGCAGCTGCAGCGGATGGGTGCATGGATTGGGGCGGCGGGTGATCCGTCCGCGAACCGAACAGTGCCCGCGGTGCGGTGCCAATCAGTGCGGTGGGCGGGCGGGCGGGGACGGCATGGCATGGCCTGGCGTGGGGCAGTGGCCAGGGTAGGCGGGTGCGCTGGGGCGGGACCGGAGGAGCGCGTCTCCGCCTCCTCCGGCGCGGATCGGAGAACACGTGTCACCGCCCCGGGTCTGGCCGGGTATTGTCGCCATTACTCGCACTACAGTACTCCCTCCGGTCCTTTTTGGTTTGCGGCTAAGAAAATTCAGTTTTTCCCTCAATGCTCTGCGCCTTAGCTTCTTTACCCCGCTCTTTCCACTGGTACCCCTCCCATCCGTTCCGCTTTGACTGCATGTGCGGCTGCAGTAACTGATTTTTTTTTCAAAAGTATGACAAATTTTATAGCAAATTTGAAAACTAGCGGGCTGAAACAAAAAAAATCACAAATAGCACCCCGTCGGCCTCCCGTGGGCCGAGGGGGGGCCTGTCGATCTCCCGTGGGCCAAGGGGGGCTAGTCGGCCGGCCGTGGGCCGAGGGGGGACTAGTCGGCCTCGTGGCGGCCGAGGGGAGGCCTGTCGGCCTAGTGGAGGCCGAGGGGGGCCTGTCGGCCTCCAGGAAGCCGACGAAATCCTGGATAAGGCCGACAGCTCCTTTCTTCTTCCTCCCTTCGCTGCTTCCCCTCTCTCTCTCATTTCTCTCTCTCGTTTCTCCACCCCCGCGCCGATCTCTTCCCTCGTCCACCCATTTTCATATCCAACCCGCAGAAACAATAGATCATAGCATTCTCCGTCGGTGTACGTAATTTTTTTTGCTATGGTGTAGTTTTTTGTGCGTGGTGGTGAGGAGGAGGTGGTGGTGGTGAGGAGGTTGTGGTGGTGAGGAGGAGGTGGTGGTGGTGATGAGGAGGATGTGGTGGTGAGTTGGAGTTCCGGTGGTGCAAGTAGTCCGCGAGGTGGCCGGTGCCGCTGAGTTGAAGAGAGGACGAAGAAGAAGGGGACACACGCATCAAAGGTATACCATTGTCGTCACAAATATTTTTGTAGCCGGTAATATTTTTAGTTAGTGTAGCCGGTAATATTTGTAGTTAGTGTAGCCGGTAATATTTTTTTTAGTGCAGCCGGTAATATTTTTAGTTAGTGTAGCCGGTAATATTTTTTTTAGTGTAGCCGGTAATATTTTTAGTTAGTGTAGCCGGTCATATTTTATTTTAGTGCAGCCGGTAATATTTTTAGTTAGTGTTGCCGGTAATTTTTTTTTTAGTGCAGCCGGTAATATTTTTAGTTAGTGTTGCCGGTAATATTTTTTTTAGTGCAGCCGGTAATATTTTTAGTTAGTGTTGCCGGTAATATTTTTTTTAGTGCAGCCGGTAATATTTTTAGTTAGTGTTGCCGGTAATATTTTTTTTAGTGCAGCCGGTAATATTTTTAGTTAGTGTTGCCGGTAATATTTTTTTTAGTGTAGCCGGTAATATTTTTAGTTAGTGTAGCCGGTAATATTTTTTTCATTGCGATTAATGAGTAGGTGGCAATGTCTGACAGGTGAAAATGTCTGAATCAGTAAATTTGACTGTTTACTACGGCCCTGGTAATGTTCGATATAATGAGTTGGGGGTTGATCTTAGCGAGTTTAAAAATGGCGTCATGACACTTTCAGACCCGAACAGAATGGACATTAGACAGTTGAAGTACTGGTTGACTACTAGTTTTGGGCTGGATCCTGAAGTATGTTCCGTCAGTATTCATGCATTGTGGACGAAATCCTGTAAAAATGTGAAGTGGGAGTTGATGCCGATAGATAGGAGCCAGCATTGGTTGACCCTGTTAAGTCGTTGCCGAGACAGAAGAATCCACCCATATGCCCTAGTGCAACATGTGGCGAAGGAGGAGAATACCGTACAACTCCACGTGGGGTATGAACCCGGGCAGGGTAGTCAAGTGGCTAACGAGATTTATTTATCCGGGTCACAGCCACAGGATGTGGATGCTAGCCAAGAGTCAGACTACGTGCCACACAATGTTTGTGGTCATGATACTGGGCAGAGTCAGTCGATAATATTAGCTGGTTCTGGTGTTGCTGATGGGGATGAGGAAGGCGATGAAATGCAGAGGGTGATGGAGGAAGAGGACGATGATGGATTTGCGGAGGATCTGGATTCTGAAAATTCCGAGGATGAAGTGGAGGTACCGATTCCTTCTGCATGGGATTAGGACATATCCACCGGCCTTACGGTCAACGATGGCCATGAGACTCCATGGCAGTATAATCTGAACCAAGTCCAGATAGGGGCTATGTTTGATACAAAGAAAAAATTGAAGTATGCGGTGATAAAGTGGGCTATGTCTACGCAGAGGGTTTTCCGGACACACATATCAAGTCCAACAAACTATACCGTGAAGTGTGCTGAAACAGGTTGTCCTGCGAAGGTGCACGGGCACGTGCCGAAGTATAACATCCACTGGGTTGTCACCAATGTGGTCCCACATAATTATGTGAGGAAAAACCTGTTGGTTCGTCATCCAAACCTGACTTCAACTCTCATTGCGCAACTCATGTATACTGAGATAGTGGAGAAGAAAGATATGGAAGCAAAACACATCCAGACAGCAGTGAAGGTCAGATGGAATTATGAGATTCCTTATGGGAAGGCTTGGAGGGCTAAGCAGAAGGCTATGGAGGAAAGGTTTGGGATGTTCTTCGACTCATATGATAATGTTGTCCGTCTCCTTGACATACTGAAGGAGAGGAATCCCGGCACTTATGTTAACATACAACACACGAGGTTGGAAAGTATACCAGATTTCAAGGTGTTGAAACGAGTATTCTTCTCTTTCGCTATGTGCATCGAAGCTTTCCGGCATTGTCCTCCTGTGATGTTTGTGGATGGTACATTCCTGACTGGTCAGTACAAAGGGCAAATCCTGACTGCTATTGGTGTGGACGGGAACAATCAAATCATCCCACTTGCCATGGCATTTGTGGAGGGTGAGAACTTTTCGAGCTGGGTATGGTTCTTCCGTCAAGTTAAAATTGCGATCGTGAAAGACCGACCAAACGTCTGTGTCATTCATGACAGACATGCTGGTATATTGAAGGCCGTGAAGACACTAAGGAATCCAACAGCTCACGAACCAACACCTTGGAAGGACTTGCAGAGCCGGTGGTGCATGCGCCATCTTGGGGCTAATTTTTTCTCACAGTTTAAGAACAAACGGTTGATGAACTTGTTCAAAAAATTATGCAACCAGAACCAGCAGCGCAAATACGAATTTATTTGGTCAAAACTAGATGAGTTTACTAAGAAGCAGGTCCGTGCGAGGAAGAAAATGGAAAAAGATCAGGTTAAATTAGCAGCACTCATCGCGGAACTAGAGGAGCCAGTAGGTCTTTGTGACTTGCCAGCAATTGACCCTCCTAATACTCAGAGAAAGAAGGGCAGGGCAATAAAGAATTTTTCTGAGTGGATAGAGAAAGAGCCTCCGGTGAATTGGTCTTTGCTGCATGACACCCATGGAGCTAGGTATGGCCACATGACAACCAATCTTGCAGAGGTGTATAACTTTGTACTCAGAGGGAATAGAGCATTGCCACTCACAGCTATTGTAGAGGCTGTATTCCATGGCACTTTGAGATATTTCAGAGAAAGGCACGAGTTAGCAAAGAAGCATATTGCAGATAACCAGAACACACCTTATTGTAGCCGTGTCATGGAGTACATGGCAAAGAAGATAGAGAAAGCAAAGAAGCACACTGTCAGACTCATAGGTAATCAGGAAAGGAGGTATGAGGTTCAGCTTCCTACAGATGGTTTTGGTTCTGCAAATGAGGTGAAGACGCACGAGGTAAAAATTGGAACGGAATTTTATCCAACTTGTGAGTGTACATGCAACAAACCGAAGTTGTTGCACCTGCCTTACTCACATGTGTTGGCTGCCTGTGGCCAGATTGAGTTGGACGCTATCTCCTTCGTGTCCCCATACTATTTAAAAGATGCAGTACTCAATGTCTGGACAGGTGAGATGACAGGGTTTAGAGTCGTCGGCAATTTCAACAAGGTAAACGATGGGCAGAGAGTATACATTCCGGATCCAGAACTTCGGCGAACAAGCAGGGGCAGACGTAAGGTAAAGCGCATCCGAAACGATATGGACCAATCTGAAGCTGGTGGAGCAACCAGACAATGTTTGCTATGCGCGACTTATGGGCATAGGATGGAATATTGTCCCGACCTGAACAAAGACGGTGCTTTCACATCGACGAGTGCTTCTACATCGACGACTGCGACAACAGTAGGAAGAGGTAGACATGGTCGTGGCAGTCGTGGTGGTCGTGGCAGTCGAGGCCGAAGGGGCGGACGAGGAAGAAATAACTCGCAAGCTATATAATGTGTTGGACTATGTTTTAATTTGTAATATGTGTTGGACTATGTTTTAATTTGTAATATTATTTGACTATGTTATAATTTGTAATATGTCTGGACTATGTTTTATTTTGTAATATTATTTGACTATGTTTTAATTTGTAATATGTCTGGACTATGTTTTAATTTTTAATATGTCTGGACTATGTTTTAATTTGCACCTGAGATTTGTTGTTTGAATTGCAGATATGGCTTCGTATCCGTTGCTTAATCGTAATATTGATAGAGGGCACCAGGCCGCACTTATGGAAGCGGGCAAGAACTTAGACGTGTTGGTCACTCGCACCCCAAAGTCTAACTGGATGATACACCATTCATGGGTTAATAGGTATGTGTCGGTATAATGACTTACTATGTTTGACATCATTTTAATAGCCGCTAACTGTATGCTACATTCTCTTTATTTTGTAGGTTAAGTTGGGCTGGACTTCTACCCTTGGCACGGCTGGTTGAGGGTACATTGGATGAGTGGGTTGAACATCCGCAATTGGATGAGGCAGGTGAACCAATGCAGTTACGCAAGAGGCAAGTGAAATGTTTCTCTTACGACAAGTCACTCATTACCTGCTTAGTAGATAGATGGAGACCAGAGACACATACGTTTCACTTTCCCTGGGGAGAGATGGCGCCTACTTTACAGGATGTGTCTTACTTGTTGGGATTACCTCTGGCCGGTGCTGCCATAGGTCCTTTAAAGGCAGAATCTGGTTGGCTAGCATCGATGCAGGGCCGTTTTTTGGCTGCGGTGCCAACTGCTAAGGTCCTAGACAACGATACTCACGGGCCTCGTTTTAAGTGGTTGACCCAGTTTCAGGTAACCTTCATGGCAAGTTTAAAAACTGATGTTTTCATTGTTGTCCTCATTGCATAGTTCAAACAATCTTTGGTTTCTATGTAGATTGTCTCCTTAGGATATCCCAATGTTCAGTTGTCAGAGGCACAGATTGACCGACCCCTAGAGGCATATATTTTGTGGTTGTTCGGCAAGACAATGTTCACGGAGAATCACGTGACCACTGTCGATGCACGACTCATCGGTATTGCACGAGAGATAGCTAACGCACGTTGCCCTGGGGACATTCTGCAGAGGAGTTTTGGTTCTGCTGTGTTAGCGGCTACGTACAGAGGCCTGTGCAAAGCTTGCCCGTTGAAGGCTAGAAAATCAGGTATTACAGGATGTCCACTATTGTTGCAGCTCTGGTCATACGAGAGATTCCCTATTGGTCGACCCTATGTCTACATTGATAGACCTTTTGGTTTGGAGGACATGGCTGGGACTTACGTGCCTGCTATCGGTGACTTGCCTACTATGGGATCTGTTTGGACACGGAGAGAGGTATTTTCATATTAAGTAACAACATGAATTACTAATGCTTATTTCTTGCCATTCAATAGTATTACTAATGCTTATTTCTTGTCATGCACAGAGACAGTTCGCGCATAGCCAGGTGAGGGGCTGCTACCCCTCCTTCACGGTGCAGTTTGATAGTTTGCACGAGGATCAAGTTATCTGGGAGCCATACTCCCATCAGGCTATATTATCCAGGTGTCCAGTTGGGATTTCTGGATTGTGCACTAGAGATCGGCACTATTGGATGACCAAGGCCAAGTTGGTGTTCGACGTGACGGTTGAGGAGATGGCTCTTCATAGGGTGATGAGACAGTTCGGCCTATGCCAAGAGCCTGACATTCCAGTTATTCCACACTTACCAGATCACGTGCACAAGTAAGTAATACTATTTTAGTTCTCAGGTCTGCATTCAGAATATCACTAATCATGTAACGCGCATGTCAATCTCAGGTACAGTCGCGCAGGAGGAAACAAGTCCCACGATTCTTGGCTTCGCGACATTAGCCCTTACGTGGACGAATGGACTACTGCGCCGACAAATATCTGGGATGAGGTTCGGCCCTTTGACTGGGACAAGTTCGGGTTGTATCTGCAGAGTTACCGGCATAGCACCAGGATGTACTTGGTTCCATCAGCAGCTCCTGATCAGATCGAAGCCCCTCTCACCAGCGATATGAACCCAACTGCCTCTGTTATGGGAACCAGACACCACGCGGTACGTGCTATGGTTCTCACATGTTAAGTTTTTTCTTAACCTGAACATATACAATTGGTTGACTATTAGTGTTGTCTGCCATACAACAATGATCTAATTGGTTAACTCTCCGTGTACAGGGTGACTTGACAAGCGAGGCGCTAGAGGAGGTTTCCACTTTAATGCAACGCTTTGAGAGGGGAGATAATATCCCACCACGAGAGAACGTCTCATGGTTGAGGCGTCTTGATGAGAAGCTACGGGGGATTTACGCAGCTGTTACATGTAGACGATCTTCGGATGTTGCTATTCCTCGTCCAACACATCGTCCGCCACGCCACTCTCTGCAGCGTTCAGAACCTCGACCCTCTGTGCAGCGTTCAGAACCACGACCCTCTGTACAGCGTTCACAACCAGGGAGCTCTTCCTGGCAGCAGACACCTCCTTCACAACCAGGGAGCTCTTTCTTCCAGCAGCCACCTCCTTCAGAACCAGGGGGCTCTTCCTGGCATCATCAGATGGACCTAGGTAACACTAATTTGTACATTCTTTTAAACATTGTAGGTTCGCAAATCAATTTTACATGTTTTACTTTACCGCAGTCGGCAGCCAGTCGCAGCCGTTCATGCATTCAGTCCAGTCACCGATGCTTAGTGGTGCTGGTTCGTTCTTAGCCGGCGACAACGACGATGATGACCGAGCTGCAAACACCTATGAGTTCTCGCAGACAGTTCTTCACACTCCACCACCACCATTGACGCAGGAGACACAGACAGACGAGTTTATCTATGGTCGTGGTAATCGTCAGCGTCATCCACCGGCTGATCGCTTATCGCCTTCCGGTCCTCGTCCGAGGAAGACCCAGATTCGTCGTCGTCCCCCCCAGTGATATCGTTATCTATGTATGAGTCGTTAAATATATTAGTTTCAGACTATTCGCATATGTTACTATCGCACTTGCTTCTATCTGATCAGGATACATATATTGTTTTATGTATGTGAGAGACATATTACTATTAATCCGCATTGTTATTCGAGTTACATTTCCAAAGAGACTGCAACCGATAATTAAGATACAAGTACATCTCACATAAACGGTAGGACTGAACTTACAAAATACAGCTTACATACTACATGAAGGCATCATCGTCATCCTCCGTCGCTGCAGCACTCTTGCCCTTCGACGATGCGGTACTCTTGCCCTTCGACGATGCGGTACTCTTGCCCTTCGACGATGCGGTACTCTTGCCCTTCGACGACGAGGTACTCTTGGCCTTGGTGCTCGGCATGAAGATATCGTCTTCGTCTTCCCTGTCGGCAGTCCATAAATATGTATGCTCTGCTGCAATCCTTATAAAATTTTCACTCTTCGTCTGCACTACCTTCTTCCACCTTCCATGCAACCTAAGAAGTTCTTTACGTACCTCCTCATAGGTCCTTTCAGGCCACCCAGACCTACGTAATGCGTGAGCCAACTCATTCTGTATGGTGTCACTACAGATGAGTTCGTCCCATGGAACTATCCTATTGTCCATCCTGAAATTTGTGGCTAGCCTAAGAAGACATTTGCTCATCTCAGGGTGAAAACTACGATCGAAAGGATAATTGGACATCTCGACTACACTAAAATGGACTGCTTATCCAACTCCGTGTGAAGGGGGTTTTATAGGTAGAGAGGAGAAAATGGCGGGAAAGAACGACTGCGGTATGGAGGGAAAGGTGTCGGGAACATATGGCGGGAAGGGGTTGGCGGGAAACGGGTGGCGGGAAGGGGTTGGCGGGAAACGGGTGGCGGGAAGGGGTTGGTGGGAAACGGGTTGCGGGAACATATATCGGCACAGAGTTGGCGGGAAAATATTGAGAGAAATGAGGGGGAATGGTTGTGCAGCAATTATAATGAATTTATTTGTAAAAAAAACACTTAGAACCCCTCGGCCCACAGCACTGCCTACTACACTATACTGCACTGCCTACCCACCTTACTGTCAAGGGGGTTTTATAGGAAGAGAGTAGAAAATGGCGGGAAATGGTTGACGAGAAAGGATGGCGGGAAAGGTAGCATAAATAATATTTATACAATATTTATAAGACGGGCAATCGTTGTACATCATTAATAAGTCAAATTTCACAAAAAAAACATTTCAGCTTACCATGGGCCAACAGGAGCCCACTCGGCCGTGTGGAGGACTCGTCGGCTTCGTGTAGGCCGACCCAGTCGGCCTACTGGTGGCCGACAGGCCCCCCATCGGCCTACTGGTGGCCGACAGGCCCCCATCGGCCCACCCTAGGCCGACAGGCCCCCATCGGCCCACCCTAGGCCGACAGCCCCCCCCGTCGGCCCAGCCCAGGCCGACAGGGTGCTATTTCTGATATTTTTGCATTCTGCCCAATAATTTTCAAAAAGGCTATAAATTTAGTCATAGTTTTGAAAAAAAATCCCGACAACTCCCAACTCTCTCTCCCATACCAATCGCCCCTTCCCAAGGCATGCGCATGCAGATAGAGTGAGACACATGCAGACTTGGAAGAGTGAGACGCATGCAGACTTGGAAGACAGAGAGAGATGCATGCAGTAGTACATGCGCGAGAATTCCGGTGTGGGGCAGGCTCAACCAATGGTATGCATGCCTAGAAAAACTAACCCCAGCCTCCCTCAGTAGCACATCAGGGGTAGAACTGTCCAACTTCAAACGAAACAATCACTCCTTGGTATTCGAGCTTCACCTTAGACGCAAACAAAAGAGGACCGGAGGGAGTATATGGCTTGATCTTGGGTCTTGGCGTCCTGCATCGGATATTTCACCAGAAACCGTCATGATGTGTTTTGCTCAAAGTTGATGATCAATTATGTGCCGACGTTGAATTGTTGGTTGCGGCAGTACTATGATGAGTGCTCATCGAGCTCCTGGCACTCCTTATGCACTAATGCACATGTGTCTCTCCGGTCATTAGATGAAGAACTAGCGGCCGTGATCTACCGGCTAAGAGCATCTCCAATAGATGATGAAGATGCGAAAAAGCCTAACTTTTGCATCTTCAGAGACCAAAAAACTGTGTCCAACAGATGATGTAGATGCAAATTTTTTACGTCTCCGCCTCCTAGAGATGTAAACTATACCACCTCGCAGTGCAATTTTACGTCTTCGCGTGTTGGAGATGTAAAAAGAGCAGCGGCGCGCCAACCGCCAACGGCTGTTCATTCCACTTCCGCGCCCCCAATCTTCCTCCTCCCGCTAGGCCGCCGCCGCCCCACCGCAGATGCACCTCCGCCTCGCCCCCCGCCGCCGATTCCACCCCTCAACGCCCGCCGCCCGCCGTTGTACGGCTTGGATCGGGCCGCCGCCACTCCGCTCAGCCCCGACCCCGTTCGCCAGTCCCGCTCCGCCTGTCGCTGCCCCGGTCCGCCCCGACCCCGCGCCGCCACCGCTGTCCCGACCACGACCCCGTCCGCCCATCCCGACCCCGTCGCCGCCCCGACCCCGGCCGCGCTGCCACCGTCGCCCCGAACCCGACCCCGTCCGCCTGCCGCCGCCCCACTCTGCCCGCCGCCGCCGTCTCTCCGGTGTTTTTTTATGGCGCCGAAGAAGACTCCAAAGGGCAAGTCCGGGTTCTTCGGCGTGAGGGCGAAGCCCTCCGGCAACTTCGGGGTGGAGTTCTCCGACGCAGGCCGCCGCTGGTGGCTCGGCACGTACCCCACCGCCCACGAGGCCGCGCGTGCCTACGACGTGGCGGTGTGGCGTGCCGGAAGGCCCAAGGAGCACCTCAACTTCCCGAAGATTGAGAGTCGGGCGGATGCGGAGATGCTTGTGCCACAGGGCATCCGGATGCAGGAGATTACGACGAAGAAGGTGAAGAAGAAGCCGACGGTTATCGTCTGTCACGATGAGAGCGACGAGGCGACGATGGCGAGGTTTACCCGGGAGCATCCGGAGTACGTCCACGCTGAGCTAGAGTACTACTGGAAGCGCGATGTCGAGGCGAAGAAGAAGGACGAGGCCGGCCCCTCGACGGTGATCCCTATCGAGTCATCGGAGGAGGACTGGGATGACTCCGACGAGGAGGACGAGGGGTGCGATGACCTGAACAAGGACGAATTATGCGAGCAATTCCGCAGCTCCGGCGATGAGGAGTAGTTTCATCTAGTAGTTCAAATAAGTAGTAGTTGAATTTATGTATGAAACTATGTTGAATTTCATGTTTGAACTATGTTGAAATGAAGTGGTAGTTGGTCGTTTTCAGATTTTTACATCTCCATTTACATCATCTATTAGAGTTGTTGTTTTACATCTCCAAAAATACATCATCTGCTGGAGTTGAGACTTTTTTGAAGATGCAAAAAACACATTTTGGAGATGTAAATTTTTACATCTCCTGTTTACATCTCCAGAATTTGCATCATCTATTGGAGATGCTCTAATGTTATGTTCACAAGATTATTTTTTGTTAAATTTGATCATTTTATTTTTTAGTCTAACCACACTCCACTTTATTGACGGTCATTTAACAAGTTTGTAGTCCGGCCTTAGGGTATCTCCAACACAGACCCTCAGGCCGCCCGCATATGTGCGAACCACGCGGTCCGGGACGCGGAAGCCATCCAACGCGGAATGTATCGGTCCGTAGGGCGGTCCGAATGCACTTTCTCCTACAAATCAGAGACAAACATGCAGGACTTTGCGAGCGTCAGGACAGCACCCACGAGTGCTTCTGACCACCCTAGCCCACCCAAACCCTCTTCTCCCTCGCCCGCGCTCGTTCCCGTCTCACTACTAGGGAAACCTTATATGTGGAGGCTTAGCAGTAGCGCTGCTTTAAGGAATGCGCTACTGCTACTTTACAGTAGCGATGGGTCAGCACAGGCGCTACTGCTAAAACCTCAGCAGTAGCGTGTGACGCCCCCGGCTCAATCGTGCACTAATCATACACGCAAATGCACACGATCAAGCCTAAGGACTCACGGGAAGATATCACAACACAACTCTAAAACATAAATAAAGCCATACAAGCTTTATATTACAAGCCAGGGCCTCGAGGGCTCGAATACATAGCTCGATGGCATACAAACGTCAGCGGAAGCATAAGATATCTGAGTACAGATATTAAAAGAGAAACAGAAAGGCCTTTAAAAAGGCGGGGCAAAATAAAACACTACGATCGAAAGGCGCAGGCCTCCTGCCTGGGACCCTCCGAACCTACTCCTGGTCGTCGGCAAGCTCGTAGTAGTATCCATCCTCGGGGTAGAAGTGGTAGCTGAAGTCGTCAACCGGGGCAGCGGTCTCAGGGGCTCCGTCATCTGGTTGCACCAAAAGGATATGGGGGAAAAAGAAAGCAAAGCAACCGTGAGTACTCATCCAAAGTACTCAGCAAGCAAGGATCTACACTACATATGCAACATTATCAAAGAGTGGCTGTATATGTGAACTGGGCTGCAGAAATGCCACAATAGAGGGAAGGCCTAGTCCTATCGAAGACTAGCATCTTCAGAGGTCTTGCGGCATTAGAAGAGTGTAGATTAGTACAATATAAAGTAGTAATATCATTAAGTCTCAACCTCACCCAGAGATCCTTTCTCGACTCCCTGCGAGAAAGCAATCCCAGAGCCATACAGTCATCAACCTCGTCCTGAGATCCCTTCTCGACTCCCTGCGAGAAGCAATCCCAGAGCCATAGTATCCAATTCTAGTTGTATCGATCGGGATACAACTCCGAGTGTCCGTTACCGAGGATCCGGCTATGCATAGATTAGTTCTTCCCTGCAGGGGTGCACCAACTTACCCACCACGCTCGCTTAACTCCAGTCGGACACACTTTTTCGGGTCATGCCCGGCCTCGGCCAAACGACACACCGCAACCCTACCTAGAGCTCAGCAGAGAGGTCCCCGTCGGTCTACATCCTAAGCGCTCAGAGGTCTTGGGCCATCGCCCTGTGCACTCCGAGTCATTGCGTGCAGGGGGAAGCCAGGCACCAGGGGGGCGCCGGCCCGTCCCGGCCGCAATGCTGAACTGGATGTCTGACAAAGCCTTCGGCTGATGCATACGATGCAGAGTGCCCATAACTTTTCCCGCGTGATGGTTAGTGCTATCGGGCCAGAGGCCCACTCGAATCAAATATCCAAATCGTAGTGTGTTGGTAGTGCGGTAACGAGCAGAGACTCACGAAAGATGTGACCCCGTCGCCCCGTCTCGAGGACTTGCGGCAAGAGCCAAGAATGCCCGGCCACGCCTCGTATTCTCACTCGGGCACCATCCAGGCAACCCGTCTTCACATCACATGCGGGTACCCCTCAGGGTCGACCCGCCTTTCCAAGTAACAATAGTACAGTCCAAGTATCCGTGTGTCCATAACATCAGGGGAATCCGAGGTATCACCCTTGTTGGATTCCTACTTGATGTATCCGTCAAGGTGAACTCAGAGGAATCACCCTCAATGGGTTCACACTTGAGGTGTTGTACGACGGCGTCGTTATCGGAAGTGGTGAAGGAGGAATCACCCTCGATGACCACGACCGAATAGCTACTCTACAGAGTTAACGTCAGAAGTGCTACACGAGGTATCACCCTCGGCACTCGATAGTAACTCAGTAGCGGCGTACAACTAAGGGGGTGATGTGCGGTGCCGGGACCTGGTCTTCAATCCCGTTGATCGGGTCTTCTGATAATCCAGCGGGGCAGTCGGGACAAGTGGGGTCACTGATAGGTCTCTACCCAGCCTATACTAAGCAGTTTAGGATATGCAGGTAATTATCAACAGCAGGTTACAATAAACAGGCTATGCATCAGAATAGGTAAAGCAGTAGTAGCAGCAATTCTAATGCAAGCATGAGAGAGAAAGAATAGGCGATACTGGTATGCTCAAGGAGGGAGGGGTGCTTGCCTGGTTGCTCGGCGGCAAGGGCAAGGTCGTCAGTGGTGTCGTCGGGCTCCTGAGCTGCGTCGGTCTCGGGAAATGCGTCTGTAGCGGGCTCTACCGAGAGAGAAGAGGGGAAGGAAACAGTAAATATAAAGCAAACAAGAGCATGACATGACATTACACAGAGCTAGGGGTGTTCTGTCGTGGTGCTACACGATATAGGTGAAGAGGGAAAACATCCGGGAATGTTTTCCCGGTTCCGGACATTTGTCAGACAAATGACCGGAGGGGAACGGTTGCATGTTCAGATAGTTAGGGATGTGTGATGGACGAACGGACCGCGCATTTGGATTCGTCTCAAAATTCTGATCATTTTTCATATATAAATTATTTTCATTGGAGTTACGGTTCAAAAGATATGATTTTCTAAAGTTTTTATTAATTTCTGGAATTTAATCAATTATTTAAAACAACATTATCCAGAACAGTACGGGGGTGACGTCAGCATGACATAGAGGTGACGTCAGCGGTCAACTGGGGCTGACCCGGTCAAACCTGACGTGTGGGGCCCACATGTCATAGACACAGGGCTAATCCAGGGTTTAAATTTACCTAAAACTAATTAACAGGGGTGTGGCCCCACCTGTCAGTGAGTAATTAGTGATTAATTAACTAATTAATTAATTAACATTTTAATTAACAGTTTATTTATTTTTTAAATTGATTTAAACCACGCGGGACCCACATGTCAGTGGCCCACGCTGCCACGTCGTCGGTTGACCCAGTCAACAGGGCCCGCGGGGCCCAGTGTTCAATGACACAGGGGCGGGGCCCATGGCTGCCACGTCAGCGACGTCGCCGGAACAGCGCCGACGAGCGCCGGACGTGGCCGAGAACTCCGGCGAGCTCGGAATCGAGCTGTGGTGCACGGTTTTGAGCGCGTTCGGTCGCGTTCGAAAGCAGGCGATGGGCCGCATCTAGTGGGGGGGGGGGGGGGTGGCGTCGCCGGAGATGCACCGGAGCGACGACGGCGAGCATGTCGGCGGCGGCCGTTTCGGGCATGCGACGGGTTCGGCATTGCGGTGCGCTAGCGAGCGAACAAAACAGCTGGGGGTGGTCTACGCGACGCGGCGATGCTAACGGGCACGAGCCCGAGACCATTTGGTCGCCGGAGCCACGCCGGCGACGTGCTCCGCGGCGGCGAACTCGGGCGAGTTGGGGGCGACGGCTACGGCTACGGAGAGTGCGCGGGGAGAGGGGGGAGGTGGACGAGGTGCTCACAGCGAACCGTGGGGAAAAGGCAGTGGGCTCGGGGTAGCTCGAGGTCGCCGGAATCGATGGCGACGTCGCGGCGGCCGAAGGTTGAAGAAGGACGCGGGGAAAGACGCTGTGGTGGCGTTCGGCTTAGGCTCGTCGGCGCAATCGAAGTAGCGGAGCGCGGTGGAGCTCGGGGACACGGAGAGGCAGCGAGGAGGGTGCGGTGGCTGCGGCTAGGCCGGAGCCATGGCGGCGGTGGCGCTCGGTGAGGGGGGAGCAGAGGAAGGGGAGGGAGAGAAGTGACCAGGGGAGGCCAGGGGAGCGCGGGGAGCTGCTCTTATCCATGGCAAGCGCGAGAGCGCGCTGTCGTGCAGCGAGGGAGGGGGGCCAGGCTCGGGGGCGCGCGCGCACGCAGAGCGCTCGACAACGGGGCGCGGGAGGGGGGGGGTGAGCAGTGCGGGGAAAGGGACGGCGCCAGGTGGGCTGGGCCGGCTGGCTGACTTAGGCCCAGCTGCCCTGGGCCTTTTTCCCTTTTCTATTTTCTTTTCTGTTTTCTGTTTTGTTTTGCCTTTTGTCTTTTGTTTTTATTTCAAACCACTTTTGTAAAATATGAGACTAGCCCAAATAAATATGGTGCATTATAAGCCACTGCAATATAATGGTTTTGAGTCAAAAGGTTTTCATTTGGTATTTTATTTAATTAAGAAGGTATTAAATAGTGCTGTTTTACTGCTGTTTGAGTCAGTTAATCAATTTAGTGAATGCTTGGTTATGATTTTAGAATTGTCTCTGGAATATCTGCCATTTAATGAACATTTTAGTTTCTGGGTTTGGACAACTTTTATTTTCACTTTTAGTTTGAATTTCCATTTGAATTTGAATTTGAAAAGAGATATGATACTAATGATGATTAAGCACTGTTGATCCTGATGACATGGCATAATCAAAATGGTGATTACTGTAGCTTAATACATGGGGTGTTACATAGCGCAGCCTTGGCGAAAGGCGCTACTGCTATGTGAGCCCCCCCTAGCCACCAGGGTACGTATAGTAGCAGCGCGGCCCGCCGGAAGTGCGCCACTGCTAAAATTTTAGCAATAACGCGTGTTGCAGACCCGCCGCTGCTGCTAACGTTGTACTGTGCCACATGGTGGGCCCTGCTTAGCACTAGCGCAGCTTGAAGGACCGCGCTACTGCTAAGGTTTTAGCAGTAGCGCCGTTTCCTCACTAGCGCTACTGCTAAGCCGCAGCAACCACCTTTTCAACCCTCTCCCTCTCCCCCTTCCTCTCTCCCTTCACTTTTCCCTCCCCTCCTCTCTCCCTCACTTTGCTTCTTCCCCACCTTGCTTCTTCCCCCATTACTTTCTTTCTTCTCCTACCTCTCTTTCTCTCTCTTTAATGCCCCTAACTACACCACACCTCCATTAATGCAACCCCTTTCCCTTTTCCTCACTTTTCATCCCCCTCCACTAGTTAGAGCCATCTCCTTCCCCAACTAGCTATGTAGATCCACCCATTTAATGAAGTGACCTTTCTACCTCCCCAACTAAATCTATCCATTTAATTAAAGAAGTAATCTTTGTCCACTTTCGATCACTAGCTAGCTAGGTGTGTGGCGACACCGACATCATCACCGTGCTCGATCTATCTCGAGATAGCTAGGTGAGTATAAATTTGTTCTTTACAAGAATGGAAATATGTGTGTGTGTGCGCTATATGACCTAAATCGGGCGATATGATGGAAATTGTGCGTCTGGCATGAGTTGCCACCGAATTGTGCATGAGCTGCCTATGTTTTGCCGAAATGTCGATTTATTTCCGTTTCGGCGAATTTCAGGCAAACTCTATATGTCCTATTTTTAGGGAAGGTCATGCCGAATTTTTGTATGACTTTGATGCATTGATGACCCACAAGTATAGGGGATCTATCGTAGTCCTTTCGATAAGTAAGAGTGTCGATCCCAACGAGGAGCAGAAGGAAATGACAAGCGGTTTTCAGCAAGGTATTTTCTGCAGGCACTGAAATTATCGGTAATAGATAGTTTTGTGATAAGATAATTTGTAACAGGTAACAAGTAACAAGTGTAACAAAGGTGCAGCAAGGTGGCCTAATCCTTTTTATAGCAAAGGATAAGTCTGGACGAACTCTTATATAAAGCAAATCGCTCCTGAGGACACATGGGAATTATTGTCAAGTTAGTTTTCATCATGCTCATATGATTCACGTTCGCTACTTTGATAATTTGATATCTGGGTGGACCGGTGCTTGGGTGTTGTCCTTACTTGGACAAGCCTCCCACTTATGATTAACCCCTCTCGCAAGCATCCGCAACTACGAAAGAAGAATTAAGATAAATCTAACCATAGCATGAAATATGTGGATCCAAATCAGCCCCTTACGAAGCAACACATAAACTAGGGTTTAAGCTTCTGTCACTCTAGCAACCCATCATCTACTTATTACTTCCCAATGCCTTACCCTAGGCCCAAATTGTTAGAGATACGACACGCAATCGAACTCGATGAAGAACGAAAGAAGCAAGGGACACGAGATTTTAACGTGGAAAACCCCTCCAACACGAAGGGGAAAAAACCACGAGCGCCAGCCAGCCAAACTTCACTATATCGGGGGAGGTTACAAACGCTGGGGATTTACAACTGATCAACTTATCCCATGCGGCGGCTTACAAGAGGTATATATAACACAGGTGACCTAGGTCAATATTGATCCGCTCTGCTTCGGCCCAAGCCTACCGGCGACGGGCCTCGCTCCGCTCGCTCGTCAGAAGTTAGCCTCCCTCTTTATACTTGAATTTGGAGCATAACATAACAAACTCCACCTTGAGACAAATTCCATCTTGTAGCATGAATGAGAACCTCCTCCCTGAACAACAAAGAAAACACTTTCGGCGCCAAACAGCCACTAGGGCTAATGAGTTATACCAACTAAGTCTGAGCAAAGCTCAAACTTAGCAACAGGAACTGGCTTTGTCAACATATCAGCAGGATTGTCATGAGTACTAATCTTGCATACCTTCGGTTTACCTTGCTCAACAATGTCTCAAACATAATGATATTTGACATCAATGTGCTTTGTTCTCTCATGGAACATCTGATCCTTAGTGAGGTAAATGGCACTCTGACTGTCACAAAACAAGTTAATGCAAGAATTATCTCCACAAAGCTCAGCATACAAACCTTTCAGCCAAACTGATTCTTTACATGCTTCTGCAATAGCCATGTATTCTGCTTCAGTGGTAGACTGGGCAACTACTGGCTGCAATGTTGCCCTCCAACTCACGGCACAAACACCAACAGTGAACACATAACCTGTAAGGGACCTCCTCTTGTCCAAATCGCTGGAAGCAAAATCTGAATCCACATAGCCAACTAGTCCCTCACCAGTTCTGCCAAATTTCAAACAAGCATTGGAAGTGCCACGAAGGTACCTGAAAATCCACTGAACAGCCTTCCAATGTTCTTTACCAGGGTTAGCCATGTATCGACTGACCAAACTCATTGCAAATGACAAATCAGGCCTAGAACACACCATGGCATACATTAAAGAACCAACAGCACTGGAATATGGAACTCTTGACATATACTCAAACTCTTCATCATTACTAGGACAATGAGAAGATGACAATTTGAAATGAGGAGCAATGGGAGTGCTTACTGACTTAGCATCATGCATGTTAAAACGATGAAGAACTTTCTTAATATAACTCTGCTGACTAAGAAATAACAAACCAGAATTTCTGTCCCTCGTAATCTCCATACCTAGAATTTTCTTAGCAGCACCAAGATCCTTCTTCTCAAACTCACTACTTAAATGTGCCTTTAAAGTTGTGATCTCTTTCTTGCCCTTGGCAGCAATCAACATATCATAAACATATAACAACAAGTATATAGGTGATCCATCAACAAATTTAATGTAAACACAACTATCATAAGCAGACATCTTAAATCCATGTGTTATCATAAATGAATCAAACCTTTTATACCACTGTCTCAGAGACTGTTTCAAACCATATAGGGACCTCTTTAACTTGCAAACACATTTCTCCTTACCAGGCACAATGAAACCTTCTGGTTGGTCCATGTAAATCTCCTTGTCCAGTTCACCATGCAGAAAAGCAGTCTTTACATCTAACTGCTCAAGCTCAAGATCATGCATAGCAACAATACCAAAAAATGCACGAATGGAACTATGCTTGACAACTGGAGAGAACACATCATTATAATCAATACCTGGTATCTGACTGAAGCCCTTAGCCACTAACCGTGCCTTAAACCTCGCGGGCTCACTAGGAGACAAACCCTCCTTTCTTTTGAAGATCCATTTGCAGCGAACGGTCTTCTTATGTTTGGGCAAGCTCACAACATCCCATGTGCCATTTTTCTCAAGTGACTGCATCGCTACTCTCCGCTTCGGCCCAAGCCTACCGGCGACGGGCCTCGCTCTGCTCGCTCGTCAGAAGTTAGCCTCCCTCTTTGTACTTGAATTTGGAGCATAACATAACACAAAACATGGTGAAGTATCATGTAGTCGACGTTCACATAACACCACTAGAGGAAGACAACATACATCTCATCAAAATATCGAATGAATACCAAATTCACATGATTACTTATAACAAGACTTCTTCCATGTCCTCAGGAACAAACGTAACTACTCACAAAGCATGTTCATGTTCAAGATCAGAGGGGTAATAAATATCATTAAGGATCTGAATATATGATCTTCCACCAAGTAAACCAACTAGCATCAACTACAAGGAGTAATCAACACTACTAGCAACCCACAGGTACCAATCTGAGGTTCTGAGGCAAAGATTGAATACAAGAGATGAACTAGGGTTTGAGAGGAGATGGTGCTGGTGAAGATGTTGATGAAGATTGACCCTCCCACGATGAGAGGATCGTTGGTGATGACGATGGCTTTGATTTCCCCCTCCCAGAGGGAAGTTTCCCCGGCAGAATCGCTCTGCCGTAGCTCTAGATTGCTCCTGCCCAGGTTCCGCCTCGAGACGGCGACGCTTCATCCTGAAAGCTCTCTTCTGATTTTTTCTAGGTCAAAACCCTCCATATAGTAGAAGATGGGCACCAGACAATGGCTAGGGGGCCCACAAGCCCTGGGGCTGCGCCCTAGGGGGTAGGGCGCGCCCCCAGGCTTGTGGCCACTGGTGGGTTCCCTTCTGTAGTTTCTTCGCCCAATATTTTTTATATATTCCAAAACAATTCTCCATAAAGTTTTAGGACATTTGGAGTTGTGCAGAATAGGTATCTCAGATTTGCTCCTTTTCGGTCCAGAACTCCAGCTGCTGGCATTCTCCCTCTTCATGTAAATCTTATAAAATAAGAGAGAAAAGGCATAAATATTGTACCATAATGTGAAATAACAGTCCATAATGCAATAAATATCAACATAAAAACATGATGCAAAATGGACGTATCAACTCCCCCAAGCTTAGACCTTGCTTGTCCTCAAGCGAAAGCCGAGATCGATAATCATGTCCACATGTTTAGAGATAGGGGTGTCGATAAAATAAAATACAGACATGAGGGCATCATGATCATCTTTTAGAATAGCAATATATTGTCATATAACTTCTTATGTTAAAGTGATAATTCATTCACAAGGTAAAGTATGAACCAAAAACTTTATTGAAAACTAACAAACTATGATCTCGGTCATTGAAGCAATTGCTATTTATCATAACATCGGAAAGAGTCAATATAAGAGCTTTGTCTAGCAAGTCCACATACTCAATCATCTTTTAGTCTTTCATAATTTCTAACACTCATGCGATACTTATGAGATCAAAGCTTCAATCAGACACATAGAAAGATAGGGGCTTATAGTTTTGCCTCCCAACTATTTACCTCAAGGGTAATGTCAACAATAATAGTTTATGATCACCTATATCCAAGTGGATATATTTGTCTGGATCTTCCCCAACACATAGTGCTTGCCAAAGAGAGAAAATATAAAAGGAAGGGTGAAAATCACCATGACTCTTGTATAATGGTAGATGATAAAATAAAAGATAGGCCCTTCGCAGAGGGAAGCAGAGGTTGTCATGCGCTTTTTGGTTGGATGCACGAAATCTTAATGCAATGGAACGTCACTTTATATTGCCGCTTGTGATAGAAAACTTTATTATGCAGTCCTTCGCTTTTATTTCTTCCCCATCACAAGTTCGTATAAAGTTTATTTTCCTCACACTAATAGATCATACATATTTAAAGAGCAATTTTTATTGCTTGCACCGATGACAACTTACTTGAAGGATCTTAATCAATCCATAGGTAGGTATAGTGGACTCTCATGGCAAAACTGGGTTAAGGGTTTATGGATGCACAAGTAGTATCTCTACTTGGTGCGGAAGTTTTTGGCTAGCATAGGAGGAGAAGCAAGCTCAACATGTTGGAGGATCCATGATAATAGAACTTCTATTCGGATATAAGGGAACATAAAGCATTACGTTGTCTTCCTTGTCCAACATCAACTTCTTACCATTTAATATTTTAATGAGCGCTCACAATCATAAAAGATGTCCAAGATAATAGATTTATATGTGAACCTCTCTTTCTTTATTACTTCCTTTTAATTGCAACAATGACCAATACTATGTTTGTCAACCTTCAACAAATTTTAATCATCATACTTCTTATATGTGAAGTCATCACTCCCCATAAGATTATTATATAATCTTTTTATTTCTTTATTCTTTTTCTTCTTTTCCAAGATCAAAGCAAGAAAGCAAAGCCCTTACTCAAAACTACTCTTTATTAAATAACTCTCACAATCGATTACAAAGATAGAACCCAAAGCAAAACTAAAAGACTAGACCATACTAAAACTTTTATACTACTAGATCAAGATATAACCAAAAGGATCGAACAAAGTAAACGATAAAGATAAAGATGTGCTGGTGATACGATACCGGGGCAGATCCCCCAAGCTTGGCACAAGCCAAGGGGAGTGCTCATACCCGTGTACTCAAGTCTCCTTCTTCGGAGGTGGTGGTGTGATATTCTTGGCGATGATGTCTTTCAAGATGCGATTTCCCTCCTCGAGCCTATTGATTTGCTGTTTGAGATTCCTTATTTCCTTGCAGAGTTTGCCTGTGACAGTTAGAGCACCGTCCACCCATGGATGGATCTTGGCTGCAGGGGAAAAAGCAACACTCTTTTTCATGTTATTATAAGAGATAAATTTAGCATTGGGAGGTATGACCGAATCCGGTATTGCTAAACTCTGGAGTTCCTCGAGCATGGCTCCAGGTTGAGGGCGAGAGGTGACTTCTTGATCCTCCTCCATGGCATCCACTCTTTTCAGGTCAGCCTCCATCTCTTCCTCTGTTGACCACCCAAAAGGATTCGCTTCGCTGTATGCTCTTGGATCCTGCGGCGGGTTAGAAACACGACTCTCCCCGACAGACTCTTGCGAAGACATCCTGCTCTAAATCTGCTGCAGAAATAGCTCGAAACAAGAACAGAGGATATTGTCGTGATACGGTGGTCAAAACCTTCGGGAGATTATATAATGAATTTTTTTGTGCAAAACAAGTAATCTGGGAGAAAACAGAGTCCGGGGGGTACACGAACTGGCCACAAGCTCGGGAGGCGCGCCCGGGGGGTAGGGCGTGCCCCCAGGCTTGTCGCCTGCTCGTGCACTTCTCTGACTACTTTTTATTTTTCTAATTTTTTAAATATTCCAAAACGAAGTAAAATTGCCTCTAGGGAACTTTTGGAGTCGGTTTACTTACCGTATCACATACCTATTCCTTTTCAGGGTTCTGGCGTGTTCTGGAAGGTTTCCTTTATGTACTCCTCCGGTGTTATGGTATGAATAATATTAGTTTCAACATTTATGGGTGTACCTAAGATATAATGTTTGATTCTTTGCCCATTCACCACCTTCGGGTTATTACCTTCGGCATTGTTAATCTTGATGGCACCGGAACGATACACTTCTTCGATGATGTAAGGTCCTTCCCATTTGGAGAGAAGTTTTCCTGCAAAAAACTTAAACGAGAACTGTATAGCAAGATTGGACACCTACATTGAATTCACGCTTTTGTATCCTTTTGTCATGCCATCTTTTAACCTTTTCTTTAAACAACTTGGCATTTTGATAGGCTTGGGTTCTCCATTCATCAAGTGAGCTAATGTCAAACAACCTCTTTTCACCGGCAAGTTTGAAATAATAGTTGAGTTCTTTAATTGCCCAATAAGCTTTATGTTCTAGTTCCAGAGGTAAGTGACATGCTTTTCCATAAACCATTTTATATGGAGACATACCCATAGGATTTTTATAAGCAGTTCTATAGGCCCATAATGCATCATCAAGTTTCTTAGACCGGTTCTTTCTAGATCTATTGACAGTCTTTTGCAAGATTAATTTTATTTCTCTATTACTTAATTCTACTTGACCACTAGACTGAGGATGATAAGGAGATGCAATTCTATGGTTAACATCATACTTAGCAAACAATTTATGAAAAGCACAATGAATAAAATGTGAACCACCATCAGTCATTAAATATCTAGGGACTCCAAACCTCGGGAAAATAACTTCTTTAAGCATTTTAATAGAAGTGTTGTGATCAGCACTACTAGTTGGAATAGCTTCTACCCACTTAGTAACATTATCAACAGCAACTAGAATATGAGTGTACCCATTGGAGGAAGGAAAAGGCCCCATATAATCAAATCCCCAAACATCAAATGGTTCAATAACAAGTGAATAATTCATAGGCATTTCCTGACGTCTACTAATGTTACCAATTCTTTGACATTCATCACAAGACAAGACAAACTTACGAGCATCTTTGAAAAGAGTAGGCCAATAAAAACTGGATTGTAATACCTTGTGTGCAGTTCTATCTCTAGCATGATGTCCTCTGTAAGCCTCAAATTGACACTTCCGTAGGATTTGTTCCTGTTCATGCTCAGGTACACAACGTCTAATAACACCATCTACTCCTTCTTTATAAAGGTGTGGGTCATCCCAGAAGTAATGCCTTAAATCATAGAAAAACTATTTCTTTTGCTGGTATGTGAAACTAGGTGGTATAAATTTAGCAACAATATAATTAGCATAGTCTGCATACCATGGGGTACTACGAGAAGCATTTATGACAACTATTTTTCATCAGGAAAACTATCATCAATAGGTAGTGGGCCTTCAAGAATATTTTCTAACCTAGACAAGTTGTCTGCTACGGGGTTCTCAGCTCCCTTCCTATCAATAATATGTAAATCAAATTTGTTGGGAAACGTTGCATGGAAAACAAACAAAATTCTACGCACACGCAAGATCTATCCATGGAGATGCATAGCTACGAGAGGGGATAGCATCTTCATACCCTTGAAGATCGCAAAGCGGAAGCGTTTATCAACACGGTTGATGTAGTCGTACACCTTCACGATCCGTCCCAATCAAGTACCGAACGTACGGCACCTTCGCGTTCAACACACATTCAGCTCGATGACATCCTCGCCTTCTCGATCCAGCAAGAGAGGCGAAGTAGTAGATGAGTTTCGGCAGCACGACGGCTTGGTGACGGTTGGTGATGAAGACCAATCTCCGTAGGGCTTCGCCAAGCACTATAGAAACTAGACGGAGGATAAACTAGAGGGACGGGGTTGCTGGCACACGGCTTGGTGTATCTTGATGTGTCTTGGGTGCTAGCCCTGCCCCTCTATTTATATGTTGAGCCTTGGGGTCGAAACTTGGAGTAGAAGCCTCCTCAAAGTCGGTTTTACCTGAAAGGCAAGAGTCCTTCTCGGACTCCAGGACCAGACGCCAGGGTTCCCGGCGTCTGGCCCCTGGACTCCGCAAAACTTCCTTTTGCGCTTTCCAAAAACCTCGTGGGCTTTACCCCTTGGCCCAAATAAAGTGTTTTCGTACCCAAACATTTCGGGAAACATCCGAAACCCCTTCCGGTGAATTCCAAAACCCTTCCGAAGACCAAACACTATTATCCCATATATCAATCTTTGCCTCCGGACCATTCCGGAGCTCCTCGTCATGTCCGTGATCTCATCCGGGACTCCGAACAACATTCGGTCACCAACATACATAACTCATATAATAATATATCATCAACGAACGTTAAGCATGCGGACCCTACGGGTTCGAGAACTATGTAGACATGACCGAGACACCTCTCCGGTCAATAACCAATAGCGGAACCTGGATGCCCATATTGGCTCCTACATATTCTACGAAGATCTTTATCAGTCGAACCTTATGACAACATACATAATTCCCTTTGTCTGTCGGTATGTTACTTGCCCGAGATTCGATCGTCGGTATCTTCATACCTAGTTCAATCTCGTTACCGGCAAGTCTCTTTACTCGTTCCGTAATACATCACCTCGTGACTAACTCCTTAGTCATTTGCTTGCAAGCTTATGATGTGTATTACCGAGAGGGCCCAAAGATACCTCTCCGATACTCGGAGTGACAAATCCTAATCTCGATCTATGCCAACTCAACAAAACACCTTCGGAGATACCTGTAGAGCATCTTTATAATCACCCAGTTACGTTGTGACGTTTGATAGCACACAAGGCATTCCTCCGGTATCCGGGAGTTGCATAATCTCATAGTCGAAGGAATATGTATTTGACATGAAGAAAGCAATAGCAATAAAACTGAACGATCATTATGCTAAGCTAACGGATGGGTCTTGTCCATCACATCATTCTCCTAATGATGTGATCCCGTTATCAAATGACAACTTATGTCCATGGTTAGGAAACCATAACCATCTTTGATCAACAAGCTAGTTAAGTAGAGGCTCACTAGGGACACGGTGTTTGTTTATGTATTCACACATGTACTTAGGTTTCCGATAAATACAATTCTAGCATGAATAATAAACCTTTATCATGAATAAGGAAATATAAAATAACAACTTTGTTATTGCCTCTTGGGCATATTTCCTTCAGCCTCCCACTTGCACTAGAGTCAATAATCTAGATTACGTTGTAATGAATCTAACACCCATGGAGTCTTGGTGCTGATCATGTTTTGCTCGTGGAAGAGGCTTAGTCAACGGGTCTGCTACATTCAGATCCGTATGTATCTTGCAAATTTCTATGTCTCCATCCTTGACTTGTTCACGAATGGAGTTGAAGCATCTCTTGATGTGTTTGGTTCTCTTGTGAAACCTGGATTCCTTCGCCAAGACAATTGCTCCAGTGTTGTCACAAAAAAATTTCATTGGATCCGATGCACTAGGTATTACACCTAGATCAGATATGAACTCCTTCATCCAGACTCCTTCATTTGCTACTTTCGAAGCAGCTATGTACTCCGCTTCACACGTAGATCCCGCCACGACGCTCTGCTTGGAACTGCACCAACTGACAGCTCCACCATTCAATATAAATACGTATCCGGTTTGTGACTTAGAGTCATCTAGATCAGTGTCAAAGCTAGCATCGACGTAACCTTTTATGATGAGCTCTTTGTCACCTCCATAAACGAGAAACATATCCTTGGTCCTTTTCAGGTACTTCAGGATTACTTTGGTACCTCCCTGCCAGGCTTATGGCAAGGCACACATCAGGTCTGGTACACAGCATAGCATACATGATAGAACCTATGGCTAAGGCATAGGGAATGACTTTCATTTTCTCTCTATCTTCTGAAGTGGTCGGGCATTGAGTCTTACTCAACTTCACACCTTGCAACACAGGCAAGAACCCTTTCTTTGACTGATCCATTTTGAACTTCTTCAAAACTTTATCAAGGTATGTGCTTTGTGAAAGTCCTATTAAGCGTCTCGATCTATCCCTATAGATCTTGATGCCCAATATATAAGCACCTTCACCGAGGTCTTTCATTGAAAAATTCTTATTCAAGTATCCTTTTATGCTATCAAGAAATTCTATATCATTTCCAATCAACAATATGTCATCCACATATAATATTAGAAATGCTACAGAGCTCCCACTCACTTTCTTGTAAATACAGGCTTCACCAAAAGTCTGTATAAAACCATATGCTTTGATCACCTCATCAAAGCATATATTCCAACTCCGAGATGCTTGCACCAGTCCATAGATGGATCGCTGGAGCTTGCACACTTTGTTAGTACCTTTAGGATCGACAAAACCTTCTGGTTGCATCATATACAACTCTTCTTTAAGAAATCCATTAAGGAATGCAGTTTTGACGTCCATTTGCCAGATTTCATAATCATAAAATGCGGCAATTGCTAACATGATTCGGACGGACTTAAGCATCACTACGGGTGAGAAAGTCTCATCGTATATAACCCCTTGAACTTGTCGAAAACCTTTTGTGACAAGTCGAGCTTTGTAGAAAGTAATATTACCGTCAGCATCAGTCTTCTTCTTGAAGATCCATTTATTCTCTATGGCTTGCCGATCATCGGGCAAATCCACCAAAGTCCACACTTTGTTCTCATACATGGATCCTATCTCAGATTTCATGGCCTCAAGCCATCTGTCGGAATCTGGGCTCATCATAGCTTCTTCATAGTTCGTAGGTTCGCCTTGGTCTAATAACATGACTTCTAGAATAGGATTACCGTACCACTCTGCTGCGGATCATGCTCTGGTTGACCTACGAGGTTCAGTAGCAACTTGATCTGAAGTTCCATGATCATTATCATTTGCTTCCTCTCTAGTTGGTGTAGGCATCATGGGAACGGATTTCTATGATGTGCTACTTTCCAATTTGAGAGAAGGTACGATTACCTCATCGAGTTCTACTTTCCTCCCACTCACTTCTTTCGAGAGAAACTCCTTATCTAGAAAGGTTCCATTCTTGGCAACAAAGATCTTGCCTTCGGATTTGTGGTAGAAGGTGTACCCAATTGTTTCCTTAGGGTATCCTATGAAGACGCACTTTTCCGATTTGGGTTCGAGCTTATCAGGCTGAAGCCTTTTGACATAAGTGTCGCAACCCCAAACTTTAAGAAACGACAGCTTATGTTTCTTGCCAAACCATAGTTCATACGGTGTCGTCTCAACGGATTTAGACGGTGCCCTATTTAACGTGAATGCAGCTGTCTCTAATGCATAACCCCAAAACGATAGTGGTAAATCAGTAAGAGACATCATAGATCGCACCATATCTAATAAAGTACGGTCACGATGTTCAGACACACCATTACGCTGTGGTGTTCCAGGTGGCGTGAGTTGTGAAACTACTCCACATTGTTTTAAATGAAGGCCAAACTCGTAACTCAAATATTCGCCTCTGCGATCAGATCGTAGAAACTTTATTTTCTTGTTACGATGATTCTCCACTTCACACTGAAATTCTTTGAACTTTTCAAATGTTTCAGACTTGTGTTTCATTAAGTAGATATACCCATATCTACTCAAATCATCTGTGAAGGTCAGAAAATAACGATACCCGCCGCGTGCCTCAACACTCATCGGACCGCATACATCGGTATGTATTATTTCCAATAAGTCATTGGCTCGCTCCATTGTTCCGGAGAACGGAGTTTTAGTCATCTTTCCCATGAGGCATGGTTTGCAAGTATCAAATGATTGATAATCAAGTGATTCCAAAATCCCATCTGCATGGAGTTTCTTCATGCGCTTTACACCAATATGACCTAAACGGCAGTGCCACAAATATGTTGCACTATCATTATCAACTTTGCATCTTTTGGCATCAATATTATGAATATGTGTATCACTACAATCGAGATTCAACAAAAATAGACCACTCTTGAAGGGTGCATGACCATAAAAGATATTACTCATATAAATAGAACAACCATTATTCTCTGATTTAAATGAATAACCGTCTCACACTAAACAAGATCAAGATATAATGTTCATGCTCAACGCTGGCACCAAATAACAATTATTCAGGTCTAAAACTAATCCCGAAGGTAGATGTAGAGGTAGCGTGCCGACGGCGATCACATCGACCTTGAAACCATTCCCGACGCGCATCGTCACCTCGTCCTTAGCTAATCTTCGTTTAATCCGTAGCTCCTGTTTCGAGTTACAAATATGAGCAACCGAACCAGTATCAAATACCCAGGCGCTACTACGAGCATTAGTAAGGTACACATTAATAACATGTATATCAAATATACCTTTGTTCACTTTGCCATCCTTCTTATCCGCCAAATACTTGGGGCAGTTCCGCTTCCAGTGACCAGTCCCTTTGCAGTAGAAGCACTCAGTTTCAGGCTTGGGTCCAGCTTTGGGCTTCCTCTCGGGAGTGACAACTTGCTTGCCATTCTTATTGAAGTTACCTTTCTTTCCCTTGCCCTTTTTCTTGAAACTAGTGGTCTTGTTAACCATCAACACTTGATGCTCCTTCTTGATTTCTACCTCCGCGGCCTTAAGCATTGCGAAGAGCTCGGGAATTGTTTTCTTTATCCCTTGCATATTATAGTTCATCACGAAGCCTTTGTAGCTTGGTGGCAGTGATTCAAGAACTCTGTCAATGACACAATCAACTGGAAGATTAACCTCCAGCTGAGTCAAGTGATTGTAATACCCACACATTTTGGGTATGTGTTCACTGACATAACTGTTCTCCTCCATCCTGCAGCTATATAACTTGTTGGAGACTTCATATCTCTCAACCCGGGCATTTGCTTGAAATATTAACTTCAACTCTTGGAACACCTCATATGCTCCATGACGTTCAAAACGTCTTTGAAGTCCCGGTTCTAAGCCGTAAATCATGGCACACTGAACTATCGAGTAGTCATCAGATCGAGCTTGCCAGACGTTTAAAACATCAGCTTCTGCTCCTACAGCAGGCCTTTCACCTAGCGGTGCATCAAGGACATAATTCTTCTGTGCAGCAATGAGGATAATCCTCAAGTTACGGACCCAGTCCGTGTAGTTGCTACCATCATCTTTCAACTTAGCTTTCTCTAGGAATGCATTAAAATTCAAGGGAACGGTAGCACGGGCCATTGATCTACAACATAGATATGCAAATACTATCAGGACTAAGTTCATGATAAATTAAGTTCAATTAATCAAATTACTTAAGAACTCCCACTTAAATAGACATCCCTCAAGTCATCTAAGTGATATGTGATCCAAATCAACTAACCCATGTCCGATCATCACGTGAGATGGGGTAGTCATCAATGGTGAATATCTCTATGCTGATCATATCTACTATATGATTCACGTTCGATCTTTCGATCTCCAGTGTTCCGAGGCCATGTCTGTACATGCTAGGCTCGTCAAGTTTAGCCCAAGTATTCTACATGTGTAAAACTGTCTTACACCCGTTGTATGTGAACATAGAGTCTATCACACCCGATCATCACGTGGTGTCTCAACACGACGAACTGTAGCAACGGTGCATACTCAGGGAGAACACTTTTACCTTGAAATTTAGTGAAGGGATCATCTTATAATGCTACCTCTGTACTAAGCAAAATAAGATGCATAAAAGATAAACATCACATGCAATCAAAATATGTGACATGATATGGCCATCATCATCTCGTGCCTTTGATCTCCATCTCCAAAGCATCGTCATGATCTCCATCGTCACCGGCTCGACACCTTGACCTCCATCGTTGCGTCGTGGTCGCCTCGCCAACTATTGCTTCTACAACTATTGCTAACTCATAGCGATAAAGTAAAGCAATTACATGGCGTTTGCATTTCATACAATAAAGAGACAACCATAAGGCTCCTGCCGGTTGCCAGATATCTTACAAAACATGATCATCTCATACAATAACATATATCACATCATGTCTTGACCATTTCACATCACAACATACCCTGCAAAAACAAGTTAGACATCCTCTACTTTGTTGTTGCAAGTTTTACGTTGCTGCTACGGGTTTCTAGCAAGAACCGTTCTTACCTACGGCAAAAACCACAACGATGATTCATCAAGTTTGCTGTTTTAACCTTCTTCAAGGACCGGCCACAGTCAAATTCGATTCAACTAAAGTAGGAGAAACAGACACCCGCCAGCCACCTTTATGCAAAACTAGTTGCATGTCTGTCGGTGGAACCGGTCTCATGTGCGTGGACATGTAAGGTTGGTCCGGGCCGCTTCATCCCACAATACCGCCGAATCAAAATAAGACGTTAGTGGTAAGCAGTATGACTATCACCGCCCACAACTCTTTGTGTTTTACTCGTGCATATCATCTACGCATAGACCTGGCTCTGATACCACTGTTGGGAAACGTTGCATGGAAAACAAAAAAATTTCTATGCACACGCAAGATCTATCCATGGAGATGCATAGCTACGAGAGGGGAGAGCATCTTCATACCCTTGAAGATTGCAAAGCAGAAGCATTTATCAACGCGGTTGATGTAGTCGTACACCTTCACGATCCGACCCGATCAAGTACCGAACGTACGGCACCTCCGCGTTCAGCACACGTTCAACTCGATGACGTCCTCGCCTTCTCGATCCAGCAAGAGAGGCGAAGTAGTAGATGAGTTCCGGCAGCACGACGGCTTGGTGACGGTTGGTGATGAAGAACAATCTCCGCAGGGCTTTGCCAAGCACTACAGAAACTAGACGGGGGATAAACTAGAGGGACGGGGTTGCCGGCACACGGCTTGGTGTATCTTGATGTGTCTTGGGTGCTAGCCCTGCCCCTCTATTTATATGTTGAGCCTTGGGGTCAAAACTTGGAGTAAAAGCCTCCTCAAAGTCGGTTTTACCCGAAAGGCAAGAGTCCTTCTCGGACTCTAGGACCAGACGCCAGGGTTCCCAGCGTCTGGACCCAGACGCCAAGGACCCTGGCATCTGGCCCCTGGTCTCCGCAAAACTTCCTTTTGCGCTTTCCAAAAACCTCGTGGGCTTTACCCCTTGGCCCAAATAAAGTGTTTTCGTACCCAAACATTTCAGGAAACATCCGAAACCCCTTCCGAAGACCAAACACTATTATCCCATATATCAATCTTTGCCTCCGGACCATTTCGGAGCTCCTCGTCATGTCCGTGATCTCATCCGGGACTCCGAACAACATTCGGTCACCAACATACATAACTCATATAATAATATATCATCAACGAACGTTAAGCGTGCGGACCCTACGGGTTCGAGAACTATGTAGACATGACCGAGACACCTCTCCGGTCAATAACCAATAGCGGAACCTGGATGCCCATATTGGCTCCTACATATTCTACGAAGATCTTTATCAGTCGAACCTTATGACAACATACGTAATTCCCTTTGTCTGTCGGTATGTTACTTGCCCGAGATTCGATCGTCGGTATCTTCATACCTAGTTCAATCTCGTTACCGGCAAGTCTCTTTACCCGTTCCGTAATACATCACCTCGTGACTAACTCCTTAGTCATTTGCTTGCAAGCTTATGATGTGTATTACCGAGAGGGCCCAAAGATACCTCTCCGATACTCGGAGTGACAAATCCTAATCTCGATCTATGCCAACTCAACAAAACACCTTCGGAGATACCTGTAGAGCATCTTTATAATCACCCAGTTACGTTATGACGTTTGATAGCACACAAGGCATTCCTCCGGTATCCGGGAGTTGCATAATCTCATAGTCGAAGGAATATGTATTTGACATGAAGACAACAATAGCAATAAAACTGAACGATCATTATGCTAAGCTAACGGATGGGTCTTGTTCATCACATCATTCTCCTAATGATGTGATCCCATTATCAAATGACAACTTATGTCCATGGTTAGGAAACCATAACCATCTTTGATCAACATGCTAGTCAAGTAGACGCTCACTAGGGACACGGTGTTTGTTTATGTATTCACACATATATTTAGGTTTCCGATAAATACAATTCTAGCATGAATAATAAACCCTTATCATGAATAAGGTAATATAAAATAACAACTTTATTATTGCCTCTAGGGCATATTTCCTTCAAAATTCTTGTAGCAAGAGAACACACCTAATGAGTCTAGGTTTAGCAACTTTCTTTTCCATAAGGTATTTAATAGCTGCATGATCAGTGTGAATAATAACTTTGGAATCAACAATGTAAGATCTGAATTTATCACAAGCAAACACAACCACTAAAAATTCCTTTTCAGTAGTAGCATAGTTTCTTTGAGCACTGTCTAGAGTTTTACTAGCATAACGGATAACATTTAATTTCTTATCAAATATTTGTCCTAGAACAACACCAATAGCATAATCACTAGCATCACACATAATTTCAAAGGGTAGGTTCCAATTGTAACACCCCCTGTCATTAGCTACAGTAATCACTTTTGATAATGACATGTCAGCAAGTCTAATAGTGCATAATCATCATTAGCATCATATTGCATTTCAACTCCTAACTCAAATTCAAATTAAAATGAAAGTGAAATATAAAAGTTATGCAACATAGAAACTAAAATGTTCAGTAAATAACAAATATTGCAGAGACTATGCTAAAATTGAAACCAACAATTAATAAAATAATTAGGTGGCTCAAACATTATCAAAACAGCAAGGATTAATGCATTTTAATTATTATAAAAATTGTGTGAACTCAAATTGACTCCAAACTAATTTTTGGTAGTGGTAGGTAATGCCTAGTATTTGTTGGAGCAATTCCTATGTTATACAAAATTAAATATGAGGCCCAACTATTTACTAAACAGGAGATATGATTAAATATAAAGAAAAAGACAAAAGGAAAGAAAACAGAGAAAAAGAAAAAGGAAAAATCCCCCCCGGCCCAACTGGGCCAAGGCCCAGCCGGCCGGCCCAGCTCCTCCCCTATATGGCCTCCCCCTGGAGACCGAACCCTAACTGCCCCCCCACCCACCGACACACCCCCCCTCGTTCCCCCCGATCTGGATCGGGCCCGTGCCCGCGCCCTCGCTCGCGCGCTCGCCCCCGACGCCCTGCGCTCGCGCAGCTCGACGCCGCCGCCCCGTCGCCACCGCCACCTCGCCGGACTGCACTACCCCGCCTCGCCATCGCCGGCTCCACCGAGCCTCGCCGCCCTCTTCTCTGCATCGGGGGTGAGGAACCCCCCGGCCTCCTCTTCCCTCTGGCCGCGCTCCGGCTCGCCCGTCGCGCGCTCGCCCGACCCCGCACCGCGCCCGCGCGCGGCCTCGCCCGTGCCGCTCGCCGCTGCGGTTGCGCTCGCCGCTGCTGCTGCTCGCGCGCCGCCCCGCGCCCGCGCGCCTGCTCACTCGCCTCGCGCGCGTGCCCCATACCCCTCTGGCCTCGCCCCGCTCTCGCCGCTGCCCTGCCTCCCCTGGCCGCAACTCGCCGCACCTCTGCCGCGCGCCCGCGCACGCGGCGCGCCGCGCCCGTCGCACGCCCGTGGCCCCTGGGCCACTGCCCGGTGGGGCCCCGCCGCCCCTGTGCCACTGGCCCATGGGGCCGAACCCCCCCTGTGACGCTGACAAACGGGGCCCAGCCCGAAAAACGTTTTAAGAAAATAGAAAATAAAAATAAAAATAAAAATAATTAAAATTAATAATTAATTAAGTTAATTAATCCTCATTAGGTTAATCTAATTTAATTAATTAGTTTAATTAAGTGTTAATTAATTAGTTAATCACTAATTAACTGGACAGTCTATGACATGTGGGACCCACGTGTCAGGACGCCTGCTGATGTCATGCTGACGTCAGCATAACACTGTTTCGGATAATGTTAATTTAAATAATTAATTAAGTTCCAGAAATTAATAAAAACTTTAGAAAATCATATTAAATAATCCGTAACTCCGATGAAAATACTTTATACATGAAACTTGCTCAGAATTCCGATACGAACCCGAATACGCCCTCCGTATTCCCGTCAGATGCCTCTAGCTATAAGAACATTGAACTTTTAGACCGATTTCGATAAATGAATAGTGCCCAACTTTAATTAAATAAATCCAAATAAATTCCTAAATTAACTAAATCATTTAGTTAGGCAGTAGAACACCCCGGCATATCATTTAGGCATGTCATACATATTGTTTGCATTATTGCCGTGAATTTATTGTTTCTCTCCCCCTCCTTCTCTCTCTCGATAGACGCTGAGACCGATGACGCTGCACCAGGATACGACTACACTACCGACGAGCAGCCCGTTGATGACCCCTCTCTCTTCCAGAGCAACCAGGCAAGCCCCCCCCCCTTGAGCATTCCAGATATCGCCCATTCTATTCTCCTGCTTGCATTAGATTTTGCTACTGTTAATGTATGCTCCTATTCTGATGCATAGCCTGCTATTGTAACCTGTTCATTGCTACCTTACCTGCCTATGATAAACTGTTTAGTTTAGGTTGGAATGAACCATCAGTGACCCCACCACCTTACCCTTGTTGCCCCTGCTTGATCATCGACGACTCGATCAATGTGATCGTCGACCAGAGACCGACACCTCACTTCACACCCCCCTTAGTTGTACGACTCTGCGTAGTAACTATCGAGTGCCGAGGGTGATACCTCGTAACGCACTCCCGATGAATACTCTGCAGTGTAGCTGTTCGGTCGTGGTCATCGAGGGTGATTCCTCCTTCTCCACTTCCGATACGACTCTGTCGTGCAACCCTCAGTGTGAACCTCGAGGGTGATGCCTCATACATTCACCCTGATGATTTCGTCGAGTGGAATCCACCGAGGGTGATTCCTCGGGTTTCCCCCTTGATGTTATGACCACACGATTACTTGACCTTTGTTACAGGCGGGTCCACCCATGTGGGTATCCGCTGGGGATCTATGATTTTCGGGTGTGCCGGAAGGGCACTCGAGTGTGATATTGTGGCGGAGCATCAGAGACTCTGATTGTCTCCGCGTGATACTAATTGAGCCTATTGGATTTGGGTGTGTGATCTGAGTGGGTCGACGTGCCCTATACGCACTACCACCACGTGGGATAATGGTTATGGGACCCTCTGCGATGTACGTTTCTCCCGAAAGCTCGTCTGACGTCACGATTCACCGTGCGGGCTGATTGTCGGGATTGGGCTGGATACTTCACTGATGAGTTCAGTGTCGTGCCTGCACCCCGGCCAGTCTCGCAACGCGCAGGGTGCCCAGGGCGATGGCCCGAGACCTTTGGGTGCATAGGTTAGTCCGGCGTGCTGACCTCTCTGCCGAGCCTAGGTAGAGCGCTGCTTCGTGTTGATCTTCCGAGGACGGGCATTACCCAGCAAGTGTGTCCGGCCAGAGTTGATGGAGCGTGTTGGGTAACAGTAGTGCACCCCTGCAGGGATGAATCTTCTATCGATAGCCGGTCCTACGGTAAAGGATGCTCAGTTTGTGTATCCCGATCTACTACTTAAACTGGATACTTGTTACTTAATTGAAGCTTCGGGATCGCTTTCTCGCTTGGGAGTCGAGGAAGGATGTTTAAGCTGTACTTCAACATGTTTGCTAAATAAAATGCTATTCTACTCTCTTCTACTGCTGCAAGATGATGGCCTTGTGAAGATGTTTGAAGATGCTAGTCTTCGATAGGACTAGGCCTTCTCTCTATTCTGGCATTTCTGCAGCCCAGTCCACTTATACAGCCTTTCTCCATTGATACTGTTGCATATGTAGTATAGATCCTTGCTTGCTGAGTACTTCGGATGAGTACTCATGGTTGCTTTACTTTCTCTTTTCCCCATATACCTCACCTTGATGATACATCAGACGATGGAGTCCAGGAGCCAGATGCCACCACCGGAGCTTACTACCAGGAGGGTCCAGAGGGCACTTACTACTGGATTGAGTCAGCTGACCAGGAGTAGGATCGGAGGCTCCCAGGCAGGAGGCCAACGCCTTTCGATCTAGTGTCACTGCTTGTGCTAGCCTTCTTAAGGCAAAACTTGTCTAACTATGTCTGTACTCAGATAATATTTGTATGACTGACTTATGTATTCGGATCTTCGGATCCCTGGTCTGTAATATTGTGGACCTCCGTTTAAATTGTGTTAGAGTTGTGTTGTGATATCTTCCCGTGAGTCCCTGTGCTTGATCGTACACGTTTGCGTGTATGATTAGTGTACAATTGAGTCGGGGGCGCCACAAGTTGGTATCAGAGCCGACTGCCTGTAGGAAGCCCCCTTCCAATTCCTTGGCCGAAGTTGAGTCTAGAAACCGAAAAACTAATTTACTAACTTGGCTGTGTGGCTTACGGGCCCACGTCGCCAACTGGGTGGTATTAGGATCTTTTATTCCTCGTCTATACTCTGGGACTCTGATCTCTCTTCTACTCGGGTTAAATAAATTTTGCTAACGCCGACACTTAGGATCTCGTAAATTCCGTCTACCCGGAGAGCTGGATATCTGTGCGATTTCCCTGTCATTGATCTGATTAGTCTGATAATCATTTTCCTTTCCATTGTTT
The DNA here is from genome assembly GCA_011799875.1 of Thinopyrum elongatum. Taxonomy (NCBI): domain Eukaryota; kingdom Viridiplantae; phylum Streptophyta; class Magnoliopsida; order Poales; family Poaceae; genus Thinopyrum; species Thinopyrum elongatum. The sequence goes on from CM022297.1 coordinate 313,567,394, forward strand.
TGTTTAACCTTTCTCTCCGAGTTGTGTTAAACTTCTCATTGTCATTTGACAAATCTGAATTTCCTTTGTTTCAGATGGATCGTTTGTTTCCACCGCGTCCTACGACACAGCTCGTGCTTCGCACTTGGGCTCGTGATGCCCCTGGGTTTCCAGCTGTCCTGAGCGCTCTCATGACCATACTTGGCTACCGTTGGTATCCTGAGTACTTGGTTTACGAGGATTACCGCGAGTTCATTCAGGAACAGACACCGAGCTACACCTTTTCCACGGTATCGGCGTGACGATTGAGATGGCAGTCCATGATGCCGCCTACTCTGCCGTCGCACGTATCCGAGGACAGTTCAGCGATATCTTGGATGACTCTGAGTTCCGATACATTTCGTATGCCCCTGCTGGAGATGCTACTGGATACTACAGAGCTATCTGTGCCCCGTTCGAGCCTCGTTGCTATGACCCGCGCGTTCTGATTCAGTGCACTCAGGCTCTGGATCGCACTGTTCGGGCTCTTGCTGTCGAGTTGGTTGCCACTCGAGCACGTCTCTACGATGCTATGATGCAGTTGCTACCCGCTGTTCGCGCTGGGATACATCCGGAGCACATCCTTTATCTGCGCAGGACTCAGATGTATGCTGGTATTGATTGGCCTGCTGTTGGAGGTCATACACCTGCACGTGGACCTCTTCTTACAGCTCGAGACCGGATTCTGCATCAGAGTGCACATGGAGCGCAGGATCCTTCCGAGACGAACATTCGTCGTCCGCACTTGCAGTTACCCCGTTTCGGTGGTTTTCTCCGACGTTGATGTAGCCTTTGCTATGTCTCGTTGTGTACTTCCTTACCGCGTGCCTGCGCGCCGCCTAGTATGTCTAGCTTTTGAATTTGCGCCGTTATGCTGTCCGCATGTACCCGACTCTGTGTATGGATCTGTATGTCTTGATCGACTACTGTTATGTATCTGTTACACTACTTAAATTGTTGTCGAGTTACATCATGTTTGTCACTAAACGCTTGCAATTGCTTTTACTAAACTACCCCCTGTTGATACTTAGCAGGATGGTTAGACCAGGTGGTCGTGGTCGTGGTCGTGCCCCTGAACGCCCACCACCGCCAGACTATATGGCGGCTATGATGCAACAGTTTGAGCTTAACCGCCAGTTCATGGTTGGAATCATGGCTCAGTTTCCGCATCAGAACAACCAGAACCAGAACCCAGCTTCAATAACTTTGACAGAGTTTATGCGGCTCAACCCAACGCAGTTCTGCAACTCTGACAGGCCACTGGATGCAGATGACTGGCTCCGCGACATCACTCACGAGATGGAGTCAGCTAATGTCGCCCCTGCCAACTTCGTCAACTTCGCGGCCTTTTTCTTAAAGGGCCCCGCTGCTCAATGGTGGGACACACACAAGCGTACTCTGTGTATTGGAACAGTCATCACCTGGTATGAGTTCCAGGCTGCTTTCCGTACACGTTACATCCCTCAGGCAATTATGGAACGCATGAATACCCAGTTCCGTAACCTCACTCAGGGCAACAAGACCGTCGAAGCTTATCAGCGGGAATTTCTAGACCTCTCCCGCTATGCTGAAGAAGACATCACCACAGATGCACGCAGACAAGAGAAGTTCCGTAGTGGACTACACCCCGACCTCAAGCTTGCACTAGCTGCTCAAGACTTCAATGACTTTTCAACTCTGACGAACAAGGCTATTCTTGTTGAGACCGCTCAGATGGAATACAAGGACTCGCAGAAGCGCTATCGTGATGCTGGCTCATCTTTGGGCTCAACATCGAAGCGTCGAGTTTGGATTCCCAACAATGCGTTCCGTTCCAATACCTCTGCGCAAAAGAACAACTATGCTGCAGCACGTCTGCCTCCTCCACCACTGAGGCAGCCAAAAGCTCAAGCTATTCAAAACAATGCTCCTCTTCGTCCTGAAGATGGTCTGTGCTTCAAGTGCCGCAAACCAGGTCACCAGGCTAAAGACTGCCGCCAGAATCAGAATCAGTTAGCTTTTCCTCGTACTGGCCGTGGCAACAATCAGACCCGCAACTATAATACTGGGTCTGCTGCACATGGTCGTGGACACGCCTACAACATTGACATTGAAGAAGTCCAGGATCAACCTGCTACTGTGATGGGTACCCTTCTCGTTAACTCAGTACCTGCTTCTGTTTTATTTGATTCAGGAGCATCACATTCATTCATCTCTGGAAAATTTGCATTTATGCATGGCATTCGATATGAGAAAATGCATACTCCGTTAGTCATTAAAACTCCCGGAGGTCACTGTCATGCTGACGTGATAGCACCTGACGTTACCGTCGAAATTAAAGGGTTGGAATTCCTTGCATCGCCCATCGTCTTGAAATCTTCCACCATAGACCTCATACTTGGAATGGATTGGTTGAAAGCTCACATTGCTTCAATCAATTGTGCCACTAAAGTCGTCCAACTTCTTCACCCCACCGATGAGATAGTGAACTATACCGCCCGCATTACTCGGGACGCCGAAGCTCAGATATATGTTCTGAATGCTTTGAACACCTCACCTCTGGAAGGGATCGAGAACGTTCCTGTCGTTCGAGATTTTCCAGACGTTTTTCCAGAAGAACTTCCAGGAATACCCCTGGCTAGAGCTGTCGAGTTCGTCATCGACTTGAAGCCTGGCACCGTCCCTATTACCAAGCGACCTTATAAGATGCCTCCGCATCACCTACTCGAGCTTAAGGAAGAAATCGACAAGTCGCTTAAAAGTGGTTTCATCCGCCACAGTTCCTCTGCTTGGGGAGCACCTTCACTCTTCGTTAAGAAGAAGGATGGAACTAACCGTTTGGTTCAGGATTATCGGCCCATTAACCAAGCCACAATCCAGAATAAATACCCACTGCCCCGGATCAATGATCTTTATGATCAACTCGCTGGATCATCGGTGTTCTCTAAACTCAACTTGAGGTTGGGTTATTACCAGATCCGTGTCCGAGAAGAGGATATTCCCAAGACTGCATTTGTCACTCATTATGGCTTCTATGAATACACCGTCATGTCATTTGGCCTAACGAATGCTCCAGCAACTTTCTCCCGTCTGATGAATTATATATTCATGGATTACCTCGACAAGTTCGTCGTGGTATATCTAGATGATATTCTGGTTTATTCTAAGAATAAAGAAGAACATGCTGAACACCTCCGTTTGGTACTAGAAAGGCTCTGAGAACACCAGTTGTATGCCAAGTATTCCAAATGTGAATTTTGGCTTTCTGAAGTAACTTACCTTGGTCATGTGATTTCCAAGGATGGAATTGCTGTTAACCCCGAACGAGTTCAGGCTATTCTTGACTGGACTCCCCCGAAGAATGTCAAGCAAGTCAGAAGTTTTCTCGGACTTGCTAGTTATTGCCGTCGATTCGTTGAGAACTTTTCCAAGATTGCAAAACCATTGATAAATCTGCTTCACAAAGGTGTTAAATTTGAGTGGACAGAAAAATGTCAAGAAAGCTTTCAGACACTAAAAGATAAATTGACATCTGCCCCAGTATTAGCACCCCCGGATTCCCAAAAGGATTTCGTGATATACTGCGATGCCTCCCGTCAAGGATTAGGCTGTGTCCTAATGCAAGAACGCAAGGTGATTGCTTATGCCTCCCGACAATTGCGTCCTCACAAAGAAAATTACCCAGTGCACGATCTCGAACTTTCTGCGGTTATTTATGCCCTGACGCTATGGCGACATTACCTTCTCGGTAATCGTTGCGAGATATATACGGATCATCAAAGTTTGAAGTATTTATATACTCAACCAGATCTGAACCTTCGTCAACAAAGATGGCTCGAGACAATAGCCGATTATGATATGAATATCTCATACACCCCTGGCAAGGCAAATGTAATGGCCGATGCTTTGAGTCGTAAGGCTTATTGCAGCAACCATATGGTTCAGGAATCACAACCTGTGCTTTATGAAGAGTTTCGTAAATTGAACCTCCATATTGTTCCACAGGGTTATCTCAATACCCTCGCTGTCGAACCAGATTTAGAACACAGCATCAAGACTATGCAACGGTATGACTCTGAAGTTGAAAGGATCAAGCGATACCTTGAAAAAGGAAAACCGTCGGAGTTCCATCTTGATAATGATGGGATCCTATTTTTCCAACACCGTCTCTTCGTACCTAAGTTCAAACATGAGAGGGAACACGTTATGATGGAAGCTCATGACACTCCTCTGTCAATTCATCCTGGTAGCACAAAGATGTACCATGACATTTGTCAGAGATACTGGTGGCCTAATATGAAGCGAGACATTGCTCGTTATGTTTCTGAGTGTGACGTTTGCCGCCGCGTTAAAGCTCAACATCAAAGGCCCGCTGGAACTCTGCAACCCCTTGCAATTCCTGAATGGAAATGGGACAAGGTCCAAATGGATTTCATTACTGGTTTTCCCAAATCTCAGAAGGGTCATGATGCTATTTTTGTCGTCATTGACCGATTCTCCAAGGTTGCCCACTTTCTGCCAGTTAAGGAGACAATCACTGCTAGCCAGTTAGCAGACTTGTATGTTTCCCGAATTGTGTCACTCCATGGTGTGCCATTGGAGATCAGTTCTGATCGTGGCAGCCTCTTCACCTCCAGATTCTGGAATAGTTTCCAAGAAGCTATGGGAACACATCTGTCTTTCAGCACCGCTTTTCACCCTCAGTCACACGGTCAAGTTGAACGAGTTAATCAAGTGCTCGAAGATATGCTTCGAGCTTGCATCATCTCCTTCGGTAAGAAATGGGAGGAATCTCTCCCGTATGCCGAATTCTCTTACAACATAGCTATCAGGCTAGTTTGAAGATGGCACCGTTTGAAGTTCTGTACGGACGTAAGTGTCGAACCCCTTTGAATTGGTCAAAAACTGGGGAACGCTCACTCATCGAACCGGACATTATTCAGCAAGCTGAAGATCAAGTCCGCATTGTCCGTGAAGATTTGAAAACTGCTCAGTCTCGTCAGAAGAGCAACTATCACCGAAAACACCAGGAAATAGTCTATCAACCTGGTGAGCAAGCTTACCTCCGTGTCACTCCGTTGAAAGGCACTCATAGGTTCGGAATCAAAGGCAAGTTAGCTCCTCGCTACATTGGCCCGTTCCGTATTCTTGCCCGTCGAGGAGAAGTGGCATATCAATTGCAGTTGCCGCCTAATCTTTCTCAAGTACATGATGTCTTTCATGTATCCCAACTCCGTCGCTGCTTCAAGGATCCTATTCGAGCTGTGGATCACGAAGTGCTTGAATTACGGGAAGATCTGTCTTATCTAGAATATCCCATCCGTATTCTTGATGAAGCTGAACGTCAGACTCGTCAAAAGTCAATCAAATTCCTCAAGGTTCAGTGGTCGAATCATTCTGAAGATGAGGCCACTTGGGAACGCGAGGATCGTCTTCGTGAAGAATACCCCTCTTTCTTTCAGTCTTCCTCTTAATTCTCGGGACGAGAATTCTTAATAGATGAGGAGAGTTGTAACACCCCCTGTCATTAGCTACAGTAATCACTTTTGATAATGACATGTCAGCAAGTCTAATAGTGCATAATCATCATTAGCATCATATTGCATTTCAACTCCTAACTCAAATTCAAATTTAAATGAAAGTGAAATATAAAAGTTGTGCAACATAGAAACTAAAATGTTCAGTAAATAACAAATATTGCAGAGACTATGCTAAAATTGAAACCAACAATTAATAAAATAATTAGGTGGCTCAAACATTATCAAAACAGCAAGGATTAATGCATTTTAATTATTATAAAAATTGTGTGAACTCAAATTGACTCCAAACTAATTTTTGGTAGTGGTAGGTAATGCCTAGTATTTGTTGGAGCAATTCCTATGTTATACAAAATTAAATATGAGGCCCAACTATTTACTAAACAGGAGATATGATTAAATAAAAAGAAAAAGACAAAAGAAAAGAAAACAGAGAAAAAGAAAAGGAAAAATCCCCCCCGGCCCAACTGGGCCAAGGCCCAGCCGGCCGGCCCAGCTCCTCCCCTATATGGCCTCCCCCTGGAGACCGAACCCTAACTGCCCCCCCACCCACCGACACACCCCCCTCGTTCCCCCCCCGATCTGGATCGGGCCCGTGCCCGCGCCCTCGCTCGCGCCGCTCGACGCCGCCGCCCCGTCGCCACCGCCACCTCGCCGGACTGCACTACCCCGCCTCGCCATCGCCGGCTCCACCGAGCCTCGCCGCCCTCTTCTCTGCATCGGGGGTGAGGAACCCCCCGGCCTCCTCTTCCCTCTGGCCACGCTCCGGCTCGCCCGTCGCGCGCTCGCCCGACCCCGCACCGCGCCCGCGCGCGGCCTCGCCCGTGCCGCTCGCCGCTGCTGCTGCTCGCGCGCCGCCCCGCGCCCGCGCGCCTGCTCACGCGCCTCGCCCTCCTCGCGCGCGCGCCCCACACCCCTCCGGCCTCGCCCCGCTCTCGCCGCTGCCCTGCCTCCCCTGGCCGCGCCTCGCCGCGCCTCTGCCGCGCGCCCGCGCACGCACCGTGCCGCGCCCGTCGCACGCCCGTGGCCCCTAGGCCACTGCCCGGTGGGGCCCCGCCGCCCCTTAGCCACTGGCCCGTGGGGCCGAACCCCCCTGTGACGCTGACAAACGGGGCCCAACCCTAAAAACGTTTTAAGAAAATAGAAAATAAAAATAAAATAAAAATAAGTAAATTAATAATTAATTAAATAGTTAACTAATCCTGATTAGGTTAATCTAATTTAATTAATTAGTTTAATTAAGTGTTAATTAATTAGTTAATCACTAATTAACTGGACAGTCTATGACATGTGGGACCACGTGTCAGGACGCCTGCTGATGTCATGCTGACGTCAGCATAACACTATTTCGGATAATGTTAATTTAAATAATTAATTAAATTCCAGAAATTAATAAAAACTTTAGAAAATCATATTAAATAATCCGTAACTTCGATGAAAATACTTTATACATGAAACTTGCTCAGAATTCCGATACAAACCCGAATACGCCCTCCGTATTCCCGTCAGATGCCTCTAGCTATAAATGAATAGTGCCCAACTTTAATTAAATAAATCCGAATAAATTCCTAAATTAACTAAATCATTTAGTTAGGCAGTAGAACACCTCGGCATATCATTTAGGCATGTCATACATATTGTTTGCATTATTGCCGTGAATTTATTGTTTCTCTCCCCCTCCTTCTCTCTCTCGATAGACGCTGAGACCGATGACACTGCACCAGGATACGACTACACTACCGACGAGCAGCCCGTTGACGACCCCTCTCTCTTGCCAGAGCAACCAGGCAAGCCCCCCCCTTGAGCATCCAGATATCACCCATTCTATTCTCCTGCTTGCATTAGATTTTGCTACTGTTAATGTATGCTCCTATTCTGATGCATAGCCTGCTGTTGTAACCTGTTCATTGCTACCTTACCTTCCTATGATAAACTGTTTAGTTTAGGTTGGAATGAACCATCAGTGACCCCACCACCTTACCCTTGTTGCCCCTGCTTGATCATCGATGACTCGATCAACGTGATCGTCGACCAGAGACCGACACCTCACTTCACACCCCCCCTTAGTTGTACGACTCTGCGTAGAAACTATCGAGTGCCGAGGGTGATACCTCGTAACGCACTCCCGATGAATACTCTGCAGTGTAGCTGTTCGGTCGTGGTCATCGAGGGTGATTCCTCCTTCTCCACTTCCGATACGACTCTGTCGTGCAACCCTCAGTGTGAACCTCGAGGGTGATGCCTCATACATTCACCCTGATGATTTCGTCGAGTGGAATCCACCGAGGGTGATTCCTCGGGTTTCCCCCTTGATGTTATGACCACATGATTACTTGACCTTTGTTACAGGCGGGTCCACCCATGTGGGTACCCGCTGGGGATCTATGATTTTCGGGTGTGCCGGAAGGGCACTCGAGTGTGATATTGTGGCGGAGCATCAGAGACTCTGATTGTCTCCGCGTGATACTAATTGAGCCTATTGGATTTGGGTGTGTGATCTGAGTGGGTCGACGTGCCCTATACGCACTACCACCACGTGGGATAATGGTTATGGGACCCTCTGCGATGTACGTTTCTCCCGAAAGCTCGTCTGACGTCACGATTCACCGTGCGGGCTGATTGTCGGGATTGGGCTGGATACTTCACTGATGAGTTCAGTGTCGTGCCTGCACCCCGGCCAGTCTCGCAACGCGCAGGGTGCCCAGGGCGATGGCCCGAGACCTTTGGGTGCATAGGTTAGTCCGGCGTGCTGACCTCTCTGCCGAGCCTAGGTAGAGCGCTGCTTCGTGTTGATCTTCCGAGGACGGGCATTACCCAGCAAGTGTGTCCGGCCAGAGTTGATGGAGCGTGTTGGGTAACAGTAGTGCACCCCTGCAGGGATGAATCTTCTATCGATAGCCGGTCCTACGGTAAAGGATGCTCAGTTTGTGTATCCCGATCTACTACTTAAACTGGATACTTGTTACTTAATTGAAGCTTCGGGATCGCTTTCTCGCTTGGGAGTCGAGGAAGGATGTTTAAGCTGTACTTCAACATGTTTGCTAAATAAAATGCTATTCTACTCTCTTCTACTGCTGCAAGATGATGGCCTTGTGAAGATGTTTGAAGATGCTAGTCTTCGATAGGACTAGGCCTTCTCTCTATTCTGGCATTTCTGCAGCCCAGTCCACTTATACAGCCTTTCTCCATTGATACTGTTGCATATGTAGTATAGATCCTTGCTTGCTGAGTACTTCGGATGAGTACTCATGGTTGCTTTACTTTCTCTTTTCCCCATATACCCCACCTTGATGATACATCAGACGATGGAGTCCAGGAGCCAGATGCCACCACCGGAGCTTACTACCAGGAGGGTCCAGAGGGCACTTACTACTGGATTGAGTCAGCTGACCAGGAGTAGGATCGGAGGCTCCCAGGCAGGAGGCCAACGCCTTTCGATCTAGTGTCACTGCTTGTGCTAGCCTTCTTAAGGCAAAACTTGTCTAACTATGTCTGTACTCAGATAATATTTGTATGACTGACTTATGTATTCGGATCTTCGGATCCCTGGTCTGTAATATTGTGGACCTCCGTTTAAATTGTGTTAGAGTTGTGTTGTGATATCTTCCCGTGAGTCCCTGTGCTTGATCGTACACGTTTGCGTGTATGATTAGTGTACGATTGAGTCGGGGGCGCCACACCAATTAGGTGGTTGAACAATAGGTGCAGAGATTAAAGCTTTCTTAAGTATTTCAAAGGCTTCTAAACAGTCATCATAAAAAACAAATGTAACATCTTTTTGCAAGAGATTAGTAAGAGGCCTAGAAATTTTAGAGAAGTCTTTAATAAATCTCCTACAGAAACCGACATGACCAAGGAAACTTCTTATACCTTTGATATCTGTAGGACACGGCATTTTTTCAACCACATCAACTTTAGCTTTATCAACTTCAATACCTCTTTTGGAGATTTTATGCCCCAAGACAATACCTTCATTAACCATAAAGTGGCACTTCTTCCAATTCAAGACAAGATTAGTTTCTTCACATCTCTGCAAAACTCGATAAAGGTTGCTTAAGCAATCATCAAAAGAAGTCCCGCAAACGGAGAAATCATCCATGAAAACCTCAACAATCTTTTCACAAAAGTCAGAGAATATAGCAGTGATACATCTTTGAAAGGTAGCAGGTGCATTGCATAAACCAAAAGGCATACGTCTATAAGCAAAAGTACCAAAAGGGCATGTAAAAATAGTTTTTTCTTGATCCTCTTGTGACACAGGTATTTGAGAAAAACAAGAGTATCCATCTAGAAAGCAGAAATGTCTATGTTTTGATAGTCTTTCTAGCATTTGATCAATAAAAGGCAAAGGATAATGATCTTTCCTAGTAGCTTTATTTAATTTTGTAAAATCAATTACCATTCTATAACCGGTGATAATTCTTTGTGGGATAAGTTCATTTTTATCATTAGGAACTACAGTAATACCTCCCTTCTTAGGAACACAATGATCAGGACTTACCTATCTACTATCAACAATAGGATAGATTGTACCTGCTTCTAGAAGCTTTAGTATTTCATTTCTTACCACTTCTTTCATCTTAGGATTTAACCGTTGCTGATGATCAACAACTGGTTTAGCATCTGGTTCCATATTAATTTTATGCTGACATAGAGTGGGACTAATGCCCTTAAGATCATCAAGAGTATATCCAATAGCGGCATGGTGCTTCCTCAAAGTTTTCAATAATCTCTTTTCTTCATGCTCTGAAAGGTTAGCACTAATAATAACAGGATATATCTTCTTTTCATCAAGATAAGCATATTTCAAAGTATCAGGTAATTGTTTAAGCTCAAACACAGAATCACTCTTGGGTGGTAGAGGATCTCCAAGAATCTCAACAGGTAGATTATGTTTCAAAACATGCATTTGTTTAAAGAATATCTCATCTATTTCATTTCTTTTATCCATATGCATATCATTTTCATGGTCTAGCAAATATTGTTCTAAAGGATCAGTATGAGGCACGGCAATAGAAGCAAGACCAATAATCTCATCTTTACTAGGTGACTCTTTATCACGAGGTTGTCTACGAAATTTGGAGATATTAAACTCATGAGACACGTCACCGAAGCTTACACTAACAGTTTCTTTCTCACAGTCTATCTTAGCATTAACCATGTTCAAGAAAGGTCTACCAAATATAATGGGACAAAAATCATCTTGTGGGGAACCAAGAACGAGAAAATTAGTAGGGTATTTTATTTTCCCACACAAGACTTCAACATCTCTAACAATCCCAAGTGGTGTAATAGTACCTCTATTCGCGAGTTTAATAGTAACATCAATATCTTCTATCTCAACAGGTGCAATATCATTCATAATTTCTTGATATAAAGTAAACGTAATAGCACTAACACTAGCACCCAAATCACACAAGCCATGATAACAATGATCTCCTATTTTAACAGAGACAACAGGCATGCCAACAATAGGTCTATGTTTATCCTTTTCATCGGGTTTGGCAATTCTAGTAGCTTCATTATAGAAATAAATAACATGCCCATCAATATTTTCCACCAAGAGATCTTTAACCATAGCAACATTAGGTTCAACTTTAATTTGTTCAGAGGGTGTAGGTGTTCTTGTATAACTCTTGCGAACCACAGTTGAAGCTTTAGCATGTTCTTTTATCCTAACAGGAAAAGGTGGTTTCTCAATATAAGCAGTGGGAATAATTGGATCAACATTATAAGTAGTGGTTTCTTACCTAGCTTCAATGGGTTCTACTACATTCACTTCAATGGGAGGATGACATTTAAACCACTTATCCTTAGGGAGATCAACATGAGTAGCAAATGATTCATAGAAAGAAGCTACTATGTCAGAGTCAAGTCCATATTTTGTGCTAAATTCACGAAAAGCATCGGTATCCATAAAAGCTTTAACACAATCAAACTCAAGGTTTATACCTGACTTCTTACCTTCGTCGAGCTCCCAATCTTCGGAGTTGCATTTAATTCTTTCCAAGAGACCCCATTTGAATTCAATAGTCTTCTTCGTAAAAGAGCCAGTACAAGAAGTATCGAGCATGGATTGATCATTACGAGAAAGCCAAGCATAATTTTTTTGAATAATAATTTCTCTCGAGAGCTCATGATTGGGGCATGAAACATTGACTTAAGCCTCCCCCAAGCTTGAGCGATACTTTATCCTTGACGAGGCCAAAAATTATATATATAATTCCGACCATGATGAACCAGATGCTTAGGATAAAACTTCTGATGAAATTCCAATTTCAATCGGTTGTAATTCCAAGATCCAATATCATCACATAGCCTATACCATGTCAATGCCTTTCCCTTCAAATATAAAGGAAGACCTTCTGATACGTCTCCAATGTATCTATAATTTTTTATTGTTCCATGCTATTATATTATCTGTTTTGGATGTTTTATATGCATTAATATGCTATTTTATATTATTTTTGGGACTAACCTATTAATCTAGAACCCAGTGCCAGTTTTTTCCCTCATTTTTGAGCCTCGTAGAAAAGGAATACCAAACGGAGTCCAAACGGAATAAAACTTCACGATGATTTTTCTTGCACCAGAAGACACCCAGGGGACTTGGAGTCCAAGTCAGAAGAGCCACGAGGCGACGACAAGGGTGGAGGGCGCGCCCTAGGGGGGGCCGCCTTGTGGGCCCCTCGGTGACCTCCTGACCTAGGTCTTCCTCCTATATATTCACATATATTCCAGAACCACCAGAGGCATCCACAAAAACACTTTTCCACCGCCGTAACCTTCTGTTCCCGTGAGATCCCATCTTGGGGCCTTTTTCGGCATCCTGCCGGAGGGGGATTCGATCACGGAGGGCATCTACATCAACACCATTGCCCTTCCGATGAAGCGTGAGTAGTTTACCTCAGACCTACGGGTCCATAGCTAGTAGCTAGATGGCATCTTCTCTCTCTTTGATTCTCAATACCATGTTCTCCTCGATGTTCTTGGAGATCTATCCGATGTAATCTTCTTTTGAGGTGTGTTTGTCGAGATCCGATGAATTGTGGATTTATGATCAGCTTATCTATGAATATTATTTGAATCTTCTCTGAATTCTTATATGCATGATTTGATATCTTTGTATTTCTCTTCGAATTATTGGTTTGGTTTGGCCAACTAGATTGGTTTTTCTTGCAATGGGAGAAGTGCTTGGCTTTGGGTTCAATCTTGCGGTGTCCTCACCCAGTGACAAGGTAGGGGTAGCGAGGCACGTATTGTATTGTTGCCATCGAGGATAAAAAGATGGGGTTTACATCATATTTCTTGAGTTTATTCCTCTACATCATGTCATCTTACTTAAAGCGTTACTCCATTCTTTATGAACTTAATACTCTAGATGCATGCTGGATAGCGGTCGATGTGTGGAGTAATAGTAGTAGATGCAGGCAGGAGTCGGTCTACTTGACACGGACGTGATGCCTATATTGCATAATCATTGCCTTGGATATCGTCATAACTTTGCGCTTTTCTATCAATTGCTCGACAGTAATTTGTTCACCCAACGTATTATTTGCCTTCATGAGAGAAGCCTCTAGTGAAACATATGGCCCCCGGGTCTATTTTCCATCATATTACTTTCCGATCTACTATTTTGCAATCTTTTATTTTCATATCTATATACCAAAAAAACCCAAAAATATTGTATCTTTTGTTTATCTATCTCTATCAGATCTCACTTTTGCAATTGACCGTGAAGGGATTGACAACCCCTTTATCGCGTTGGGTGCAAGTGTTTGATTATTTGTGCAGGTGTTGGTGATTTGTGCGTTCTTCTCCTACTGGATTGATACCTTGGTTCTTAACTGAGGGAAATACTTATCTCTACTGTGCTGCATCACCCTTTCCTCTTCAAGGGAAAAACCAATGCAAGCTCAAGAAGTAGCAGAAAGAATTTCTAGCGTCGTTGCAGTGGAGATCTACGCCAAGTCAAGACATACCAAGTACCCATCATAAACTCTCATCTCTTGCGTTACATTATTCGCCATTTGCCTCTCATTTTCCTCTCCCCCACTTCTAAAATGATTTTCGAAAAGATTTGCCTTTTATTCGCCCTTCTTCCGTTCATCTTTTTCGTTTGCTCGTGTGTTAGATTGCTTGCTTTGTCATGATCACTCAAGAGAATACCAAATTATGTGACTTTTCTAATACTAATAATAATGATTTTATTAGTACTCCGATTGCTCCCGCCACTCGTGCGGAATCTTATGAAATTAATGCTGCTTTGCTGAATCTTGTTATGAAAGATCAATTTTCTGGCCTTCCTAGTGAAGATGATGCATCCCATCTAAATAATTTCGTTGAGTAGTGTGATATGCAAAAGAAGAAAGATGTGGATAATGATATTGTTAAATTGAAGCTATTTCCGTTCTCACTACGAGATCGTGCTAAAACTTGGTTTTCATCTTTGCCTAAAAATAGTATTGATTCATGGAACAAGTGTAAAGATGCTTTTATTTCCAAGTATTTTCCTCCCGCTAAGATCATCTCCCTTAGGAACGATATTATAAATTTTAAGCAACTTGATCACGAACATGTTGCACAATCTTGGGAGAGGATGAAATTGATGATATGAAATTGCCCTACTCATGGTTTAAATTTGTGGATGATCATACAAATTTTTTATGCCGGATTGAATTTTGCTTCTAGAAATCTTTTAGATTCGGCCGCGGGAGGTACTTTTATGGAAATTACTTTAGGAGAAGCTACTAAACTCCTAGATAATATTATGGTTAATTATTCTCAATGGCATACCGAAAGATCTTCTACTAGTAAAAAAGTGCATGCAATTGAAGAGATTAATGTTTTGAGTGGAAAGATGGATGAACTTATGAAATTATTTGCTAGCAAGAGTGCTCCTATTGATCCTAATGATATTCCTTTGTCTACTTTGATTGAGAATAATAATGAATCTATGGATGTGAATTTTGTTGGTAGGTACAATTTTGGTAATAACACGTATAGAGGTAATTTTAATCCTAGGCCGTTTCCTAGTAATTCCTCTAACAATTATGGTAATTCCTACAACAATTCTTATGGAAATTATAATAAGTTGCCCTCTGATTTTGATAATAGTATTAAAGAATTTATGAGTTCGCAAAAGAATTTCAATGCTTTGATTGAAGAAAAATTGCTTAAAGTTGATGATTTGGCTAGGAACGTGGAAAGAATTTCTCTTGAGATTGATTCTTTGAAAATTAGATATATTCCACCCAAGCATGATATTAATGAGTCTTTAAAAGCTATGAGAATTTCTATTGATGAATGTAAGGAAAGAACCGCTAAGATTCGTGCTAAACGAGATTGGTTTGTGAAAGCGTGTTCTTCTAGTTCTTGTGAAAATAATGATGAAGATCTTAAAGTGATTGATGTGACTCCTATTGAATCTTTGTTTTCTAAAATAAATCTTGATAAAGATGGGACTGGAGATGAGTCAACTTTAGCTAGAAGGCGTCCCAATGATTCGGAGTTTATAGATCTTGATGCAAAAATTGATAAAAGTGGGATTGGAGAGGTCAAAACTTTAAGTAGCAATGAACCCACTCTTTTGGATTTCAAGGAATTTAATTATGATAATTTTTCTTTAATAGATTGTATTTCCTTGTTGCAATCCATGTTGAATTCTCCTCATGCTTATAATCAAAATAAAGCTTTTGCTAAACATATTGTTGATGCTTTGATGCATTTTTTTGAGGAAAAGCTTGAATTGGAAGTTTCTATCCCTAGAAAACTTTATGATGAGTGGGAACCTACTATTAAGATTAAAATAAAAGATTATGAGTGCCATGCTTTGTGTGATTTGGGTGCTAGTGTTTCCACGATTCCAAAAACTTTATGTGATGTGCTTGGTTTCCGTGAACTTGATGATTGTTCTTTAAATTTGCATCTTGCTGATTCCACTATTAAGAAACCTATGGGAAGGATTAATGATATTCTTATTGTTTCAAATAGGAATTATGTGCCCGTAGATTTCATTGTTCTTGATATAGATTGCAATCCTACATGTCCTATTATTCTTGGTAGACCTTTCCTTAGAACGATTGGTGCAATTATTGATATGAAAGAAGGAAACATTAGATTTCAATTTCTGTTAAGGAAGGGCATGGAACACTTTCCTAGAAATAAAATTAAGTTTCCATATGAATCTATTATGAGAGCTACTTATGGATTGCATACCAAAGATGACAATACCTAGATCTATGTGTATTTATGCCTAGCTAAGGGCGTTAAACAACAGCGCTTGTTGGGAGGCAACCCAATTTTATTTTTGTTCTTGTTTTTTGGTTCTGTTTTTCAATAAATTTTTCATATAGCCTCTGTTTATATGTGTTTTGGTCTTTTAATTAGTGTTTGTGCCAAGTAAGACCTTTTGGATGGCTTACGGTGATAGTTGATTTGATCTTGCTGAAAAACAGAAACTTTTGCCTCCAGTCACAGAATTTTAATAATTCACTGGGGAGTTTAAAAACAATGAATTTTTTACACAGGATTTATATACGAATTTCCCCTATTTTTATAAGTTTTCAGAATTTTTGGAGTTACATAAGTATTAGAACAATTCAGATCTTCGCAGACGGTTCTGTTTTTGACAGATTCTGTTTTCTTTGTGTTGTTTGCTTATTTTGATGAATCTATGGGTAGTATCGGGGGGTATGAACCATAGAGAAGTTAGAATACAGTATATATTACACCAATATAAATAAAGAATGAGTTCACAACAGTACCAAAAGTGGTGATTTTATTTTCTTATACTAACAGATCTCATGAGTTTTCTGTTGTGAAGTTTTCAAGTTTTGGGTAAAGATTTGATGGACTATGGAATAAGGAGTGGCAAGAGCCTAAGCTTGGGGATGCCCAAGGAACCCCAAGGTAATATTCAAGGACAACCAAGAGCCTAAGCTTGGGGATGCCCCGGAAGGCATCCCCTCTTTCGTCTTCGTCTATCGGTAAATTTACTTGAGGCTATATTTTTATTCACCACATGATATGTGTTTTGCTTGGAGCGTCTTGTATGATATGAGTCTTTGCTTTTTAGTTTTCCAAAATCATCCTTGATTTACACACCTTTTTAGAGGGACACGCATGAATCGTGATTTATTAGAATACTCTATGTGCTTCACTTATATCTTTTGAGCTAGGCAATTTTGCTCTAGTGCTTCACTTATATCTTTTTAGAGCACGGCGGTATTTTTATTTTATAGAAATTGTTGAACTTTTATGCTTCACTTATATTATTTTGAGAGTCTTTCTGAACAGCATGGTAATTTGCTTTGGTTATGAATTTAGTCCTAATATGATGGGCATCCAAGAGGGATATAATAAAAACTTCCATATAAAAGTGCATTGAATACTATGAGAAGTTTGATTCCTTATGATTGTTTTGAGATATGAGGATGGTGATATTAGAGTCATGCTAGTGAGTAATTGTGGATTGTAGAAATACTTGTGTTGAAGTTTGTGATTCCCGTAGCATGCACGTATGGTGAACCGTTATGTAACGAAGTTGGAGCATGATTTATTTATTGATTGTCTTCCTTATGAGTAGTGGTCGGGGACGAGCGATGGTATTTTCCTACCAATCTATCCCCCTAGGAGCATGCGCGTAGTACTTTGTTTCGATGACTAATAGACTTTTTCAATAAGTATGTGATTTCTTTATGACTAATATTGAGTCCATGGATTATATGCACTCTCACCCTTCCACCATTGCTAGCCTCTATAGTACCACGCAACTTTCGCCGGTACCTTACACCTACCTTTTACCTTCCTCAAAGCAGCCACCATACCTACCTATTATGGCATTTCCATAGCCATTCCGAGATATATTGCCATGCAACTTTCCACCGTTCCGTTTATTATGACACGCTCCATCATTGTCATATTGCTTTGCATGATCATGTAGTTGACATAGTATTTGTGGCGAAGCCACCGTTCATAATTTTTATACATGTCACTCTTGAATCATTGCACATCCCAGTACACCGCCGAAGGCATTCATATAGAGTCATATTTTGTTCTAAGTATCGAGTTGTAATTCTTGAGTTGTAAGTAATTAAAAGTGTGATGATCTTCATTTTTAGAGCATTGTCCCATGTGAGGAAAGGATGATGGAGACTATGATTCCCCCACAAGTCGGGATGAGACTCCGGACGAAAAAAAAGAAAAAAAAGAGAGGCTAAAAAAAGAGAGCCCAAATAAAAAAAATGAGAGAAAAAGAGAGAAGGGGCAATGTTACTATCCTTTTTCCACACTTGTGCTTCAAAGTAGCACCATGATCTTCATGATAGAGAGCCTCCTATGTTGTCACTTTCATATACTAGTGGGAATTTTTCATTATAGAACTTGGCTTGTATATTCCAATGACGGGCTTCCTCAAATTGCCCTAGGTCTTCGTGAGCAAGCAAGTTGGATGCACACCCACTTAGTTTCTTTTTGAGCTTTCATAAACTTATAGCTCTAGTGCATCCGTTACATGGCAATCCCTACTCACTCACATAGATATCTATTGATGGGCATCTCCATAGCCTGTTGATACGCCTAGTTGATGTGAGACTATCTCCTTCTTTTTTGTCTTCTCCACAACCACCATATTCTATTCCACCTATAGTGCTATGTCCATGACTCACGCTCATGTATTGCGTGAAAGTTGAAAAGGTTTGAGAACATCAAAAGTATGAAACAACTGCTTGGCTTGTCATCGGGGTTGTGCATGATTTGAATATTTTATGTGATGAAGATGGAGCATAGCCAGACTATATGATTTTGTAGGGATAGCTTTCTTTGGCCATGTTATTTTGAGTAGACATGATTGCTTTATTAGTATGCTTGAAGTATTATCGTTTTTATGTCAATATTAAACTTTTGTTTTGAATCTAATGGATCTGAACATTCATGCCACAATAAAGAAAATTACATGGATAAATATGTTAGGTAGCATTCCACATCAAAAATTCTGTTTTTATCATTTACCTACTCGAGGACGAGTAGGAATTAAGCTTGGGGATGCTTGATACGTCTCCAATGTATCTATAATTTTTTATTGTTCCATGCTATTATATTATCTGTTTTGGATGTTTTATATGCATTAATATGCTATTTTATATTATTTTTGGGACTAACCTATTAATTTAGAGCCCAGTGCCAGTTTCTGTTTTTTCCTTGTTTTTGAGCCTAGCAGAAAAGGAATACCAAACGGAGTCCAAACGGAATAAAACTTCAGGATGATTTTTCTTGGACCAGAAGACACCCAGGGGACTTGGAGTCCAAGTCAGAAGAGCCACGAGGCGGCGACAAGGGTGGAGGGCGCGCCCTAGGGGGGGGGGCGCCCCCTGCCTTGTGGGCCCCTCGGTGACCTCCTGACCTAGGTCTTCCTCCTATATATTCACATATATTCCAGAACCACCAGAGGCATCCACGAAAACACTTTTCCACCGCCGTAACCTTCTGTTCCCGTGAGATCCCATCTTGGGGCCTTTTCCGGCATCCTGCCAGAGGGGGATTCGATCACGGAGGGCGTCTACATCAACACCATTGCCCTTCCGATGAAGCGTGAGTAGTTTACCTCAGACCTACGGGTCCATAGCTAGTAGCTAGATGGCTTCTTCCCTCTCTTTGATTCTCAATACCATGTTCTCCTCGATGTTCTTGGAGATCTATCCGATGTAAAGTTCTTTTGCGGTGTGTTTGTCGAGATCCGATGAATTGTGGATTTATGATCAGCTTATCTATGAATATTATTTGAATCTTCTCTGAATTCTTATATGCATGATTTGATATCTTTGTATTTCTCTTCGAATTATCGGTTTGGTTTGGCCAACTAGATTGGTTTTTCTTGCAATGGGAGAAGTGCTTGGCTTTGGGTTCAATCTTGCGGTGTCCTCACCCAGTGACAAAGTAGGGGTAGCGAGGCATGTATTGTATTGTTGCCATCGAGGATAAAAAGATGGCGTTTACATCATATTGCTTGAGTTTATTCCTCTACATCATGTCATCTTACTTAAAGCGTTACTCCGTTCTTTATGAACTTAATACTCTAGATGCATGCTGGATAGCGGTCGATGTGTGGAGTAATAGTAGTAGATGCAGGCAGGAGTCGGTCTACTTGACACGGACGTGATGCCTATATTGCATAATCATTGCCTTGGATATCGTCATAACTTTGCGCTTTTCTATCAATTGTTCGACAGTAATTTGTTCACCCACCATATTATTTGCCTTCATGAGAGAAGCCTCTAGTGAAACCTATGGCCCCCGGGTCTATTTTCCATCATATTACTTTCCGATCTACTATTTTCAGATCTATATACCAAAAAAAACCAAAAATATTTTATCTTTTGTTTATCTATCTCTATCAGATCTCACTTTTGCAATTGACCGTGAAGGGATTGACAACCCCTTTATCGCGTTGGGTGCAAGTGTTTGATTGTTTGTGCAGGTGTTGGTGATTTGTGCGTTCTTCTCCTACTGGATTGATACCTTGGTTCTTAACTGAGGGAAATACTTATCTCTACTGTGCTGCATCACCCTTTCCTCTTCAAGGGAAAAACCAACGCAAGCTCAAGAAGTAGCACCTTCTTCTTGACTTCATCTCCGGGTAAACCTGCAAGCTTAAATAATTCACAAACTTCATCCACAAAGATTAGATGCATATCAGGATGTAGTGTTCCATCTCCTGCATAAGGATTAGCTAGCAGTTTCTCTATCATACCCGAAGGAATTTCATAATAAATATTTTTAGTAGGTGCAGTAGGTTGAGGAGAAACTCTTTGTTCTTCCGGTAGAGGTGAAGATACCCCGAACAAGCCCCTCAAAGGATTATTTTCCATAGTGACAAGTGATAGTAAATTTCAGCACGTAATATAAATTTTTCCTTATCAAATTCCACTCACCAAAGGCGCTTCACTCCCCTGCAACGGTGCCAGAATAGAGTCTTGATGACCCAAAAGTATAGGGGATCTATCGTAGTCCTTTCGATAAGTAAGAGTGTCAAACCCAATGAGGAGCAGAAGGAAATGACAAGCGGTTTTCAGCAAGGTATTTTCTGCAAGCACTGAAATTATCGGTAACATATAGT
Source organism: Thinopyrum elongatum (assembly GCA_011799875.1). Taxonomy (NCBI): domain Eukaryota; kingdom Viridiplantae; phylum Streptophyta; class Magnoliopsida; order Poales; family Poaceae; genus Thinopyrum; species Thinopyrum elongatum. Next base: position 313,588,043 of record CM022297.1, read on the forward strand.
TTTGTGATAAGATAATTCGAAATAGGTAACAAGTAACAAGTGTAACAAAGGTGCAGCAAGGTGGCCCAATCCTTTTTATAGCAAAGGGTAAGCCTGGACAGACTCTTATATAAAGCAAAGCGCTCCAGAGGACACATGGGAATTATTGTCAAGTTAGTTTTCATCATGCTCATATGATTCGCGTTCGCTACTTTGATAATTTGATATCTGGATGGACCGGTGCTTGGGTGCTGTCCTTACTTGGACAAGCCTCCCACTTATGATTAACCCCTCTCGCAAGCATCTGCAACTACGAAAGAAGAATTAAGATAAATCTAACCACAGCATGAAACATGTGATCCAAATCAGCCCCTTACGAAGCAATGCATAAACTAAGGTTTAAGCTTCTGTCACTCTAGCAACCCATCATCTACTTATTACTTCCCAATGCCTTCCCCTAGGCCCAAATCATGGTGAAGTGTCATGTAGTCGACGTTCACATAACACCACTAGAGGAAAGAAAACATACATCTCATCAAAATATCGAACGAATACCAAATTCACATGATTACTTATAATAAGACTTCTCCCATGTCCTCAGGAACAAACATAACTACTCACACAGAATATTCATGTTAAAGATCAGAGGGGTAATAAATATCATTAAGAATCTGAACATATAATCTTCCACCAAGTAAACCAACTAGCATCAACTACAAGGAGTAATCAACACTACTAGCAACCCACATGTACCAATCTGAGGTTCTGAGGCAGAGATTGAATACAAGAGATGAACTAGGGTTTGAGAGGATATGGTGCTGGTGAAGATGTTAAAAAGATGAAGATTGACCCTCCCACGATGAGAGGATCGTTGGTGATGACGATGGCTTCGATTTCCCCCTCCCGGAGGGAAGTTTCCCTGGCAGAATCGCTCTACCGGAGCTCAAGATTGCTCCTGCCCAGGTTCCGCCTCGAGACGGCGGCGCTTCGTCCCGAAATCTCTCTTTTAATTTTTTTCTAGGTCAAAACCCTCCATATAGCAGAAGATGGGCACCAGACGATGGCCAAGGGGCCCACAAGCCCTGGGGGGTAGGGCGCGCCCCCAGGCTTGTGGCCACCTGGTGGGTCTCCTTCTATAGTTTTTATATATTCCAAAACAATTCCCCGTAAAGTTTCAGGACATTTGGAGTTGTGAAGAATAGGTATCTCAGATTTGCTCCTTTCCAGTCCAGAACTCCAGCTGCCGGCATTCTCCCTCTTCATGTAAATCTTATAAAATAAGAGAGAAAAAGCATAAGTATTGTACCATAATGTGAAATAACAGTCCATAATGCAATAAATATCAACATAAAAACATGATGCAAAATGGACGTATCATGCATGCATGTGTTTTTATAATCATTTTGCTTATTATTACCGCGCATGCGATCATGATGGTGAGTGGAACGATAGTGGAAAGGTGGTTGCGATCAACGGTGCAGGACATGTATGAGAATATAATGTCGAAGATGCAAAGGAGGAGGTTGGCTCGACCCCTATAAGGATGGTCGTTTGAAGGCGCACCTGCTTATGACTGGTTTCATGGTTGGCTATACTCGGTGGATAAGTGAAGATGATGATGATCAAGACGCCGATGGGGCAGCCAATGACGTCACGGGGCTAGACGAAGAGATGACTGATAATGGAGGTGGAGAAGAGGCCGGACATGGCGGCGGGAGAGAAGACGCCGGAAATGGTCGCGGAGAAGACATGGACACGCCACAGCCTTCGTCTCTACTAAGTTCAATCGTGCGGGACCCTCATGTTCGAGACCTACTTCGCAAGAAGACGAGTAGCGACAGAGCTGCTTCTAGAGAGGAGGCCAAGCTGGAGCAACTGGAGGTAGACTCGAAGACTCCATTGTACGATGGTTGCGATCCCGAGGTGACCCGCTTGAGTTTCATGCTCGAACTTCTAAAGACGAAGGCTAAAAACAAATGGACCGACATAAGCCTCGATGTGCTTCTCAAGTACCTAAAGAAGGTTCTTCCCGCGGGGAACCTGTGTCCTACTAGTGTGGATGAGGCCAAGAAGATCGTGTGCCCTCTTGGTCTGCCGCACATTAGATACCATTCATGCATCAACGATTGCGTCATTTATCGGAAGGAGCACGCAGAAAAAACCTGCTGTCCCGGTGTGCAATGCTTCCCGATACAAGAAGGCCGGAAAGAAATCTCCCCAGAAAGTTGTATGGTACTTACCGATCACTCCCCGTCTGCAGCGTTATTTCATAGATCCTAAGGAGGCCGAAATCACTGTTCTAACCTTATACCGAAATAATTGCACAAAATGAACTCGTCTGGAAAGTATTTCACGATCTGACCCTTTTAGAAACGCCACAACCCGCGGCATTTCTGGTGAACTAAGAAACGCCGACCAAGCTTGCGTTTCTGGCCAACTATGAAACGCCGAGCTACTCCGCATTTCTGCCCACAGATGAAACGCCAAGGACCCTGGCGTTTCTTCCGCCGATATTTGTAGGCCCCACCCACCCATCGGCCGGTTCTTCCTCCAGTCGCTGTAATAGAGGACGAGCAGGGCCTCTCTCCTCCTCCCGACCCCCCTCCTTCGATCTTCCTCTTCCCTGAACCATTTTTGCGGATCTTTGGGGCAAATTGAAGAGGCCGGTAAGCTCCTTCAATCCCTCCAATCACTTTTTGCAATAACTTTGTATTTTTGGAGCTTTTTTTGGCACTAGGTGCAACCTAGGTTTTGAAGTAAAACAAAATTTGGTGATGATTTAGTTGTTTAGTATCATATGATTTAGTAGTAAGGATGAGGGCCGGCCAAGGATGAGTGCATTGCGAAATATGATGTAAATTTGTGTATTTTCTATAGTTGCAAGTGTGATGGTGAATGCATATTACTTGATTGTTATATTTGCTATGTGTTCATCCTAAATATTTTGGACTACATAGATGTGTGCGTGCACACTTTGTATCATTTGGTACTTGTGAATTTGACATTTATAGGTAAAAAAAAACGTATTATGTTGAATCCTAAAACTATTTGTTCCTATTATGTAGGATGTTTGAGCCGGATAAATATCCGGGCCTTGATGATTTCTACGAGCAGAAGCATCGTGCGGTGCTAGTGGAAAGAGGGGAGGTAATTATCCGGGCCTTGATGATTATCTTTCTATATTGGTTGATTTTCATATTGTGACAAGTTGAGAGAAGTAACAAATTATGCGTTTGTTTGTTTAGGTTCCTCCACTACTTCGGTTGAGGGGGCACAACCCGAATGAATCTCTCGTATATGACCGTCGGTACGAGCCTTATTTTAGAAGAATGGATCTTCTTCAGTTTGTGCTCAACTTTAAAGGCACACCACCATGGTACGTGCTTTCTTCCGCTCATCCGTCTTCCAGCCGACCACGTGCTTCTTCCACTCGTCCATCTTCTAGTGCAGCTCATGGTTCGTCGAGTCGAGCACATATTGAGGAAGATGAAGAAGAAGAGGAGACGGACAAAGAGACGGATCCGGACTACATGGAGCTTGGGGCTTCGCAGACGGAAGACGCTCCGCAGCCAACTCAACCTACTCAGTCGACAGAAGAAACACACCGAGCTAGCTCAAGAAACATCCGACGTCCTACATGGCAGAACACTACAGAGGGCTACGTCAACAAGGGCAAGATCCCTGCGAAAAGAGGGAAGAAGTGAAGTGATGACTACTATGTCGTTTGAACTTATGTCGTTTGTGAACTATCTTTGAACTTCTACTTATGTCGTTTGAACTTGTCATGTGTGAACTATCTATGTACCCTTGACTTACGGAACTTTCTATGCGTTATGTTTTATGTGAACTTGTCATTTCCAACTGTTATTTGTTATGATGCTGTTAATATATATGTTGTGAATATATGCTATGATCTGAGTTTGTTGCTGGCTGTGGCAAAAGAGCAGCAACACCAGGGTCAATGGCGTTTCCAGTGAACATAGAAACATTCCTATGCACTCTCTCTGGTAGGTTCTATTCTAAAGAAACGCCAGCGTTTCTTTACAGATCAGAAACACCACATCTTGAATTCTAGGATGTGCTCGAACATCAAACCTTTCTTTAGGTAAGACATAGAAATCGCATCGCGTGTGCTACTTGGGAACATTCTAGCCTCAATTGTCTTGCTCATGCCACCGTCGACTATAGCCTTATCTGCAAGGCTAACATCACAAAACAAGGGAACTTTGTGATCCCTACCGGTGATTTTTGTATACCACTCTGCTTCTTTCTCAGTGAAGCCATCCTCGTCCAACTCATTCACCGGGCCTTCATCATCCGAGTCATCCACACAAGCACGCTGATAGACAATGTCAGGATCCATGTCATCATGCCTTACTTGAGCCTCTACATCACCAACAATGTTGTGGTGCCTCTCATACTCTTCATCGGAGTCATGACCATCATCTTTGATCGGTGCACTACCTCCAAACTCATATTGGGGATACTCATTGGCTTCGACTTCAACTTTATGCTCAACAGTAGGTGGCACACTACTAATTGGGCTCAAATCATCTACTAAGGTTTGGTTCAAGTCAACATGAAAAAGAAGAGCCTTGACCACCATACTTGCAAACACTTCGAGTGACTTGACTACCGAGGACGCAACAACCTCCTTGTATGCAACCCAATGCAAATTGGACTTGATAGGCATTGTCTTCATTCGACACTTGTGTGCCGACCCAACATCATATCTTCCTAATAATTCAACTTGGTCACTTGGATCAACCCACTTCAATCTTATCCGCGTTTCTTCCACAACCTCTTCATAAGTAGGACTCTCAAGAAATATCAACACTTCCTCATACTTGTCAACAATATCAACATTCATGAATGCCTCTTTGTCAACATAATGAATATTCACAATCTTGTCCATCTAAAAAAGGGAACAAAAGTACCAATGCTAAGTATACCACATTCCTAACAAAACAACTAAGAAACATCTATGTCCATCCAAATTAAGCATTACCCAAACCCTAACCCTAACCCTAAATCTTAACAATAAGCATAACCCAACCAATACAATGCAACATTATTGGAACAACTATACTCATTACTCATTAGTATACACTAAGAAAATCATATTTTGGAACAATGTTCAAAACTAGGGTTAGAAAACACATGAACAAAAAACCACCCAAATAGACAAATCCAACCAATAAAAAATTGTGAGATGACGGAGATTACCTCAAGGAACGGAAATGACACCGGATCCACGGACCAAACCAATCCTTTTGTAAGGATTTGAGAGGGGACAAGAGGGGGAGACAAAGGGGAAAAGGGGGTGGAGCTCAGGATAGTGGTGGGGGAGACAAATGAGTGGTGAGTGGTGGGTGAAACAAAAGGGGGACCACGGCCTAATAAGTATCTCAGGAAGCAACGCCAGGGACCATGGCGTTGTTGACATTATAAGAAACGCCAGGGTCCTTGGCGTTTTGGCTGTGGGCAGAAACGCAGAGTAGCTCGGCGTTTCTTAGTTGGCCAGAAACGCAAGATAGGTCGGCGTTTCTTAGTTTACCAGAAACGCCGCGGGATGTGGCATTTCTAAAAGGGTCAGATCATGAAATACTTTCCAGACAAGTTCATTTTGTGCAACTCTTTCGGTATAAGGTCAGAACAGTGATTTCGTCCTCCTAAGGAAGCAAAGCTCATGTGTTGGCACGTGATATGTCTCCAACGTATCTATAATTTTTTATTGTTCCATGCTGTTATATTATCATTCTTGGATGTTTTACAATCATTTATAACAACTTTATATCATTTTTTGGGACTAACCTATTGACATAGTGCCAAGTGTCAGTTGCTGTTTTTTGCGTGTTTTTTGCTTAGCGGAATATCCCTATCAAACGGAGTCCAAACGCAGCGAAACTTTTTAGAGATTTTTTTTGGACCTGAAGACAACTTGGGAGCCAAGGAAGCACCAGAGGGGAGGCCCGTGGGGCCCACAAGACACCAGGGCGCGCCAGAGGCCCCTAGCGCGCCCTGATGGGTTGTGGGGCCCACGGAGGTCCTCTCCACCGCCTCTTAGCTCTATAAATACCCAAATATTCTAGAAACCCTAGGGGAGTGATCGAAACACAATTCCAGCCACCGCAAGTTCCAGAACCACGAGATCCAATCTAGAGCCCTATTCCGGCACCTTGCCAGAGGGGAACACGATCACGAAGGGGTTCATCATCCTCATTGGTGCTCCTCCGATGATGCGTGAGTAGTTCACCTTAGACCTACGGGTCCGTAGGTAGTAGCTAGATGGCCTCTTCTCTCTTTTTGATTCTCAATACAATGGTCTCTTGGAGATCTATTTGATGTAATGACTTTTTGCGGTGTGTTTGTCGGGATCCGATGAAGTGCGAGTTTATGATCAGATCTATATCTATGAATATTATTTGAGTTCTTTGATCTCTTTTATGCATGATTGTTATAGCCTCGTATTTCTTCTCCGAATATTTGGTTTAGTTAGGCAAACTAGATTGATTTTTCTTGCAATGGGAAGAGGTGCTTTGTGATGGGTTCGATCTTGCGGTGTCCTCAGCCAGTGACAGAAGGGGTAGCGAGGCACGCATGTATCGTTGCTGTTAAGGATAACAAGATGGGGTCTATTCCTACATGAATAGATCTTGTCTACATCATGTCATCGTTCTTATTGCATTAGTCCATTTTTCCATGAACTTAATACACTAGATGCATGCTGGATAGCGGTCGATGTGTGGAGTAATAGTAGTAGATGCAGGCAGGAGTCGGTCTACTAATCTTGGATGTGATGCCTATATACATGATCATTGCCTTGGATATCGTCATAATTATTTGCTCTTCTATCAATTGCCCAACATTAATTTTTTTACCCACTGTATGCTATTTTCTCGAGAGAAGCCACTAGTGAAATCTACGGCCCCCGGGTCTAATCTTTTATCATATTGCTTTTCAGATCTATCTTTTATCGTTTTGTTTTCAGATCTATTATTCCAAAAACCCAAAAATACCTTGCTGCACTTTTTGTTTACTTATTTTATTTTGCGTTCTTACTAGATCTATTTATCCAATCTCATACAATTTAATCTATCTTTTTACCGTGGAGGGATTGATAACCCCTCTCACGCATTGGGTTGCAAGTATTTGTTCTTTGTGTGCAAGTACCGTTTACATAGTGTTGCTTGGTTATCCTACTGGATTGATAGCCTTGGTTTCATAACTGAGGGAAATACCTACCGTAGTTGTACTACACCATCCCTTCCTCTTTGGGGAAATACCAACGCAGTTTCAAGCCGCATCAGCACGCAGAGAGGAAAAAGCCCGGCGATGGAGATGATCCGAAGCTAAGACACCTCGCGGATGCAAGCCAGTTGAGAGCGTTCAACGCCGAATATCGATATTTCGCATGTGATGCAAGGAACATCGTGCTTGGCGCGAGTACCGATGGCATGAATCCGTTTGGCAACCAGAACACCAACCATAGCACATGGCCTGTATTTGTATGTATGTACAACTTCCCCCCTAGTAGTGCATGAAGTCAAAGTACATACACATGAGCATGCTGATTCAAGGGCCGAAACAACCGGGAAATAATATTAATCTGTATCTAGGGCTACTTCAAGAAGAGTTAGACACGTTATGGAAAACACCGGCCAAGACATGGGACACCAACAAAGGCAAGTATTTCTATATGAGAGCTGCTCTGATGACGACGGTGCACGACTATCTTGGTTACGGATATGTCACAGGCCAGGTGTGCCACGGATATTGCGGATGCACGCGGTGTATGGATGATACAACGTCTCAGCAGCTAACGGAAGATGGCGGGTCTGGGAAAATCGTGTACATGGGGCATCGAAGATGGCTCGTGAAAGACGACCCGTGGAGAAACCGTGGAGATCTATTCAATGGTGAGGCTGAGCATCGAGGACCTCCACATAAGAGGAGCGCCACCGAAATCGATGAGCTATTGAAAAACTGGGAACAGTGCGCCGCATTGGGAAAGATGAAAAAGGCACCGGAGCCACTGCGGAAGGTATGGGAAACGAGGTCTGTTTTATGGGACTTGGAGTACTGGCCCAAACTCGACACGCCTCATTACCTTGATCAAATTCATATCATGGAGAATGTCCTTGAGAGCTTGCTTGCAACACTGATGAACATGCCGAATAAAACCAAGGATGGGCCGAAGGCAAGAAGAGACTTGGAAGATTTGAAAATCAGGGCAGATCTCCACATGCCGCCCCGTAAAAAGTCAGAGGAGATGGAGACGGAGACAGAGGCACGGGACAAGGGCAAAAAAGTCAACAAGAAGGAAGAGAATTATTGCCCCCTTCTTGCTTTACCTTAACTCCGAAGGAGATCGATCAATTCTTCAAGTGCCTTACCTGAATCAAAGTTAGTTCCGGTTACTCTGGGAAGATAAGTAGATTTCTAGACACGAAGAAGAAAAGCTTCAGCGGGATGAAGTCTCATGA